>CANTUZ010000011.1:11755398-12430017 GCA_947846985.1 Fratercula arctica
CTTGCCAGCTTCTTCAGCTCCTTTGGGGGCTTGCTGAGGATGTCTCGGAGGATATGTGCCTGTTGCTCTGGGTCTGGCATCCTGTCCCAATCCACAAACTGTCCACAGCCCAGACAAGAGGAGGCATCGATGTCCCAGGTGTCAGCCTCTGACGTGATCACGATGGTGACTGGAGGTGAGCCAAACATCTCTGTAGGACAAAGACCTTTTATTCAACACGCTTCACTGCCCCAGCTGACAGCATTTCACCCTGGCTGACGCTTTGAAGTCTTACAGCAACTTCTTGTATTTCGATAGTTATTCTTCACCCTGCAAAGGGAAGGTTTTCAGGGGGGTTTGCCTGGCTGGAGCTGTTCACTTTGCCCTCTCCTGCTCTCCTCAGCTCAATCCCCTGGAGAAACTGTTGTCCAGGGGCTCAGGGATGCATGGGGCCAGTTACCAGCTGGGTGTCAGGGCTGCTTCTCCACACCATGAGGGGCTTTGCACCCCTCAAAAAGCTCCTGATTTCCCTTCCTAGCCTGTGAGCTGCCAAGAGGGGGGTGCAGACAGAGGGGACACAGTCCTTGTCCCTGGGGATGACTGTGGGGCAGCAGCGTTACACCACTGTGGATAACAAGCAGCTTGGTCCCAACCCAGCTCTGCAAGAGGCGAGGGAGGACCTGACGGGCAGTGGAGGGCCAAGCGACGCTGAGGTTTGCATCGTGTCCCCTCCCAAGGACAGAGCCAGGCAGGAGGCAATGTCCTTTCTGGGTCTGGCAGCCCAGGAGAGAGTGGGTAAAGCCGACCTCAGGCATTTGCTCACTCTCTTACTGCCTCGGGTACCAGAGACAAGGTGCAAGGAGAAGGTGCTGCAGCAAGAGGGGCTCACCCAGGGTGTCTGCGGGATGCAAAAGCGTCCCTGTATCCCACATGCCCCCATGCACCTGGAGAAAACCCCATCCAGGGACCCGCACACAGGGGCTGGCGAGCACCTGGGGAGCCCCTTGGAGAGAGAAGGTCACCGGGGGACCCTCGGGGGAGGCTCCTGCACACAGGACCATGGCGGGGCTGTGGCAGCTGCCAGCCCTGTGCTGGGAAGAGCAGAGTTTGAGCTCCTCCTACAGAGAAGCGAGTGGCATTTTCCCTGGAGTTGCAAGAGAGCTCAGCTCTGAACCCTATAGGAGATGGGAGTTGTCTCTGCATGGGTGACTTCTGCTGGGCAGTGATTAATTGGCAAGGATAAAGTCGATTAACACGCACATTAATTCTCTGATGTATTTATCTTGGATGTGCTCGGGATGGGGAGTCCAGCACGGATTTGCACTGGGCCAAACCTCTCTGCTCTGGCCCCAATGGGACAGGGCGGGGACAGCACGGTCCTGGCCCCGTGTGCTGTGTGCGTGGCAGCACATGGTGGCACAGTGAGGGGGGCTGGGAGCCCAGGCTGCTCCCAGGCCGGCTCTGGCTCCTGCTCTCCGGTCTAGTTTGGCCCCTGCTCAAAGTCAGCAAAACCAGCAGATGAGGTTCAGTTTGGGTTCAGGGCAAGGGCAGCCGTTGTAACCGGTGGCTGCTCAGCCTGACTCCCTGCTTTGAAGACAAACAGACCCTGAGTCCAGTCCCACAGGCTTCTAGCCATAGGGACCAGGCTAAAATGAACATGGAGGTTGAAGCAGGGCTGTTTGCACCACCGTGGTCCCCAAATTCACCCTGTCCTCGCAGAGGGTGCTGCCCTGCCCGAAGTACTGAGGAGCATCAACCCAAGCCCAGCCGGCCACCGATGCCTCAGCCCAGGGTGCTGACTGGTGGCTCCAGCTCTGCCCGCTCCGGGACGTGCTGGGGGTGTTGGGGAAGGAAACGTGGGTCTGCTCAGCCCCTCTCCTGTGCTGGATGCCACCCTGGCACAAGCAAGAGCCTGCTGCCATCTTCCCTGGGGTGAGATGTGCATCTGTGCCCGGCTGCAGCTCACTCACCTTGATCACTGCCCGTGTTATCTCCCTTGTCTGGCTCGGCCACGGGGAAGACACCGGCTGCCCCCCCAGGGGAGCAGGGCAGGCTGAGCCCTACCTGCAGCATGTGTCCAGGCTCTGGTGCACCCCGCTGACGGGTCCCTTCTGTCCCCATCACCTGCCCTGACTTTTAAGGTGAGTGCCAGCCCGCCGGCACAGGAGGTTTATTTGGTGTAAATAGGGCGAGGGGTGGAGCAGCTCCAGTGCCTGCGTCCCCCCTTCCTGCCCCAATTCTGCGCCGAGGCTGGGGGGGATGTAAATACCCTGTGGGATGAGATAGCCATCAAACCAACAACACGACCATTAAATTTAATCATTTATTTTTCCCAAGGATAACCTTCATTATCCCACTCCAGGGTTCACTCCCTTCACCAGCGTCACGGGGCAGGGAGGTTGCCGGGGCGGGGGTGAGGGAGCTGCCGTGGCAATTGCCCGTCCTTGAATGAAGGAAACATCAACCCAGCCCATGGGTTTGCAACTGCTTCCCACTGGATGGTCCTGGAGGAGTTGGAAAGAGAAGCATGTGAGCAACAAGTGCCAGGGACCGGGTGACAAGGGGCCACGAGGACTAAGTGATGCCCTCCTGCAACTGCCCTGTGCACCTTTAGGGATGCTTTTTGGGGACGGGAGTGCCGGGGCTGTGCCAGCCGTGTTTGCGGCACTTCTTTTGCACTGGCCAGCAAAAGCACCAGGGGAAATTCAGGTCAATGCAGACGCACACCCCGCAGCACCCTGTGCCTCCTGTGTACACAGCTGCTCAGCAGGGAGCAAAAAATGGGATTGTTGCAGGCACGGTTGTGGTGCTTCAGCGTTTCCAGTCTGTCCCCCTTTGAAATGGTGGTTCCTGATTGACTTTTAGCCTCAAAATGCCTTGCAGAATTACAAGCTGTATGTTGTACACACAGACAGAAGAGCTGAGCTGAAGGAAGAGTGCCCTCCAACAGCTGAAAGTTGGTCCCAGCAGCATCGCACCGATCCAGCGTTGCTGCATGGAGAACTCCCAGTTCAGGCTGCACTTAAAAGTGGGCATTTTTATAGGCATCTTATTTTTTTTTTTTCCTTAAAAAATCTGATTTTTTCCGCTGTGATGACAGTTCCTGCCTTGCCTCCCTGCCTGCAGGCTCTGCCTGCACCGGCAGCGCACCCCTGAGCATCCACCGGCACTGATGGGCTCGGGGCAGGCAGGAGCGGTCCCTCTGCAGACCCTCTCCTTTCTGCATGAAGCGTCTCCTCCATGACGTGCCACACTGATGGCAATGGCACAACTGTCCTGTCACCCTTCTCCTTCTCTTGCTCCCGGCAAGCTGGGAGCCCAGGGAAGGGGGGGTGAGGGGCCAAGGGGTCGTTTATTCTCTCTCCAGCTCAAACCGTTTTGCCCAGGCTCTTACAGCAGCGGGTCCTGCTGCCTTTCCCCAGGACTTTGCTGGCTGCCTTCTCCTTCTTTGCTTTTTCTAGGACAGTGGATGGATGCCTCTCCCTGCCAGACCCAAGCAGCTCTGAACCCCCCCGCTGCCCCCTGTCCGCTCCCCGGCAGATGCTCTGCTCCGAGACAGAGATGGAAGTGAATTAGGGATGGTGCAAAATGGATCATGGCTTCATGCGTTTTTAATGGTGAAAAAATTAAATATGTAGGGGCCGCGCCAGCTCCAGATGAGGCGCACCGCTGAAGGCCATGAATGTTTCATGCGAACTAGCCGCGAGAGGAGCCTGATTTGGGATGTGCAAAGGGGGCTGGTGAGATGAGCTGTCACTCTGGGGACAGAGCCTGCACCGGGGGGCTGCTGGGACCAGGGGCTCCCCGAGACACCCCATGCTGCCGCGCTCTGTGCCCAGGATGCTTCTAGCACAGGGTCCTCCTTGGCTGCAGCTTCACAGGAAGGAAGGACAGGAAGGACATCACAGCCTGGGAAGGACCTATTGGAGTGGGGCCAGAGGAGGCCACGGAGATGCTGGGAGGGCTGGAGCCCCTCTGCTGTGAGGACAGGCTGAGAGAGTTGGGGGGGTTCAGCCTGGAGAAGGCTCCAGGGAGACCTTCGAGCCCCTTCCAGTCCCTAAAGAGGCTCCAGGAAAGCTGGGGAGGGACTCTGGATCTGCGAGGGGAGCCGTGGGATGAGGGGGAACAGTTTTAAACTGAAAGAGGGGAGATTTAGATGACATCTCAGGAAGAAATTCTTTGCTGTGAGGGTGATGAGCCCCTGGCCCAGGTTGCCCAGAGAAGCTGTGGCTGCCCCATCCCTGGAGGTGTTCAAGGCCAGGTTGGACGGGGCTTGGAGCAGCCTGGTCTAGTGGGAGGTGTCCCTGCCCATGGCAGGGGGGTTGGAACGAGATGATCTTTAAGGTCTCTTCCAATGCAAACCATTCTGTGATTCTATGATTCGTGGTCCTGAGTGCCTGTCTTGAGGGCATTGGCCTTAGCCCCTCCATCCTCTTGGTCCCCGCTCTAACACCGCCCCAGCCCCAGCCAAATGGGCTTTGCTGATGGGTCTGAGCTCTCCCCGGGAGCACAGCGGGTGTTGCAGCCGCCTGTAAATACGCTGACGAGGATCTGCTCATTATCCTGGCAGTGCGATGTCAGTCCTATGTTATGAGGGAAATAAAACATTGCTATCAGTGCCTTGCCACTGCTTTTCAGGCACCCCTACCGATGTTTGCATCTGCATTGATTTGCGTCATCAATTGCGCCCAAAAAAACCAGGAGAGGCCAAATCCTGGGCATGGGAAAGGCTCTTTGGGCTGGGATGGAGCAAAAGGGGGTGCCCACGCCCGCTGGCTGGTTACTGCAGAGCTCTTCACAGCCTCCACAGCCAAAATATTGACAGTGTCAACACCATCCAGCATCACGGTGGCTTCCTGGCAGCCCAGCCCTGCCCGCTGCTGCTGGCAAGGGACAGGGACGAGGGGGACAGGGACATTGGTGTGTGCAGGGGAGGGCAGGGGGAGGCAGTGGCTGTCATTTGGGGATGGGCAGGGACCAGGGATGGGGCTGAGGATTTGGGAAGGGAAATGGCAGCTGCCTTAAGGAAGGGAAGGCAGGAGCCAGGGGGAAAAGGCCATGGGGAGCCCGTGGGGCTGGAGCAGCCCTGCCCAAGGGGGACAGCCTGTGTATTGGGGTGCTGTGGGTGGCACCGTGGAGCGGGGTTAAAGCGACCCTTGAACATCAGGAGTTGCAGCCCAGGATGGGAAAGGGACAGGGTGGGCCGCTGCTTGGTCCTGGGTTAATGTGGTGGAGGGGAGGGGAGAAGGAGGAGGGAGGGGAAGAAGGAAGGAAGGAGAGAGGAAAGAGGAAGGATGGAGGGAGGAACAAGGGAGGAAGGAGAGAGCAAGGACAGAGGAAGAAGAAAGGAAGGATGAGGGAGGAAGGAAGGATGGAAAGAAGAAGGAAAGAAGGAAGGGAGGAAGGAAGGGAGGGAAGAAGGAAGGGAGGGAAGAAGGAAGGGAGGAAAGGAGGAAGGGAGGAAAGGAGGAAGGGAGGAAAGGAGGAAGGGAGGAAGGAAGGGAGGAAGGAAGGGAGGAAGGAAGGGAGGAAGGAAGGAAGGAAGGAAGGAAGGAAGGAAGGAAGGAAGGAAGGAAGGAAGGAAGGAAGGAAGGGGGGAAGGGGGGAAGGGGGGAAGGGGGGAAGGAGGGTGGGTGTGAAGACGCAGCACCAGGACACGTCCCACGCGGTGCTGGCTGGTCCCTCTCAGGGCTCGGTCCCAGCAGTGACCCTGCTGGGGCACCAGGCACACTGGCTCCTCGTCCTCTTCTGTTGCTCTGGTATTTAACGCTGGTGCAAAAACCCTGAAAAAACAAACAAAAAAACTTTTTCTGTGAAAGACTCCACTCCTTTCTCAACTTGTGAATCACTGTAGTGGATCCTGACGTGTGATAGTATGGGGATAACACTGTTGGGATGCAGGGTATTGATTACCGCTTCCCAGCACTTGTCTGGTCCCTCCAGACTTCACCGCTCAGAAACAACTGCTCTCACACTCAGAGCTGTTATTTCACAGAATTACAGAGGTCAGGAAAATAGCCTAAGCCCTGAGCAGCTGGTCCTTCCAGCTGCTGGATCTTTGCATCTTCCAGTGTATTTTGTGCTTCTCTGGAAGATGAAAAAAGGTTCTGGGAAAATCCAGAAGAAGCAATGGGCTTGGATGCAGTTTTGCTCCTGACGCAAGCATCTTTCTGCCATTCCCAGTCCCCAAGGGCATGGGGACATCCAAGCCTAGGGACACCAGTTATGTCCCTGGGCTTTCTCTGCCTCCTGGTTTTCTCTGTCCCAGTTATTCTCCAACCCGCTATACCAAAGTTTGGGTCCAAGGTTCCCCCATTGCTGTGCTTATAGATGTATATTTTAATTCAGACTATACTATTATTACAGCAGTAGTGATATACAGGGGCCCCAATGGCATCAAGGCACCTGAGTTGGGTGCAAGCTGCGTGAAGAGACCCTCGGTGCCCCAAGGAGCTGCCACTGAGTTCAAAGCTCGCCGTCAACATGCAAAATCGAAAACATAAAGGATTTCCTTCTTCCTCACCACCAAAGGTTGGAGGTGTCTGAGACCCCAGGCCCGGCCTGACGCACGAGCCTTCGTCCATGCAGTAGCAGCCCAGTGCATGCTGTGAAAATCCCCGATCCCCCTGGGCTTTAGGAGAAGCATTGAATACTTTGGAGGTGCCAGCAGCGCCCCAAGAGATTGCAAAAGGTTTCCAAGGGGGCACTGGACACAGATTAAATGCCATGGCTGTGGAAAGACAGTCGACGGAGGAGATGGCTGGGGAGGAGGGGAGTCAGTTGCTTGTGAGGGCTCTCCCCCCACTCCCTGGGCAGTGCTGCACACCCTGCACCTCTGCACCCTACACTTCTGCACCTTGTGTGGTACAACCAGCGCCTCTGCAACCATGGGTGGCTGCAGCCTGCATCCTACACCCTGCACCTCTGCACCCTGCATCCTACACCGCTGCGTTGGGCACTTCTGCACCCACGCATCTCTGCACCCTTTATCTCTGCACTGTGCACCTCTGCACCCATGCGTCCTGCACCCCTTCATCCCATGCACCCCCGAACCCTGCACCTCTGCACCATGCACCCCTGCACCCCTGCATTCTGTCCCCCTGCACCCTGCATCCCATGCACCCCTGTATCTTGCACCTCTGCATCCCTGCACCTTGCATCTCTGCACCTTTGCACCTCTGCACCCCTGCACCTCTGGACCCTGTAGACTATGCACCCCTGCATCCCTTGCAACCCTGCACCTCTCCATCCTGCACCCCTGCAGACCATGCACCCCTGCCCCGCAGCCCCCCTAACCTGCTGCCCCCGCGCCTGCGCACGGCGGGGTTTGGCCCTCGGCGGCCGCCGTCGGCAGCTGACCCGAGCCGGAAGCGCGGGGCTCTTCCGGGCGGCGGCGGCGGCGCAATGGCTCCGGACCCCTGGTGAGCGCCGGGCTGGGGCGGCTCCCCCCGTGGCTCCCCTGGGTCGCCCGCGGTGCCAGCGGCCCCCACACCCGGCCGCCGGGCTTCCGGGACCCACGCAGCAGCGCTGCGCCGCCCGCGGGCGCTGCTGGCCGGCCCTGAGCCCCCCCGTGGCCGGTGGCCCGCGGGCCCGCCGCTGACCGGGGCCGGGCCAGCCGCGCGCCGCGGCGGCCTGTGCAGGGCCAGGCCCCGCTGTGCGCGCTGCCGGCCCTTCCTCCGCCCCTCTTGGCTTGGAGGGGGGGGTCCCCTTCCCTACACAGCGCTTTTTCCCCCCTAAAAAAGCTAATTTTCGGTAAATGTCAAAAGCGCTGCGGGGTTTTGGGCGCGCTGTGATGAGTCAGTGGGGGTGTCCCAGCAGAGCCAGGCCCCAGCGGCGGGAGGGCGATGCGGGGGGCTCAGCTGCACCCTCTCCTCCCCAGGCTCCCGCTCTATGACGCTGCTTGCCAGGTGGCCCAGGAGGTGGCTGAGAAGATTCAGGAGCGCAACCGGTACCAGAGGAACGGGGAGAGTTCAGCCAAGGTACGGCTCCGCCAGTGGTGCTGTAGGCTGTCAACGCGGGGATTTTTAGCCAGATGTCGCTTTTAACCGACCTAAATGCTGGTTAGGCATTAAATTTGCAGGAGTCAGATGTGTCTCGGAAGCTCTAAGTCCTGAATTTCCTGCCTCTCCGGGAGCACTCGCCAAGTGACACGGTCCAGAGCCCTGCGGGGAAGGGGGTGACGCTCCCCTGCCTGCCTGAGCCCGGGGACCGGCCATGCCAGGGCATCGCGGCTGCCGGCTGGGAGCCTGCACATTAAAAGCTATGTTTAATGGCAGGACCCCAATATTAATAGTATATTCCTCAAGATTTCTGTGGAAAAAACCAAGAATACAATTTCTAAATTAACAGTAACTTTTCAGCGTCACAAAAATAATCTTAAATTTAACCGTAATGAATCTTTCATGCATGCAGTAACGCTGTTTTTACAAAAAGAGGAAAGGAAAAGCCGTGGGAGTGCTGCGTGCGCACTGCTGACTGCTCAGGGCTGTCACTACCAGGAACGGAACTGCGTTGAGAGGTCCTCAGTCTGAGAGATGTTGGGAGGCGCGTCAGCCTCTGTGTCCTCCTTTCTGTGTAAATATTGAATAGGTATTTTTTCCCCACGAGACTGGCACGGTTCCTTTCCGTAGTGGCTGTAGATCAGATGAAATATGAATTTTGCGGCCTCTTTTAGCTACATTTCTAACAAAATGTAAAACCAGAGTTAAATATGAATGAGAAGCAGAAGTCAGAACTTACCCAGGAATATTACATTCTCTGCCTTTTCTCACTTCCTGGTTAAAAAATAAAATAAAAAGGTTCTCAGGAGGCTGCTTTCTTTAGGATTAAAAGCCTTGCCCTTTCCTTCAAGAAGCGGAGGAGCCTGCTTGATCGCACACCCTGGGGATCGTGCCATTAATGTCTTCCTTGACTGCGTTAAGATGAAAATGTGTGCAAGCCCTTGAGTTAGTCTTTTATAATAATTTGCATAATTAAAACCCCACCAACTTATTTTGCAGACTCTGCCCCTCTTTATAGCAGGGTTGTAAGGTGATGTGTGATCACTGAACCTTCTTTGCCGGTCCCTTTGCTGAGAGCTTTTGAAATCCAATGTAATTTTTGAAATGTTTCCTTTGAAGAAATGTCGAAGAAAACTGTGTAGGCTTTGTACAATAATCGGTGCTTTTTAATGAATGACTCCAATTTGGCATGAATTGAAATGAGGTTTCAGAAGGTCCAGCTAAGTGGGATTTGAGAGAAATCTGTTCTCTAGCTGGAGAATTGAGAGGAGTGATCAGAGGTGGTGATTAAGCTCCCTGTTTTCAAGACGATGAAGTATTAGAAATTGTACAGATACATACTCAAGCATAGAAGACTAATAAAAAGATTGCTGCTTAATCCATCTGTGTTTATAGAGGACAAAGGTCTCTATTGGCATCGTTGCAACCTGTGACGTGTTCCAAAAAACCCCAACAAAACGTTGTATTAGGGTTGTTTGAAGCCTTTCTTGTACAGTAACTCTCCTAGGTTGTGTTTTATGGAAACATTACATGGTTGACTTATTTCTTCATAAAGTCGTTTGTTCCATGCCCTGTGTTTTCCAAGCACAGTTTCCCTTTAATCCATTAACAGTTAAAGATGAATATTTGGCAGTATTTGATTCTACTATAAACAAGTTTCCAACGAGAGAGTTGTTTTCATAACAGAAACACATGTTGAGAAATCCGCAGCTGAGCAGTCATATATTCTGTTGACTCCTGAATGTTTTAACGGAGAAAAAATCTTTGTACAATATTTGCCTGGTAGGGAGAATGTAAACAAGTTTTTAGAGTGTTTTGCCATTAGCGTGGCTAAAAAAACTTACTGCTTATTGCTGAGCAAAAAATAAAGCATAGCATTTAAAACGGGGGAAAAAAACCAACCCAACGCTGTAGGGCAAGATTTCAAGGCAGCACTTACCATTTGTGAACTCTGCTCTTTTGAGCTGATCTTCAGACTTCATGGGTTTCTTTTTTTCTTTAATAGAAATGAAATCTTTTGCTACAGCCTTGCAGTTTCTGGCCAGAGTAGCAGAGGGAGTCTGTATGGTAGATGACTTTTTTGGACATGTGGGCCTTTATGTTACTTTGCTGTTCTGGACCAATTAAACAGAGCGTTCTCCACCTGGATATCAGTGCAGGAAATGTACGTGTGAAATGAAAAGACCTTTTATTGCCTAATTGCAGATCTAGAGGGTGTGCAGCGGATTGACCTTTCCTAAAAGCATTTATACCCCATCCTGGCTTTGGAAATACTGCCTTAGTTTTGGCAGCTTTGGGTCCGAAGGTGGATTTTACAGCTCTCCACTCTGGGTGTGTACCCTCAAGACTGCCTCAGCGTGGCTGCGTCTGCTTTCTGTCGTATTTGGTAGCGCTGGAGAACAACTCTCACTGAGTCAGAGAGATTTAAACTTCTGATGCTATCAGGTGGTTTTTTGGGGAACTCCTGCTCCATCCCTGTGCAGATCCCAAGTGCAATTGAGCTCCAGGCAGGATCCTTGCAGCATGGCGACCGTTCAGTGAGACTTCGGTGTCTGGCTACTGCCTCTGTGTCTTCAGGAACGAGAGTCAAAGCAAATCCTCCTTCTCTGTTACCAGTTCATCACACAGAGCCTCTGAGGTTGCTAACCATTACAGCCCACAGCGGGACTAATACCTTGTAAACAAGAAGCACATAAAGCCTTTATTAGGATGACTTGCATGGTTAATTGCACTTACAGTGGTTTTTTCTACTATGTTCTACGTAACTGGAATGAAAAGAAAGAACATTTGAGGAGGAAAAATCCAGAGAATAATGTCAGCAGAACTTGGGAAGGGGTGTGGAGAGAGGAGGAGGATTCCCACAAACCTCGGGCTTGTTTGCAGCAGAGGAGGATGTGAGCGACTTAACTACGTTTTTAGTAAAAACAGACATGTCTGAATTTTGGTCAGGTCAGTTGTGAGAAAGGGTCGGGAGTCGTAGGTGCTGCTGAGAAGGGAAATGCAGGAAATCTGAGTTTCTTTGGGATCTTTATTTTAAAGCCTGGAGGAGTTCAGTGGAGGGGATGTCTGAACCTGTAGCAAGCTTTCCTCTAATCCTGGGAGCTGGGAAAGGAACCTGGTGGCAGAAGAAGCTGAGGCCTCTGTTTGTATTAAAGATCAGAGGAAAGAACTGGAAAACTAACTGGAAAATCTTAAAATGTGCTGGAATATTTTGCCCATATAAAGGAGCGTGTTTATAATGACTTGAAAGAAAGGTCTCCATATTAAACAGCATTAATGCATTAAAATTGTGTTTGCGAAACTAGCACTATTTATCTCATTATTTTGTAAGCAGTCCAGACCAGTTAACTGTATGGTTCCCGTGGTGGCTCTGAGTCATGCTTTCTTGGTTTAGAGTGGAGCCCTTCAAACCAGTACAGCTGAAGTTAAATATATTGTCACCTGCATGTAATTGTATTACATTTTTTGCAACTATAACTCAGACTGAGGAAAAAAAATAAAAATCTCTTTTCTTCCCTTTCAGCTCAATGTGATTATCAGATCGTCGTTGCAGAATCTCAGCGAGAAGATTGATCAGCTGAGGGACTTACTGCTTCGGGCTGTATCAACACACCAAATGCATCTGTGTAAACATCAGCTCACCGACCTTTCTGTATTGGGGGAGAGAGTGGAAAAATATGCTATCATTGCTCTGCTATGCATTAAGGTTTTTCCATCATTCTATTTTTACAAGATTTTGTCGTTAGAACTTTGTCTGTGCTGCTGTTTAATATTTTCATTGCAGCCGGAGTGCAGGAAGAGTTGGGAGCCTTGGGTATAGTGGGCATGAGATTGGCTTTGGTTACATTTGTGTCGCAGAAAAGCTTAACGAGATGGTCTGAATAGTCTCAGAGCTGCCATCGTCTTGCCTGTACGCTGTTTTGCGAGATAAGATCACTCATCTAGCAGAAAACTGACTAATCTGCGATTTTCTCTCATCTCAGTCGCTGACTGCAGGAGTTCCGGTGCTTGCAGAAAGGAAGGGTGAAGGGTTCAGGGTGTGGGCAGGGATGTGGCAGCCCTGACTTGGACTGACCTAAGGAGCACTGGAACTGCATCTTCAGAACGATGTCAAAACACTTTAAAATAGGCCTTAGAAAGAAAGAAATCTCAGGTTTTCCTCTGGGAGCATTACCCTGTGGCCTGGCTTGGATTTGCTGCTCTTTCCTTATGCTGGGATAGTCAGGCTTAAGGAGTCAAGTGTGTCTGTCTCCTGAAGGTATCCATTAGCAATTTAATGAATGAATGTTTAATTTCAAACTTAGTATAGCAGAAATCCCTTTTAAGCATGGGTCCTCTGAGTGCTGCGCTGATGGCCAGGGGTAAAACTTTCCTGTCCAGTCACTGCTTGAGAGAGATGAATCCCATTTTTGGAGGTGTTCAAGACCAGGTCGGATGGGGCTTTGAGCAACCTGGTCTGGTGGGAGGTGTCCCTGCCCAGGGCAAGGGGTGGGACGGGATGGGCTTTAAGGTCCCTTCCAACCCGAACCACTCTGTGATTCTATGAATGCCACTTCTGTGGCAGAAAACACACAAATAAGTTCAGCTGTTGCGTAACCTACTGAACAGCGCTTGGGAGGGAGTTAGTAGTCCTTCAAAATGTCACTAAGATTAATTATAAAAAGGCAAGCACATATTCCCTGCCGAAGCCACAGCACTTCAGGGCATCTTCTCTTTCAGAGATAACGATGTGAATTGTTTTCCTGCTGCATCAGTGGCTGTTGGGGTGTTCTGCTGATGAATTGCAAATAGAAACAGAGGCTCCAAGTAAATTTTTGGTTGTTCGCTGATGCTTGTCTGGGAGCGACTCACCTTGTCGGTTTTACGAGCCTCCAGTGAAATAAGCTGTGAACGACCCTGCTGATTTCAAAAGCTTGATTCTCTTTGGGCCTTCCCCATTTATATCATAACAGGATAAAATGGAGCTCTTTTAAGAAAAGTCATCCTTCCCTGAGCTTAACCCATGCAGTACTGTTAGGTATTGTCAGTGTCACAGAAGAGATCAACTGTGTAGGACTTCTGAGTAATACATGAAAGAAGAATGATTTTGGAGGGGGAAATACTATTCTTAATAGTTATGCTAATTTGGCAGTAAATAGCCTTCCAGTTCTCTTATTACTTTGAGATGATGACCTGAAGATCGCCCTGTGGTCACTGTATGAAACTTTTTCTTTGAGGTATGTAAACTTCAGAAGTGCATTTAGAATAACTGTAGATTTTATTCAGAAAAATGTGACCTATCCTTCTCTTAGATGTTACAGAGTGAAAATAGTTCCTCTAGTTAATTTTGATGATCAGGAGGTCTGATTCATTTTAAGAATGTAGAACGTATTATTTTATATAATAAAATTAAAGTTTTGCAGTGCTTTTAAGTTTGGTCCTTAACCAAGTATCATCAGCACACAGCTGGAGGGAGACAGAAGGCAGAATCTGGTGGACGACCTTCTCACACGGCAGAAACAACTTCAGGCGTCTTACAAGAATGAAGGCCCAGAACCAGACATGATGAGGTACGGCATTGTCACCTCAAATGAACAGCGTGATTTGTGCTCTGAATGTGCCCAAAGATAATGTTAAATGCATCCATTGAACTCATTTACCTCTACATGTTGCAAACTGTGGTTTTCTCTGCTTAGAAATCATGTGGGTTTTTTCGTGACAGTGTCTATGTCTACAAAGCTGGGGAGGACGAGGGAAGGGGGAGCTGTTTGGAAGAAGTAATACCAAGTGATCTAGCAGGGTCAGCCATGGCATCGGACTGATGGCTGCCACCATACAAGGTCTATGTGAATTGTTGGAAAGAGAACTGTCAGGATGAGGCTTATGCTTCAAACAGTCCCCAGTGATCACGTTGTGCAGCAGTCAGCAGGGGGCCTTCAAACGGAATATATTTTCATTTCCATTTTGGTGTGTCCTTCACAGCTGGGAAATATGGTTAATAGCCTTCAAGTTGTGCTCTCCTTATGCAGTTCTCATACAGCCCCTTCCTAGTGGAAGGAGTTGTATTTGTCATCTCGAACGGGTTCTTAGAATCCATCCCTGGGGGACGCTGATCAGGAAGAGAGGCAGAGCCTTTTCCTGAAGTGTGGTGTCCCTGCCCATCACAGGGAGGTTGGAACTAGATGATCTTTAAGGTCCCTTCCAACCCGAACCATTCTGTGATTCTGTGAGTTTTTTAGCAGCACGTAATCAGCACATTGATCAGCACATCCATTCAGCTGATGAATTTTTAGCAGCACGTAAGCTGGGTTTGGTGGGAGTCACACAGGTGCTGTGTCCATAACATAGAAACCACCTTAGGCATAGACTTGGTATATAATTATGTAAAAAGATAACTTTTACTGCGGGTGTTGCAGTCTTGCAAACTCAGTGTGCAGTGGAATAAGGGAGGATGGGTTATTTCTAGTGCTTTGTTAATGGCCTTTTGAATTTTATCCATTTCCAGTCAGGTCAGCTTTTGCCTATGGAATTCTACTCAGGAGTATTTGCTCCCCTTGGCTGCACTTCAGAGTTTTGGGTAGCTTCAGTGTCTGTGTGAGCATGTGTGTGTCTTGTTGAGGAGCTCCTTGCAGCTACTTCACATCCAGGAGCTTTCATGCCTCGCTAGAAAACCAAGTTAAAAATGTTTGCTGAGCAGCAGAATTGAGAGATTCCCATGAATGTTACACTTCTTTTTCCTTTCCAATTCAAATAGCATAACCTAGTCTCTCTTTTCTCCTTGTTCCTTCTCTTTCCCCCTGTGTCTTCAGTGACATCCCCACTGCTCAAGAGGGAGTATCCTGGGTTCAGCCCGGAGCTCTACATGTGCTACAGATGGTCTAAAGGCTCTGCCTCTTCTGCCTTTTCATCCGAGTTGTAAAAGTTTATTATCTTCAAAACTCCTTTTTCTTTCAATGTGTTTAAAGTGCCCAGTGAATTAATTGCTGGAGAAGAGAGAGGAGAAAAGGGGTAGGAAGAAATAAGCCTGTTCCTAAGCTGGTAGCCAGGCTACAGGTGACAAAATGAAGCTGACATTTCCTCCTTGCTCTGCAAGCAAAGGGGTAGTAGATCTACCACCTTGGTGCAGGATTAGGGCTGTGGTACGTCAGATGGAAGTGGTGTGTGTTGAGGGACAACTTCAGAAGCATCCTCGTGGTTCACTGGGTGATGCGCTTTCATCTCTATTAGCCCTGAGCCAACATTCATGCAAAAAGTGAAAAGCCCAGCTCTCAAAGAGTATGACTTACCTGTCTCCTGACCCCATGCAGGTCACTGCTCTGTGTGAGAGGTACCATTCTGGCTAAATTCCAGCTCAGGTAATTGCATTTGCTCTTCCTAATTTTTCCTTTGCAGGTTCAGGTAATCTTCTGTCCTGCAAAATGGTGCAGAAGAGAAGTGGAGCTGTGGTCTCCGAGTTTGCAGAGCTTGCTTGTTTCCATGGTCAATGAAATTACTCTCGAGTGTAGACTGTAACTGGTGAAATTTGGGTTTTAAAGCTTCACATTTTTCAAAAAGTGAACGTACATTCTCAGAAGTTTTATATAAATCCCAGCCGTTGGGCCCAGGCACCTAATTTGTTGATGCTGGGGAAGATTTAATGCAGCAGGCGTGGACGCGGCGGGCTGGCTGTGGGTCAGGCGGGGGCTGTGCTCTGCCCCGTAGCCCCACGCAATGCTGCATTTGTGGTGATCACAAGCTTTCTCACCTCTGCCCACCTGTGGTGTGCTGAGATCTGCCCCTGAAGAGTGCAACTGTATGCCTCCAATATGGACATGCAATAAAAATACATATTTTTAAAAAAATTTAACTCTTGCTTGTAAGTGGCAGGGGTTTTCTAATGCACTGTATTGACTGGACCTTTTCTGTAACGAATACACAGCGTTGTAGTTTATATGTGCACATGTGAGGTTACTTGTGGGAGGGAGAGCGTTAGAGCCCTCCTGAGAAAGCTTCTTGCCTTTTTGCAACATGTCAGCCCTCAGTCTTAGAGCAGAACAAAGCTTCATATGCTTTTAACTCCTCACGCTTTTGAAGAAATATGTGAGCCTTTTTGCTGATGTGCTTTGAGAACCAGTCCCTTTCCAGTGCCCTTGAAAAAAAGGCAGAGGCAGTTTTGAAGCTACTGTATAGTAAAAAATTGGGTACCAATGTGAGCGTTGTGTCCTACCATAACTGTTGAAAATAAGATTTTTTTTTTTTTTTTTTTCTAGCTTGTTTACTTTGTGTATCTTGGAGCAGGTAGAAGAGATGCTCAGAGATGAACCGATCGTTTTCGGTGTTCCTGTGTGTATTTGTGTTTTGTGAGGGTCTGTTCAGTAACATGGTGTAGAGGTTGGTTTCTGCTTGCTCTTGTTCCCCGGTGTGGGGTTTAGTCCAGCCAAAGCACGTGTTTCACTTTGTGGTTTGTCGTCTTTGCGTAACTAGCCATTGTCAATGCGACATCTGCTGCAGACGGTAAAACTGTGGACTTTGATCTCATCCGTTAATTGTTCCAGGTTTGGTGTTCTCCAGAGCGCAGTGCAAATCCCGTTGATGTGTCGGTGCTGGCTTTTACATCTACAGCTGAGTCAACCCAAACATGTAAAATTGCAAGTAGCCCCTGGGGACTGATGGTGTGAGAAGGCTCTTGTGTGTTGCCTGCTCAGAGCAGACCATGAACTGATCCAGCCTTTGAAGTGTGGCCGTCCCTGCTGTGTCAGGCCAGCGTTGGCGTGTTACTGCTGTGGAGCAGACCCAGGGCGAGGGTTCAACCTAGAGCTGCCCTGGCGTGAAGGTGTCGAGGCAGAGGGGAGGAATATATCAAAATCCCATGATGATTTCAAGCTCTGTTAGAAGTAATCAGGGAATCCAGTATTTTCCAGCACAAGATAGCATCAGAGACGGTATTTATTTGCTGGTGTTGCAAGGCTTGAAGTTTTATAGTTCTCTTTTAACTTCTTTAATTAAAAATGGTTAAAACTATGCCAGCTATTCTCTGCCTGGTGAATTCACACCCCTTCCATATTCTTCCTTGTAGGTCTTGTTTTCGGTGGTGCGGGCAGAGACGTAGCAAGGGCCTGAATCCTGTGCCAGCAACTTGGACCTTGCTCTCTTCCCGAGCCTGGCCTGCATGTAGGTCAGTGGGGAAGGAGCTTGTCTCCCCTGCCTGCCACCCTGCTGGCAGGGACAGAAGATGACAGCTTCTGGTAGGGTTAAGCTGCTGCTTGCAGCACTGGCTTTCTCTACAATTGTTGCAGACTTCTGGACCAGCTTGTTTGGGATTTCAGTAGGTGGCAAAAGGCCACTCTTCAGCGTGTCTGAAGTCTGAAAGTCAGCTTTTCCCACTGCATTAGAAAAATCAGCACATGTTGTTTGATTAAGGTCTAGCGGTGACACTTTTCTCTGGTTTTGTATTGGTTTTCTGTATCTAATCCATCTCTGATGTGACAGCACACATTTTCAGAAGTCTTTTTCTTTCCAGCAGTCATTCCTTTCATTAACCTTCTTGCACCACTGATCACATATTTATTGTCCCCATGGCCTGTAACTGTGAAGGTTTTACTAGAATTAATCTTCGTTTATATTTGGTCACCATTCAGTGAGTTTTACATCCTTTGAAAACTGCTGTAAAGCTATTTCTGATTGGGAAGTACAGTGGCCTTAATGCTCTTAGTATTTATCCTAACTGACAACTTGGGCCGGAGCACGGGGCAGGACGCTACATTACTTTGGTATAGCATTAGTTTACCTTCCGGTGTTGTCGGCCTTAATTAAGATGCAACTGGAATTTTCCAGGGGAAAGGTGGTGCTGTTTATGTGCAGGGTCAGTTAAATTTTCTTTAATTGGGTTTCAATTGGCAATTTCAGGATCTTCTCCCCTCTTTTCTCCTCAGAAAGAGATCCGTGCAGGTTAGTCTAACAGAGACTTTAATGGAGTAGAAATCTCCATGGTTTCGTGCTATTTGAAAGCAAGAAGTGAAAAAAAACAATGAGAAATGTTAACTTTCTGGAAGTCACAATATGAAAATTTTGTGAGTGTTTAAACTTTTGTGGAGGCAAAGGAACAAAGAATATTCCTTCTCCTGCCTGACCAGGTAGTCAGTGTGCAGAAGTATATATTGATCACCAGTGAAGCAATAAATTGTGTGTACTTTAACATGACTTTCTTGGTTTCTCTTTGAATTTCTCAGAAATATGGAAAACTTTTGATAGCTGTGGGACACAAAACACCTCAGTAGTAGCTACCCTGGATAACTTTTAGAGGAGTTCATATTCTTTTTTTTCTTTTTTTTTTTAATGTGAGTTACCATTTTTCTGCTTAAATACTTCTGTCAGATTATTCCAAATGGGCATTTTGCTTAATGCCAAATAGGCATTGAGTGCCTTTAATCAATAAGCCATTAGGTGCGTACATGCTTTTGTGAATCTGGCTGCTGTTAATGGAGGAGCAAATGCTCTTTGGAAAATTAGATTAAAAGTAGCTGTTTAGGTGCCTTTAGAACTCCTTCCTGCTTTCCTTCCTCCCTACCAGTTACTGTTGGAAGCCTTCCCGGCTGCAGCGTTCTGACAGCGGATGCGGTTAGCCTTTCGTCTAGGAGATGGATGGAAAGGGTGGAAGGAGAACTGAATTGTCCATCCAGAAACCAATGCTTGAGAACATCTGGGGCAGGATTTTTCCAGCATTAATATGTCTTTGGCCATGTGGTCATGATCCAACAGGATTGTAATTGTCTCAGCACCCTCCTCATCCACTAAACTGTATCTCTGGACTTGGGTCATCTCTCCCGACATACCCTGGAGCACCTGGAAGCACTCTGTAGGTTACAGCGTGTGCAGACGTGAGTGTGTCCTCATGGAAGCAGGAGGTTCGGTGCCTGTAAAAACTGAAGGGTTGGTGTGCCTGCCCCAAATTTAAGGAAGATTCCGGTAAGACAGTGAAGTCTCCTTGGTTTGATCTGAGTTCAAGGTACAGTTTATATCTCTCTTCCTTCAGAGCACACCAGAGGTTCCTTAAGGACCTCACACCTCACTGAAGTCAGGAATGTGGATATGGGAAAACCACATATATGTGCATTTATCAGGAGTAGCAAAGCAAGGATACTTAAACACAACAGAGAAAAGTAAGTCAAACACCATAATTTTAGGTGTTGTGCTTCAGGTTGAGCCTGCATGCCTGTTATTAATGTTTAACGCTCGTTAGCCTCAGGGAGAAATGTCAGTAGGAGGGCAGCTTTCAAGGCTGAGCTCCGTGCTTTGTTTTGCCTCCTAAATATGCTCAAAACTACCAGAAGTTTCCTGCCCAAGGTTGTTTCTGTACCAGCGGTGTCACTGGGTTGTTCTGTCTCTGTAGCGAGAACAAATGCCAAGCTGGGACTTGCTTGGAGGCTCCTGGGTTCCTGTTGCTTGTGCTCAGATGGACTTTGGCTGCCGGTTCAGGTGTGAACTTCGCGCTGCATCTTGTCCTGATAGGGACCGAGGGTGTAGAGTCCATCCCCTTGGGCGCAGAGGTGCGAGTTGCAGGTGATGGAGTCATTGATCACTTTGTGAACAGGACAAATAGTCTCACAGGAGTAGGTTGGTCCCTTCACCTTTTCTCTGTATGGAATCGCACAAGATGCAGCTTTTTTTCTAGCAAGAATTCTCCTTTCTTATAATTTTCTCATTGCCAAAGACTGCACATGGGCTACAGAGGTGAGACTGTTTCGATGAGGACCACACAAGCTGGTTTAGAATATATTTAGTATTGTGCTATGGGCAATCTTGTGTAGAAAGTGAGGGATGGTATAGAAAGAAGATGGTAATATTTGATAGCAAGATTAATCTCTGATGGTTTATCATGGTGTATATTTTGAGGGTTCGTATAGGAAAGTGAGGCTGCTATGAAATAAAAATCAAGGCCAGGTTGGACGGGGCTTGGAGCAACCTGGTCTTGTGGTTGGTGTCCCTGCCCAGGGCAGGGGGGTTGGAACAAGATGATCTTTAAGGTCCCTTCCAACCCGAACCATTTTATGAAAATGTGCATGTAAATGTTGTTACAGAGGTAACCTTCCCTGGGGACGCTTCCCTGGTGGAAGGGATATTTCCTCTGTGTGGTTTCTTGCCTGTATCTATGTTGTGCAAATCATGGGATGTCCGGCAGCCCGTGTGCAGCTGGCCTGTGCAGCTTCCACTCAGTGAAGCCAGTGGGACCAGTTAACCAAACCACAGGTAAGTGGTGTCAAGAGCAACACATCACTTCCTTGAACATGAGATATGCTGCTCTTGGCTCTTGTTGCTGGTGGGGCTGGGGAGGTTCTCTGCCAGCTGCAGGGAATGCTGCCCCTTCTGTGGGCTTCCATCAGGAGCGGTTCTGGTGGGGAAGTCTCCACTGGGAAGGGACCTGGAGGGGATTTGGAAGTGCTTGTGTGGCTTCTTCCAGGTTTTTTGGAGGGGGAGAGAGCTTTTGTTTTATATGTTCCTCGAGAGAAGCATCAAAAGAAGCATAGCCAGCAGGTCAAGGGAGGCGATTCTCCCCCTCTCCTCTGCTGTGGGGAGACCCCACCTGTGTCCAGCTCTGGAGTCCTCCGCACAAGAAGGGCATGGAGCTGTTGGAGCAGGGCCAGAGGAGGCCACGAAGATGCTGGGATGGCTGGAGCCCCTCTGCTGTGAGGACAGGCTGAGAGAGTTGGGGTTGTTCAGCCTGGAGAAGAGAAGGCTCCGGGGAGACCCTAGAGCCCCTTCCAGTCCCTGAAGGGGGCCTAGAGGGAGGATGGGGAGGGACTCTGGATCAGGGAGGAGAGCCATAGGATGAGGAGTAACGGTTTTAAACTGAAAGAGGGGAGATTTAGATGACATCTCAGGAAGAAATTCTTTGCTGTGAGGGTGGTGAGCCCCTGGCCCAGGTTGCCCAGAGAAGCTGTGGCTGCCCCATCCCTGGAGGTGTTCAAGGCCAGGTTGGATGGGGCTTGGAGCAACCTGGTCTGGTGGGAGGTGTCCCTGCCCAGGGCAGGGGGTGGGACTGGATGGGCTTTAAGGTCCCTTCCAACCGGAACCATTCTATGATTCTGTATTAAAATTATACTTGTTTTATTTACTAGCTTGGAGCTTCCTAGGATACACTGCATGCCAGTGTGAGCAATTAAATCGTAAGTGAGAGAATGCCCCCACTCCTTCGCTAGCCCCTCGGAGAGTGACCTGTGCAGCCCAGCAGAGGTGCCCTGGGCACTTCAAAGAGCCCCACTGTATGACTGGGTCGTTAAGGGAATGTTCAAGTGATCATGCAACCAGTTGTCATATGACCCAGGTTTTGTTTAAGATTCAGTCTTGCTGATCAGTCTTCTAAAGATGTAAGCCTTGATGTGTGGCCTTGGTCTAAAGTAAGTGCTGGTTGACTAATCTAAGTAACTTGGGAAGTTTTATAAGAATTATCAGTGAAACAATGGTTTCTGGAAGATAAGCCCTCCCTTGTTAAGCAGTGACATAGCTCCCTGATTTTAAACCCCATCATCTTTTATACTTGGGTGCGTTGCTAAGCCTTGTAATTAGTTAAATCTGCTCCTATAATCAAAAGCTATCCGCACACTCCACTGCTCTGTGACGGTTTCAAAGATTTACGTGATTAACTTGGCGGAGGCAGTGGGTGGCTAATTGGATAAGCTTTAATCTTCACACCACCAAAGCGAAACATGGTAAGATCAGAGGAAGTAGGAAGTTATGCTGTGTTGTGTGGGAAGGTAGTTACCAAACATGTCAAAAAGATTATTGTAACGAGCAGACCAGTTGTCATGACCCAACCGACAAGAACAGGGCAGATTATTAGGGGGGAGGGAGAGAGCAAGCAGTGCAAATTATTTCAAATTTGCCTGCCTTGGCCTTTTTCTAACAGGCAGAAATAGTTGTGCTCTTTGCAGCAAGCGAAGAGCTTTATGTCCCGTTTGCTTTATTTAAGTAATTTTGCCTGATGTTGTTAACTCTGGATTTTGCACACTTGCTAATTGAACTGCTGAGCTGGGTGGACTGTCGTGATCTTTGCATGTTCAGAAATGTGATGATTCTGTGGTGTCCAGGTTTGTGAACCTGGCACCTGTTGTTGGGGGGCTAGAAAATACAAGAATGTATTGTATTTTCTAGCACCGAAGCCCCCAAAGCACCGATGAGGGCTAGGTAATGTGTGAAACTGTATTTCAGGGGTGTGTATCTTTGTCTGATCAAGCCTGATTCCCTGCCTTGATGAGCTATAAGTTTTAATGGAGGTGCAAAGGACTGGAGTATAGAAGAATCCCAGCTCCTCCAGTTCAGATGTCGCTCGTGTTGGCCAGCTGGTGGTTGGCACAGGGGGGCTGACTGGGTTCTGCTCTGCACTGGTGCTCCAGCATTAATAGGATGGTTAAGTGAGATGCTGTGATTTACAATAAGGACTTCCTAGTCCTGTAGCCAAAAAAAAAAAAAAACCACCCCAAAAAACCCCCAAACAAACCAAAAACTTTATTTGTTTTTTATTCTGACAAATTCATTACCTTGAGTTGAAGTTGAATGAATATGTTAAAATCTTAAGGGAGAAGAAATTAAATGTTCCCAAATTCAGCTGGCTGCGACATGAAGTGTGTAGTGCGCTGCACACAGACGAGGGCATATGTGCCAGTAATTTATGGATGCCCCAAAACTCCGGTGGTGATGAATTATTTTTCAGCAGTGTTGATTCATCTCACGGCCAGGAGATGTCTCTAGCTCACCATCATTCCTCAAAGAGCTCCTGGATACCAGTTCTGGGTTTTGTTTAATACCCTTGCTGTAAAATCCAGCCTTCCCTCGGCAGGGTGCGTTAACTCCTCCTAGCTCTGCTGATGTTTGTGCAGAGTTAACTTTTTTTGATACAGGGTTTTGACCACAAAATGTGATTTGATTTCAAGCATATGTGTGTATTTCAGTATATCTCACAGAGAAGGTACCTGGACTCAAGTAAAATAAAATAAAAAAAAAAAAAAAAAATCGGTCTTAGTGTAATTAAAAAATCTTAAAATTTGCGAGATCCTAAAAACGCTCTCTGTTCTTGTTTTGTTTGTGGAAGCGCTTTGGGAAAGAACTAGGCAAAGGTAAAATGAGAATAAAATACGGAGTTTTAAAAAAATGAAGCAGAAAGCAAAAGCTCTTACTTCTGTCCTGCTGTTGAGGACCCGATTTCATAATGACTCTTACCCCAAATCCGAGTTGCAGTTCTGGGTTCAAGTCGCTCACAGTCTGTCATATAATGTTTTTCTTGTAGGAGAAACTGATGAAAAGCTGAAAGGCGGAAACCAGAAATCTGGTATTGAGAAAAATATTTGTGGCATTTCATTTCGTTACTTGCATTTATGTGCCTTGGACATGAAAAACTTGTTTTCCATTGTAACTGGGGAAGGGTCTATAACGCGAACAACCTCAAGTCATAATTCTTTTAAAAGAAAACCCGTAATTTGATTACTCTTTCGTTTAAGAGTGTGTGTGCCTGGCTTCTTGTTGGTGTTGATGCCGGACTAGGAAATGCAGAGAGTAACTGTGTCACTTCCATCTACGCTTGTTGAAATGCAGAAGTGTTCCCTATTAGGTTCGGTCAGGATTGCAGAAAATTAGTAGTCTCAGCTGATTTGCATCTGTATTAATGTGTTGATCCTTTCGCTATTGGAAGCTTTCAGGCTGTACTTCTCTGCTTCCATAAGTTTGCTTTGATCGCAATAGCAAATACATGAAAAATATGTGTATTCCCAGGAACTCTGTTCTTTTTGTAGCAGTTTTGAATGCTGTGTGTCCTACGTGCGAACAATATTTAATATGAATATATATAACAATGTATGGTATACATTTCACACTGTAGCTTAATCATTCACCCCAAAATTACTTCCTCTTCCTGCTTTACTACTTCTAGGCAGCGTTATGGAGCCTGTGAGATGTATTTGTTATTCGAGATTGTTGGATTCTTTTTGGCTTATGTCTTCTCTGGTTGCAGAGTGTCACATGGAGTGCGACAAATACGTACGCTTCCATCTCTGTCAGCCAGTCTTGCGAGCACAAATTATGTGATGAGTGGCTTTTGTCTTGAAAATTATTTACCCAAGTTATTTTCAGATCTAGCCTAATGACGGGAGGGGTCAAACGAGGCGTAACCAACCCGTGGCTCTTGGAAGAATCTGAGGAAACCAGAGGGCTTGGCTTTGGCGATCTCAGGCAGCAGCAGCGAAGGATCATAGAAGGTACAAGAGTCTTTCTGGTTTTTATAAGCATCGCTAGGACTCTTGAGGAGCCCTTACTACAAAGTCAATACAATAACTCTGCTGAAGTTTTATTATCTGGAAGCTGTCAAACATCATAGTTCCAGGTGGTTGTTTTCTGTATGTGCAGGAGCAGTATTGTGCTCACAATATTCTTAACTGGAAATTTCTTAAATCAAATTTTCAAAGAGCTTGCAGGGCATCCCTGATTTTTGACCATAATCATGGTTTTGGTTTGCAGTAGAGATCTCATTGATTGCACTGAGTGTAGTGGCATTACTGCTGTGCTTCAGGCTGGGGAACATCAGATATATTGTTCAATTAGAACAAGGTAAGAATTAACTAACCTAAAACGGATCTTTAGATTTTCGCCCTCAGCGTCTAACTTTGGAAGTGTTGGAAAACCTCAGCCTGAGGACATCAGGTAATTAATGAGGTAACTTCTATGCAATTAAAGTATTGGAAGTGATCAAATAAAATCAGTCTCCAGATAAAGCCCACTTCAGTCTGCATGTGAAACATTTATAGCTACAGTTCAGGAGAGTGGCATGAACTCTGTTTTGGATGGTCCAGGAGAAACCTTAAGCTCCAGTTTGATTACTGGAAGAGGTACTGGGGGCCAGACCTTCGTCCTGGGAAGGGAAGGGGGTTCTGGCCATCCTGTACGATTTCTGGCTCCGAACTGCAGCTGGCTGCAGTTCCTGCTCCATGCACCATCGCTGCTTTGCAGTTTGTCGGAGCACTGGCAGCCCAGCCTCTAGCATCTCCTCTTCTTCCCCTTTGCAGTGACTCTGGGCAAGGAGAACCCTGTGTTTTGGTTAAGG
This sequence comes from Fratercula arctica, assembly GCA_947846985.1. Classification (NCBI taxonomy): domain Eukaryota; kingdom Metazoa; phylum Chordata; class Aves; order Charadriiformes; family Alcidae; genus Fratercula; species Fratercula arctica. The sequence goes on from CANTUZ010000011.1 coordinate 11,780,422, forward strand.
TGCTTACCAAGGACTGCATGGTACCCGCAAACTGGGATAGCAGCGGTGGTGTGGATAAAGGAGCGTCTGCAGAGCTGGTGGGAGCACATCAAATCATAGCTGCCCCCCCATGTCCCCTCTGTCTCAGGCGCTCTTCCAGGCACTCCGTATCCTCTTGCAGCTTAAAATCTGTTTGAATTCTTTGGTGTTTGCATCACCTGTTTGTCTTTTATTCATGTTAAAAGTTTCTTGGAAAATGTAAAAAGGCTAATCAGGGATCTCTACGTGTGTGCCAGAAAATCTCTTGCATTTATGATTGAATAACAGTTGAATGTTGAATTCTTGCATTTTTTTTTTTTTCGAGACCCTCAGCTAAATGTCCCAGCCAGAGCAGACAAATTAATTACCCATCATTCACATTATTTTAAGAGTGCTATTGCTCTAAGGATTCATTTTCATGTTCTGCTGATGTATTTTTCTTCATACATTTTAACTCTTTAAGCACAGAGTAGATGTTTTTCTTCACTTCTACATCTTTCATGGTACACAGCCTGGCATATCAGCAATTTTTTTCATGTAATTTTATGTATTTTTTTCTGGTGTAGAGCAAGATGCTGGACTTGATGCTCTTTCTTCAATCATATCCCGGCAGAAGCAAATGGGGCAGGAAATTGGGAATGAGCTGGATGAACAGAATGGTAAGAACAAGATTCAAAGACTCCTTTTGCCTCATTTTTATGTAAGATTGTGATTTTATTTTTTTTTCACTCATACAACTGTGCTGCTTTTTGCCCATAAAATAACAAGACAGTACTGTAAAGGTTTACAACCAACCACTGCTGATTCTATCCGTTCGTGACCTGATTGTTTTATTGTGTTTCACCACATACCCCGTTGTGCACCTACAATGTGCAACGCTGCAGATATTTTTATCGAGCCTGCCTTTTGAAAGAAAAGATTGGTGATTATTTGTACAAAGTATGAAATTAATTTTGCGCTCAATCTTTTGCATTTTTCAGTTTTATGACAGCTTTTATGGTAAGCTTTTATGTGTTGCTGGGTTTCACTTGAATATTCTTATTCTGCGTCTTTCCTTATTAACTAAACGGAAGTCTTGAGGCAGCGGTTAGAGGAGGAGCATTGTGTTGTTTGCTATAAATGATTTGGATTTTGAAGGTTTCATGGCATTGAAAGTAGGATCACATTAAGTGTGATATTGAACTAGAAGAGTACTGATTTTCTTTAAAATGAGCCAGTATCCAAATGGTGGAATTGCTCTCCTGTTAAATATGCTTTGTTACTTGCTTAATTGTTGACATGACATAAACTGTCCCTAGGAGAGCAGATCCTCCAGTCTTTCTGACTTTTTCATTTCTTACAATATGGTAATAGTTCAATTAGAGCCGTGGAACCCTGCCAGCTTTCTCCCTTGCACAAAGACTTGAGCCATATGCTTTATCCTTGGGTTGTGTTGTACTTAACCACTGAGAAGGTAAATGTCTTTTTACTTGCTAATAAATGATATGCTTAAATTGGCTTCTTCCTGGACCTGTATTTTTTTTTTGTTCCCCTTGTATTTCTCTGCATGTTTGCTCAGAGTGAGGGGGTTCCCTATTAATGATCCCGTAACATGAAGTACTGCTCGGGAGCTTCATTCCAGCTGAGAGTGAAGTGAAGAGGATGCTTTTCTTGTGCTTGCCTTGCATACACGGCTAAATCCAGGAGGGATATGAAATGTCTAAAATATGTCTCTGTTTATTAATTTTGAGGTTGTTAAGAAATGGTTTGCGCAGCTGGGGGAAACTATGCTTAGTGGTCTTGTCATATTTTGATCCTCTGCCTCGTGTGAGTAAAGACATTTTCAATTAGAAATCTCAGTTTCATAAGTTTCTTCTATTAACCGTTGTTGAAAAAGTTACATTAATTCCTTTTTTTTGCTCTAAATAAAAAACAGGTGGGAAGCATGAGCGTGTTTACTAATTCTCTGTGATACCTTGGTTTCTCATCAGGAAAATACACTGTCTGTGTCCCATTTCCCTCTGTTGGGGGTAGGGGAAGGTTCCCTAAATCCTTATGTTTTTGGGACCCTGAAGGTAATGTGTATTTTACCATCGCGTTTCTGTGTGACCACGCCAGGCTTTTTCTAGCGGCAAAGCCTTGAAACATCTGTGAAATTGGGAATACATTTAACCCTCCTTTTTACAAATAATGTGAATAGTGCCAGGTTTTGTTTGTCTTACAGACAGTTACCAAGCCTAGAGCAGAATTCTTAATGTTTTCATATGAGCTCTTTTTTTGAGCTACAGGCAACTTTCTCAAAAGATGGAAACTTTTGGGAGTGCTGGGAGTAAAAAGCGGTGAGGATTGCCTCTTGCTGACTGCAGGCCAGATCCTGGGGGAAGAGGAAACGCTGAGTTGCCTCTGCTCCTCGCTGTCCTCGAATCTTGAGAATAAACCCTGCCAGCCCTGTAGAGTGTCGCTTGTAGATGTTGAAGCAGTCTGAAAAAGGTGGGGAATAATCTGACTTTTATGGACGGGGGACCAGATTACTCACCACTTGGCTTCATCGCTGCCGAGCAAGCGGCTCCCGTGTTTTCTCTGACTTCATACAGTCTTTTTTTTTTTTTGAAGTGCGGATACAGGGAAATTATACTTTTTTGTGGATACGGGGGGGATATGGTTGGGTGTTTCATTGCCACTGGCACACTGGAAAAGCTGAAATCCCTAGCAGTATTTTCCAGGGGCTACTTTCCTTTGACGCATCTTATTTTATGCCCTGGGCTTAACTATCTGCAGCCTTCTCGGGCGCTCTGCCAGCCTCCTGTCGCTGTTACCCACTCAGGTTGATGAGGATAACTGCCCTGGAATTTCCCCTCACTCAGAATCGCTTTCCTTCCTAGTGCTGAGTGATAATGGCATTGTCTGTGTTGTGGGGAGGCAGGGGAAGTTCATCTTCATTAAGTGCTGCATCAGTATTTCTTTTTATTCCAGTCAAATTTTCCAGCAAATTGCCCGTTTCTGCAGGAAGCTTGATTTCCACTTCCCTGATCTGCTTTGGACATTCCCACCTTCTGCAACTAATTAGTGCCTTTAAGCTTGTGCTGGCATTATGATAAAATATGGCTTAATTCAGAAGTAGCTGGTAATGTCTGATAGTTAATGAAACAGACTTTAGGGAGAGCTGGGTAACGTTATTTTCCAGATAACCTGTTATTCAGGCCTGATTTTTCCTTCCCTGGCAGTTCAGGCTCTGTTCAGCGGAGATGTTTGCTCTTCCCAGCTCTTGGAGGTGGCCCGAGGCGCTTTCCCGTGAGTGCCAGTTGGTGTAGCTGTGCGTTTGCAGATGCACAAGTATTGGAGGCATCCCCATTAATTATGCAAAGTTTACTTCTCTAGTAGAATTGGTATGTGTAAATTCTTTTGTGTTTGTTAAATGACTGAAAAATGATTAAACTTTGCTTTTCCTCGGTGGTATCTATTTTTACGCCACTGGTGGGCTGCCAGGCAGTGCCGAGGAGTGATGTTGGAGGTTCATAAGAGGGCATCCTGCAAATAAGCCCAGCTGCGGTGGTCGCAGGGCTCTCCAGAAGAGTGGATCCTTCTCCTCGGGTGGGCTGGGGGATGTCGCCCTCGTTGAGCTCCACATCCCTGCGACGCTGCGTCTTCCAGCCGATCCCTCCCAGCCTCCTCGGTGTCACCAGGGGGGTTGCTCAGGTGCCACCGCTCCAGCTGGGCACCTCCACTTCAGGACAGGGCACAGCATGTCCCAGAAAAGCCCCTCTGTCCCCACCGAGCCTGGGCTGGGCTGGAGGTGGCTGCTGGGCAGACATCTACCCTCAGCAGATGAGTCCCATCCTTTGATTTCCTTGCGACGCATCCAAGTTTTAATTGGAGTCTCATGTTGTTCTTTACTCCGATTTTTAGTATAGCTCTGTCCTTGAGATTTTACGGCTCTGCGCAAAGCTGAGGGTCCTTTCCAAACCTCCCAAGCGCAGGATTTTGCGTTGATGAGCAAAGTAGAAGCAGGGTACCAGGAGACACTGTTTTTTTTCCAGCCTCGGGAGTCTGCTAGCAGTGGGAGAGATGGGGGATTAGCAAAAGAATTTTCCCATCATTAATTCCAAATTTGGCCCCAGAAAACTTTCTGTAATCCTTTCATCTGTTACATAAAAAAAAAAAAAGAAGAAGAAGAAGAAAGAAAATAGTGTAAATGGCCTCTGGCCGCGTTGGTGAGGCAATCTAATCTAGTGCAATAATTTTGGAAGAATGCTTGCAGAAATTCTGAATGCTGTTTGTTTTACCCTTATAGAGATGTTGTTTTCTCATTGTGGCATGTTTGCATGAGAATATAGTACTCTGGGACGGATGGTAAATATTGGTAGCTTGCAAAATTTGTAGCGTTTGGCATTTTCACCGTGTTGCTCTCCGTTTGGTGTACACCATCGAGGATGGAATCTTTTGCTTCTGGCTCGTTTAAAATCTGTGTCAGAGCATAAATACATTCATAAATGGATAAGCTGCAAAACCAGACCACTGTTTATGTCCTTTTACTGGTCAAGTGAATGCTGTATACAGAGGGAATATTCAGGATGTTCTTAACCAAAACGACTCATTTTAAGTAAATGATCTGTCATAATGATGCTTTAATTATGTGGTTATGTAACATTTTTACATTTCTTGTCAAAGTCAGATTTCTAAAACCAACCAAAAATTGAAACATTATCTATTTTTCTATATTTATTTTTTTAAATAGCTTTGCAAAATAAAGGTTGTTGTCTCAATTCTGGTCGTACTGGGTGGCACACAAGCCACGGAGGTGTACTCATCTCTTGGGTGCCGGTTGGATGGTCAAAGCCTGTGACTTGCCTGGCATAGAATTTTTGTTAACCTGATGTGTTTCCATCGAAATGCAATTTAGAGCCTCCACCTGAGGCTGGAGCCCTGTGTATAGACAGCAGCAGCTAGAATGCAGAGAATTATTCTTGTAAAACCAGAGAGAGTGAATGAAAGTATTCTTGGTGATGCAGAGACTTGCTGAAAACGGCATCTGGCGTAGTGCAGGAGGGTTCATCTCTCCTAGGGCATCTCTCCTAGGGCAGCGTTCGACCACAAGCTTCTGCTGCAGATAGCCCCGGACAATAATTGCTTCTCCTAAAGATTATTTTACATGGCTATCGCATAATCAGAAAAGGAACCCTGAAGTCGTTTCACGTTTCTGTTTATTAAGAACATTTTTGCTATAATACAAGCTAATTAGCATTGTGTATGGAATATGTATGAGTTATGAGACAGAAACCAATGGGGCTGTGGATATGTTACCTCATTGTTAGGATCAGTTTGTAAATAAGAAATGATTAAAGATTAAATTTTAAATTTAAAAAAAAAAAAACGCTCATCATCTTGTCTAAACAATATACGTTTTCATTGTATAGAGTTACAGTCCTGCACTGCTTTGATCCCCTTCTGAGATGGCTGGAGTCCTCTGCTCACTGGGATTTGAAGGTGCTCAGCATTCCTTGAGAAAGGCTGAGCACCAGCAGGTTCAGGTTTGCTAAAAAACCCTACGGAAACGCATGTGTTTTCAATATTCAGATGTAAAATAACCATCCGTAGCCTGACTGACCTCGTACTATGCAGATAGATTTTTATTTTGCTTCTCGAGCTTATTTTACAGAATAGAAATGACTTCAGTTTTATTGGTGAAATGGTCTGTCTTTATTGCATGCTGTAGGGTTGGGGTTCACCCTTCTTAGGGGAAAAATTAACACCCATGGTTAAAACATTGCTTTTTGTCATGAGCGATCTAAATAGTGGAATACTTAGTCTCAATAGGAACCCTCAGAAGTTGGGGAATGCCAAAATTGAGGTTAGATGGCACTTCTTGTGTGTATTTCTAGGCTTAAAACAATTGCACGCTGTTTTCTGCGGGTCCTGCTGCATTTTGTGCATAGGACTCAGTCTCTTCTGGGGTCGGGTTGAGCGTACGTGGTGACAAAAACTATTTGTAAGGCGCCTGCCTCATTTCTTCCAGGTGTGGGGAAATGTTTAGTGAGTAATGCAGGGGTTATAAGCGGTTTTTGTGGCAGCAGCAGCAGATAAATGTTGCCTTAGAGCATAAAACTCTCTCTGCTCTTGCCCAGGAGCTCTGTGTGATGGTGCTTAACCATCTTAACTGAGCTTTTTCAGGAGCAATTCCCTTCTGCGTGTCTGACCTGGCGTCGTGGGGTCTGGTTTGCAAAGGTTTTGAGCGTTGGCCTTTAACAGAAATGGGTGAGGGCTGTGCTCCGGGTGTAAGGAATCGTGGAACAGTTTGGGTTGGAAGGGACCTTTAAGGGTCATCCAGTCCATCCTCCGTGAAGTACTGGGGGATGTAGAATCATAGAATCACTTGGGTTGGAAAAGACATTTAAGATCAAGTCTGACCGTAAACCTAACACTGCCAAATCCACCACTAAACCATATATATGAAAAAAATACGAACTACCATTTGGAAGGATAAATAAGGTTTGGTTTATACGTGTCTTTTTAAACAGAGGTTCAAACCCTCTTTAGTGAACATCTAAAATACACCTTAACTATTAATTTTCTTATTTTTCCTTCTGACTTGGGGATGATAGTGTTTCATCTCCCAAGGAAGCTGTCAAAATCAAAAGACACTCGTACTTACTGTCAGGAGGGCCATCGTTGGAAGGTCTGGGAGAAAGCTTTTAACTCTTCAGAGTGGAGTTGGAGTTGTATGCGGTCCATAAGGAATGCTGTCTTGTGCTGGAAGATGAGGAGAAATATTCGGTATCTGTCAGGGAAGTAAAGCCCTGCCTGCGCTGCCTGCTGGAGGAGCTGGGTAGTGAAAACCAAGGTTACACCGAGGTTGCATTGGATTGAAAAAAATGTATTTACACAAAATAGTATTATTTATAGCATTATTTCCTACCCTTTTAATTATATGAGTCTGCTGCTGCAGCATTTTCAGTGTTTATTTATCTATAAAATCTCCTGGTATTCTTAAAAAAAAACCTGAAGAAACCAGGGAAGCCACTGCTGTACGGATCTGTCTCCAAGCCTGGGTTAGCAGCCAGATGAGAATACCTACACAGGGACCCCTGCAATGTACGCTGACAGCGCAATTTTACCAGTGTTGGATGATGTGGAGCAGCGTGAGAGAGGTGAGATGTCTTGCCTGTGGGCTTCACGGACGGTTGCTGACAGCAGGGGTAAGAATAAGGCGTAAGCATCTTTGTGCTCCCTTTTGGGCTCGGGTGGGATGGGTTTCTAGCAGTCAAACTCTGCTGGGAGAACTCTGGGATAACAAAACAAACTATTTGTAAGTATTGATGAGATGAGTCTTCAGTGGCTCTCACATAAGTCCTTGTTAAGTCAGTTGTGTCAAATGAGTTTGGACTTACTCTGTGGAAGAGCCTTATGAGTAGGGGAAAAGAATTAGGTGTCATTTTGACTTGAGAATGGCTTGGATGCTGTCTCATGGGGCTGTCTTGTAAGCAGTCTATGGGAGCATGGGTTCAAATGAATAATCTTCAATAGATGTGATGTGGATTGGTTAATTATACTCAGAAATTGGTTGGAATGGAAGTGTGTCTTGAGTTGGGCTGTGTGGGTCTGTCTGGTTCTGTTCAGCTTTGTTGTTAAGGACATGGATGAGGAAGTGCACAGTGTGCTTCCTCAACTCCTGTACAATACACAGGTGGAAAGACTGCAGCTACGTTGGGAGCAATGCTAGAACTCCTCCAAACGGTCTTTAGAAACTAGAGTGAAATTCAGTCAGGCTAACAAAAGATGACTCCTCTGTGAGGTTTAATCAAATTAAAGATGAGTATAGTGTATAGGGTCAATTCTTAAGCATGCACAAATAGTATAATATTGTGGAAAAGGCTCTGTACAAGCCAGTGTTGTTTGGAGAATACGTGATCCTTCATTATGCTTGGCCCCGAGGAGGAGATAGCATGCAGGTGGGGCCAGAACTCTTCCAAGGTAACGTGGACCTGGGGAGAGGCTTGGAGGGCAGGCTAAAGGGTGGTTTGAAACGGTGAGGTGTGACCCACCAGGAAAGATGAACTGCTGGGGGAGCTGAGAAGGTTCTTGAAGAATGAAACAAGCTGGTTTGAGAGGGGAGAGAGAAGGCTTTGGGCAATGGGATTGAGCTGAGGTCAAAAGGAGCAGGAAACTCCTTCCAACAGCAGTGAAGGGGCCTGCGTCAGGAGGTTGGGAAGTCCCACTCCTGGGCTGTCTTTGAGAACGTGTATTCTTCCTGGCAGCTTGAGCTGGGTTAGAGCAGGAGATGGACAACTACTTTCTTTCTGTTGTGACCTTCTCTAGCTCTTTCTTTCCTGTCTCTTCTACAACTTGGCTTCCCTCAGACTTCTCATTCTGCTGCTTTTATTGAGTTGATCTTTAATCTCCCGTTCTGGATGTCTCATTCTCACTTTTGAAACCACCCCTCAGTATTCCAGCATTCTTGCTCAACTAGTTCCCCTTCTGGGTCCTTTTCCATTTCCCTCTAACTTGTGTGTGTCTTCATGCGAAAGCATTGGGGTCCTGTAGCTCCTGGGGCCACTGGAGAGTCCTAATATGGCCAAACCCGCATTGTTTTGAAATGGCTGAGATATTTTGGCTGAAACTTGAATTCATTTTTTTTTTTTTCTTAAATTCGTCTGGAAGCAGACATCCAAGTTGGGAATCCTGAGCCTGAGTCGTTAAAGTTTTTCATAGTTTTAAGCAACTGAAAATAAGGCCTTCTCATGGGAAGCAACAAATGGCCTTAATAGCGGGTCATGCTACTGCGCCTGTGTGTGTAGTTCTGTTGTTCCGCTCTATGTACACATAATACCAGGAGATGATACTTGTTCTTTCAGTATTTTTTACAGCTCGACACAGTGCTTACAGAAACCGATAAAGCAGCAAGGCCCAACCTGGATGAGGATAAAAGCCTTGCCCTTCTGAAATGTGACTGGGCTCCTCCATGCTCACACTTGTACACAATGAGCCTGTCTGGCCTCTTGGCACGGTTTGCGTTTTTCCTTGAATAGTTCAAGCCGTAAAATAACTGTTCAACATTTGTCTTCTCAATTATGTGGATTTTTCCACAGTTAGTCAATCCCTACCTCACCCACACCGCGCTGGGGAGGGGGGAAGCTGTCTTCCCTCATCTGTCTTCACGGGGATCAGAAATGCTGGAGAAATTACCGCTGAGGAAAAAGGAGTTTCTAAGTTCTTTTTTTAAACCTTTCAGGATTTCTCGATAAGAATTATGACCTTAAACACCTTGTTTGTTAAGTCTTGTCTTTAGTTTTCTAGCAGGGCTTGTGGAGAGCTCTAGTAGGGATATAAGCTCAACTTTTAGCAAAAGAGAGTTTCTCATCTGCTTTTTCAGGCATTTGATTTAAACTGTTTAAAAAGAAAACAAAACCTAGCTGTAATTGTAGATATTTCAACACTGATGATTTTTTTCCGTGTTAATTTAGCTTTCCCCCCTGTACAAAAAAAAAAAAAAAAAAAAAAAAAAAAAAAAAATCTCAAATTGAGACCATGGAGAAGGGATTTATTTTCCTAAGCCTGCTTTCCTACTTTCTTGGGGTGGCTGTCTGTCATGTGTCGTAAAGAAGCCGAGAGGCACAAACACAGTCTGTTCTCCTTTACAGCCGCTTTTTCGTAAAGCACATACTCGTCTGTGAGCGGCTGAAATTATACATCCTGACCTTCCAGTCGCTGCTTACAAAAAAGAAAGGCAGGAAATAAATTGTCCCGTGCAGAACAACCTTTGCTAGAAGATCTAGGAAACTGTTATGGGAGGTTCTGGATAATTTTATTTATTTTACCCTCCTAGATAATACCAAAGTATTTGGCGGCTCCTCCTTGAGTTCTGTCCCTCTGTTTTTTGGCTGGATCAGGGAAGGTTTTAATTGTGTGTTAGGGACAGGCTCCCAAACGCTTTCTTGCTCGCTCCCCGTGAGCTGGGGTTCGGCGTGAACGGGACGCGGCTGCTTCGGTGCTTTCAAACGCTGACACATCGCTGTCTCTGGGCAGTGCTTCATTCTCGAATCGTTAAGCACCACTTAGGCTAAAAATAATGTTTTATTTTTAAATATTTGCTATTTGTGGCAATGAACATGCAGCTTGGGAGTTTATACTTCAGTTTGTACTTTCAAAGACTCTAACTTTAGTGCTTCCTCTGTCCCTTCCCCTTTGCAGAGGATTTTTTGAGGATTTGGGGTGGGGATGGGGAAGAAGGAGACTGCTCTGTCCCGCATCACTTGATAACTTGCTTGCCCAGGCGTTATTGGAAAGAAGGTGATACTCAGGCTTAGGAGGAAGTCATGCTTGGTAGGAACCATATGCTCTTGTGTCGTGGTGATTTTGGTGAGTGGGCTCTTGGATGCTTAATAGGCTTTTAATAGATTTCCCAGAAAACGTGTAGGGTCGAAACCTGAATGGTTACAACACAAGAGAGAATAAGAAACCCGTGTTTCTGGGCACGGTGTTATTGTGAGGTATTGCTGGAATCCGAAGAGTGCTTTGAACTGGATTTACTCACCGCGAGCAGGTTGGTGAGCACTCTCCAGCAGATTCTCCTGCTTTTCCCATTACCTCCTAGCGAGCTCATCTCGCCTCCTGTCTTTTCACGGAGAAACCATCCTCTCTCTCCTGTTCTCCAAGACATGGAGTAGAATATATTGCTTCTCTGATGCTTGTGTTGTAGAGTTCTCTGGTGATTATGGCTAATTGTGCCCGAAATCACTGGTGCTGACTTGTTTGATGTCAGACTGGTGTCCAACACAATGCAAAAAAAGATATTGAGATGCTGGAGCGTGTCCAGAGAAGGACAACGGAGCTGGTGAGGGGTCTGGAGCACAAGTCTTGTGAGGAGTGGCTGAGGGAGCTGGGGGTGTTCAGCCTGGAGAAAAGGAGGCTGAGGGGAGACCTTCTCGCTCTCTACAGCTCCCTGAAAGGAGGGTGTAGCCAGGGGGGATCGGTCTCTTCTCCCAAGGAACAGGCAATGGGATAAGAAGAAACGGCCTCAAGTTGTGCCAGAGGAGGTTTAGGTTGGAAATTAGGAGAAATTCCTTCACCAAAAGGGTTATGAAGCATTGGAAGAGGCTGCCCAGGGAAGTGTTTGAGGCACCATCCCTGGAGATATTTAAAAGCCAGGCAGACGTGGTGCTTAGAGATATGGTTTAGTGATGGTTTTGTCAGAGTTAGGTTGATGGTTGGACTCGATGATCTGAAAGGTCCCTTCCAACCTGGGCAATTCTCTGATTCTGTGAAAATATCCAGCAGCAGTCATTGCTCCCAAAAAGTTGGGCTTGGGGTAAGACAACAACAACAATTCCTTGGTGCGGCACCGTGGGTGGATTCGTCGTGCAATTTTTAAGCGATGGATATTGAGTTTGAAAGAAAATTTAAGTGCCAGAGTTTTGCCTGTAGGGTTTGTGGGAGCTGGTTTTTTTATGGAGGGATTTTAGCCTCTTCTGTGTTAGATCTTCTACTTAAGTGCCAGGTGGAGAGAGTGTGAAAAGGAGTTTGGATGCGGTGGTATGGAGTTGAGGTGAGGTGGTAGAGTACGATACACTGTTAGTTATCAGAGCTCAGGTTTTGGGTTGAGATCAGGGCAACCCTTTCTGTAGCCTGGAGGGTTTGCACTTGATATACGGTGAAGTGTTCAAAATGTGTGCGGCAGCCGGTGAGAGCCTGGATGGATGCCGTGATAACACCTTCTCCCTGTGGTGCTGGGGAAAATCCCTTCCAGACTGGTGCTGGGGCTGCTCCAGCCCCTCTCTCTTACCGAGCAGCCCGAAACACGGATCCGCTTGTAGCATCTGTATTGAAAATTGATAGCCCCTATCGCGTTTATCAGTTGCCAGACGGTTTCAGTTCTTTGCTGATCTGTTCTGCAATAAATAAACATAACATATGGAATCGCTTTGGTAATCAGCACCTCTCAGAACCAGGAAACGAAATGCAGCGTCTTGCAATGCTCTGGCCGTAGCAAGAGCAGAAAGCAGGATAAAGCTGGTTGCTGGGAGCGCTTGCGCGCAGATGGATCTCTTATTATGCAGGATTTGAATGGGAGATGTGGCTTTCTTGCTTGTTTAAATAGTGCTTAAGTATTTTGTAAAATCTGGAAATGGCAGGTAATCCTTGGCTGCGCTCAGACATTGAAATCGGCCCCACGGCTGCCCGTTTGTGGGACGCGTGTTCATCACAATTAGATGGAAGCAGGAATGAGAGTGCTGGGAACAGTCGCTTGTTCAAAGCCACGTTTCAGTCACAAACATAATTAATGTGACATAAACATGGGATGCTTTTAAAATGGTGAGATTGAGATCTTAAAGCATCCTGAGATCACTTAAAACCAGCTAAAATAATTGTACTATAATTACTATTATTATAAATAAAATAATAAAGTAACTTTTAAAATGGTGAAGCTGGTATCTTAAAGAATCCCGAGATCACTTAAAAACAGATAAAATAATTGTACTATAATTATTATTATAAATAAAACAATTAAGTAACTTCCTTGCAAGTTTGGATGGAATAAATATTATGAGCGTAACCTTTTTTTTTTTTTTTACTTGCTGATATATTTAAATGTGTTTTATCCCTCTACAACCCAAAACAAGTAAGATGATACAGGTATTATCCTGTTGGCGTCATGTATTGTGAAAAATATTCTGCCTCCCTGCCTGACTCTATTGCCCCCTTGATCTCTAGGTATGGGTGCGATGTGTGTGTTGCCCCCAGTGAGCTGCTTTTATTGTTGGACGTTGAGAACTGGAATAATCCTCCAGTGTGACGGCAGTGCAGGTCTTGGGCATGGAAGCAGACAAAATTCCTCTTTACTCTCTCCCAACAATTTTGTGAGAAACACTTTAGGATGAAGAGAGTAAATCATATATATGGAAAAAATATGCCATAATATGAACCGGCTGGCGTCGAAGTGCAGGGGCACTATCAAATATGTCTTTTGTCTACGTAGATCCCATTGCTCTGAAATAACTCCAGCGGTGTTTGATCTCAAAATTTTGTTGGGAATTTTCTCATAGAACCAGGTTTTGCTGAAAAATGCTGGTTTGAGTCCAGAGTCTTTAGTCTGAAACATCTGGGCCTGACAGCTTTTTTCCACGCTCAGGGTAGGAATTCAAGGGATACCTTTGTCTGGGATAAAGTGATGAGTTTGGCCCTGGGATTGGGAGGCCCCGGGGCTCCCAGTTCTGAAGGAGGGCACCTGATGGATTGACCTGGGGACCAGAGACTCCAGGAGTGCCCGCGGCCCCTCGGCTGAACTGACGGTATCCCCTCGGTGCTCACAGAACTGGAATATTGGTTTCAAGTACTGCCAGAGACTTCAGGAGATTGTTTTTGGTTTTATTTGGGCAGATCTCATGTAAAAATAAGATAACAGTTGGCGTAAACTCTCCCAAAATGTTTTTTCTGTATAACTCTGGCTTTTGTGTTTATAGTGCTGTGTTGAAACTAGAGAGACCGTTGACACGAGACAACCAGCTACCATTGATGAAGCCAAAGCCTTGTGTTAGTAGTCAATTGTGAACGCCCGCGGCTGTGGCTCTGCAGCAGCACTGGGGAGGTGATCTGTGTCCGCTTCCCGTTGCAAAGGCTGCGGAGCAAAGCCTCACTTTTGGGGGTGGAGAGAAGATTCTTGTTTCCTACTGGTTGGTTGTCGTGGGTTTATTTTTTTCATGCGAGAGAATTATAGTGGGGAAAAAGGTGACCTTTGGGAAGAAACTTGGGAATGATTTATTTTTCTGTGTTGAAACTCTTTTAATTGCTCTTATGTTGCAGAGGTGTAGTATCTCTGCTTGTATCATAATGTGTAATGCTGGGTGGGGGACTGATGGCCTCTGAGGTGGTCCTTAGTCTGAGGAAAAATCCATCACGACTTGGCTGAGCTGTGAAATCTCCTTGAAGATGCTCTGATAGAGACCTATTCATTTGTCCGCTTCGTTTTCTCCAGCAACGTTTCCCTGGCCTTGGGCTCGCTGGTGTAAGTAGAACTTTACCCTCCTTCTGAGCTCAGAGGCTGGGGTAGGGCTCACCAGGGACAGAGAAAGCAGGAGATGCCCATCGTCATGGCGGTGTGCAGCAGGAATGAGCTGCAAGCCAGGACAGTGTCACAGGGAGGGATCGTTCCATGCTGGGGGAGTCCGGGACAGTGTCCCAAGGAAGCTGGGGGGTCTGGGGGGGCAGCTCTGCATTTTCATAGAATCATAGAGTGTGTTGGGTTGGAAGGGACCTCTAAAGACCATCTAGTCCAACCCCCCTGCAGGCAGCAGGGACATCTTCAACTAGATCAGGTTGCTCAGAGCCTCATCCAGCCTGGCCTGGAATGTCTCCAGGGATGGGGCCTCCACCACCTCTCTGGGCAACCTGGGCCAGTGTCTCACCACCCTCAGTGTAAAGAACTTCTTCCTGATGTCTAATCTAAACCTGCCCTGCTCTAGTTTAAAACCATTGCCCCTCGTGCTATCGCTCCATGCCCTTGCAAACAGCCCCTCCCCAGCTTTCTTGTAGGCCCCCTTCAGGGACTGGAAGGGGCTCTAAGGTCTCCCGGAGCCTTCTCTTCTCCAGGCGTCTCTTCTTTTGGTGTTCCTTGCCTCTTGAACTCCTGCATCCCACCTGGGTATCCTACTGATGTAGCTCTGCTTGTAGTTAGGAAGGAGCTCTGTTACCTGCTGTTATTTTGGAATATCAACATTTTCCGTATCCCCGTGTTATCCAGTTGCTACGCAACGGGGTGTGGGTATCACATTACTGTAATTAGGTTTTCAACCAATGTTTGTAGATAACGTGGGTTTTTGCCAAAGCAAATTAGCAGTGTGAATTGAGTGGCCTAAAGTGGCCTTCCGAAACATGATATTTTAAATGAATAGAAAATCAGATAAGCTGGGAGGAAAGCTTCCTCCTGGTTGAGCTTAGGACATAGACTACTTTTTATGTAATAGTTCCCGTTATAAGTAAGTGTTTTCATTTGGAAATTCTTATTGGGACCAAGCTGCCTCAGAGCACCAGCCTGCGGCTGGAGGGAGAAGACTGTAGCGTGGTATGCGTTCATGGGCTAATGATCAAAGAGCTTGTGAGAACTGGGGCTGGATGGTGGTTTGCTGGTACTGGTGCATCTGCGTGGCAGCTGGGGTCAGTGTTGATCCGCTGGGTTTTTCCCCGCTGTTTTATGGTATTTCCCTAATCATAGGTAATTTTAGTGGTGCTTAAACTTGAATAGAGCCTATTTAGCTTAAGTGTTGCACTTTCCGCTAGTTAAGCTGCTGTGTCTTCACTTCTTACCGAAAAACTCCAGTTGATGCTTTGTTACAATAGGAGCTATCATAGTTTTGCTTATGGGTAATGTGGGCCATGTGTTTTCAAGGAAAGGAAAATTACTTTCATAGTTGGAGACCACAAGACTTTTATAAGGGAAGGTCTGAAGGTTTGGATGTAAAAATCAATGTATTCCTCCTTTTTGTTACAGTGCTTTCACCTCTAACAGTGGTTTGTGCTTACTCTGGAAGCAGGAAGTTGAATATTCAGTGATGTGGAGCATGGAGAAGGTAGAAGAGCACTGACAGGAGAGGTTCTTCACATCTGGGTGTTGTGTTGACTGAAAATTACTTTTAGTAGATGACTCTTAGTAACCTCCTGTTCTTCCTGAGTTCATTCTGATCTAGTTAAAGATGTCCCTGCTTACTGCAGGGGGTTGGACTAGATGGCCTTTAGAGGTTCCTTCCAACCCAACACATTCTGTGATTCTATTCTATGATTGTCATTCCGGAGACTTGTCTAATTCCTCCCTTCCAGTTCTGCTCTCCGCTTTCTGAAACTTGTTTTCAGAGTTTTCTTGTGCTAGACCAGAACTAGAGACAACGGGTATAACCTGATGGTTATATTGTCTGTTGGGGAAGGTGCTGCTTGTTGAATCTCGGCTGGTGGCAAGGAGAAGCTTGCTGGGACTTCTCCTGGTGCAGCACTAAACCCCTTTGCTGTGCCGCTGGTGTGCTGCTGATGGGAAAGAAGCTCATTTTCCTCACCTTGGAGCCCCTTGTGATGGGGCACAAAGAACCCGCAGGGAAGCAGAGCTGAAGGTCTGTGGAGATGCTCTCGTTCGCAGGTGTGTCTTTGGTCCCCTCTTCTGTCATCTCCAGCCTCCTTGGTTAAAGGGGCTGTTTGATGCTCTATTTTCCTTCCTTACGTTTTCCAAAACGTATGATTAGGAATGCTGGGGGGAAAGGAGGGGGAGTGATGGCAGTTTGGGCTTCTCTTACCCTTTCTCATCTCCTTTTGTGAATGTTTTTACTTACTGGTTGTATAATGGCTTTTTAGCAGTGGCAGCAATAGTAAAAGCATGAGAGTCACAAGCGTGGCGTTGCTGCATCTGGCCCTGAGCAGCGACTGAGCTTTGAATCCTGCTAATGACGGCTTTGCTGCTTGGCAGGACCATCGACAAACAGTCTCCGAGAGTTTGGGGGTCAGTTTTTATAATGCTACATCACCTTCTCACCTGGAAGGCTGTTTAAAAAAGCAGAAGACAAATAAGAGACACGAACATCTGAGTCGGGGACTGATTCCACCTTCCCTTATCGCTTGAAACAGATATTATTTTTTTCTGTTCAAGCAAGGTGCCAGAGAAAGGAAACCAGCATATTTAGTTGACTTTTGCACTGACCCTTGTCAGCCTTCAGGATGGAATACCTTGTGGTCTGTCTCCCCACGCTGCAGTTAGATGTGGAAGAGGCACGTTTCTGTTTCGCTTCCTGGCATAAGGGAACTCCTTGAGATGGAAATGAGCCCCAAACCTTGCTCTACGCTTCCTGCCCGGCTCTATATCAAACTGCAATCCATGTTGGAAAAGAATGGCAAGACATGTTTTGTTAAGTGATGGAAGGTTGCACCCCCCCCAGAAGCAAACAGAAATTGAAAAACGTAATAATCAAAACTGATTTAAAAGAAATAGTATCATTTTATTATAAGTATAAAGCAAATTTCTCACTCTGCTTTCTGCTGAGCACTCACAGGGCAACTCTGATGGCATTTCAAACAAAATTTTCAAAGCTGAGGGATCTCCTTATATCAGGCTGTCCATGTAGGCAAAGTGGTGTGCCAGCCCATTAGAAACCCCAATTAACCAGTCTCAAATCGGCTGTGTTAATTCCCCATTTTCAGTAGGACGTATGTTGTCGCCCAGCCTCAGCTGAGGGTTTCTCGACTTCTCTGTCTGCTGTCGCTCTCAGCGTGATAGCCAACAGCTGTTCTGAATATCTGTCTCTGTATGTTTTTATTCTGAAGGTTATAATTGTTCCTGCGCCCCTGCTGAAAGAGGAGCTTTCAGGTTTTTCTGAATAATGGGGAAAAAACATAAATATGGGGGTGGGTGGGTGGGTAAAACCTTCTAAAGATAGCATATGCCAGACTTGCTCTACTTCTCACTGTTTTCAGCTTGATAACAAGCTGAATTAGATCGTTTAGGATGTGTGTGGAGTTTTGCCTGTTTGATGTTTTTTTTAAAGGTGGTTGTGCTTATTTTTGTCATAAAACTCTGTATGTATTTGATGTGCAACTGAACTGAAGGATGATCAACACTGTTACTTGCAAAGGCAAAAGGCAGGTGTGAGCCTGACCCGAGCTGTCCGATGGCTACAGGAATCATCTCTCGAGGAAGGTAAATCACATTTCATGGACAGAATACCCAGGAACCGTTTTGTGATCTACTCTACAGGTCCCGGTGGAGCTTTGCTAACATCGTCTACCTAGTAAAGAGGACCTTGATCAGTAGATATGAATTAGGAAGTATTTTCTGGCTGGCTGTTGGGCTGGCAATGCTCAGCTGCTCTGCAGGGCTCAGGGATGCTCGCTCCGTCAGAGTGTGTCAGGAGACTGTGTTTGAACACAGAGGGAGGGAAGTGGCGCGGGACCTCGGGAGTGTTGTGGCCTGGCTTCTTGTCTAACTCTTTAACGTCGCCCGGGCTGTTAAACTGTGACAGCTGAACATTTTGTCCTCTGAAGTTAAGAGGAAGATTAAGAAAAACGCTCTCATTTCAGAGCTGCCAGGAGCTTTTGTACGGAATATGTTTTAAACGAGTCTCCCAAAATAATGTTTAAAAAAATTTGAAGGGGAAAACCATCTTAACAGGGCTTAAATAGAGCAGCATTAAAAGCAGCAGATACTGTCTGCCTGAAGTCATCCAAACATACTGACGTCACCGAAACAGAAATGCAGCAGAAAAGCCATTCTTCAGTTGTGGGATAAAAGCATTTCATAAACTGACTGGGACTATTGACTTTAGCGAGAGATTTGTTTTTTTTGAAAGGGAGGAAGCTTTCCAATAGTTCTCTCTAACAGTTATTATATGAAAATAAGCTGCAGACACTGCACAGTTGTTTTCCTGCCCAGCCGTCCCTGATAACTCAGGCTGTTGATCGCTGCTCTGCTGGCATTCCCATCACATCCTCCGGTGTTTCTGGATCAAAGGGGTTGTGGGAACCACTGAAACTTCCAAATTTAGCTTTGTTCAGGAGATATCCCAGGTAAATTGGGAAGATCCCAGGTAAATCATTGCTGGCAGTGTCAGGTGCTGCTTCTTTTTCTACCCGAAGCTGAAAACCGATCAGCTGCTGCTGCAGACAGCCGGCCACTGTCACAAGTGCTGTGGCGACCGCTCGTGTATCGGTCTGGTTTTGTGTTTCTTCCCGCAGAGGATGCTCTTGTCCTGCTGCCTTTGAACTAAACCATTTTTTAGTGCCAGCTGAAGCAGCTGGGAGTCAAGCTGGTGATTGCTGCTGTTGGGGTACGGTAACTTCTGTACAGTGAATGGGGGCTTAGAGGGGTGGATGAATTCATGCTCGCTGATGGTCTTCGCATGCAGTCTGCTTTTTTGATCTGTTTTAGGGATTGGAAGACTCCTTTCTTCTGGAAAAAAGGAGGAGGAGTGGTGGGGGGGGAGAGAAATCCAACAATTTTAATATGTTTCAATGTTCCTGTGTGCTTTTCCCCACATCCTAAAACATGAAAAATATCAGTTAAGTTTCCCTTTGGCCCTGGGGGAAGAAAAAAGGAGTCTCCAGCTGGAATTCATGAAACTTTGTTGAACAAACGAGCGGTGTCATGGGTTTGCGGCGATCTCGCTGGAGTATGAGTGGTGTGTGGAGAGCGAACAGCCGTTTCGTGCACACTTAAACTGTCCTGAACCACTACCCTCTCCGATAATTCTTCATCCTTTCCGTGTGGGAGAGCAGCACAGAATAAACGGTTTAAAGAGGAGAGTTAGAAATCAAAAGGGATATTTTATCCCTTGTAAAAAGAAGGCACCGCTTTTCTTCTTGCTCTTATTATCGCCTGAAATAATGCGTATATGTTATTTCTGAGGCGCTTTTTAAGCGTGAGGTCAGCAAAGTGGCTACAGGTTTGATGATCCTGCAGTCCTGTGCCTGGCAGTGATGCTGTTCAGAGGAATGTGTTTTTCCCCTCCTAGACTTCTCCTTAAAAAATTGCCCAACTGTTTTTAAAAAAAAAAAAAAGTGCCATCTGGAGAGGAGGGGGAGGAGGAGGAGATGAATGTTGTTCCTGCCCAACCGCAGTGCTGCCCGGCAGAGAAGCCTCAGCAGGCCGAGCACATCCAGCGACTCAGTAGTGAAGAGTTTGTCCCCTCCGGCCTGCTCCTGGGAGCAGGGTACCCGTCTCCTGGGTCCTGTTCTCCATCCCAGCGATGAGATGCACTTAGTGCACCTCTGGGGTGTCTTGCAAGGCGCAGAGCCAAAGTTTTGGCATCATTATCACGCTCATGTCTCTCCCTAACTCTGCGGCTCAGCTCCTCCAGGAGCGTGACTCTGCTCTTCTGATTCTCTTCCTCCTGAAAATGGCCCTAAGTGGTTTATTTTTTTCCTTAAGTTAACTTCTGACTGTCACCGATGAATTCTTCTCCAATGAGAAAATGTAGTGAAGTAAATTAGGGAAGAACTAATGTTCTGCATCCATGTCTTCTCGTTTAAACTGCTCCCAGCTCAGTGTGACTCTACCGATGGGCAATGAGAGTTGTTGACCAAGAGCTGTGCAGTCAATTCCTGCCCTTCAGGCAGGGACACTGAGCACCGGGCGCTTGTGTGTGCGTTTTCCTGGAGTACGCGTCCTGAGACTGTACCTGTGCTTACAATGGCCCTTCTGTGCAGAGGTTACCAAGGACAATGTTTGACCCCTGTTTGGCTCCGCTCGGTGTGCTTACTGCCTTCTTTCTCTTGAATTTATCTAATTTATTTTAGCTATCTCCCCGCTTGTACTTCCTTTTCTCAGTAAGTGAGAGGGAAGTTGGTATCTCAGTTTTCACTGGAAATTTTTTCCCTTCTTGGCATTAGTCTAGTTGGTGGCATTAATAAAATACACGTGTATGATCTCCAAATTCGGAGAATGAGAGGAAAACGTCTTGTGCAGATTTCTGCATTTAGTAACCTTCTTAGCAAACAGCTCTGCCTCTGCGGTTTGCTGTTTGCAAGCTGTTGAACGTCATACAAGAATAGCACAGACACTGCCTCTGTCTTCTCCACAAAAACACGAGCTCAGGGCCAGGAACCTGCTGGGGTTGCCGGGCATCAGGCATGATACCAGCAAAGAATGGCCTAGGTTGGAAGGGACCTTTCAGATCATCGAGTCCAACCATCAACCTAACACTGATAAAAACCATCACTAACCCATGTCCCTCAGCACCACGTCTGCCCAGCTTTTAAATACCTCCAGGGATAGTGATTCCACCGCTTCCCTGGGCAGCCTGTTCCAAGACTTTGTAACCCTTTCAGTGTAAAAATTTTTCCTGATATTCAACCTAAACCTCCTCTGGCACAACTTGAGGCTGTTTCCTCTTATCCCATTGCCTGTTCCTTGGGAGAAGAGACCGACCCCCCCAGCTACCCCCTCCTTTCAGGGAGCTGTAGAGAGTGAGAAGGTCTCCCCTCAGCCTCCTTTTCTCCAGGCTGAACACCCCCAGCTCCCGTAGCCGCTCCTCACAGGACTTGTGCTCCAGACCCCTCACCAGCTCCGTTGCCCTTCTCTGGACACTCTCCAGCCCCTCAGTGTCTTTCTTATAGTGAGGGGCCCAAAACTGGACACAGCACTCAGAAGTGGGGCCTCACCAGTCAAGCCCAGTCAAGCGGTCCATGATGCCTTCAGGTCAGGCAGCTTCTCCTGGGGACGCTGAGCCCTGGCAGGGTCTGGAAGAGCCGTGGAGGTGAATTCTTTCCCGAGTCCTCTCCGTACACATAGCAAAGGGTCTGCGTGTGCCGAGCAGGCGGGAACCTGGAAGCAAGGCCAATGGATCCCGGCACGCTGCATTCCTCCAGCTATTCCCTGCGGACGCCGTGCGAGATGATGGATATTTCAGCATCTTTGTTCTTTGTTTTCCTTCTAACACTGGAGGAGTTTAAATCATGGGAAGAGAGGGCTTGACACTTCTCCAGTTACACAAACAAGTGGAGCTGCACTAGCTAGAGCTGAATGGCATGTTTTTGGGAGAGGTGAGCGGAGACCTCAAATGCCGGTCTTTGGGAAAGGTCTTTCTTGAAGTCACGGCTGTCACATGGGCGTTAAGCTTGTAGGTATTGCAAAAATTGGGATGTTACTGCGGAGCCTGGGATTCTTTCCAGTAACAGCCTAACAAGGAGCTTATCGCCATACAGTGTTTGGGACTAGATCTTGAATAAAATATACTGTGTGTTGTCAGATGCTTAACTAAAAGAAAATAGAAGATGTTGGCTTACCTTTTAACTTCTGCTGGTTCTTTCTCTTAAAATAATAATTCTCAGGGAAATATTAATTTGTTCCAGCTTCCATGGAGCAACCCCTCGTCCCCCAAACCTCAATGAGGAAAAATACGACTGCGTAGGTGCAGCTTCACCAAAGCAGGAGATATCAAGTTGCACATTAATTTCTGGTTCTCAGCAGTAGCATGTGGATTTAGAAAAATCCAAGCTGTGGTATCAAAGGTGCTCTCTGCATACACCTAGGAACAACCCCACTTGTGGCTGCTATTGAATAGTTGTTGCCTGGTGGTTGGAACTTGGGACTTTCATTCTTGGCTTGCCCAAGAACTCATTGTGATGTCTTTAGGCAGGGCGCTCTACCTGTCTCTCCGTTTCTTGACCCCCCAAAAAAGGTATTTCTGCCATTACAGTGCTCGCGCACCATAGCTGCTCTTCTCTGATAGTGAGTTTGCTAAGATTCTTTGATATGACATGAGATACGTGAGCCAGCAAGGTGCCCAGGTGGCCAAGAAGGCCAACAGCATCCTGGCCTGTATCAGGAATAGTGTGGCCAGCAGGACTGGGGAAGTGATCGTCCCCCTGTACTGGGCACTGGTGAGGCCCCACCTCAAATATCGTGTTCTGTTTTGGGCCTCTAGCTATAAGAAAAATATTGAGGTGCTGGAGCGTGTTCAGAGAAGGGCAACAGAGCTGATGAGGGATCTGGAGCAGGAGTCCTGTGAGGAGCGGCTGAGGGAGCTGGGGGTGTTGGGACTTGGCAGCATTAGGTTGGTGGTTGGACTTGATGATCTGAAAGGTCCTTTCCAACTTAGACGATTCTGTGATTCTATGATACCTCTGCCTGATCCTCCATATTTTCTTGAACATAGTTCAAGATCATCGTCTGTTGATTGTGGAGCTCCTAAAATGCGGTTGTGAGGATAAAGCCCTGAGTTTCTTTGGCCTGATGAGCTGCAGCACTTGACTGACTCTGGCCTGAGCTTGTCTCAAATCTGACTAAATATTTGCTGGTTTGATGGGGAGAGATGCGGTGTAACGTGGAACAGGTGACAAGCGTGCTTGGTGGATGGCAGTTGGAGTCACTGCACCTGCATACAGCTTTGTGGGGAAAAAAATTCTCTTAATCTTCAGGTTCTTGTTCCAGAAGAATGAATTTGAGGAGAAATAGGCCCAGAGGAGACGTGGAGGCTGCAGAGGGCAATGGAACAGCACAGGCGAGGCTCTGCTGTTCGGCTGTGTACTCTGGCCAGATGTGGATGGGTAGGAGATAGGGTTTGCTTTCTGTTCGTGTTTTGGCAGTAAAATATCATGGAGGGAATAAAACTGTTGAAGCTGAAGAAGAATATTGGTTCAAGAAAAAATGGCAATAAATTGACCATAAATAGTACAGACAAGAAAATTACTTTTTTTTTTTTTTTTTTTTAATAAAACTGAGAGATAGGAAATTCCAGAGTAGGTTCCAGGAGAAGAAATGGGCAAAAATTTATCTGCTTTTAAGGTGGAGTTCAGTTTACTAAAGAGTTTGTGACTCGATAAGAAGGGAACTGGCGTGGATCTGCATGTATGTTTTTAGGGTTTCTATCTGAGGATATGTGCTGCTACTTCAGAGCAATAAAACCAGCTAGACCATGTTTAAAACTTATTTTTTTAAATGTATAATACAATACCACTGAAAAACCACCTGTATTTTGAGCCTGTTGAGCGGCAAAACCAAGTATCAATTGTTTTAATTCTTTCATTCTATCAAAAAATCTCTATGTTTTAAAAAGGCCACTGGATTGTGTAATGTGTAAAGATGCATCCAGCAAAAAAACCCTGCCGTCCAGGCAGCCTTCAGGAAATCTGTTCAGTCTCCTTACAAGCACAGGGGGGAGTGAAGGAGATTACCATTAATAATTTTTAACCTACGTGAGCACGCATTATGCTGCTAATTTTTTCCTGCTGCTGAATTCATGTCAATGTTGAAAGTATAAACAATTCCCCTAATAAAATTTTAGTTTGGTTTGCCTTGTCCCGCAGATTAACAAATCTGATTACTGCATTTAAATTTAATACCCCAAAAATTCCCTAAATGAATGATTCACTGTGAGGCCATGAGCAGATGTAATTATCTATGAAAACTAATGAATCATGTTGTTAGGATATCTTTCCTTGCAGCTGTCTCCAATTAATATGTCCGTCAATTCTGAGAGTAACGACGGCGTAATCCCCGTGTATAGGTACCGCCGTATCGCTGGGCTCCATCCATCGCTTCAGCGGTCGTGCTGAGTAATGAGGAATTCTCTGTCGCTTTTTAATTGTATTTTTGGGAAATGCAAAACAATGAGGATGCGTTTTGAAAATACTCAGGTGATGGAGTGGTGTTTGGTTTGCCTGCATCCCTTTCACGTTTCCCTAAACTGGGAAGCTTTTACAGAAATCAGTTTTGGTGAGGATTTAAAGCTTTTCCATGCTGATTTTGTCTAGTCAATATTCCTAGGTGGGATTGGGGTGTTCATGTGGGAGGCTTTTGCTGAGCAGCTATTTTCCCGTGTAAATTGAGTCCTAGTTTGCTCAGGGTGGTACTTTGGTACCTACAAGAGCAGGTAAAGGAGTTTTTCCACTCTCTGGTTAAGTGGCGGAAGATGCCGAGTCTTTAACAAACAGCTCAAATATCCTGTAAACAGCTGAATGGGGAAAGCTCAGTAAGTATTAAAGGAGAGTTCCAAAAGCCTGAAGAGGAGGGACTTTCTCTTGCTCAGGTTTTGCTGATTCGGTACCCAAGTGGCCCTGCATCACCTGGCCCTGCTTGTCTCTCCAACGAGTCAGTCTGCTCTAGAATTATTTTCATGTTAATTATTTTATTTGACGATAACTTAAGTTTTCCCAGGGTGGGGTAAGGTCACAAAAGGGCACTGCGGCAAACGTGGGCGCATAAGAGATGCGGGAGGAAGTTGGTCTCGGTTGGTTTTCTTGGATGCTGCCCTGAGGAGGCGTTGCCATCGCTGCTGGAAATGTCTTTGAACTTAAGTGTGGTCAGTGGGGAACTGAGAGCTGCTGAAAATTGTGTGACAATAAACTCCATGGATAGTTTACCATTTAAATTTAAAGCAAAGGTACCTGGAAGGAGGGATGCGGTTCGGATTTCCAGGCTATGGGTTAATGTGGACAAAGATCACGACTTCCAGACATCTTTTTCCTGGGACGTGGTCCCTGAGTGGAGTCGAGTGATGCCTGTGGGACGTGAGAAGCTGGATAAAGGTGTTTTGGTTGAAGACCAGCGCCGGAGGAGAGGAGATGTGTGTGCCTCGCTCTCCTGAGCTGCGGGAAGGGAATGGCAGCCATCGCACGTGAGCTTTTTCTGGCTGACCACATTCCGGCCGGGATATTTGTTGTCACAGGGAGTCTGGCTCATTTGAAGTGGTTACCCCTGCTAGAGAAGAACTCGCTGGTTCCTCGTACAAATTGATCTCCTGCTGGGAATCGAGTCGTTCCACCTCAGGCTCACAATAACATTGGCTCTCTCCCGCATTGTTTAACTGCTAGGGACGCATTGATATGATCTCCTGCGAGGAGAGGCTTGCTTAAAACGAGGATTAAGAGGGAAACCGAGCAGATTGCAGGGTATTAACAACTTGTTCGCGTTCCTGGGGGCAGCAGGAAAAGGAAAAAAAAAGAGAAGTCAGGCTGCTATGATTTCAGCAGAGCGTTTGTTTTGTGAGCCCGAAGCCTGCTGGGGGAACACGGCGCGTGGTGGAGTGCTGGGCTGCAGGGATGGCATCTCAGGTATGGGGCATCTGTTAAGGCTCTCGAGTTCTGAACACCTGTAATTGCAATTAGCAGCAATAAAACAAAAAGTCACTGGGCTGGAGGAAAGGGGGGAGGGAAAAGTTAGAGGGAATCTAAGTGATAGAGCAAGGAGGTGAACGTGTGTGGCGCGTCCTCTCCCTTACCACGAGAGTCACTGCGAAAATACCCGAGTTGATTTTCAGTCTGTCTCCATGATCAAAGCCAGGCAATACGGGATTTTCCTGTGGACTTGGTGGGACTTCCTATAAAAGGACTACGTAACGTTTGTTTATGGAATGTGCAAACCTAGAGAATTACAAAGAGCAGGAGTTTACAAAGGAGCAGCAATTTTAGCTTTTCCCAGCGAGAGTGCGATGGAAGAGACACAGACGATGTGACCTCAAAAACAACCGTAGTCACTGTGTACAGAGAGTGAGATGGTTTGTTGTACCACCTGTACTGCATTGTGTTCTCTTAGCTATTTTAATAGCTAATTAATCTTGATTTGCTTGGATTTAAGAGGGTTTTTTTCTCTTTTGGCACATATGTGCAACCTATTATATCATAAATCCCACACATTTCAGCAAATGTCATCCTGATTGTTCCCTACAGCACAGCGTACTACTAGTAAAACATTCAAGGTCAGGAACTTGGATTCTTTAACCACTGTATTCGAGGAAGCCAATTTATTGTTCTGTCGCAGCAGAAAAGGGTAATTTCTTTTGGACCTATATCATATTGGCAGCCAATCTAGAGAGGTCAAAATCGCCTTAACGCTGGAGGTTTTGTTGGGTGCATTAATCTGCCTTAATAAATTAACTGTTGCGCCCCACTGATGCCAGCCCAGGGCATTTCTGAGTATTTAGTCTTTTTTTTATATTCCTCTAGAAGCGGGAATTATTTTTGTGCACTCAGTCTTTGAGTATTCCTTCTACTTTTTACTTCTGGCTGTGAAAGGGTTTAAAGCAGTTTGCCCGGGGCTGGAGGAAATGACCTTCATATCGAATAATCCTGACTTGGCAAATCAGGGCTTTGTGTGGCTTTCTTGTGGCTATTTGTGCTGCGAAAGCTGAAAAAAAATTTGCAATTTAAAGTCTTAAAAAGTGAATTAGGTATGTGTCGACTCCAAAGAGCCGTTAGCGTGTCCTCGGAGGGGGATGTTTCTTGTTTTTCATTGCTGCTTAATGTATAGCTGTTACACAGTGTCTGACCTCTTCCCTGGGTTGTTTTGGTGGCCTGTGAATGAGATGTCGGAATGATAATGGGAATTAAAACATCTTGCATAAGAGAACGACTTTCCTGCTCTTGTCCAAAGGAGGGGAAAAAGCTTTAAAAAAAAGAATTAAAAGAAGAGGGAGACTCCTCTTTACTTTGCCAACTCCTTAATACTTTTATTACCTGTTTCCTCTTGCTTTATTCTTAATATTTGAATTTTTTTCAGGCCTGTCTCTCCTAGTGGGGTTGTGTTGTGTACGCGTGGTCCTTCTCTGAGTCGAGGCCCGTCCCTCCCGGGGGCAGGGAGGGCTGGAGGGGCCGGAACCACTGCACTAGCCCCATGGAAGAGTTGACTTTTTTTTGTAAGGCACCTTTAGCCCACAGTAGCTAAACGTTCCCTACGGTGGTCATACCCTTCCTAGCGAAAAGAGACCTTATTTAAAATGTTTTGTTAAGATTATTAAGTGGTAAAACAAACTGTTGTAGATATTCCAATTCTGAAACCTCTCCTAAGTGACGAGCTCGAAAGCTTTTTATTTCCTTTTTTTTTCAGAACGCTTTGGGGGGTTTTTTCTTCTTTGTAGTCTGTATAATTTTTTTTCAAGTACTGCTGAGAGACGGGCTGGGCTTTATGATGAAGTATTGCTATTTCCAGCCCCCCCGTGAAGCGCTGCGTCCCGGGCGGTTCGGAGCCGTGGAGCGCCGTGTGGCGGAGGCTCTTTTACAGCCGGTCCCTTTCAGACCCAGAGCGGGCTTGTGGTTGTGTCGACAGCTTGACGCTGCCATGGCAGTGATTTGTTCAAACTTCCTAACCCGCTCCTGTGAGCGCAGCAGACAAAAGGGAGGCACGGGCAGGACCTCCCGGAACTAATTGGGGATTTGAGAGGAGGCCGGGTTGATAAAGAGGGGCCAAACGTGGTCGGTGCAGATGCTAGAAGCTAGAGAGACATATTTGGCATCAAGATCATGATGCTTGTATAATAGAAATTTTGTATTGCAAAATATACTTTGGTATACTTTTTTCATGTAGTGAACTATCGGGCAAGACTGAGGAATCTTACTGGAAGACAGGAGAGAATACCGGGACTGTAGGGAGGGGCCTTAAAAAAAGACGGGAGCTTTAGCAGTAGATCCTCAAGTGGAAAGAAAACTCTGAAGTGGTTGAAGGTAGAGCAATACTGGGTGCTGGCGGTGTGGAAGAGGGCAACCAATGGCTCTGCCCAGCCTGGGCAAACTGGCAGAGCATCCCAGGCAAACCGCACACCATCCCAGTTTGCAGAGGGTGCTGGAGAGGCTGGTAAATCCCTTGAGTCCTGGGTGGCTGATGTGTGTGAAGTGGATGAAGTGTAACCAGCGGCCATTTCAGTCTTTAATTAAAAACAAACAAACAAAAGGTGGTAAGGCGGTGGAACAATGAGGGCGGTGAGCCCCTGGCCCAGGTTGCCCAGAGAAGCTGTGGCTGCCCCATCCCTGGAGGTGTTCAAGGCCAGGTTGGACGGGGCTTGGAGCAATGTGGTCTGGTGGGAGGTGTCCCTGCCCAGGGCAGGGGGTGGCACTGGGTGGGCTTTAAGGTCCCTTCCAACCCGAACCATTCTGTGATTCTGTGATTCAGTGAAAACCCTTATACTGTCGGCATTCTACATAGAAGAAATACTAATGAACCAGACTGGGAGATGGGCTTCTCTTTGTTGAGACTTGCAAGGACTCTGGTAATAATGATAGCTGGGGAAGAACCTGGTGGTATGATCTCTTGTGAACTTAGTGTTGCTGAAAATACAAGATTAATGGAACTGAAATGGCACGAGCATAGGCAGAGTGCTGGTTCTCTGCGGGGCCCTGGCAGAAGGTCTGCAACGCTCTGGGAAACATATTACATCATGGGTTTTATTAAAAGTGTGATAAGCATGCACAGTGTTCTGCAGAAATGTTGAAAGCCGACATGGATGCATCAGTTCTGAAAGTACGTGACCCAGTTTTACAGACCAGCATCAGTGTCCTTGGCCTCAGTAAGACGAGGAGTCGGAAGGTAATCCAGGCAAGAAAACCCCTTTAATCTGGACTGGATCTGTGCTGGGGTCAGAGGGTAAAGTGCCATCAAGTGTTTTCCTGGGCTGGACAAGTGCTAAATTCTGTTAGTATCCTAAAATTTGTGGGGCCTATCTCCCACTAGTGCTGGGAGATCTGAGCCAAAGGAATATATAGTAGGTATAGGTGAATTGAAGAAGAAAGTATACCAAAGTACTCCATTTTTCACAACTTAAAAAAAAAAAAAGGTTTTTGAAGAAAGGAAAAAAGATTTAGCCGTTTGGAATGATGGGCTTAGTTTCACTTGGCTGAACCCCAGGATTGGCTGAGCCCCGGGGAATGGGCTCTCCAGTTCCAGAAGGACAGGGGACTGTTGGAGAGGGGACAGAAAAGGGCTACCAAGATGATGAGGGGACTGGAACACCTCTCTTAGGAAGAAAGACTGAGAAATTTGGGTCTCTTCAGTCTGGAATAAAGACGAGTGAGGGGGGACCTTATTAACACTTATAAATACTAAAAGGGTGGGTGTCAGGAGGATGGGGCCAGGCTCTTTTCAGTGGTGCCCAGGGACAGGACAAGGGGTAACTGGCACAAACTTGACCATAGGAAGTTCCACCTCAACATGAGGAGGAACTTCTTTCCTGTGAGGGTGGCAGAGCCCTGGCACAGGCTGCCCAGAGAGGTGGTGGAGTCTCCGTCTCTGGAGACATTCCAAACCCGCCTGGACGCGTTCCTGTGCCACCTGCTCTGGGTGACCCTGCTCTGGCAGGGGGTTGGACTGGGATGATCTCCAGAGGTCCCTTCCAACCCCCACCAGTCTGTGATTTGGGTGGCAGACTGGCTGGGGCTGTATCCCTGCAGTAGCGGGGCTGAGGTTGGTGCCTCTGGAGGCAGCAGGGAGGGACCCGAACCGGGGAGAAGCTGGGGCTGTGCCACGCTGCAGCACGCCCTGGCTCTGCTCTCCTGGGTTTCTTCTGCTCTTGAGGTCGTTTAAACTGTTCTCCTATTTTTTTATCATTCCCTAGACATCGCCCTCTAAAACCAAGGTGCTGTGCAGCATGTCTTGTATTTGGTAGGCAGTTACCATCAAGAGAAGACGCAAAGTGAGCTCTGCTCTCTTCCTCTGAACCTGTCTCAGGGGAGCTGTAGTGGGGTGGAAGCTGCTGGCCTTTGATGCCATCTCAGTGCGGTGGAGCTCATCCCTGCAGCTCACAGCTCCTTGCTGTCTTCCAGCCACTGCCCAGAATTCCCTCCTAACTGTAACTCCCTTGCTCTTGCGTACCTGGATACCAATGCTTTGCATTAGAAAACTGACAGCTTTGAAAATTCCCTCTTGTTTTGCCTTGCAGACAGGTACCAGGGATGCATCTATGGAGGCAGAGCTCCTCTTTCCCCCCCCAAGGCAGCTCTGGACTGTGGGGACCAGCTGCTTGGCCCCAAACAAGCTGCAGCTGCTGAACTAAGCACCTTGGTCTTCCTTCTGCGTGGGCCAGTTGGTGGGTAGCCCCCCCCCCCAGCTGAAATCTGTTAATGCTGCTCTGACAGCAGGGGCCAGGCTCGCAGCAAGGGGCTCTTGAGAAACTATTTATCATCCTGGGGCTGGAGGTCCAGTCCCTGTGCTGTCCAAGCTGCGTGCTTTCCCTGGCATTCCTCTAACGGACCTCTGGAGTCAGCCCCATCACCAACGCTGGAAAGCATCGGTTTGATTTCGCCGTATCACGCTCGTGGGAGTTGGTGCTGTTGCCTGTTCTTCCCTGATCAATTAATCTAAATAACTAACTCATTTCACCTGGCTGCTGTTTATCCGTGCTGTACTGGTGGAGAAGAGAGAGTAACTGGTGGCTGGGACGCTGGAAATTGGTGCTTCTGGTCACGTAAGTCAGTCTTTGGCACAACAGGCACATGCGGACCAGGTATCTCGAGCAAATCGCTCAGTGTTGCTGTGATGCTGTTTTAACACACTTTTTTTTGTGTTTGAGTGCATAAATGACAAAACATAGCAGGAAGAGAACCGCGCAGAATGGATCGCGGCCAATGTCAGCTCTTCCCAAGCCGGGTGTTCCCCTGCCTTCCCATCCCGTGCCCTGCATTGGGTATGTCTGGAGGGACACGTCTTGTAAACTTCTAGTCGTGCCTGTGGCTTGCTTAAGGATAGAACTTTCTTTAACAGTTTGCACATGGTGAATATTGATTTATGTGAACACTCAGGTTTTATTACTCATCGTCCTAAAAGTAAAGAATCTGATAATGGAATTTGGGGGTGTTCCCTTAGGTTTTGATGTATAGGCAGACTATAAAGGTGCATTGCTAATGGTCTCCAAATAATACTTTACCATATCGTGGCCAAGCAAATACCATCCCCGTGGTAGCACCGTGACTGCAAATGAGAGATTTTATGCTTATTTCTGTGCCCCAGTGAAGGGTTTCTCCAGAGAACGGCGGATTTGGGCTCAGAATTGATGTGATCGGGGCAGGCGCTGCCCGCCCTGCCCCTTCCTCTGGGCAATGCAGATTCTCTCAGAGCTGGTGACCACAAAATGAATTAGCTTCCGCTGGCGTTATATTGTGATGGTTGCCAGGGAGTCGTGTATATTTTTTTTCTCCCAGTCCCAGGTTGGAGAAGCCGTCGTGGGCTCAGTTGGTGTCCCGTGCTCTGTGTGCTCTCCCTCACTGTCCCCACCAGGCCCCCAGCCTGCCCTGTGTGCCCCCAGGATGCCCCGTCCCTTTGGGGACACAGCTAGAACAACCTGCCTTCCGATGAGAAACTGTCCCCTCTGTGATCTCCGCTGGTGACATCCGCAGCGAGTACACGAAGATCTCTCCTATCCCTGTTTTCAATCAGGATGTGAGGCAGAGACCGGCTAAAGAGTAAATACTACCTCAGATGAAACCTAATCTGTTTTTAAAGAACTCCCTCCCACTAAAATGAAGGGTTTTTTCCCTTTTTTTCAACAGTCCTACCCTGAAAAGTCTCTCCTGGGGTGTGTCTCGTCCTCACTTAACTATGTTGAGGTTTTGTTTTTTTTTTTAATTCTGATTTTCTGGAAGCTCCATGGTTTTCCCTGTTATACATTTATAATTCAAAATGCCCTAGCGAGCCTTTCCTTTTCCGAATCTCCAGAGTACTCCGTGGGGAGAAATTTAAAAAATAACATGTAAGCTTTAAATAATTTACTATGAGAGTAATTGGGTTTATACAGCAGTTCATAAACCTTTAGCTGGTAAAAATCAAAGTACCTTAATCTGAAAAGCAGATGGGGGGGTTGTCAGGGTGAAGGCTTATAGAATTTTCAAAGACAAATTGTTTAATTCCATCACTGGCTAGGAAAATAAATAGTTCTGCAGCTCGATTGAAAACAGAAACATCTTAGAAATGAGACTTTCTTAGCTTTCAACCATTGTCCGTTCCACAACAAAGCAATCAAAAGAAACTTGGTGGAAAGATGTGGTGGAGTTCCAGTTTATGAGAAATGAAAGGCGAGAGCTTCGAAACCACGTTTTACTATTCTTGCTGAATTTTCAAGTGCTTTTCGTCCCCTCCTTTCAGGGGCTGCCACTGTACAAGGCGCCCGTTTGGTGTGAAGCAGCGAGGCGTGTGATGGCTGGGGGTCATTTCCTTCTATCCAGAGAGGTGGCAAGAGCAGCCGCAGTCTCTGCCTAAATGCCATCGCGGTAAGTGGGAGACGCTACTCTCAAGTCCCACTTTTCAATGCAGCCCAAACTGTGTTTGCGGCAAATTGAAAGCTGGGAGCCATGCCTTGCCTGTGTAATGAAGGCTGCGTTTGTACCCTCAGATTAATGCTGCTCCCGGGCCAATCAGTAGCATCTGGCCAGCACATCCCCTCCCAAGTGATGGGCTTGCTTTAGTTGGGCTAATGGACTGATGAGATCACCTCTAATTTGTGTATCGAGCTGGTTTGTATTGCATCCTTCAAAAAAAAAAAAAAAAAAAAAAGAAAAGGGGGGGAGGAAAACCAAAACCTCACACACAAAACAACAAAACCCTCTTTATTTTATTTTTTTTTTCTTCTTGCTGGACTTCAAAAGTGTGCATTATAAACAGGGTGCTCTGCCCTGTGAAAGCAACGTCTTTTTTTTTTTTTTTTTTTTTTTTTCTCTGAGCCATTACCTCAGCCAATAAACATTGGAAAATGAACGCTCCTTTTGGCGTTTGGTTTTCATTTACTGCGGAATTATGACAGGGCCGGAGGAGCAGTGCCATGGGTCCGGGCAGGAGGAGATGCCCTGGGAGATGCCTCGTGGCCTGACCTACCTCTGTCGCTGATTTGGGGCTTTCATCTGCTCTCTGCGCCTGCAGGCGTGTGCATCGCTCTCCGTTGGCTGGGAGGATGAAGAAAACTTGAAGCAAGAAGGATGCTGAGAGCGTACGTGATATTTTGCGAATTGTTGAAACGCCTGCAGCTCTAGACCTATAAGAATTAAGGTTTTGAAGACCTCTGAGGGCATATATCTGGTTCTTCAGGGCTGGATGGAGTGGAGGTGCCTGAGCTTGTGCTTCGTGAGCTTGAAACACGGAAACTTGCTGCATCTGGCTTCATCAGTGCTGCCTGGGCTGGATGCAGCTGCGTGTGGGGATGCGATGGATGCTCCAGGGCTGAGCAGGTGTGGTGGTGCCCAGCCATTTTCAGTGATAACGACCCTTCTGATGTGGTGTGACAGTGATTTGAGCTGCAGATCTCATCCTGCCGTAGCACTAACCTGGGACCAGGCAGGTTTGGTTTGTCTGTAGGAGCTTTGTCGGGATGAGCTCCAGGATTGTTACATGGCCTTGTGCTGCCTTCCTCTTCTGCAAGGATGTTAAGGACTAAGTCCCCCTGGGTTATATGAGGTTATATGTGCTGTTCCTCCCAGTGTCTTAATGTTTCAGCTGCAGTAGAGGGTGAGGAACTCGCTGGAAATGGGAGCAACCAACTTTAAAAGGCATTTAGAGTAGCTGAACCCCACATGTGACGGTGAAAATGGCATTTAAGAAGCCAGACTGGACTTCTTATTAGTGTGCTGAGGACAAGAAAAGAAATAAGTGAAATTCCTGTGCTTCTGTGAAGTTATTCTCAAAGAAGTCTTCTCTTGGAGGCTGCTGAAGTGCCCTGAGAAAAGCAGCATCTTCTGTCTGGCTTGGGCTGTGCTTTCTTGCGTTTTCATGTTGCACATCATACCACTGTATATATTATATACATCAGCTCAGCAGATGGTGTGTTTTCTGTGTGTCTTCTCTTGAAAGCAGCATCTCCAGGACATTCAGACTTTAGAAATGATACCAAGTAGAAGGCAGTAGTAGGAGAAGAAAGGGAAGCTGGTGAGCTGAAGGTTTTGTTCAGACAAGATTTCAAAACATGTTGGGTATTACCTGGGAGGAATGCGTTTCAGGCCAGCTGTGTCTTCAGATGATGGTAGGAGAAGGATGTCAGGCTTTGACAGGTGGGTTTTCAGTGCTCTGTTTGAGCCTCCTTGAGAAGGAACTGATGCCTGGTGATCACAGCTTGAGGTAGAACATCAAAATGTCTGAGCCAATCTGGGCGGTCAGGTTTGAGGTCAGGGAACTTGCCGGCTTGCCAAGGCCATCCTTGTGCTTTCTGCCAGCATGTTTGCTCTCCTGAACCCCCTCTTCTCTGGTTTTCCTCCAGGTTTCTATTGATGTTTCTTATCCCTTTCACAGAATCACAGACTGGTGGGTGTTGGAAGGGACCTCTGGAGATCATCCAGTCCAACCCCCTGCCAGAGCAGGGTTATCCAGAGCAGGTTGCACAGGAACGCGTCCAGGCAGGTTTGGAATGTCTCCAGAGATGGAGACTCCACCACCTCTCTGGGCAGCCTGTGCCAGGGCTCTGCCACCCTCACAGGAAAGAAGTTCCTCCTCATGTTGAGGTGGAACTTCCTATGGTCAAGTTTGTGCCCGTTACCCCTTGTCCTGTCCCTGGGCACCACTGAAAAGAGCCTGGCCCCATCCTCCTGACACCCACCCTTTTAGTATTTATAAGCGTTGATAAGGTCCCCCCTCACTCGTCTTTTTCCCAGACGGAAGAGACCCAAATCCCTCAGCCTTTCTTCCTAAGAGAGGTGTTCCAGTCCCCTCATCATCTTGGTAGCCCTTTGCTGTCCCCTCTCCAGCAGTTCCCTGTCCTTCTTGAACCGGGGAGCCCAGCACTGGACCCAGCACTCCAGATGGGGCCTCCCCAGGGCAGAGCAGAGGAGGAGGATGACCTCCCTCCACCTGCTGGCCACACTCTTCTTGATGCCCCCCAGGGTGCCATTGGCCTTCTTGGCCACAAGGGCACATTGCTGGCTCAATTGGCACTTTGCTGTCTGTCGTGTGGCATCTTATATGCACCTACCAGGTGGCACCTGGGGGCTCACCTGTACAGTACAGTGAGTGTTAAACCTTGGGAATTATGTTTTTTGAAGCTGGGCTCTGAATACCACCACAAAGGTGGTCATTGCTGGTGTAAATGTCCTCGCCTGCCTGAA
Source organism: Fratercula arctica (assembly GCA_947846985.1). Classification (NCBI taxonomy): domain Eukaryota; kingdom Metazoa; phylum Chordata; class Aves; order Charadriiformes; family Alcidae; genus Fratercula; species Fratercula arctica. The sequence goes on from CANTUZ010000011.1 coordinate 11,815,660, forward strand.
GCTCCTGTCCTGGAGGGCTCCCCTGAAGCTGCTGTGACTCTGGGTTGCAGTAGTGCAGTGCTCTATAGTGGATATGGGAACGGAACCCCGTGATGATGTTTGCGCCGTTTGGTCAAATTCTTGTCTGTTGTTTATTGTCCTTTGCCTGTTGTAACGCTTTTTGCCCCGTTTGAACATTTGGATAGCTACTTCTGGGCTGTAGACTGAAGCAGATGCTCTTCTAGTGGCTTATCCGGCTTTTTTTTTTTTTTCCATTTTGAGACCCATGCCAGGAATAAGCTGCGGCTCTGCAGTGTCATGAGTAGGGAATGGGGTATCTGTGCGCTGGATGGCAGAGGTGTTGCCTTAACCAGTTTAATTATGCCGAGCGCTTGATATTAAGTGATGAAGGAGATATGTGTTACTCTAACGAAAATATCTGTCACAGAACATGGCGGTGTGTCTTGTTTCAGTGTGACAAAAACCAGGTGAGCAGAAATAGTCAGATGCAGCTGGAATAGCTATTAACAAACATGCCTGGCTGCCAGAGCCTGCTCTCTGGGCCGTGAAACCTGATAAGACTCCATCCACAGCCCTAATAAGAGGAATTTCCATGCACAATTACTTCAACTTGGTTGTAATCTTATAATAGTGTCTTTTGTTGAAAGGTCTGCAGATAGAAGGCACTGGGTAATCCTCCAGCACCTCCCAGAGAAGGGATGCAGGCAGCCTTGTCACAGCAGGAGCCACCTCTGGGGGAGGCGAGGGTCAGGTGCGGCGTGAGGTGTCGCTTCCCCCTGATATCTCCCTTCTGATGACCTCAGGAACAATCGGACATGGATACGCATGTAGGTTTGGCCTGGAGCTCACAGAGTCAATGCATGGGAGGTGGAGAGTACTGGGTGGGGAGCGGAGTGGGAAAAGTCAGTACATAATACAACAAAAAATAGTAGGGGAAGCCATTCTGGTGGCCCGGGATGCTGGTAGCAGTAGTGTGGGTAGATAACAACAGAATCACAGGATGGTTTGGGTTGGAAGGGACCTTCCAAGGCCATCTAGTCCAACCCCCTGCCATGAGCAGGGACATCTTCAACTAGACCAGGTTGCTCAAAGCCCTGTCCAACCTGCCCTGGAATGTTTCCAGGCATGGGGCATCTCCCACGTCTCTGAGCAACCTGGGCCAGGGTTTCACCACCCTCAGCATAAAAACTTTCTCTCTAATGTGCTCCTACACAATGGTTTCCCTTCAGGTATCAACGTACAGTATCATAGTACTTCTCTTAATTTGGAGGAAAACTGCTGTGTGTGTTTTCTTGTTCATTAAGGAACCAGACAGGAAAGACTCAATGTGGTTCTAGTAACTGTATATGTTAGCAGGCTGGCTTCGTTACAGTTACGGTCGTTATAGGATAAAGGTATTTTTTGGCAGACTTCGTGGGGCAACAGAGCGCTGTGGTAACACTCTGAATTCAACAGGAGAACTGGTTTGAGCTGATCATGGAGAGCGTTTGTCCAGTTTTTGGAAAAAGTAAGAGGAGTTGGCCGTGGTGTTCGGCAGGGAAGGTGGAGAGATGAACTCATCCATGGTGGGGCTTAGATCAGCAGAGACGTGGTCAGGAAACTAGAGCTGGAATAATGAAATTAAGAGCCCAACACACAAAGCTCTGCATTGTACGTTTGGTAGGAAGAGAGATTTAATAATGTACTTTAGGAGAAAGTCTTAAGAAGTAATTGAATTAGACTGTAGAGTGTGTTGTGAAATGAGTGCTGACAGAAGAGTTAACTAACTAGGCCATTGTTGCTTAGATGTCTTCCGTGCATCGGCCAGTCCGTCCTTCCAACCTTCTCTAGAGCTGAATTAAGCTTGAAGTTGATTTTTTCCAAAACTGCTTTCCCTCTAAAGGAAAAAAAAAAAAAAAATTAATAGCAAAAATGGAATTCTTTTTAGTAGCTAACTTATAAATCTAAAAATCTGAATAAATAAATGGTGCAACGATCAAAAAATGTTACATTAACACTTTTTTTATTACATGAGCTGAGACACTTCAGTAACATGCCGTTATCCTGGGGCGCTGGGGAGATTATGATTTTCCTATTTTTATCAGCTTTACCATTCTAAACCCTTTTGCTGCTGGGTCCACTTTGCCTCCGTGTTGCTGGTATTTGGATTTCTGTTGACATCTGGCTGGAAGAATTTAATTCTCTGGAACTTAGTGCTTTCTGTCTTAGTGCTTGGGTAGTTCATATCCAGGAGAGACCCATTAGAGGTTGCCGTCCAAGGGAACGAGGACCTTGGCTCTCTTGGAGGTCAGGGGGATTCAGCATTCAACCCTCACAAGGCATATTTGAAAACTGCAGTCTTCTGCTCAAGTTGGTGGTGGAAAACGATCTGCAAAATTCAGCTACGTAATTGGTGGTTGCTCACGGCGGGCTCTTATGCGACTCTTTCAGATTAAAGCTGGGTACCGAGATGCTGCTACAAGTCTGGGTTGGGTAGATTAGGTGAACTTGCTCTCCATCAGAGGGAAGGATTCATTTTTAGAGTTGTCTTGGGGCTGCCCACATTGTTTGAGCTCTTCATGTTGGCTTTCTTGCTGAACTGGGCGCGTAGTTAATGCTGAGTTGCGATTTCCATGACAAGTCCTCTTCTTGGAGATTTACAGCTCAGCTGCTTTATTTTGCCAGACTAATGCTTTGGAATGCAGGTTGACAGTCCAGATGTGAAACCTTTCTCCTCGGAAAGAAAACAAAGGATTAAATGTGTTTTAAGAGGGTTTGAAAAAATAATTTAAGGATGAGGCCCAGGACCTAACATCTGAAGTCTTGAAATACTGCTGTTAGCTGGCGATGGGAAACTTCAAAATCCGGAGACTTGAAAGTGTATCATCTTTGGCCAGGCTGCAGGTACCGCTTGCCTTTCGGTGCACCTGTTACTGCCCGTATTCAATGCTTCATGAGGTTTTACAAAATGTCAAATAATCAAGTTATGCATCTTCAGACAATTAGTGCAGGTTAAAGAATGGCTCGGGGCATTGCTTCTGCTCAGAGCTGTAGCAATGGGGGAACGATTGTGGGTGCTCACTAGGAAATGAGAGGGTTTCCCTGCTATTCATTGGCAAAGATAGTAGTTTGGGCTTTCTGATTTGACAAACTGACACCCCTCCCCAGTTTCATGAGGGGGCCTATAAATAGGATTGTCCTTGTTTTTAGGGTGCATGGAGGATGGCCCCGGTGGTGTGGGTCTGCTGCAGCGGCTCTTCCCCATCATCCCCATTGTGGGACAAAGGGTGTGACCAGAGTATGGGGATTCTCTAAAGCATGACTGAATTGGAAAGGGGTCTGATAGTAGTGCTTAATGTCCAAAACATTTATTATTATTTTTTAGAAAGAAACATAATGGCCTCAGCCACGCCATGGTATCTGATACTTTGTGCTATGAAGATTCATACAATGCATCTATCCATTAATACCCATTTGGGTTTCAGCATTATTTGGGTTGGAAATGATGCAGCCAAGAGTTCATTGTCCTTTCAAAGAAAAGTTGAAAGCGTCTACAACTTTCTCCCATATGGAAAGAGCAGACATCAGGAGCCTGGACTTGGACCAATTTTAAGACCAGATTTCCTAAAATTGAACTCCCAGGTTAAAAAGGGCAGACCTTCTCAGGCAGGTCTTCCCCAAGGTGCCTTGAGGAATATAATGGGGTAGAGATGGCAGAGCTTTCCATTGTGATTTAGTAAAACTGGAGTGGTAAAGTAAAAACCTTGTGTGACTAATAATCTGATTGGTGTTCTCTTCACATCAGATTTAGGAAGCCACTGTAGACCAGCAATTCTGCAAGCAGAAGAGGCACGTTTTGTATATTCAGTTGATATTTGTCCTTGTCAGGAAGATCTCTGCCTTTTTACCGTGTTGTAGAACAACAGATTACTTCAAATACACTAAAAAATGGGTTTAACAAATGACAAAAATGGCTTACATTGTACCTGTATTAAAAATCAGGAAAAGAAAAAAAACCCCTAGGCTAAAAGTGCATTTTGTAGTATCAGTGTATTTTTTTTAAACTGTGATGTTTTAAGTTGAGTAAGTAGAAATAACAACCTTGAGAATGCCCACACAGAGCTGGGAGTTAATTTTTTTGCCCTGTATGCGTTCACATTCTTTCCCTCCAGCTTTTTTCGGTGGTGGGTTTTGATTTTGTTTTTGGGGTTTTTTTGAATGTTGTTGAGTGTAAGAACTCTTGCTGCTGCAGCGGTACGGTGGTGTGCTGCCTTGTTCCCATCCATGTGAGAGCCATCAAACCACCCGCTTCTGCACACAGTTGCGGGAGGAGCACAATAAGCACTAGTAATCTCTGCAGTCTGATAAACCCTGTATTTGTGTAGCTTGATAAAGTGGAGGCTTAAGGTTTCCTTCCTGCGCTGGAGTTTGTCACCCTGGAATTCAGAACTCGTGCGTTGAGATCAAACCAGTATTTAGCCACGGTTTTCTCAAGTGTCTTACAGACACGTTGCTTAGTGGCACTAAACCCTCAGCTTTGTACAGCTTTTGCCAATTAATCACTTTTGGTCCTTCCAACAAATGAACTGTAGAAAGGAGAAAATCATAGAGGAGCGGAGCAGCTGTATAAGGGCTCCCTCTGTATAACAGCCTTTCCTTGCGCTGCAAAAATCCGCGGGCACAGAGCCACGCTAAACAGTAAGTGTTCAGCCACATCTGCAGAAAATCCATGGGAGGGCATGTGGAAAGTTGGCACAACTTTTGGTGGAAGGAAGTGGGAAGAAAGAAAATCATTAGCTAAGGCTGACCAGGATTCGTAGACTTGAGGTCGCTTATCTGTGGAAGTTCTTCTTCCACCCCTGCTGTTGTTTTAACCACTTCTCTGAGTAATCAGAACTTTTTTCCATGACTGCAGACTTGGAATGGAAGATTTCTGAGCCATCAGCTCAAGAGATGTTTTTCTCTGCTTTTGGCTTGTTTCAGACCTTGAGGCAGGTGACTGGGAAGGTAGGACATGAGTAATTCCAGCCATATCAGAGGAGTGCCTTCACTGTGGTGCCTCTGATTCCTGTTATTTGCTCAGCTCTGAACATGTCATTAGATGATGTATTCCTCTTGCTAATTTAGTCAATTTACCATTGATTCCAGTAAAGCTTGATGAAGTATGGCAGCTGGAGATTAGTCCCAGGTGCCTGGGTTGACCTTAGCTTTATCAGCTGCTTTCAATACTGTAACCATGAAGCACTTGCAAGTTTTCTGGTTCCTCCCATGATTGATAAACCAATTCTAAAGTGGCTTTCTTCCTCGTTTGTGATCCAAGAGGATAATGCCATGCAGCTGTCCACAGCATGATGCTCTTGTGGTGAATACTGTGATGCTCTGTTGGCTTCTTACCAACCTGGATGTTTATTAAAATGGCAGTTGTGTTTTGCAGGCTTGAAAACTCACTAATACATGGTTCTGCGTTTTCCTCTTCTCTAATTACCTTGAGCAGAATTGAACAAGTCTCTTAAGGCTCAAGTGAGACAGAGTTGTTTTAGAAGAGGTTTAACTGCGGATGTGTAGAGCAGAGGAGACCGGCACTACCTGTTGGCTGGTAGAAATAAAGCTTTTAGCAGTTGGCAGAGACGGTTGGTTGTTTCGAGTGTGGTTTTAGTGAACTTTCCTGGAGTTCTTGTCAGCTCCGATGGGTATAAGGGACGGGCTGGTGAAGAACATCTTTCCACTTGCCCTCATGACCCCTTCTGGTGTGTTCCCAGCGTGTTGTCACTGATGGTCACCACCTGGGTGTGGGCATGCTGAAGGGTGTCTTCCTTAGGGCTGTGCATTAAGGTTGTTCAAAAGATGGTGTGAGCTCCTAGCCCCGTCTGAGGCTAATGGATGCCTTACCATGTTTAGGGGCCAGGACTTGACCAGTGGCATTGTTTTTAAATTAAATTTTGTATCTGCTGCTGCCTGATGTTGGGGTTCTGCAGAGGTTATTGCTGAGGAGGAGCTCACGGCGTTTGAGCTGCTCGTTCAGAGACTGAAGATGGGGTTCAGTTGGCCTGTTGGGGCAAGGCTGCTCAGCAAATTTCTAATGTGCATTTTCATTTAAAAAAAGAAACAACAAAGCCCATTTTCCTTTGAAGGGTGAGGGCTAATGGCAGGGGATGAGCTCCATACTGTGTCGGTCACCCTGAGAAACCCTCCAGAGTGTGGGAGGGCACTGGTCTGTGTGTCTGTGCCACCTGCAAGGCATGGCCCCCTATAGTGGCCTTCCAGTCCCTAAGGGGGCCTCCAGGAAGGATGGGGAGGGACTCTTGATCAGGGAGTGTTATGACAGGACACGCAATAATGGAAAGAGGGTAGATTTAGATTGGATATCAGGAAGAAATTCTTTCCTGTGAGGGTGGTGAGCCCCTGGCCCAGGTTGCCCAGAGAAGCTGTGGCTGCCCCATCCCTGGAGGTGTTCAAGGCCAGGTTGGACGGGGCTTGGAGCAGCCTGGGTTGGTGGGAGGTGTCCCTGCCCAGGGCAGGGGGTTGGAACTAGATGATCTTTAAGGTCCTTTCCAACCGGAACCATTCTGTGATAAAAGGAATGAAACTGGAAGGAAAGGAGCGCACCACTTAAGCTTGAATCACTAAAGCCAGCATCGCATCAGCACGTTGAGCTATATTCCCTTTTTGCTCCTCAAACTGCAGCCCATGTAATATACTTTTGGTCTCCAGCTATGCACGAACACTGCTGGTCATTTTTTCCAATCTTCCTTAATCTGCTTCGAAACCAAGAGCACTTAATCTCCAGTTGTTGAATAATTCTCAATCGTAGGGACTGTGGCAGCAATGAAGTGTTTCACTAACTTTTAAGCTTTTTAATGTGAAAAATGTGGGACATTCTCGTGAGTTGGAAATAGTGTTACGGTTAACATTTCGGGGATAGTTCACTCCTGCTTTTTGGATTGAGTTTTCTTTAATTTGTGTCGGAATGAGTTTATACATCCTGTACAGCCTGCTAGACATCTCAGGAATTTCTGTCTTTCTTTGAAGGTGCTCGCTGTGGCGCAGGGCGATTCTGCTCAGCCGCGCTCCCAGCAAAGTCCAACAATTTGGTGATTTTTCTCCTGGGGCCAAAATGACATTAGCCATTAATAATTGTCGCTTTAAATCGCCTTCAGAGCTGGGGCTGTCTCGGAGGCAGGTTTTGAGAAATGAGGTTTTTTTTTTTTTTCTTTGGAAGGTGCTTGGGAAACTTCTGCCGGGATTCCCAAGTGACGGGGCCTTTGTCCGGGAGGAAGGAGCCGGGCTGGGAGGGTTATCCATCAGCGTGCTGCGGCATCCTTCACAGCCCCAGCTCATCAAAGAGCCTTGGCCGGCCCGAGGTCGGGCAGGCGGGATGCATTGTTGGGCTGAAGGGGGATTTACGGGGAACATCTCTTGTGAGTCAACCCTGAGCAAGCAACGTGCCGGCTTTTGAGAGAGTCCTCCCATAGATGCATTAACTAGGGTTATTTCCAAGGTTGAAAAAATGGATGAGAATTGATTTTTTTATCTCATGGCAGAAAGGGGTAGATTTGGGTCGAGGTGGCTGTGACCCAAGCGGATGAAATGCTCTGTCTCACTATTTTTTTTTTTTTTTTCAGTGGGACTAAGGCCTGGTTCTTGGGTACCCACAAGGATTTCCTCTCCTATGAGGACAGACTGAGGAAGTTGGGGGGGTTCAGCCTGGAGAAATGAAGGCTCCTGGGAGACCTTGGAGCCCCTTCCAGTCCCTAAAGGGGCTCCAGGAAAGCTGGGGAAGGACTCTGGATCAGGGAGGGGAGCCATAGGACGAAGGGGAAGGGTTTTACACTGGAAGAGGGGAGATTTAGATGAGATATTAGGAAGAAATTTGTTATGATGAGGGTGGTGAGCCCCTGGCCCAGGTTGCCCAGAGAAGCTGTGGCTGCCCCATCCCTGGAGGGGTTCAAGTTCAGGCTGGACGGGGCTTGGAGCAACCTGGTCTGGTGGGAGATGTCCCTGCCCAGGGCAGGGGGTGGCACTGGATGGTCTTTGAGGTCCCTTCCAACCCAAACCATTCTATGATTACATGACATAGTTGTGGTTAGTCCACAGTTTAAGAAGTGTAGATGTAGTAATTGTCAAGGAGATCTTAAAGTGACAACAGCTGCATGGACTATAACTGAAGTGATTATAATTTTTTTTTTTTTTTTTTTTTTTTTTTTTGAGAAATAGACTGGAAACCTAAACTTGCAGGGTTTAGTAGCCAAGTGGTGTTTTATAGGGAATTGCTATACTTTGTGCCCTAGTGTAATTATGGCAACTGATATGTATTTGTAATTTAAGCTATTCATATCTATGGAAAAGTATTGCAATGGTGTAAAGACTTGGGAAAAATTGGAGTTACTAAAAGAAAGCAGGGGTGAATATTATGAAGAATTTCTGAAGGCAGTATTTTAAAAACTCTGCTTAGATTTTGGATAAAGGCAACACAAACAGATATGGAGTCTGAGTTAGCTTCTGTCCTTTCATTTTCTGATATAAGTTTGCAGAAAACAAACATATCGTAATAGGAAAAGTGTTTTGATTGGCAGGGTTTTGTTATACGAATGTAAGTAGGCTTTCAGTGTCTTAGTGCTCCGGGCTTTCCTAGAGATGCAGAATTTATGAATATTTTCTCTATTAGCAGTATTTCCTTGCTTTCTCTCAAAGTCAGGTCTGTAGCAAAATAGTTTAATCACATTGTCCCTGTAACCTGAAGATTTTGCTGGAAGTTTTGATAGTCTGACCTAAAAATTTCTACGTTTGTGTTGCTAGAGCACACAGATTTTGGATTTGAATAAAAATAAGCAATGATTACAAGTAGGAGGAGCGGTGCATGCCTGGCGCTTTGCATGCCACCGTAGTGAAGAGAGCGCGCCGGATGTACTGTGTCCGGCTCTGGAGCCCTCAGCACAAGAAGGACATGGACCTGTTGGAGCGGGGCCAGAGGAGGCCACGGAGATGATCCAGGGGCTGCAGCCCCTCTGCTGTGAGGACAGGTTGAGAGAGTTGGGGAGGTTCAGCCTGGAGAAGAGAAGGCTCCGGGGAGACCTTAGAGCCCCTTCCAGTCCCTGAAGGGGGCCTACAGGAAAGCTGGGGAGGGGCTGTTTGCAAGGGCATGGAGCGATAGGACGAGGGGCAATGGTTTTAAACAAGAGCGGGGCAGGTTTAGATTAGACATCAGGAAGAAGTTCTTTACACTGAGGGTGGTGAGACACTGGCCCAGGTTGCCCAGAGAGGTGGTGGAGACTCCATCCCTGGAGACATTCAAGGCCAGGCTGGATGAGGCTCTGAGCAACCTGATCTAGTTGAAGATGTCCCTGCTGCCTGCAGGGGGGTTGGACTAGATGGCCTTTAGAGGTCCCTTCCAACCCAACACATTCTGTGACTCTATAATGTACAGCAACGTTGACTTCAGTGAGGGCTATGACTTGGAGGCAACACAAGAGGGTTTGGTTTTGGTTTTGTTTTTTTTTTTATATTTGATAACTAGGTAACTGTGCTGGTCTGCTTTAGACATGGTAAATAAAAGGAAAGGTCACTTGTTGGGAGTAAAGGGGAGGAACAAATGAGCTGGCTTTACACTCGAATACTCCTAGGGAAAGAGACTGTTATCTCCTTCCAGATAACTGGGGAAGGATACTCAAAATCTTCTATCACGTGAATATAGTTATTGCCTGCCTTATATCACTGTGAGTTCTCAACACATCTGGACTGAGAATAGTTCCAGTAACATTAAAGCGTACTATTTTGGTTGGCACACTGATGCTGTGGTATATGCCAATTAGTAATGGCTCTTGGAAACAGGCTGCTTTAAAACTCTCCCTGAACTATTCCCCGGAGAAATTATTCAATTAAGTACAGCTAAAATTAATGTCCATGGGTTTTGTTCGAATAAAACAAAATAAGCAGCTGGAAAAGGGAAAACTTCTCAGTGTGTACTTTTAAAATAACAACTCTAACTAATAACTGTGTTTGCTGGAATCGATACCGCTGTTTGTTTTCTCAGCGTTGCTCTTTAGCTGTGAAGGATCCAATGAGGGCTACCACAGCTCATGGCCTGGGACACTTCTTTGTCACCAGCATGTATTTTCAAATCACCCTCTGCTGCCTCCAGTCCTGCTTTTGAGAGGGTGAAGTGTTCTGTGTTGCTTGGGGGTATCAAAGTTTCACCCATATATAATCTTACATATTTTGGGATGGAGTGAGGCTGCTTGGCTATGGTGTATGGTGTCCTGGACATGTCCTTCTAGTCCTTGGAGCAGATGGCAGTTTTTTCTGTAGCAGAACAAAGAGTTTTCTCTTATTTCAGCATTATCCTTAAAGATGCTGAAGGTTTGGTGAACCAGTGGGAAAGGGTTATGCTGAAGGCATGGGCTGGTCCTTGGCCTTGTGAGCTGGGTGCTTGAGCTGCCCTTCACTTCCCAAAGGCTGGGCAGAGGTCCTAGGACTCTGAGCAGTTTGTTCTTTCCAGTCTGTTGTCAGGAACTCAGGGAACCATGAGCGATTCTGGTCCTGAAGGAGTTGTTCCTCTGCAAGGATTCCTCGGGGCAGAGAGCTGGCATGGATGTCCCCATGGGTGTGTTGGGAGGAGGAGGACCCACTGCCATGGCTGATGCATCACCCAGTGCCTCAGGCTGCTAACCTGAGCTGGGAGGGCTGGCTGGGGCTGCTCACCAGCGTGGTGGGGAGAAGACCTGTCACAGAATCACAGAATGGTCGGCGTTGGAAGGGACCTCTGGAGATCGTCCAGTCCAACCCCCTGCCAGAGCAGGGTCACCCAGAGCAGGTGGCACAGGAACGCGTCCAGGCGGGTTTGGAATGTCTCCAGAGATGGAGACTCCACCACCTCTCTGGGCAGCCTGTGCCAGGGCTCTGCCTCCCTCACAGGAAAGAAGTTCCTCCTCATGTTTAGGTGGAACTTCCTATGGTCAAGTTTGTGCCCGTTACCCCTTGTCCTGTCGCTGGGCACCACTGAAAAGAGCCTGGCCCCATCCTCCTGACACCCACCCTTTCAGTATTTAAAAGCGCTGATAAGATCCCCCCTCAGTCGTCTTTTTTCCAGACTGTCCTTCGCTGCCTTCTCCCCTGGGCACAAACCAACTCTGCCAGCTCCTGGCCTACCCTGCCTGCAGCCCCTGCAGCCCAGTGCCCTCCTCTTTGTCAGCAGAGCCATCTCTGCGGAAACGGGGAAGGATGAGCAATGTCTTCATGCCACCCAGACCAGAGCACTGGGACTGCTATGTACACATGGCAGGTCGTAAAACACCTTCCCAACAGGAGGCCAGGAGAGGTCTCCTGAACCCGACTGTCTCCAAGGACCACCAAGCCTCCCGTAAATTAGAAGAGCTAAAGGGTGAGACAACTCAAACACAGGAACTTCTCCCTTGGAGAAGTCAGTATTTTTGGGGGTTTTAATACTTACATGAAGTTCCGCCAAAGAAGAGATGAAATGTTATCAGTTAAATTTGGGATAGTGGAGGGAGTGTGCTGGTTTTGAGGTAAAACAGAACCAACTTTCTGTTCAGTAATTTTACTTCTTAGCTAGGCCTCTTCTAACTCTCTGAAATTAACAGCAGGTTGTGTCGAAGTTTTCAGAGTGATAAGACCAGTGTTTACAGTTTGTGCCAAGGAATGGTAGGCAGAGAGGCTCTTGCTTATGCTTATTGCTATAACAGCCAAGGTCAGCTAATTCGTTATTTGCCCCGTTGGAGGGTGGGAAGTGGAAAAGTGTAGAGGGGTCCCACCTGCGTGGAGGAGCAGACAGGACAGGTGACCCCAAACTGACCAACAGGGTATTCCATCCCATCTGCCCCATGCTCAGTATAAAAGCTGAGGGATCAAAGGGTCAGCTCTCTTCCTTCAATGGCTGATGCCCGAGGAGGACCCTGTCTGTTCATCTGCCTTTGATCCCGATCCGTGGGTTCCTGGCTCCATCTGTGGAACCCAGTTCCCACCTGTTGGTGAGTCCATCCTGGGACTTCCCCAGTGCCTGCTGATGACATCACCCTGGGAGCTTAATACGGTTTTGTATATACTGTGTCTATTTCATTATTTCCTTTATGTTTTATTATTAATATTTCATTAAAGTCATTAAGTTTCTTTTAAACTCGTAAATCTCTTTATCTCTCATCCTCCTCTCCGTATACGAGAGGCTGGGGGGGAGCATCTGTTGCCGGCCATTGGCCAATTTGGCCAAAACCACGACAGGGAGGAATCTTGGTCTTTGCTCAAAACGCAAAACTCATCACAGCAGAAGGTGTCGATATCCTGGTGTCCTGAGCAGCACAGAGCTGTGGGAGTTTGAGTATTACCTTGGATTTAACAGCAAGGAGGAGCCCATGGCCACAGTAATGCATTGCCTGTGGCACGGAGAGCTGTGCACGTCGGAGAGACTGCAAAAACCAGGCCCGGCTCACAGCCGGGGAGAGAAATTAAGATTCTTGGCTTTGTATTCTTCACTGTGTTTTTCTCTTTTCACTCTGCCTTGACATTACAGCTGGCACATTGTGCTAAGGTTCTTTGGGTTTCTGATGTACTTACATTAGTTGCAATCTTCATTTCATACCACTGGCGTTTTGAACAATGGTTGCTTTCTTATTAACGTGTAATTATGGGGTTTGGACATATAGAGGTTGGCATTCAATATATGATTCATTTCTTTGGTATCTAGCTCTTCTCCTGAGGCACCAGAGACCTGAAGGAGGGAGGGAAAGCCTGCTTGGCTTCTCCACTGAATTACAGCTGTATTGTAATTTTTTTTGTGTAGCGTAAAACGTTCTGGATTTTAGTTCTCTATATGTTTTTCTTAAGGCTGACTGCAGTCTTCTGTGACTCACGGTGGGGTATACCATGGAGATGCATTACTCATCGATAAATGCTATCGAGTGATCTGTAAATTTAAATCCGCGGAAAAGCCAAACAAGTCCAAGGAAATGTTTGGTCAGCAATGGCATTCTGCTAAACTGCGATCAAACCCCAGGTTTGTTTCTCGCTGCCTGCGCTGTATTTCACGTGGCCACTTTCATGCGGCTTTTGGGTTTCTTGGTCCGCAGACAGAATGAGTGTGACTCAAAGACGGAACTGCCAAAACCAAATGAGGCTTTTTACGTGTTTTAAATAAAACAAAAAAAATCAATTGGTGTAAAGTCATGTATGAAAGCAGAACTCTGGCTGCGCAAGAGCCTGTTCTACTTCATGGGAAGAGGCGTTTGTCTTTCGTAGGGACTCCATGAGTTAGGGAGAATGATTTAAAAAAAAAAAAAAAAAAAAAAAAAAAAAAATCCTGGACCTTCAGAACGATGGTGCAGCTTTGTGGGCATGGGTAGAAACAGGGAGACATAGGATGGAAAGGCAACCAGATCTTTTTCCTGTTCTTGGGTGGAGAATGGGTAGGAAAAAACCCACATGGTTTCCCACAAAATAAACCATAGCGTTCCTCGAAATGGCCCAGCTCTGTGGCTCTGCCACTGCCTGGCTTTCGTTTCCTTAATGTACCGCTTCACGTTTCTCCATAACGAGTTTCCCTCCCAGGAGCTTCTTAATGGGAAAAACAGGAGGGCTCCGGGGTTTGGTGGCTTGGTCTGTGGTGCCCTGGGGATGACAGCAAGAGCATCCATAGCTGTTGGATTGGCTCATCTCCTCCGTGTCTGTGTGCTGCACTGATGTTGGGATTTGTAATCTCATAAATTACGCCTTTTTGGATTAAAATGTGCAGCATTGATGCCTGCGCCATAACTCGGGTGTCGCTTGCTGCTGTTTAGTCCCTGCAGAGAAAGATGCAATGTTAATTTTGTGTCTTTAGTGTGATCTCATGGCCTACCGGTTGACTTGCTCCTCAATCTCCAGCATTGCTGGAGCTGGGTGGGCACTGGTGGGGTCTTGACACTGGGGTCGGAAAGGAAGGAAAGATGGAGTGGCTGAATGAGCTGGAAAAGGGGCTTTTGCTCTCTGGAACGTTTGGACTTCTCATTTTGTTGTCAAAACTGAGAATTTCAGTTGCAAGCTGAAAGCTGGTTATTCACTTTGAGCTGATCAGGGTTGTGTTTAAGCATAAAGGGCATCATCAAGAAGGTGAAACACTGAAGGTCCAGGCATGTGGAGCGCTCTGGGATGTGCTGGTTTTATCATCTGTCAAATGGTTTTCCAGTGGAAACTTTTCCCATGGAAAACTTCTGACCAGCTGTAGAAAGGCTTGATGGCTGAGTTGCCACAGAAGGTGGGTCTGCCAGAGAAGTCCGATTTCAAACCCGTCGGAAGCATTGTTAGGAATGTCAACAGAGAAGTTGGGAATATGGGAAAGGCAGATGGGGGTCACGATGGAGGACCTGTGCTCTCTGTGGTGTGATGTTCAACAGGACCATGGGCAAATCCAGTGCCTGAAGGTTATAGAATCATAGAATTGTCCAGGTTGGAAGGGACCTTTCAGATCACCGAGTCCAACCATCAACCCAACACTGCCAATCCACCACTAACCCATGTCCCTCAGCACCACGTCTGCCCGGCTTTTAGATACCTCCAGGGATTGCAGTCTTTTTGAGGAGGAACGGAGGAGAAAAGCAAAAGGCTCCGTTTGGCCACAACAGACTGTTCTGGCACTTGGCTTGGGTTCAGTTGGAGATTTGCCTTCCCGTTCCACGCCAGCCCTCGGCGCAGGAGACCTCAGCCCTGTAGGTGATGGATGACCGTGTCCCGCAGAGATGACTTACGGCTCTAACGGGTGGGATTCCCGTCTCACGGGACAGGCTGAAATTATCCATGCTGTGGCTGGAGAGAAGCAGAACCAGCTTTTTAGGGAAGGCATCGGTGTTTTTAGGCATTAAACCAGAACGTTTCTGATTTTCATTGCAGCGGCAAAGTCTTTGAAAGAAAAAGGTTATGAAGAATGAGCTTTTTTCTGAGAGATTCCTAGGATTACATATAATTTCTTCTGCTTTGTTTTTTATCGTCTGTCTTCTATTGGTGTCCTTTGCATAAATATTTATTTTTTTTAGCTATTAGGACATGTGATTTTTAAAGATGTATGTAAATACACCCTTACCGCTTCTACCAGGTGGTTGTTCCACTGCAATTTCAGGAAAGGTTTTTACATTCTGGTAGTCTCTTTTGGCGTAGTCCCTCTGAACACACACACCTGCACGTGGATGGACCCCAGAAATCGGTAGCCACAAAATGTGATGCTAGTGTGACTTATAATCTAGCCATTTAATTCAGAGGTATTATAAAGATCATTTTTCTCAACCTTTAACGTATCATTTGAGATTGCGAAGCCAGGCGTGATGGAGCAGAGTGGGAGGTGCTTACAGTCCAGGGTTCAGACCAGTTGCTTCACTTTTCCTTTTCCATTTCAGTAAAGCTTTGGAAAGGAATATTTAACGTGCTCACTTCTCTGAGTAGTCTCGTGTTGATCTGGGTCGATCAATGGATTCTGGAGTCTTTGAAAGTTGGCTGTAGGCACTGATAGTGCTTCAGCTTGCTGTGACCAGTGAAGCAATTCAATGAGCAATTATTTTTTTTAAATGCTTTGGGTTGAGCTGCAGCTCAGAAGCTTTAATTTTGCGACTGTGACAGCTGATGCAGTGACAAGTTCAGATCTGATGAAACAATTTCTGTATTTGTTTTTATGGGCAACAGTATATTTGGAGTTTAATGCAAAATATTAAACAAACCTGGTGTTTGTTTTTTTTAAAAAAATAAACAGAAGGGACTTTTCCTCTCTTTGCTTGTGCTTTCTCCAGGAGCAGGAGGTGGAATTAAGGCTGGAAGTGGTGAGGGCCGACCGACGGTATGGCTGCTGTTTCCAGCCTCTCCCAGTGCTTCCACAGGGATGTTTCTTCCACCTCTTCCCACCTGGAGCTGTTGCTGCTCTGCATTGCTCCAAAACACATGTTGCCTAAGATCAAACCCCACTGCTGTAGGTTTTTTAGCAGGGGGAAAAAAAAAAAAGTCAAATATTTCAGAATATATCCACCTACTGTAATTTGCTTGCTTTGCTGTTTCCTCATTGCACGTTTTCTTCACTTGTAAATCCCTGGTGTGGAATTCATCCCAGTCCCCTGCAGAGCTGCTGGGCTCTCTCCATTGCTGGTCCCGCAGCCGGAGGAGCGAAGGCAGGACTGCAGACAGCCTCGTGTCCACCAAACTACGACCTTCCGTGACTTTTGTCCTGGTTTAAGGTATGCAGGTATTGATCTCAAATCTGTAAACCTCACTGCTATTTTTGCTGTGTGATATTTTGTCAGAGTTAGGCTGATGGTTGGACTCGATGATCTGAAAGGTCCGTTCCAACCTAGACAGTTCTATGATTCTGTATATACCAGGCTTCTGAAGAAATCCTGCCCTTCTGAGGGCTCCAGGCCAAATTTTATAGCCTTAATGACCAGGAAAAGCATACAGGTTTGTAGAGATGGGGTTGCATTTTCCTGCTGCAGCCTTTCAGGGACGAGGTGAGGAGAAATGGTAATGCCCACACGTTCTTGTGGAAACCTGCTGCTTTTACGCTTGGTGTGTTTGTCACCCTTGTCCACTGGTGAGCTCGACAGCCAGTGTACCTGCCTGGCTGTGACCCTAGCAAAGGGACATGTATGCAAGGGTGAGCAAGGCTGTTACACCACTTTTCAAGCCAAAGTCCCTGCTGAAACTGGAGTACTGCATCCAGCTCTGGAGCCCTCAGCACAAGAAGCACATGGACCTATTGGAGCAGGGCCAGAGGAGGCCCTGGAGACGACCCCTCTGCTGTGAGGACAGGCTGAGAGAGTTGGGGGGGTTCAGCCTGGAGAAGAGAAGGCTCCGGGGAGACCTTCAAGCCCCTTCCAGTCCCTAAAGGGGCTCCAGAAAAGCTGAGGAGGGACTCTGGATCAGGGAGGGGAGCCACAGGACGAGGGGTAATGGTTTTAAACTGAAAGAAGGTAGATTTAGATTGGATATTGGGAAGAAATTCTTTGCTGTGAGGGTGGTGAGCCCCTGGCCCAGGTTGCCCAGAGAAGCTGTGGCAGCCCCATCCCTGGAGGTGTTCAAGGCCAGGCTGGATGGGGCTTGGAGCAACGTGGTCTGGTGGGAGGTGTCCCTGCTCAGGGCAGGGCGGTTGGAACTAGAAGATCTTTAAGGTCGCTTCTAACCCAAACCATTCTATGATTCTGTGAAACAGGAGGTCCTGTCTGAGCTCATCTCCAAGAGATGAACAACCTTCAGACTTCTCCCACTTCAGCTGGACTTAAGTTACTGAGGTTTTAATTCTAGGGTTGCACAGTAGGTTTTATCTTCTGCTTCAAGATGCTGCTTCACTGAAAGAAGACCTTGGCTAAATTTGTGTTACTGGTTTAAATGTGGTTTGCAGTGCAGTATTACAGAAACGTCCTTTGTAAGGTCACTGGCAGCCCTTCAGCAGTCAGCCTGCTCTTCCCGTCTGCTCCCTCGCGATGGGGAACCTCAAGTCCTTCACCTTTTCCAGGTTTCTCTCTCTTTTTTTTTTTTTTTTTTAACTTTTAACTCATTGCATAGTCAGGTAAATGAGAGGTGACAGAAAAAATTTCATCCTGAATACAAATGGCAGCTTGAAGGGGAAAGGGCGTTGCAGGTGGGTCATCTGCCAGAAGAGGTGGCCCTCAGGAGCCTACTGAGAACTAATGTGAGATTGCCGGGGCTCTGAAGACCTTCTTAGCCATGGAGTTAGTTTTTTCTGGCAGCAGCTCTGCCTATCTTAGACATTCATTACTTGTTTTCAACCCTGCCTTTATATGTATAGCACAGACTTCCATTGTGTTTCTTTTGCTTTAGACTGGAGAGAAATTCTTTAATTTACACAAAGGTCGAGAGCTGCTCTGAACCTGTCACCACAATGGCGTGGTGATGGGGGTAGAGGGGTGGGTGTTTCTGTGCAGGGGGCTGGTGGGGTTGGTGGGTGTAGAGGTTGGATGGATGTGTCTGTGCAGGATGTTGATGGTGTTGGTGGGTGTAGAAGGGTGTATGGATGTTTCTCTGCAGGGTGTTGATAGTGTTGTTGGGTGGAGAGGAGTGGATGGATGTTTCTGTGCATGGTGTTGGCAGTTGCAAGGGCACCCTGGCCTGGGGAACCTGATGGTCCAGGCTTCTGATTCAACTGGTGACGAGGTAAGAACCTCCCTGTGCTTTGTCCCCACGCCAGCCCCAGCACCATGGTGGAGGGGAAGACCCTGCTTGGACCTCCTGGTTGCGTTGTGTGTGCCCTGATACTTCTTGTTGTAACTGCATGTTGCATCAAAGGACTAGTTGCTTGTTGATGTGTGGGCTACACGCTTGGCCTGCTCCCCTAAAACCTGACCATATCAAGAGACATGTAGATATGGAGAAATGCTTCTCCCAGGCTGTGCAGGCCAGTTCTCTGGTTCACAAACAGTTCCTGCTGATTGGTCTGACAGGGAATGGCTTGTGCAGGGGGATGGGAAAGGAGAGGCTGGAGACGTAGTCCCAATTGCAATGCCTTGGGCTTTGAAATGATGACAGCAAATTTTCCTGCTCGCATTTGTTCTCATTTAGCTACAGCTTGTTCACCAGGATGTTTTTCAAGGAGGGTCTGGTCAGTGTTGGCAGAGGAAAGTCTCTTATTTCCCAAGCATGCTTATCACTTTGTCCTTGACAACGATGGGAACTTTCGGCACTTTTTTTTTTTTCATTTAGAGGCAAACATGAGAAAGCCTGCCTTTGCCGGCAGCATTGTACTGGTTTTCCTGTGTGCTGAATCACGCAAGACAGATAAAGTTTCCCCAAAATATTGTTGGCTTTGCAGATGTTGGACCTGGGAAAGTTGGGTGTGAGAGGGAAGAGGACTAATATCTGAACTGAACAAATCTTGCAGGTCAAATAAAGTACCTGCCGTCACTTGGGAAAATGTGTTTTGGTGTAGGATGAACAATAAAATCTTGAGTATTATAAACAACTTCCCAAATACGTGAGTTTGCTTCTGGAATAGAGCAGTATTGGTGGGTGATGCTGCTTAACCATGGGAGGGGTGAATGGTTTAGATCTACAGGGTAAAAGGGAGGCTGCACAGACAGAAGGAGTTGATGTTTCATGTGAATACTTAGATGGTTTAGGCTGAGGAACAGGAATCAGGAGCTCATCTTTTAAGAGAGATGTAAATTTTCAAAGTACAAGATTTCTAGATGCTGGTATCATTTTACATAGGGATTCGCTGGAGATGATGGGGTGCTTGCAGGGCAGACTTAAAAAACACGCGTTAGAAGGATGGTGCTTAAATCTCCTAACTCTCCAGGAGAGTAAAACCCCCATGCTACATGTGCCTTTGAAAATTTCCTTCCCGACCTCGTCCCGAAAGGCAGACTGGATTTATAAAGACAGTGATCAATAACGAGGAAAGTGCTGGAAGTGCAACCAGAGCAGGATGCTTTCAGTAGCGTTCGGGTTTTGGCTGCTGTCCTCCTCCCTGATTTATCATGCACAAAAAAAGCCATTCCTACCTGCAGAGTAGGAAGCAACTCAAAGGCGGTGTATTCATACACCCAGCCAGAAGCACTGGCTGCGTATTTCAAGAAAATTAGAGCGGAACAGTCAGCAAGAAGGAAATTTGGTGCCTGAATGTGGCTTTTAATTTTCAGTGTTAAAAAAACCCAACCTAACAACAAACTGCTCTTGGTATAAGCCTCGTGCCTGGTCTGATTTCCCTGGCAAAAAGAAAGACGTCAGTTGTATGAGGTTGAGGATGAGTTGGCTTGAAATTTTCCTTTCCCCTCTATTAAAAATAATTGTAGGAGAAATTTTGCTCACATTCCTTTGGATCCTTTGGGCTGCAGGCAGAACTGCCATCCGTGCATCTCCGTAACTCAACCAAGGTGGGACTTTGACTGTCTCCTCCGTGGTCGCTTGGTTGGGACCACACCAAACGCTCTCAAAAGCGTTTATGAAAATGGGGATTCTGGATGTCGTTTAGTGACTGTGTAATGGCCAAGTGTTGAGGTGCCCTGTTCCAGGGACTGAAATTTCAGATTTCTTATAGCATATGCACTAATTCTCTTACTTTGGCTGGTGTTTTGTGGCTGCCGTCACCTTATACTTGGTGCCTACCGAGACTCATCCTGCTGTTTCAGGCTGTATTTCTTTTCCTGCACCCTTACAGTGGAGAAATGCACTGAATCTGAAGTTGAATCTCTTGTGTAGTGTTTCCCAGGATTTGGACGTTTCCGTGCATGTGGAGCACTGTTGTGTCTTTCTGGAAGACAGGAGGATGCAGCTGGTTTCCCTTTTGGAACCTCCAGCAGGCGTGTGCTTGTTGAGCCGTGATGCCGTGGGGCGCAGAGATTAATGCTCATCTTTCTCTTTCCCCAGAGATCATCGACGACCTCACGAACCTGGTTGAAAACACAGACGACAAGCTCCGCAACCAGACGCGGCACGTGAAGATGGTAGACAAGAAATCAACGTCCTGCGGTAGGAAACGGCTTGAGCACAAATCCTGCGCCGTTATTAAATGATGAGAAAGTAGCTCAGCACTCAGAGGCTGTGTGCAATGCGCTCCCCCTGAGGACAGATTCGCTTAAAAGTTAAAAAAAATACCTTTCCAAACTTGTTCAGCTGTTGTTGCGGGTTTGACTCACTGTGCGTGTTGATACAGTTAATTTCCTTGAGCCATTTGACTCCAGCATTGCACAATATTCTGATTGGAAATTGTAGAACTGTATGAAATTAGAGCAGTGCGTGTTAATTAGCTTTAAAAAACTTGCTAGCTACCAGCCTCTCACAAACCGGTCACAGCGGGGGGTGATGCCGCAAGGACATTTCTGGTGGTGTCCTGCAGGAATGTGTTCTCAGCCAGCTGGTGTCCACAGCCTGCCAGCCGTGAAATCCTTCCTGGTGACTCTTCCAGCTACGGGCAAACTGGTAAAGCTCCGTTGGTCTCCTTTTCCATACAGCCAAGGAGAGGTTG
This sequence comes from Fratercula arctica, assembly GCA_947846985.1. Classification (NCBI taxonomy): domain Eukaryota; kingdom Metazoa; phylum Chordata; class Aves; order Charadriiformes; family Alcidae; genus Fratercula; species Fratercula arctica. The sequence continues at coordinate 11,836,577 of CANTUZ010000011.1, forward strand.
TACGTCTCAGGCACGTAGGTTTTCCTCAATGGGGTGAAGAGCTGGGGGTTTGATAGCAATAACTGCGGGAGGATGCTGTGGGTGATGGCAGAAAATGCCTTTATTTGGGAGGATGAATGACTGGGGGATGAGGTCCATGGGGTCCATTTAAATGGGTGTGAAGTGCTCAGTCTTCCCCCTTGCCCACCCCGTCCTTCCCTGGGATGCAGACTTTGGCTTGGACCCGGCCTCCGCGTTATTCCAGCATGTGCCTGTTCCCGTGTTTTTGGAGTTTCATCTGGGCTTTTCTCTCTCCCTGTTCCCTTCTTGCTTGCTGCCAGCCTGCCAGGGAATACCAGGCATCCAACAGATCTCCCTGCAGGATTCAGGTGGTGGTGAGACACTTGTGGCAGCAGCACACCCGGTTCTGGTATGCAGGGTTCATTTTTGCCATACTAGAAGACTCAAAATCCTAACAAGAATAATTTATGCTCTGTAGGAATTTGACTTATAGGCAGAAGTTAATGAAATTTGGCTTATGTAGTTTACTAAAAGAGCAAGTTGAGAGCTGGCTTGGTCTCTGTTTCTGGCTGGTGGGGAACTTTTACTCTGTTGAATGATGATCTATCAGTAAAAGCAACTGAGCTCAGATGGCAATGAGACATTTTCAAGCAGCGGGAATATATTTCAAGGATTTTTTTAGTTCTCCGTCAGCGATAACTTTTTGAAAGCTTAGTTGATATAGGCTGATGGAATTGTGTGGCTTCTTCTGGGGGATTGAGTTGACTTGTTTGTCTCTGATTTCTCCTGTACCAACTAAACGTAGAATTAAAGGCATGACTGCAGAGTTCATGACTGACTTTTTATTCTAGGTCTTTAATGTTGATGCAAGATGGATTTAACCTGAAAAAAAAAAATATACTTAAATGATGCCAAGTGCCCCTGTGTGCCTTTGGAGTCTCCCCTTAGCTTCTGAGGTTTGATTTTCTGCAGGAGTACAGGGAAGCGCGACGCCAAATGCTTGCGCGGGGTGAGGAATCCCACTCCCACAGCACACCCTCCCCCTCCTTAGGTATTTTTCCCCCCTTTTTAGGCTCCTCCTGCAGCCCCCAGACGATGCTGCTGGATAACGAGCCTGTCTCTTTAACTCAAAGCCCATACTGGCTGTGCTGGGGAATTTGAGAGGAGGAGGAGGAGGATGGGAGAGGTGAAGGCTGAGAGGATCTCGGGCTGGATTCCTTGGGGGTGACCTCTCTCACCCTTTCCACATTGAAAAACATCTTTCTGCTGCTGCTGGGTGCCCGGTCCCTCTGCTCCAGTAGGGCTTCCTGTGTTTGCATAACAATTTGGGCATATGTAAACACGACATTGCCTCAGATAGCTGCTTTGCTCGGCCTGAGCTGGAGTTTTAGAACAATAATGCTGGGAGACACAAGCTGTCATGGCATTCTTCCCATCCCTTTTCCACCCTTTCCCCTGGCGCTGAAAGTTAACTAGTGTGCGAAGATCAGAAAAACCCTCCGCGTACGTACAATTATTCCTTCAACAAAGCCAAGCAAAACTGGCACCTGCTAGGTAATTTTTTCAAAGTGCTTTTTCCACCCCCCCTCCCCTCCAATATTTCACGTAAATTGATTAAAATCTTCAGTAACTCTTTGGTTTTGGTGCTGTTGCGTTGGATTTGGGTGAAGTGCTCGGTCTTCCCCCTTGCCCACCCCGTCCTTCCCCGGGATGCAGACCTTGGCTTGGACCAGACCTCCGCATTATTCCAGCATGTGCCTGTTCCCATGTTTTTGACTCATTTTTGAAATCCTAATGTCTTTTTATTTCCCTGATGAGTGCCTGCGCTGGAGCCACTGGCTGTGGATACAAGCGGAGCTGCCTGGCGTGAATAGTGGAATAATCACCCTTTTACGAGCAAGAATGTCAGGCAGTACTGGGTGTGTCTTTGTTAGCAGCCAGCATAATAATAAAATCAAAGTATTGCTGATGAAATCCAACTTTAATCAATATTTCAACATCTCACTCTCATGCAAACGTCGTTTCAAGCTTTGGAGGTGATTTACGCTGTGGGTGCCACTGGTTGGGCGCAGAGGGGTCGGGGACACTCGTGCTCACTCCCGGCAGAAACCTTCAGGTAGTTTGGGGTGGGTTGTTTCATTTGCAGCTTATTTTCAGTGCCATTTCTCTTGCTGACTCAAGAACCGTTGACCATCCCACCCCTTGCTCCTGCGCGGCTTGGAGCCCCTCGCCCTTGGTGGCCATGGGCAGCCCCGCACTGGTGGCAGTGGCAACTCCCAGGGATTGCAGCAGGGGAATAATCTCTGGATATACCAGACTCTGCTGCATTTATGAAATTATTGTTAAAAATCATCAGTCGTCTCCAGGCAAATGTTTGCACGCTGCTGGGCATTGTTTTATTTCTTTTCAGGGTAATGCAGGGCATTTAGGAGGGAGATATTTTTCTTATATTTCATAAATTCGCCCTGATCTTTCACCATGCAAATCACTAATCAAAGGTTAGGCTGCCTTTACCAAATTTGCTACAGATACGCCTGTGTGCACAATCCAGAATTTTCAGTTTTACCACTGGTTCTCTGGGTTTGTTTGTCCCCAGTCCCTTCCAGTTTCCATACTTTTAGGGTTGTTTTTTGTGTGCAGAGTAACGCTCAGTATCCCTTTCTCAGGAACCATTTCTCGCTAACTTGTTTCTTAGAAATTTTAACCCTCGGAATGTCCTCTTAGGAACTACATAAGCAAAGAAATGAAAGTATAATTAAGGTTGAGGTGCTGGGGAGGGGGGGACGATGCACAAATTTGCCCCAAACAAAGCCTTGAGCTGGAACAACCTGATGGTATGGCAAATGCCACAAGACCTTAATGATGCAATAGTTGGGATTCCTGCAGTATTTTTAGTTTTCCTATAGAAAACCAAAGTTATGTAGAGATAGCCTAGCTGTGATCCCATTCAATCCAATTCCAATTGGAAAAAAATTCAGAAAATTTTCAAAATTTCCAATTTTGACCCCAGAAAACTTATTTAAAGGCAAGCGACTGCCCTGAGATGAGAGCTGCTGTCAGACTCCTCTCAGCACTCCTGTTTGTTTGGGTTCACAGCACAGCTCCCGTGAGGTTTTTAATCCTCTCTTGCCCCGAGTGGGCTCCAACGTCCGCTCGTCCCTTGGTGTCCCTGGCACCTGTCCTGAGAGCACCCTGCCAGCGCCAGCCCGTCCCCTTCCCCTGCTGTCCCCAGCCTTGGGCAGCTCGGGCACAGGCTGTGCCACCGCGGCAGGTCCCCGAGGGCTCAGGTGCAGTTCCTCGCTTTGGGACGTTGCAAGTAAGTGGGTGCAGGTTTTGCGCGGGGTCCCAATGTATGGGAGTGTAATGATAGGACACGGGGTAACGGCTTCAAACTGGAAGAGGGGAGATTTAGGTAAGATATTGTGAAGAAATTCTTTGCTGTGAGGGTGGTGAGCCCCTGGCCCAGGTTGCCCAGAGAAGCTGTGGCTGCCCCATCCCTGGAGGTGTTCGAGGCCAGGCTGGATGGGGCTTGGAGCAACCTGGTCTGGTGGGAGGTGTCCCTGCCCAGGGCAGGGGGTGGCACTGGGTGATCTTTAAGGTCGCTTCTAACCCGAACCATTCTGTGATTCTGTAATATGCAGCTCTGTGGGTTTATTTCCATCCATCATCAGGCTCAAGCATTTTAGTATTAGTCAGGAGTCTGCAAAGAGCCCGTGGCTCTTTCTCCCTGCCCGTGGGTTGAGTTGGCCTCATCACAGAGGAGAAAGTCTCTCGTCGTCCTGGTTCACCTGGATGGTGCTTTTTGATAACTCCCCCCCCCCACCATCGTTGAGTTTTGTAGATTTTTTTTTCTTTTCTTTTTTACCTAAAGACATAAGTAGGCAGCTCCCTGCGGAGGGGATGGTTAAACCAGGCTTTGTTGTGGTAAGAGCGTCCTGAAGTGTTTGCATCTGAATGAGATACAGGGATTTTAGTAACGCAGGACACAGCTTGGAGCCTAATTATGCGATGCGATGTATGTGGAGGCTGCAGCCGAGCTGTGCGATGGATGGTGTCAGAATTGTTCCTCGGATCCTGCTAAAGTAGAGCAGGAATTGGGGAGGATATCTGGGGGATCAGGGTGGTCCTGCTCCTCATCCTACCCAAGTCACTCTTTTTGGTGGCTCTCCCATAGGCGAGGAGAAAGGCTGGTTTCCTGGGGAAGCAACACAAAAGATTATTACTTTTTATTATTATTACTCATAGTAAAAACAAGCAAAAAAGAGGGAGTTTTTATTTCTGACAGACTTAGCCATCCCATTCCAAGCAGTGTGAGGGAAGCAGGCCATGTCTTTGCAGTTATCACTGCATGCATCCCTAACTTTTCAGATAGAGGAGGAAAATGAGAAGCACCCACCGAATCGCAGAACCACAGAATGGTCGGGGTTGGAAGGGACCTCTGGAGATCGTCCAGTCCAACCCCCTGCCAGAGCAGGGTCACCCAGAGCAGATGGCACAGGAACGTGTCCAGGCGGGTTTGGAATGTCTCCAGAGACGGAGACTCCACCACCACCTCTCTGGGCAGCCTGTGCCAGGGCTCTGCCACCCTCACAGGAAAGAAGTTCCTCCTCATGTTGAGGTGGAACTTCCTATGGTCAAGTTTGTGCCCGTTACCCCTTGTCCTGTCCCTGGGCACCACTGAGAAGAGCCTGGCCCCATCCTCCTGACACCCACCCTTTAAGTATTTAGAAGCGTTGATAAGATATTCTGCTGGCCCAGTATCTGTGTCCCGTAAAATAATGTATGTTTGCGAAGTGGCGGCTGAGCAACTTTTTTTCCCCGTCTTTCGTTTTCTCCTATTCCACCAGATGGCATTGCAATCTAATCGCCTTCCTCCGGCCCCAGGTAGATGCTTTCCTCTCCCCTTCGCCTTTTGATGGAGGCTTTTGGAGATGCTGAGGGCAGGGCATAGGCTGCCACAAAGTTAGTGGGTACCAGGTAGGGGGTTTTTTTATCTTAACAAATCGCCAAAATACCTGAATTAAAGACCTGAATTTGTCAAACCTATTAACTGGAGTTTTCGGAAGGTTTGATTTGTTTTAAAACAGAGTAGCTTGGATTATATAAGGTTTCCTCTAGAAAATAATGAATCATGCCTTTTCCTGCCAGATTGTATGATCACTTTCTTCTAAGTTCTGGTTATTTTTGCCGTGGATTTAATTTGTTTTATAAATTCTGGATGGCACTCAGGTTTGTTCCTCTGACGTACGCTGTGTGTTTAGATGAGCAAGTCCCCATCCGTGGGATTTATTTTTTTTCTCGGTGGAGCAGAGAAGCTGCTGTAGTGTGCCATTAAATCAACCTTTCCTGCAGTCCTAATCTCAGAGAAGTTACCCTGATGTTCCTCCCCGGTGCTGCTCTGACAACGGGCGCTGGCTCCGAATCACCTGCCCCTGCTTCCATGGGATGACTTTTCTTGGCCTAGCAAGTTAGATATTTTCCTGATTTTTTTTTTTTATTATTTCTTTTTTCCCTCTTTCAGTTTCTTCCATTTCAAGCAATTGCATGTTGAAAAGTTTGTTCTGACCTGTTACCCCAGCAAGAAAGCTCTGAAAAGAAGCTTTAGCAGGAGAACGATGAATGTGTTGGTTGAGTTGGGCTCATTGCTGCCGTCTTTGCTGATCGCCGGTGTCTTACATGCATCGATGCTTCCATCCTCCCAGGACCAGAGCAGTCCAGAGAAGTGGCCAAGGGGAGGCTGTTGGTGATTGAACAGAAGATGGAGTTTCATCTGGGCTTTTCTGTCTCCCTGTTCCCTTCTCGCTTGCTGCCAACCTGCTGGGGAATGCCAGGCATCCAACAGATGTCCCTGCAGGATTCAGCTTTCCGCTAGTCTTACTGCCTTGTGTATTGTCCTCCCTTGTGCTGTAGTTCTCATCTGAGCTCCCCGAAGTGTTTTCTTCTTCTCACAGAGCTCGTTTTCCATCACCAACTTAGCTGCAGGCAGGGGGAGCGGGGGTCTGCCGGCAGTGAGCCTGGATTCGGGAAGAGCCGATGGCTTTGCGGCCCCGTGTGCAGCCGGGCTCTTCCTCCCACCTTGCCCCACTGGCTAATTGAAGCTGAAATTAGTTGGAGGTAGATGCTGCAAAGATAAGAAGTTCCTACAAGCTTACTTGGCATCCATCCTCATTAGAGAGACCCAATTAAGGGTCCTGTTGAGGGGGGGAAGGCAGGGTGAGCTCAAGTCTCATTAGACACCAGAGAAGCCTCAAAGCAGATTAGCTTAGGGACGGAGCGGGAAATGTGGCTTCATTAATTATATTAATAGAACAACTTTTAAATGAAGTGGTCCAGTAATTTCAGCACGTTGCTAATCCAAGACTCCTGGTTTATTTGTTGTCTTGCCACCTTGTTTCCCCATAATATGAAAGACTTTTCCTCAGCTTCATTAGCTCTGAGCCCCTAAGGAGCAGGTGGGGAGCTCCCGGGATGTCTAACGGTGTGAAGAAACACCCCAAAGGATGCTTTCCAATTCAGTAAATACACTAAGACAGTCCATCATGGTGCTGAGACGATGCCTTTGCTGGTGCCCAGCAGCCTGGTCCTGGCTCCCCCTGTGCCTTCGTACCCCCCAGCCAGCTTCTGGCCTCTCTGTACCACCTCCTCCCACCTGCTCCATTCACAGATCAAGTATTTGGCTTAACATTGCTCATGCTGAGATGTTGAAATGGATTCAACTGATGAAAGAGGATGGAACTAAGCAGTCATAAATAGTTTTGGTTGTTTTGTTTTTTTTTAAAAAAGGTGGTTTGGAGTTGCTTTCTGACTTTCTTCCCAGGTGAGGAGCACGGCACGTACTGGTGGTGGCAGCCCTGTGTGTGTTTAGCAGGAAAGGACGGGAAGAGCCTTCTGGGTCATAGGATCCCTTCAAGATAAATTTCTGAGAACAAGCTTGTTTTTCCCCCCCATTACTCCTATTGGAAGGCTGCAATGGTCATAAACTTATTTCCAGCCTGGACTTGTCAGGGATCCTTCATTTTGCCCACATGCAACCCTTGTTCTGGTGTCTTGAATAGTTCTTTCCCCTTTTTTATTTTACTCCCCCAAATGCGTGTGTCAGTGTTCCCTCCCAGCTTTTGTTTTGTGGGGCTGAACAAGTGTCTTTATGTTTTAATCTCCTAAATTAATCTATCTCCTACTTAAACTTTTTGGTTTTTTAAGTGTGAGAACTGACCTCAACATCCCTGGAGCTTTCTCGCAATGCTTCGCCCACTGGCTCTAGCACTTCTTGGGCTGCTGGAAATATTTCCCTTACAACCTGTTGGTGCCTCACTCAGTTTTGTTTTGAGCTGTTTGCTTGGGCCTTTCTTGCTCTTGAACATTTTTCACCTTGAGTTAATTTTCTTTCCAACTCCTAGCAAAAACTATTGTTTGTCCCAAGCACGTGGCTTCCTCTTTCATCCCATTGAATTTCAACCTTCCTCCATTCGTCCTCACAGTTACCCATTTTTTTCCTACGTGCTGTCCCAGCTTTCCTCTGTGCTGATACTGCTTTCCAACTTTGTGTCATCAGCAAATTTCATTAGCACAACTCACTTTTTGTGCCAAGGTCATTAATAAAAATATTTAATAAGATCAGCCTCCTGACCATTCCTTGAGGAGCTCCGCTGGTGACCTCCATCCATTCCGATCCTTCTTTCAACGCTGCGTCGCCTTTCACCAGTTTCCTGCCCTTACAGTTCTGCTAATCCCCATCTTTTTCATTTCATAATTTCCCACATGGCACCGTATCATGTGCTTGGCTGAAGTCTGTGTGGATGGGATCTATCACGCTTCCTTTGTCTAGAAAATTCATTATCTTGGTGGGCTAACCTGATTAGCTCTGTTTGATCTGATTTCCCTTCAGTACACTCCTGTTGTTTTCTACCCTGTTTACCATTTCATTTCATGTTCTAATTAGTCTTTCTTCAGCCGTCTCTAGAGCCTCCATCCTGCTGAGGTTAATGGGACATCCTTGTGGTTGCTCAGATCATGTTTTCCCTTCCACGGTGCGGTTGTGTGGATGCTGCGGTTCCTCTCTGGCGCTGGACACTGGCCACAGTTTAGTCCACCTACTTTTGGGATATGTATCCCAGATAACGTTCAGTTTGAAGGGAAAGACCTGGAGCTCTGTGTGCATCAGTCCTCCTGGCTTCATTAACCAGCTTGCTTCACTTAATGACAGTTCACCCTGTGGCACCGAGACCCTCCAGAACCTCTGTAGCTTTCTCCATCCTCCCACCAAGCCCTGGGTTGGCGTGTTTGACCAGTGATGGCTTGTCTGGGTCTTCTGCACCTGGGCCACCTCTTCTCATGTGCCTTTTCCAGGCTGCGGTGACCCCCAAGGCATCTCCCTGGGTAACTTTTGCAGATAGACTGAAGTGAAATGGTTGGTTTAAGGCTGCCCAGCAAGTGTGGTGTAAATAAGGGATGAAGGGCAGTCAGAAACTGATGGGTGTAAAAAGCGGGGGGGGGGGGGGGGGTGGGGAATGACTTTGCTGCAATATTATTGACCACGGGGTCGTGTTCCAAGTGGCAGTGTGGATGCATGGGCATCAAGGTTGCAAATTAATTGGCTGTTTAGGATCTGAGCCCTAAATTTAAGGCCATCTCAAATGGTGGTGAAAGAGGGGATCGAGAGTGGCATTTCTGGGACTCGGTTGCGAGATGTGAATCAGGCAGGGATTCAAGTCTGGAGCTAGGAAATGGCAACCCGCTTTAGGAGACAGAGTAAGGGGAGAGGGAGAAGGGGGGGGCATGGATGGGAGAGCAAAAGGCAGTAGACATCTTCTTAATTACATTTGCATATGCAGCTGTTCAAACAGACTGAACTTCATCAATGCTTGTTCATACCTATCAGGAGATTTAGAGCAGCTGTTGTCAACCCATGTGGTGGGATTGTACAAATCTGGTGGTAAAATAAGCCCCTGGGCACCCTGCTCACCCAAGCTGTCCGTCACTCCAAAAGGGCAAGCAATTAGTTGTATTTGAATATTGAAAAAAAAAATTGGAATTGTGTGAAATATCCAAGGGCGACTGCTTACAGCTTGGTTTCCAAGGATACATGTTGCAGAATTAAATCATTAATTTATATTTCTGAAAATGGTGCTGAAATGTGTTAATTTGTACATTACCAAAGAGGCTAAAACTCGCCTCCTTCTGCCTTTTCTTTCCTAACACGCTCAATGACAAAATAATTGCTCTACCCGATCTGGAGTTGAAATACAACGGTGTTCTGGCTTGGGGATTTCATGCCACTTTAAGGCTGAATTGGGCGGGGGGTGGGGGGGGGTGGAGGAGGGGAGGAATTATCTTGCTTAACTGTTTGTATTAATTTTTAAGACTTTGAAATTCTGCCTTCATCTTTGGCTCCCAAAATACCCAAGCCAGCCATTTTTAGCTTCTCTTGGTCTTGTTACCCTAAATCCACCACCACCACCCCCCCCCGCCCCCGCCCCAGGCAAAGATGCTGTGCTGAGCCCAACGCTGCTGCAGACACATTCCCCAGGCAGAGAGAGGGTCCGGCATCTGGAATCCTGCTTCGCAAGCCCCGGGCACTCCAGGGACACAACAATACATGGAGGATGTGGTCAATGGAGAAATGAGTTTGCTAGGGACCAAGTGGTTACGTTGTCTCTTCAGGGCTTCCTGGGATGCATAGAGGATGTTCATCCCACCAGAAATTGGGGATATAAATCAACAGGGGCTGTGATCTCAAATCTTTCTTGTTCTGCAAAAATACAGTAGGATTCCTGCAATTGTGTGAATGCTGGCTAGGGAAAACTGTCCCCAGGCAAACGGGAAGAGTAATATGAACCCCCCGGCCTTGAGGCGGGGCTTGTCAGGTCTGATGGGTGATATCTAAAGTCTCTGGTGTTACTTTAAAAAAAAAAAAAAATTAGTTAAGGTGAAAATCAAATGTGTTCATGCAGTGTTTGTTTTGCAGCATTCAAATGGCCGGAGTTACACTTCCAGCAGGAGTGTTAATTAAACCCCGTTGCACGTCTGGGTCGGTGGTTTCGCATTGGGAAGGCATGTGGGGGCCGTGCGCTGGGTGATGCCAACCGGCCGCGACTGCCAGGACGTGGGACCCATCCAGTGCATGTGCCGAGCGCCGCGGTGGGTGCCGCTGAAAGCGGCTCGGCTCTGTCCTCTGGGGGTGGTGGGGCTTGGGTGGGAAGGGCCCCACGCAGGTTTTCAGGTAGAAATCCCGGGTCTGGGTTGGTGTGTGGGTGCTGGAGGGTGCTCTTACCGTGGGGTGCAGCTGCGGTGGGTGGCAGGCACTGTCCTGCTGCCTGTCCCCAGCGGGACCCCGCACTTGTGTCCCCGGGGCAAGCAGCAGAGCAGATGGAGGCTTCCACTGGATGAGTCCATAGGAGTGAATTGCTGCAGGATGGCCGGACCCAGAGCCGAGCAGGGCAGTGGGTTCAATGGGACCACCCTTATTGACACTTACCTCCTAGCAGAGGGTGAGGTGCAGTCTGAAGGAGCACTCGTAGCCACCGAACCTCCTGCTAGGGCTCTAGAGGAGAAGCTTCTTAACTGCCTTAAGCTCACAGGAGATTGTACAGCTACGGACGGGGCAGTTCCATGTCTGGGAACGATGAGTTGTGTTGGACTCGCTGCTACGAGGTGGTCACAGAATCACGGACTGGTGGGGGTTGGAAGGGACCTCTGGACATTATCCAGTCCAACCCCCTGCCAGAGCAGGGTCACCCAGAGCAGGTGGCACAGGAACACGTCCAGGCGGGTTTGGAATGTCTCCAGAGACGGAGACTCCACCACCTCTCTGGGCAGCCTGTGCCAGGGCTCTGCCACCCTCACAGGAAAGAAGTTCCTCCTCATGTTTAGGTGGAACTTCCTATGGTCAAGTTTGTGCCCGTTACCCCTTGTCCTGTCCCTGGGCACCACTGAAAAGAGCCTGGCCCCATCTTCCTGACACCCACCCTTTCAGTATTTATAAGCGTTGATAAGATCCCCCCTCAGTCATCTTTTTTCCAGACTGAAGAGACCCAAATCCCTCAGCCTTTCTTCATAAGAGGTGTTCCAATCCAAGAGCATGTGCTGCCTCTGGAAGGGGCTTCACCGCCCTCCTTGTGGTGGAACGTGCACTTTGCTTCTCCAAACTCACAACACGTGTGGTGGGGTTTTAAGTCATGAGCTTAATAAACCAGCCCCGGTTTTAACACTGTGCTTAAATGTAGTTTTTGCAGATTACAGTCCATGACTTCGGCATCACTCTGACGCAGCTTGAAGGTGTGAGCACAGCCTTGGTGAACGTAGCCTTTAAGGTAGCTTCAGGGGGGGCTAGCTGTCTGCTTGCCCAAGCCTTCAGGTAGGTTCTGCATCCTTTGCTCAGCACCATGCTGCGGGATGTCACACCGAGGTGATACATGCAGGGCTGACGTTGATGCTGTCGTACGGACCTAGAGTTTGCAGTGACTTCTAAACCTTTGCAGTGAAAGCAGAGATGTGTCATAAGAGCATCACACGTGTCTGCAAACCAAGTCGAAGGTTGGTGGCAGGAACGCGTTCCTGTGCACAGATCTGCAGCAGCAAAGTTGGATTCACTGTTCCAATATACAACCTCTCTGCGTCGGAAATAGTTTTTCCCTTTGGAGTGGAAGGAGGAAAGGGATTTGTTTCTGCTGCAGGAGGATCAGCGTGTGCTAGTGACTTTGCTGTGAAATTCCGGTGAGTTCTGGGATTTGCAGAGCTGCAGGTGTGAGGTTGTGCCTCGCATGGCCTTTGATGCGTGATGGTTGTCTTGTACCACATCCCCACTTGGACTGTACACAGTAGCTATGTGTAACACTTATATATATAAAAAAACCCACAACACACCAGAACATTGCCTTTTTGGCAAGGAAGGCAGTGCCACTAGCTCTGTTTCAGTGGAAACTTCATTTTCCAAGCCATGCTTTCTAAAACTGTCCGGTTATTATTTATCTGTAAGATGCGTTGGGAAATGTTGTAAAACTTGCCTCTAATTTGCTGCAGTAGCCTTTTGCAGGAGGTGCTGTCAGCTTGCGAATCACCCTTAATTTTCATCCCTGGGCCGTTGTCTGCCTGATAATTTAATTATGTTTATCACAGTAGCTGGAGATGAGCTAAGAAGGGAGCGGTGCGAGGTGTCCCATGCACTCTCCTTCCCAGCCCTCCTTGCAAGACTCTATAAACATTTTCCCCTCGATGCTTTCTTTTGTCAGAAGCCTGAAAGAATATGCTTATTTTAAACTTCTTTCTGCTTCCATAGATGGACAGTTTTATGCGATACAGACAGTGCCTGCTGTGATTTTTATGGCCTATAGTTTTCTGAGCAAATGGTTTTGCTCACAAGTTGGCTAGGCTAAAATGACCTTCTCTTGTTCATTAACTGTCTGCTGAAAAAATATGCTTGTGGTGGTAGTTATAGAGCCTTGATTGGGGTTATTTTAGGTGGTGTGGGGAGGTCTGTTCCTTTCCTTCCCTCCTCATTATCGAGCAGAAGCGACTGCTTAGGGCCTGGTTTATTTACCTAATAAACTGCCTCTTGTATCGTCTAGGAAATGCTCACATTTTTCAGCCAAGAAATCCTAGTAACAGGCAAACAGAGGTCTAGCAGTCAGGTCTGGAGAAACAACAAAATGAAGGTCAGCTAATATTGCTGTTATTCTCTTTCCCGGTGGCCATGACAGCAGGGGTGGTTTATTTGAAGATCCCAGACTCAGAGTCATTGCTTGCATTGTTGGTCCCCCAAGCATTGCAGGCTGTGCCAACACTCGGGGATATTAATGTATTCTACAGATCAGTGAATGAAGAATTCCTCCGCACTCCTTTTCTTTTAAAAAAAAAAAACAAAACAAAAAAAAACCAAAAAAAAAAAAAATCCTCTTTTCTCCCCTTCACCCCCCTGCCCCTTTCTCCACATGCACTTTGTTTGCCATGGCTTTGTCTGTGGGATGTTGCTGGGCATTTCTAATGAGCAGAGGAAGAATTGGGGCAATGGAGTCGGGGCGATGGGCGCCGTTCCCCGCTCCCCAGCGACAAGGTGCTCAGGTGGGCTGGCAGCTCTCCCGCCAGCAGGCTTTGGGCAGGCAAATATCGAAGGAGAGGAGAAGAAAAAGGCATGTTTTGGCCACGTAAACCTCACTGATTTGCTTCCTCCAAGGAGAAAAAAATCCTTCCCTGTCTCCCCCCGGCGCGGGATGCGATGCCTTGGTGCTTCTTTAGTATTCATCGGAGCACTGGGGACGCGGCCATCACCCAGCCCACCCCCAGCAGCTGCTCAAAGGCACAAAATTAAAGCAATTCCTGCTGCCGGTGACTTACTGCTGGGGGAATAATTGGGTTCTGTTTGGGAGGAACATAGTGCAACCCGGCCCCGACGATGGAAAAAGTTTGGGGCTTGGTGGGACAGATTCGCAGAGAGTTTCAGGGGGTTCAGTGGGAATAAAAGCTGGTTTCATGAAGGGGCAATTATCTAAGAATAACGCAATGGATCAGGGAAAGGCATCTGAGCAGGTTTTTTGTTTATATATTCCCGTTCCATAGCAGGAATTGTACTTAGATATTTTTTTAATATATTCTTTGATCCCTCATGGAAATGTTAATGAGATGAAAACTGCTAAAGAGCTCTCCAGACGCTACCCTGCCTCAGAGAAGGGTGGACTGAAACGCAGCCCCTCCGGAGGGCTCCTGACACACAAGCAGTCCCTTTGTTTCCTCCTCTGTGACCCAGAGACGCCTCTGGAACCGGAGGGAAGATGAGAGGAGGCTGAAGAGGCCGGGCTGAAGGCACGGCATTCCCCATTTACAAGGGAAAACTCGCCGGCCGGCTCTTCAGGCCGCGGTTTGATGGGCAGTGGCCCAGCCTGCGTTTGAAGTCCAGACTGAAGGTTCTCCGAGGATGTAAGTGGGATGCTTTTAGACCGTCTTTCACTCTGACTTAATTAAGAAACTCGCAGGCTTTGTCTGGAGGGGGCCTGTTCCCGTGTGAGGCTGCGGCCCCCCGCAAAGGGGCCAGTGGGGGGGACGGGCCAGCGGGCCGCCTTTGTGCCGTGTTGCCAAACTGCAGAGGCCAGCATTGCCGGGGGTCATCTCCTCTGCGCGCCGCAGGAAGCCTTTCTGACAGACCCAGAGCCCACCAACCTGCCCGGGTGGGGAAGCAAAAATAATGCCCCGGGGGGTAGGAAAGGTTTTGTACATGTCCCGCAGCTTCCTTCATCAGCCCGAACGGAGGGTCAGAGATTACACCAAAAAAAGGGCAAACGCTGTTTCTTAAGTGGCCGATTCCTGCGTGTGTATTTACATGGGAAGGAATATTAGCTTTGAAATGTCATGGATTGGCCGGGCGATTGGCTGTTGGAGGGATGGCTTGAACAGTGGGTGATGCTAATGGCCTTGAAAATCACCTAAAAGAATCAAAACTACCCAAAGTAGTAGGCTTGTTTTCAAGTTTGTGGTATAGTGACCGTGCCTGCCCTTGCCATCAGCACCCTGTTTGCCCAGAGTGGTTGCAAATAAACACCACAGTCCTTTGTATTATTTATCATCTTCAGAGCTCTTGGTGGTGATGACCAATGCTGATTTGGTCTCCCTTTAGCTGGCAGCCAGAGAGAAGACTTTAATGCTGGCACAGACCGGAGCAGCAAGCGGGCTGGAGTCGGGTCTGTCCCTCCGCACCAACAGGGTCAGGGTTCAAAAATGAGGAGCCAAAATATACTCACCTGAGGCAGAAAACACAGGACTACTCAAATTAAGGTTTTTTATAGTCTTTGCACTTTTCCAAGGCTTAACAAGTGTCTAGTGAGGTGTTTCTTCCACTCCAGTTGGAGGGGTGTCTCCAAGCCCTGTGGGTGATGGGGGCTGCAGGCTCTGCAGTCATCAACTGCCGAAGACGTGGCATGGCCTTTGGTCCCAGCCCAGTGGCCAAGTACTCTTGGTGCAGCAGCTGAAGGTGGCCTTTGGTGTGCTTCTGGAGAAGCCTCGTGTTTCTTGAATCCAAACTGAAATACTTTGTCTTCATCATGTTGCTCGGTTGCTTTTTTGGAAGACTGGACGTTAAGCCAAAGAGAAGCCTTGGTACCAATTTGGGATGGGAGAGGGAGAAGATGGTCGAGCTCCCTGGAGATGTAGAGCCTGGACATTAGTTTGTGATGGACGTTGAGACTAAGGAACTTTTTAGACATGTTGGAGAGCACCCAAGGTAGGCTCAGCGCTTGGCAGAGGTAGTTGGAGATGACAACTTGCCAGCTGTGATTTGGGGGCGGTGGATGAGACAGAGTAGAATGGGGGTAGCGTTCACCTATCAGAAATCTCTGTAAACTCGTTTTAATTCCTCAGCTGAGCAATTCCAGCATCATGGCTATAGTTCAGATGTGATCTACGTTGTGTGAAGTGATTTTCCCTGTGTGTAGGTAACTCCTGCTTTCTCTTGCCTCCTCCTCTGTGCTCCAGCGTCCTTTATCCAGCTGTAGTTGGTACCTTATACTGATATTTGTACCTTTGACACTTCTCTTTGTCACCTGCTTCTGGTTGCCCATGAGAAAAGATGAGTATTTTATACCATACAATGCAATAACATAAGGGTTAAATTTTTTAACATAATATGCATATTTGCATAACTCTCCCAAATCTCCCAAGTTCAAGGAATTTGGAATATATAAACTCGCCAGAACCAAAGAGATTCCCAGGTTTATTGCTTCTCCCTCCACTTGGTGAATTTATTTAGCGCTGTAAGATGTCCAGCTCCTGCAGGGTTGGGTGTTGTTTTACTACTGCAGTGTTTATAATGTCTTGGGGGATCCCAGCGGACAACGTTTTGTATTGAGCTCGACAACATTAGCAAGGCAACAGTACTGCTAAAAAGTTTCGGAAAAGCACCTTATGAGAGCCAAAGTGACTCATTCCTGCTAGAGAAGCAGCAAATGTTTTTCTGGCATTTAAATAAAATGCAAAAATATTAATTTCCCACCTTGATATTGAATTAAAGACTCAAAAACGAGGGGGGAAAAAAAGCCCTATGTTTAGGCCTTCTACAAAAACACTGGCAGTGCCAAATGATTCATGCTGAATATTTTACAGCATGCTTTCAGGAGGAACACAGCGTTATAAACAGTAACATTTCCAGTTTCCAGAGATGAGAGGATTGGATTTCTTCTCCTGAATTTTGCCTTCTGTGCTTTCTGATTCAGAAACACTTTAATTGGGGGGGTGTGTGTTTTGACAGGATACTCAAATGGCCTGGGAGCTGGGGAAATGTTTGTTTAAAGCTGATCTCCAGGTTTTGTTAGAGCTTGAGGTTCAAATGGCAGACTTGGTGGAGAGGTGGATTTTCAGTCTTTGTGTTGCACCTCAGCCCCACGACACTTTTAATTAATGAAAATTCCTTAATTTCTGCAAGACTTTTCCAGTGTTGCTGCTTCTGCTTCACTGTTTACTTTGGTAATAACAACTTTATTAATATTTCCATTGGAAGCATGACTACTTTGCCCAGTCCTCTATACTACTTCCTACATCCTGAAATGTTTTCTGCTTGTTTACCATCACTTTTGGTATTTCAAAGATGCTCTTTGCTTTGGTAGCTGAATAGAATTATGCAGATGAATGCAGAATAAGTGCTGTTTTCTTGTGTACTTAACATTCATATCATATTTGTGTGTGCATATTAGCAGTTAATGGTCTAAGAGGGAAACTTTCTAGAAAAGGAATATCTTGAGTTTAGATCGGTCAGCCTTGCCCACTGATGAAAAGCTGTTCCTGCACAGGGATCCTCCACTGAGACTTCCCTGCCACTGGATTTGCTCCAGCCTGACCTGTATCTGCTGAGCTGCTGTAACGTGGAGCTATTCTGAAGGCTGTGATGTGGTCCATGCAGGAGGAGAATCATGCTTTAGGCCTTCAAATTCTGCTTGACATAAAGAGTTGGTGAATTTGGGGGCTCATGGGAGAGGGGTTTGCTGTGTTGTGTGTTGTATGAGCCCTTTTGAGATAAGGAAAGTTGAATTCTGGTAGTTGGTAAATGTTGATTTTTCTCTTGGGATGTCTGAGTGGCTTGCTCCTGTTGGAAAGATGCATGCTTTATTTTGGCTGACAGAGGAACCAAACGCTAGAGATCATCTTCCAAGGAAGGAAGAGTTGAGTAGAACTGGCTTTCCTTTGCTGCTGTGTAAATCAGGAGGTCAAGGAGTGCTGGTGGCTCTTTGATGGTCATCTTTTGTCCTGCTAATTCTGGCGAGAAGTAGGACGTTAAGACATCAAAGAGCTTGGAATTGGGATGTATTTAGATGTTAAATGACTTAATAAACTGAGCTGGTTGTAGCCTGACTGATGTGCTAGCGCCCAAAAGGGAGGTGTGGGGTGTCCTTAGGTGGGCATTCAGGTATTTTTATGGGTTATGACTGAACAAGTTTTACAACGTACAAGCTCCAGTCGTCTGCTTCCTTGCTTAATTTGGCAAGGTTTGCAGGAGAGCCGAGCATGTGGTAAGGGGTACTTTTGGCTCCGTTCTGCTCAGTGGCTGGTTTTAATGGTGGTCTAGCTCACCTGAGACACCAAGTTGGCTCCATAACTCCGAGATAGTGGGGAGGACCCCCGTCTCCTTTTAAAGCCTTCATTCAGCATTGGTCAAGAAAGAAATGAGGCATCAGGAAGGCAGGAAATGCGTTATTTCTAGGCAGGCTTCCCATCTCTGTGGGCTCATGTGGCTGGTTCTGCCTTCCCTGTAGGGTTTGTGCTCTTCTGCCAAGGTTCTTGGAAGGTGAGTGCTAAAAAAGACCTCGTGGCCGTAAGGGATGATGGAGGATCTGGGAGTAACAGTGGAGTGATTGCTGTGAGGAATTGCTCTCCTTTGCTGCTAGGCCAGTGCTGGCTCCATCCTACAGTGGTTGACATATCTTGATAGCTCCTTAACATATACATTGTCCTTTGTGGAGCATCAACATGCTGTTGTCCCCATCTGAGTGCCTGTGGCTTGGCTGTGTCCAGGTCCTCTGTGGCTGCCTGGAGCATTGTCACTGTCAGCCTGTTCTTGGACCATCTCTGACTTTGAGGTGCTAGAGGAATTGGAGTTAAGCCATCGATTTTGGGGATGCAATCCAGAATTTGTCACGCTTTGGTTAGATGAGCTGTGAATGGCTGCCCAGCACCCTGGGAGATAACCTGTCTGTCCTTCCCAGGCTGCTCTGCAGAAGTGGCTGCTTGGGTGTTTCCTCTTGGTTCACTGACACAGACAAAGGCACGTTCTCTTGATGCCATCTGAGGTGAAGGCATGGATGCAGCGGGCAAGAACAGCCCCTTGTCTCTGCTGCGCTTGTCACATGCAAAGTCTGAGATCAAAAAACCCCTTTGGCTGTTGCTTGTAGCCTTCTGCGCAGAGTGGCAGCAGGTCCAGCCAAGGGATCCTGCAGGTTGGGAGCACGGGAGAGGCAGGTGGGCTGAGGATAACTGGAGAAGCTGTTCCTTGGGGACCTGGTGTATTATCAACCCTCTGCTGCTACAGGTCGGCAGGCATCACTTTGGGGTTAGTAAACTGATGGATTAACAGTTGAAGTTTTTCCACAGATGTGTGGACGTGCCTAATGCTCAGAAGATCGGGGCTTCCCTACTTTGTAGAACCTGCTAGTGGGCTTCTTTCCTTTCTGCTTTGCCAAGATGACTTGAACTGCCCTTTGCAGTGTTGGAATACATCTTCGTTACTTCATCTGGTGGCTTGGTAAACTCAGCGTTTTTCAAGGTGGTTCCCAGGTGCCCCCAACACTTCTGTAAGATCCTTATACTTTCCTTCTTCCTAGCTAGCATAGAATCACAGGATGGTTTAGGTTTTAAGGGAACTTAAAGATCATCTAGTTCCACCCCCCTGCCCTGGGCAGGGACACCTCCCACTAGACCAGGCTGCTC
This sequence comes from Fratercula arctica, assembly GCA_947846985.1. Classification (NCBI taxonomy): domain Eukaryota; kingdom Metazoa; phylum Chordata; class Aves; order Charadriiformes; family Alcidae; genus Fratercula; species Fratercula arctica. The sequence goes on from CANTUZ010000011.1 coordinate 11,855,474, forward strand.
CAAGCCCCATCCAACCTGGCCTTGAACACCTCCAGGGATGGGGCAGCCACAGCTTCTCTGGGCAACCTGGGCCAGGGGCTCACCACCCTCACAGCAGAGTATTTCTTCCTGAGATCTCATCTAAATCTCCCCTCTTTCAGTTTGAAGCCGTTACCCCTTGTCCTATCACTACATGCCCTATAAAAAGTCCTTCTCCAGCTTTCTTGTAGACCCTCTTCAGATACTGGAAGGCTGCTATATGGTCTCATTGGGGCTTTCTTTTCTCCAGGCTGAATGCCGCCAGCTGTCTCAGCCTGTCCTCACAGCAGAGGAGCTCCAGCCCTCCCAGCATCTTTGTGGCCTCCTCTGGACCCACTCCAACAGGTCCACGTCCTTCTTGTGCTGAGGACTCCAAAGCTGGACACAGTACCTGAGCGGAGTAGAGGGGGAGAATCACCTCCCTCGACCTATCTTGAGAGCTATCATACCTCTCACAGCTTTCTGAGAAGATTCGCCCTTCTCATCACGTTGATCATCTGGTTTTCTGCCGTTTATTGTGGCCTCCTTTGAGATACCAGAGCATGAAGTAGTCTCTTGTGGTGGAGTTTTCTTTGATCAAACTAGACTGCACTTCAGTAGTCCTCAACTGTCTAACTTCTTGCATAAGAGATTTTTCTCTGAGAGATATTTTTAAAGACATTTCTTTGGTAAAAATACCTCAGGTAGGAGGGAGAACTCTCAGCACACTCTCACCTTCTTGAGCGTGATGGGGTTACGCCCTTTACTTTATATAGATCAAGAAAATAGGGAATTTGTAGTTCTTTAGATAATGGAGAGTTGCTGAATAACACTGTATAGACTCGTGTTAAGCTTGGAGTCTTCTAAAAAAAGAAAATGTTACAAAGCCATGTCTGAAGCCTCTGTGGAACAGCCTCTCTCAGAACCTGCCGCTCCCAGCAGTGCTCCTCACAAAATGTCGTTAGCGGGGAAAAAATAATGATTGCTGCCTGTTTCCCCAGTACTCCAGGCAATTAATTTCCCAAGCTCTGTCTGTGTGCTCTGGCGGATCATGGGGAAGTAGGTGGATAGGCATCGCCCATCCACCACGAGGGCAAACCCACCTCAACTGGGGAACTCCAAAGTCTTAACTCACTCCTGCAGCTTCTTGCAGACAGCACCGGCCGTTTCCCGTTGCTCATACAGCCACTGGCTTTCTTGCCACAAATCTGATTTTTTTTTTTTTTTTTCCCGCTTTTGGACTGCAAAAGCCGCTCTGTTAGCTTGGATTTATTAAACGCCCGTGACAGATAACCGCTGCTCTCTGCCTTGTTTGCAGTCCCTGGGTGCTGCTGCTGGCAGCGCTGCGCTCCTACACCCACAGAGCAACGGCATTAAGTCGTTTAACGCTCACGTTGATGGCGGTGCTGGTAGCATCATTGCTTCAAAAAATGCTGACGGAAAAAAAAAAAGAGTCATCTTAGTGGTAAAGTGCTGAGTTGCTAAACGCTGCTGCAACTTTTTCCCCTGTAAAATTTTAAATATAATCTTCTTCTTTTGGGGAGGAAGGGGAGAAGCTTAATGAAAGTTCGTTAGGAAAAGAATATTTAATGCTGCCAGAGGAGGTTCCCGATTGTGGTTGATCCTGAAGCTGGTAATGAATGTGCACTATCAGGGCCTGGGGATTTGGTGTATGAATTTCCCAGGGTCTAATCATCTCATAAGGCTGCTGAGTGTGACTCCTTACCCAGTAATCTGCTTAACTCAGTCATTTCCCCCTCCTCTTGCCTTGCCAGGAGAATGAATCTTACAGGTTGTTTGCATGACAAGTAGCTCGGGATTGTCTGAGTTTTTGAAGAAGATGCTGGGAGTTAATTGTAGCAGCTTGAGTTAATGGTTTCCCATGTTCAGTGGCAGGCTGGGTGAGGAGCTGAGCTGGAGAAGGGTTTTTACGACCAGTACTATTCTAGGCTGCACCATGTGTTTTGATAGCTATAATGCTAAAAAAAAAAAAAAAAAAAAAAAAGTTTTGCTTTCCAAAGGATGTTTTTTCTCCACCAAAACTAATCTCAGGGGAAAATTATGTTTGGTAGCTCTAGGATTATTGGATTTGCAGATAGAAACTGCTGTGCTAATGGCAGCTACTGACTGATGACCAAAGCAGCTAACTGGGAGATGTTTCTTGGCAGTTGATCATACTGAAAATCTCCACTCAAAGTATTTAAAACCACAGTGGACAATGTTTAAAAAGAAAAAAAAAAAGAAGGATTCCTAGCAAGCAAAAACTAATCACTGCACCACATCTGCGTTTTAAAAGAAACTGAGGATGCTCCATCAGAAGTGTTGACTTTTATATTTTATTAGGATCCCTTCACAGCAGACCTTCGTTTTGCTAAAAATAAAAGAATAAGCATCCCCTCATCTCTGGTTTTAATTTGCCTCCTCCTAAAGCCAAATAAAATGCCTGCTTCGAGGTAGGCTCCATGGTACATGGTCAGCTTGTGCTAGCTTTCACCCAGAACAGAGGAGAGAGAAAGGGAGGCTGCGTTGGGAGCAAAGGGATGGGAAGCTCTGGATAAACTGTACAGGTTTTATTTAAATTACTGTTGCGTTCTGTGGCTTGCTCGAAATCAAATACTGCCAAGTATCTTACTGCAGTCCCAGTGGTTTGCACCTAATATGCATTATATTAACCGTTTGCAGATGACCTTATTTCTGTTATAATGCTGTGTGTGCAGTCAGAAACTTTTGGAGTGATTGAGAGAGGATTTGATGAAACCTTAAAAAAAAAAACAAACCAAAACAATTCTTTAACATTATTTTAGAGGTGTTCGTGCATGGCTCTACCTGGTGACACTATGCAGGAGTCATGATGTAGGTTTTCCCCTCATTGGTGAGATCATCTCAGAGAGCTTCATGTGCATGCAGAGCAGCAAGCACCTTTACACCAGCATCTGTCTCCTTACACCACACTCTAGTCTCCAACTCAGGGTTGCCGCAAAGCTCGGTGTAGGTCATAGAATCCTAGAATATCTCAAGTTGGAAGGGACCGATAAAGATGATCGAGTCCAATTTGCAGGGCTACCCAAAACTAAACCATATGATAAAGAGCGTTGTCCAGATGCTCTTGGATGTTGAGGTTCAGCACTCTCTTCTTAACATTGAGCTATCTGGGCTTTTCTGATTCTGATTTCCAGCCTTTTTTGTTGCCTCTGTTCTTGTACTGGACAATTCTTAGACCTACCAGTTGAACTCAGACCCCAGTCGGAGTAGCCTCATGTGTGGCCACTGTCTGCAGGCTCCTTAGAAGCAGCCATGGACCACAGGTAGAAAGTCCCTGTTTAGTTCTCCAGCTGAAGGTGGTCTAATCCTCTACACTGCTATCTCAGGTCTTTGGGGCTTTGCCTCCAATTCCCAGTGGGAATGACCATGTCCATGCAGGGTCTGGCTGACCGCAGATGGACGCTGCCGAGGATGCAGGGTCAGCCGCTGCCCATCTGTTTGCAGGATCAAGGCCTGGAGAGCAAGGGGCCTCTCCCCGATGTCCTGTGCCTAGATAAGCCAAGCTTTTGTTAGCGTAGCACCAAGGTGATTTGTGTTTTTCATGGGGAGAGATAAACATGAAAAATAATTTATCTAATCTTTGTGTAAGCAGGATGAAAATAAGAATGAAGTACATGTTGCAATTATGAAAGTGCAGTGAAAGGCCTATTTGTTTTCTGACTCAGAAATTTGTAGTTGGCTTAAAAGTGCAATTCTAGCAGAATTGTACCACTTGTCTTGAGTTAATGTTTTGCAGACAGCAGAGTCCTCAAAACAATGTAAAATCTAGGGGATAAATGGGGATCTTCCCGACCAGCTATACAGAGCTGGAGACCATGTGTACTTAGTCTGAAGCTTTCATACCTAACATTTTCTTCTGCACTGCAGAGCCCCCTTTTTGTTCCTTTCAGGCCCATCTGTAGATAAAAAGGTGGGGGCTGCCCGTGCTTGAAGCCAGCAGAGCTTCAAGGAAGCCAAGACGCCACGGGAGCAGGGCAGGGTCTATTGGCAGCTCAAGCAAACTCCATCATACCAGTATGCCCAGCCTTGAAGTGGGGACCTTGTGAAGCCCAGACATAGATCTGGATTTCGGCATCACTGCCGAATTGCCAAAGGACACCCAGATACTCTCTGGCTCTTTAGAGCCCACCTACTCTTGGACGCGTTTTTCCATCCCGTGTCTGGTATTGTGTAGGGGTGAATGTTGCCGGAGCCGGGAACACGGGACGCTTTGCAAAACATTGCCTTTATTCTGTCAACCAAGTGACTGCGACTTTCTTAATTGTGGATTCTTTTAGTTAATTAGAAATGTTTGGAAACGCCTTGCACCTCAGCAGGGTTCAGTTCTGCAGGGTGCCAAGTGCTTTGTTCTTCATCCAGCAAAGCACTTAAGCGTGTCTTTAAGAACACTTTACAGGCTGAAATAAGCTCATTGATTTCAGGGCACTGAAGGATTGAGCCAATACCAATTTTCTTCCAATGATCCCGGCTCAAAGAGTAACATCCAGGAAAGTGTTTCTTGAATGTTAAAGCTACCTTAAACAGCCATTTCTCAGGCTCCACAACTTCAAGTGGTCAGAAAAACGTAACAAAGGCTGAACCAGCATGTTGGGGGGGGAGTTTCTTCTGGGGAATAGAGGAAATTTCATGGTTAAAAGTGATTCCCCTCCCCCCCCCCCCCCCCCCCCTCCTTTTTTTCCTTCCAGTGTTGTAGTAGCAGAGCTTAGCTTTAACTATGGTCATCTTCAGTGAGCTTTTAATAAATTAAGAGGAAACTGAAGCAGTTTGGAAAAGTATAGAATAAGCAAATACTCCAGAGAGACGTTTAGCGGCAACATGATTAATAAGGGACACTCCTGGTAATACTATCAAAACAGAGCTATTGCAAAAGCATATGGAGCGTCCCTCTTTCGGGGCAGGAGCAGGATTCAGACAAATGATCCAGGACGATTTATAGGCCTCTTTGCAACGTGGGTTTTTTCCTCCCCTTAGAAGTGTGAGGGGAATAAAGCTCTGTAGGTATAAGCATGGGATTAGACTTAAGGAAAAAAAAAAAGGCAACTTCTTTTTGCCCCTAAGTATTTTTATCCTTGCTATTTGTTTGATAACAGGCTACATTGCTTAATCAGACCGTTTTTCTTAATTTTATATATTATTTTTTCCTCTGTGTCAACCCCCGCACGTATCTAGCAATAACCGTAAGAAGCTGAAAAAGGGAAACATTCTCCAACAGGAGAATATGATGCAAAATAGATGAAGATGGGTTTCCGAAGCATCCTGCCTTCTGCAGGCTCTCCCGGTGCGCTTCTGGCTTTGCTGCCTTTCCCCCTTGGGAACGGAGGTCTCCGTGGGCAGTGGGTCTGTGGAGGGGTTGCTGTGGCTGGGACATGTCCTGGGCTCAGCCCTGCGAAGCTCATCATCCAGGGCAGTTTTTCCCCCTGCGCTCGGTCCTGAGAGCAATTCTTTCTTTATTTCCTTTGAAGACAGTTTACTGTGCAGCTGCTGCGGCAGCTTGTAGCTGTCATGTGGGGAGGCAAAGGAAGAGAGCTGGAGTTAAGAGCTTATAAACTTCTCAAGTTTTAGGAAGGTACTGAGATGAAATGATACTGTGGTTTTTCCTCCTCCCTTCTCTCTTTTCCTTTTTTTCTTTTTTTTGGTTAATACAAAATGAGAGAGGACCTCTTGTACTGCACTTGCATAAATTGTGCAGGTTTGGCTCTGCTCAAGTCAGAAGTTAAAAAATAAAATAAAATAGCCGTCCTGACACATGAGACAATGCAGTCGTCCAAAACCAAAATAGTTTTGTGTAGTACACCAGCATATAGGAGTCAGAGATCTGTGTGTGTGGGCTTTAAGAGATGCCTTACCTTCTTTTTTTTGGAGAAGAAACTTCTGTTAACATCTAAATGATTTCAAGAATTCAGCAAGGATTGAATTCCCTACTTCATCGGCGTGAAACTTTCGCGTTGCTACTGAACTACGTTATTTTATCAGCCTCCTGCTCTTCAGCCTCCATTTACCAAAAACTTCTAAAAGCGATTATGCAAGTCAAACCTAATTTCTTATCACAGTTCTGTATTTATTGGCTCAGTTGTTTGTGAGGGATTGTTTCACCCACCCTGTTTCCCTTGGCATTTTTAGAAGGTTCTTATAGTTGTTAGCAGCTGTAAATGGTATTAATAAGAAGTATTTGGTTGCTGGTTTCTGCAGTTTTGTACGCTGATTAGGTTGGGTTGCCAAAGGTTGAGCAAGTTTCTAAAAGAAGGATTGTTCTTTGAATTGTGAAAATGCTATTCTCAACAACAACAACAAAAAAAAAACACACACAAAAAAAAAACCACAAAACAACCCAGCTATATCTGTGTCCAGAATTTTATGTGCAGGCTGATACACTTCTGCAGAAACTCGGGTGAAACACTCTATTTGTCTAAATTGGTATTGACTTTAAAATCAATGAAGCCCCACCTATGAGTCTTCTGAAATGTTAAAAGAGCCAATCTGAAGGATGTCAATTTTTTTTTTCCTTTTTCTCAGTGTTGTATTTGGAATGGTAAGCACTTAGTCACTTCAGCGTTACCTCTTTGGGTTGTCCGTGCTGGGCTGTTCTTCCTGAAGTGTTTTTGGTGGGTCAGGGAATAACTTTCTCAGGGTAGCACACCCTGTTTGTGAAAATGAGCAGATCTTTTGGTGTGGTCTCATCTGGGGACAATCCAGTGTGTGTGCTCCCCGGACAGCGGTGCAGCTTTAAAGGTTGTCAAGACTCAGGTTGACAAAAGTCCGGAGGAACGTGGTCTGAGTCTGTTCTTAGACTCATAGAATATCTCAAGTTGGAAGGGACCCATAAGGATTATCGAGTCCAGCTCCCTAACTTGACCATTCTTGGAGCAACAAGTTGCACCAGAACCTGCTGTGGTCCCTTTCCACCTGCTGGTTTGATGATTTATGACTCTGGTTGCCTTCTCTTCAGTGTCAGAAGAACATAGCCTTGCTGTGGTCACCACATCTTGCTATTGGAGGACTAGATTCACCCAGATCAAATTCATGGAATGAGTCAACCAAAAGTAAGTGTGGTTTCCTTATGCAGACCCTCCTGTTTGAGACCCGCTGCAGGTGGGAAAGGGCTCAGTGCAGTGATGTTTATCCATGGAAGAGAAGGTGTTGCGAAGCAAAGCCTGTATCCTGTATCACCAGTATCCCACCGAGCAGAGAGCTTGCCATCCGTGTGACAGCATTCAGCAGGGAATGAGACTCTCCAGCCACAAGCATGATCAAGAACTAGTTTGCTAACAAAGTTAGGTTCGCTTCCCTGTGGGACTTCAAAAGTAGAAAAATAAGCATCTCTCGCCTTAATTAGGCCTGTGTTCTAGTGAAAGCTACAGCTTGTGTTTCTTCCTATACACAGGGCGTCAACCATGGCTCAACCATCAGTCGTGGCTGCTGAGCTGTAGTTTGTGGACTGACTTGAGGGCAGCGGCTGTAACAGAGTTATGGTGTGACCAGCGATTTTTTCAGTGAGGTTGCATTTCCCAGCAGAATCCCTTAATGTGGAAAGAAGTAATCGTGGTGGGGCCGACACCGCTGGGTTGGCTCAGGAGCCGCTTGGTGACCTTGTCCAGCCAAACCTCCTCAGAGGCAGATCGATACTTGGGAAACCCTTCTCCTCCTCCATCTCTGGGCTGTGTTGGCAGCCTGCATTGGGGCTCTGAATTATGTCCCTTCTGGCTCTTGAAGACTTTGCTGTTTAAGGCTGAGGAAGGCTGGTTGCATGCAGCCGTCTAAGACCGTAGCTGGTCTTAGTTCTTGAGCCTGATTGCACAACCGCTTCTACTGGAGAAGCTCCTCAACTCGGCCAAGAACATTAATGATAAAATCGTGGCTTATGCGGTGACCTCCTCATTGTGTACCTGAAATTATCTCTGTTCTCCAAGGTCTGTAGCAGATGGAGAGAGACATAACGAGCGAAGCAATGAGGAGAACAGTTCAGACGTTAAGTCTGTATAGACTGGAAAAACAAAAGGAGTATTAGATGAGTGCAGCCAGTTCAGACGTAGTATGTAATTAATCTTCATCTGCGGCTTTTAAAATCGGCAACAGCCAGAGTATCCCAGATTTGAAACCCGTGTTTGTTCAGATGTAATGGATGTGTAGGCAATTTTTTCTGATGTTCACCCCAACAAGCATCGTCTTCCAGGAAGGTTTCTGTCAAGTGAATTGACTGGAGCAGTGCTGGATAGTGTGGCTCTAACCATCGCACTGGTTTACAGGGTCATCCTAGTAGTTTCATTTTATAAGTCACCCGTCATTTAATTCCTGACTGTTTTGTACTCATTTTTTAATTTTTAAAAAGAAGAAAAATAATCCGCGCTGCTTTTGAGCCGGGGTTTCTCATACTTAAGTCTGTGTAAAGATGATTTATGGTGCTAGTAGGGGCTCCACTGGAAATGCAAGATCTATTATGAGTGGATTGAACAGCCCATGCTGAAATGTTTATTGCTGTCTTCAAAATAGAATGCATCAGGGTTGATGGTGCCTGTCCAGGAAAGAGAGAGAGTGGAGTGGAGTGGGGCTAGTGGGGTATTTTTAGTATTCCAATAAAAGACAGGGCTTTTAAAGGAAATCACTTATTGCCATTTTGCAATCAAGAATGCAGGAGTGTTCCAGGGACTGCAAGAAATATGCTTCAAGAATGTCGGAGCCATAAGGAACTAATCATTAAATATTCTCTCATTTCCACCCCCGTTTCTTGCTCTGAGGAAGCCATTTAGAAGCTTTGCAATTTGTATGTAAATCTCAACCCTCCTGACCACGCGGTCAAGTATCCAAGTGACTTAGGAGCCAGCATCCCATTTTCAAAAGTTCTTACAATTCCTGTGCAAGCAGGGCACTTTTTTAAATAGAAGACACATGGACCAGACTTCAAGAACACTTAATCTGACCTTAAATGACTTGGTATGAGCGCTATATAATTTTTTTTTTCTGTAATAACTTTTGTCTCCTTGATCAATGTCTTGCTAGTAAAGTTCCTCTTGCAGGTTCAGATAGACCAGTAAAAGTGTAGTTTTGTTGTTGCCTCTTAGTCACTCGTTTGACTGAGCTGTGATTATTTTTATTTCCTTTCCTTTTTTTTTTCATGTGTTACTCTAGTTGTTGATGCTTTAAACATTTTCGGAAGCGTTCTGGTGCTGTAATATATCCAGCTAACTGGGGAGTGAGTAATCCCAGCATTTGTTCAAGTGAAAAACAAAGGAAGAGGCAAAAGATAATACTTTCTCAAGTGATTTAAGAGCCTAATGGGACAATTTAGCAATGCATCTAAGCAGAGCTAGTGCTTACCTGCTCCCTCTCCCCATGTTCCCATCTTTTTCCTTGTACTGGCACCGGTGTCCTGGTGAGGCAGTTCAGGGAGCTATAATGGTAGAAAACTGACCCTACCAAAAACAAAGAGCGGAGTGTCGGGCTGATGGCAGATGGACACGGGCAGATGTCCCCTTCTGCGCCAGGCCAGCAGAGCCGGCCTTTCATTTTATTATTTTTTTTCCCCCATTTGTTTTTACTGGAGAAAGTAGTGGAGGAACAACAGTCCCCTGCTGAGATCATCTGTCATGTCTTCTGCCTTTTCCCTGCTTGCTGCAGGTAGCAGCTCTGGCGTAAGCTGCTGCCCGGCAGCCCCTTTCTTTCAGGAAAACCATTTTGGGTTTGCCAGCTGGGCTGCAATGTCTCCATCCCTGGCTGGGGTCGGGGCTGGTGGGTGACGCTGAGCTGGAGAAGGTGCAGGGGTGTGAGGAGGAACACCAGCCATCAGGGCACTGTGGGAGGCAGCAGCGCTGGGATTTAACTTGCCGTAGCCCCAGGTTGGTGCCTCTCCTTGCAGCCAGTGCTGTGTCTGGCTGGTACATCTCCAGCGTTGGTAATGCAATGAGAAGTCTCTTTAGTGGCCTGTGGTGCTGAAGGACCATCTGATGGTAGGTGACCTTCCACCCAATGGTAGGTAACCTTTGGATTTTCTTAGGTCATTTCCTTCTTGCAAGGAAAGCTTCACCTGGCTCTTCTTCACACCTGTTAGCTCCTGGCTGTTCTCTCCACCAGGGTTCATGAAGCTGTGGTCCACGTTAAACGCTTCTTCTGTTCCTCATGGCTCATCACCCTCAGTGAGGTGGGGAGGGTGACTTCTGGTAAGCCTAGAGATGGGGATGTCCCAGTTAAACCTGCGCTGTCTCACCCTTTCCTCCTCATTTTTGCTGAGCTTATGCCAGACAAAAAGGGTTCAGGTGACACGTATGGCTTGGTTGGGCTCACTTGGGTGAACCTCATCTGAAAGACAGGGATTTGTAGAGCTTCTGTGATCCTGTTTGGGCTTGTTTTGTTCCCTTTCTTCTGGGAAACCTTTAGTGCACATTGAGGTTTTTGAAACTTTCACAAGTCCCGTTCCAAGTTGTAACACAGTTGTTCAGAAATGCAGCACATTGCTTGACTGATCTTGTTTCTTGGCGTCACTTATGTAAGGGAAAGGATGCTAGAGAGTTGGGAGAAGGGAAAATTGGAAAGTGTGCATGCTTATTTAATAAAAAAAGAAAAAAGGGAAGAAAAATAAGCCACATGCAAAAAAATCCAGTAACCATGTCTGCCGATGACCTTTCGGGTTGGAAATAGTTTGATAATAGCAGTGTGGGGACAAGCAAGGAAAGTCTGTGAAGTCACTCTAGCAAGAACAAAAGGAAAAAAACATGAGAATATTTCCAGTTTCTGGCTTGCTGGGAGCTGGGTGATGCACGACTTTGGACGTCTGTGCCTGGTGCTTCCCCAGCAGACCCTTCAGAAAAGACCAGCGGGCAGAGATGAGTAGAGGTTGCCAGGTTTGACTCGAAGTAAAATAGGTGGTATGTGGGAAAAATCAAAAGTGACTCTCAGGGAGACTTGAGGTCTTGAATTGTCAGCTTCAGCTGGGCCTGGGGGCAAGGTCCTGCAGGAACTTATCCCAAAAAACAGCTCATACTCCAGAGAGGCTTTCTTCTAGCCTGCCCTTAGCATTGCTAACAGAAGTAGAGAGAAATTGCTGCAGAGTTGTTATTGCTCACTAAATACATCTGATCTTTTCTTTGGTATACCAGTGAGTATAAAGGGTCCGGTTAATGTTGGGGTTTTTGGGGTGGGAAGTAACTTGGGTAAGCTGTTGCCTCTTATGTCTGCTCTTTGTGCAATGATGAGGCCAGTAAATGATTTTATTATGAAGTATTTTTGCAGAAAGATACTATTCAAGGATGTGTATAAATTGCTTTAGAGCTCTTTGGTTCTAGTGATCCTATCTCCAAGGCACATTGAACCATTTCTCCTAGGCTGTCCTCTGTGAACTACCTTCTGCTATTTAAAGGAGATACAAATTTAGCTCAAAGTGTTCCCTTTCCCGCAGACTTCTCTGAAAGTTAAAGCTTGTGACAGTTTAGTTCTTGCTGTGCTCTTGTCTTGTCTTCAAATCCAAACAAATGTCTTGCCTGTCTCCGAGCTTCACTTCTGGTGGCTTGGAAAGTAAAATGTATTTATATTTTTTAATTTCCTTGGGAAACCATCCTGCCTTTTAACTGCCCTTCTTCTAGCCTGGTTCTCAGGTCAATGCAAGAGGTTAAGCATTGTGTAGACTTAGAGACGTACAGTCAAATTTATATTTATGAGGCATCTTGAACTGTCAGATCAAAACCTTCCAACTGCTGCCAAAGGTGGGTGATTACCTTCACACAGACCAGCTCCGCATTGGAGATGCTGAAACGTGAGCAGCGGTTGAAGGCTGCCCCCAAATTCGAGCTACTTCTCTGCCTGTTGGGGTGCGTGTGGGGTTGGGTTTGCCCAGCGGGCATCGCTTTGTGAAGGAATACGGGATTTCTTTGCAATTGGGCTTGGAAGGAGTTCAATATACTATCTGGCATGGATTTATAATTTGAAAAATAGATTAAAAAAGAAGCAAACTGACGTATAACAATAATGGATTAAGAGAAACACTTATCTCACTTCCTTTCATTCAGCCGGGCTGCGCATGTGGTTTGGGACCCAAACGCTCGGGATTATTCCCTCACTGAAGCAATAAACGTTTTGGATGTAAACTCACTCCATGCTGCTTCTGGGAGTGAACCTGACATTTGTTTTCCAATAGTGGTGGCTTTTACCTCCCTGTGATTTCCCCACACTTTGTTTGCCAACAGGTCTCGCTGTCAGTAACATGAGGTATCGTCATGCCCTGATCAAAGGCTCGTATTAACAACAAACTCGTCCGTGTGCCTGAGAGGGAAGCGTAGCTCCAACCTGATGTGACAAAAAGCCCACAAAAATGATTTTTTTTAATACATGAAATAACGTTGACTGAGGAGTTAATGTGTATAAACAAGGTCTATACCTTTGACTGGGATAACTCGTTTCTTCGGCTTAACCTAGCATTGCATGAATAGCTCCAAATGTGGAATAACTCATAAAATAGGAGTTTTTTCATCTTACATAGGAATGACCAAGGTTTTTTCTTTCTTCCAAATAAGGAATTAATAATGCAATAGTTGTTGTTTCCAAAGAGCTCAGCTTTTTTGAGAAGCCTCTTTTTTTTTTTTTTTCCTCCTCTAGACCCAATGAAACACATGGGCGTTTGGAGCCTTTAATAACTCTTTGCAGAGCCTGTTCTTGATTTCTTTGAGAATTACCCGCGATTTTGATGTCAGGGTTGAGAGGTACAATTGTAGTGTTACATTTCTCGAGTCAGACCAGTTGAAAAGGAAGGTCAAAAGCAATAATGTCCAGGTTCCTCTGGGCGGGCGGGGGCGGAGGGTAATGTGCGATCACAGCATTTTAGACAGACGTATCGCCCAAGAAAAAGTTTGGCTGTCACAAAACTAATAAAGAACAAGCCTCCGGAGAGATGGTTTCAATGATGCAGGTGTAGGAATCGGGGAGTGTATTTACATACAAGCCAGCTTAATAGCGTGGGATTTATGCTAAAGTGGTTCTTAATGCAATACAAATTGAATACCCCGTCTCACTCGAAATGAGGAAAATGTTAGAAGGAAAGGGTTTTTTTAAATAGCTTTTGGGGGAGAAAGTGTTTGGCTTTTTTTTAGGGAACGTAAAGGACAGCAAGATGGATTTCTTCGGGCGCTTGCCATGTTAAACTAGTGCTTTAGGTATGTGTGTCGGCTTCGGAGCCAGCCTTTCAAGTTGGTTCTCTGTTGCCTTGAAAGTCAGGGGTTTGCACAGATTTGGGCAGGGTTTCTGCCATATATCTGGCAACACGGACTTAAAATTAACTTACTGAAAAAGCAGATGAACTTTGGTTTGGTTTTGTTTTGTTTTTTAAACTGTGACATTAAAAATAAGTCCTTAAAGAAGGCAGCCATGCCTCTACAGCCCTTGTTGATACTCCCATCTTTTCCCTGCTTCTCTCCTACCCCATAAAACAACTATTATGTGTTTATAAGTTAGTGCTCCGTGTCACTTATAAAAGAAGACTTGTTCATAAACGTTGTGGATAGGCAGTTCTGTGGGAATATAACTTTCTTGGCATAAAACAAGCTGCTTTTTCCACATAATGCAGTGCTATACCAGGCTCTTTAAAGCCATAGTGTGCTATTTATTATTATTTTATAATCTGTAAAAGACACCAATGCTGAACCTTCATCCTTATTGAGAATGACACCATACCAAAAGATAGGGAAAACCCCAAGCAAAACTCCTGTTCCCAGAAATAGTCGCCACCAAGGCACTGAGGGATGCCCAGGGCTTGTCACGGGGTTGCTTTCCCCGTCCCTCCTCTCTGCAGGCAGCGAGTGCTGGGGAGGATCGCACATGGGCACCGCTCATTTTTGGGGTGGGATTTGCCAGCTGCAAGTTAGAAGTTCTTGAAGGGACTTGGATGTAACATTCTGGCTTTTGAAGTAGGGCAGATGACTTGGACACACACACACACACACATGCCTTAGAAATTTTTTTTAATGGGCTGAAATCAGTGTTTACTTCACCATCCAGAAACCAGCAAGCAGCCAACACAGGGTTGTGTTTGCCTTCTGAATTTACTCAAAATTCAGAAAGGGCACTGAGCCCACAAAACCACACAGCTCACCCGAAGAGCAGCCACTTCCCAAATGTCCAGATTTCCAGCTGATGGGGATTTGGGGGTGACAGATGGGGATCGCATTGGTAAAGTCCGTGTCCAAAAGGCTGTTGCTGCTCCCCGACTGGGAGGGCTGCCCTGCTGCCAGAGCGCTCTGCTTCGGACCTGAAAGAGAAACCCCCATGAAACGGAGACATCACCCCTCAGCATATGCTCGTATTTACTTATCCTATTTATAAGGGCCATCCAGTCCTCTGTGCACTAATTATAGCAGTGGGGACTGGAAGAGATTTCCTTGCTCATTGAGTCCAGACCTCAGCTATCAGAGGCAAATTCCCTCTGCACTTGCTTTCCTGAGCCCTCCTGGTATGCTTTGAAAGCATTTAGGATGTTCTCCCTAGCGACTGGGTATTTCCAGTGGCAGCCCCAGCTGGGCTGATGCTCAGGGAGACAGCAGTGGGTGAGTGTCTTCATGTGGATATCTTCTATTCATCACTGATGCGTCTGGGGTTGAACAAACAGTAGTAAAGTAGACCTGGTCTTCAACTGTAAGATGCCTTCCCAAGGCAGAAGGACAGATGAGCATTGCCAGTGGAGACCTTTAACATGACCTGCAAAGCCCTGGGTGCATCGGCTGCTACCTGCTCCTTTCACATCCGTACCTTCAGCTGGATGGGGTGCTGGGGGGAGTGTAGGCATCGCTCTTGAATTTCGGGGTCGTGGCTTGAGCATATTGGTGATGACCTACCTGCTGCGTGAGCCTGGGATGCCGGGCAGCCCTATGAAGCAACACCAGGTGCCTGCTCCTCGTGCATAGGAGTGCCTGGCTGCTGGGGGGCTGAAAGAGAAGAGCTGAAGCGTTGCTGATATGACTTGCACCACTCAACAAAGGTATCCTCCATCCCTGGAATACACCTTGCCAATGTGCGTTTATAAAAATGAAACCAGGATCTTGTTTCTGGAGCAGGGGGTGCCAAGGTGCAACCGTCTCTTCTGCAGGGGCTGCCCCGTGTGAAGTTGTAATGCGAGACACCTTGTAGAAACCTGTGTGCTCTAATTGATAACACATTAAATCTCAGTGGCCAGCACTCTGTGGCCACGGAGCAATTTTAATAGTAAATCAATAGTCTGATAGAAGCAGACGTGAAATCTTTTGACAGTTATTCAAGAGGGACTTGTCAAAACACCATGTATTTATGACCCAAGTTCCTGCCTGCCTATTCAAAGGCACTTGAACCCCTGCCAGATCCTAAACACGCTCAGATTCCCAGGAGTTATATTCAGCACAATAAGTGGATATTTCACAGTAAATATTGCCTTGTCAGAAAGCTGGCATAAGCGTCCAGTTGACAAGCAACAATTGGCCGCTTTGTATGGGTGCTGCGAGGGCTCGTCTCTCCAGCGGCAGCAGTGCTTGTGAGCAGAAATTTCTGCCGGGCTCCAGCCGTTGTTAGTGTTAGGAATTAAAAATGCTCTAAAGAAAACCTGCAGATTGTTGCGTCTCAGCTGCCTCCATCTGAACAGACAGCAGAAGGAATTGGAAAGTCTCGATGATTAATCACAAACACAAAAGCCGGCTGCTGGCTGACGGTAGGTATCCGCTCTTCTCTGAGGAAACCAATTCATCAGCGTTATTTGTGATTCGTAGCAGTTATTTCAGGCAAATAGGCTTATTTAGTACGCGGCACCCTACGCTTGCATGAAGTTACAAACCAGAACTGTTCATTATTTTCTGTCCTCTTGCAGCTCTGCAGCACGTCCAGGATTTCGGCAGCGCAGCGTAGGCTGTAAGACGCAGGCAGTGCCTGTAGTGTGGGCTCTGTACTGGGAGGAGCGGGATGCCTGAGAGAAGGATGTCCAAGAGAAGGATGCCCAGGAGGAGAGGGATGCTGAGAGAAGGATGCTCAGGAGGAGAGGGATGCCCAAGAGGAGCGGGTTGCCTGAGAGAAGGAAGCCAGGAGGAGACGGATGCCCTGAAGGAAAGGGATGCTGAGAGAAGGATGCCCAGGAGGCAAGGGATGCCCTAGAGAAAGATGCCTGGGAGGAGAGGGATACCCTGGAGGAGAGGGATGCCCAGGAGGCAAGGGATGCCCAAGAGAAGGATGCCGGGAGGAGAGGGATGCCCAGGAGGCAAGGGATGCCCAAGAGAAGGATGCCGGGAGGAGAGGGATGCCCAGGAAAGGGATGCCCCAGAGGAGAGAGATGCCTGGGAGGGATGCCCTGGAGGAGCGGGATGCCCGGGAGGAGAGGGATGCCCAGGAAAGGGATGCCCGGGAGGAGAAGGATGCCCGGGAGGAGAGGGATGCTCCCGAGGGCAGGGATGTTCTGTGTTCCGGGTTTGCAGGGTGCTCAATGTGGTGTGGCTCCAAGCCATGTCTGGGGTCTCTGCGATGGGAAAACAGCAAAGGTTGGGATGAAGAGAGGGAAATGAAGTGATTTACTGGACCTGTCATCTGCATGACTGGAGTTTGTCACTGCCGAGGACGGCTGGCAGTGCACCAGAGAGCGTGGTGGGGACTTGTCTCTCAGGAGAACTCACACCCTCGAGCTATGCAGTCCTGACTGGGCAGGGGTGGTTCAGGCTAAACGCGCTGGCTGAACGCGCGGGGATACAGAGCTCAGCCACCACCTGGATTTACACAGATCTTTAACCCCTGGAAACTGAGGTGCAAAGTGGGGGTGGAAAATCATCTTCTAGTTGCCCAAACCCCTTCAGGCAGCTTCAGACCTGGAGGAATTATTTGCATTTCCCCGTGAACCCTGGCTGGGAAGTTGTTTGTGGAGGAGTAAATCGGTGGGAAGGGTGTCCATGACGAATCCCAAACCAGTGACCCTCAAAGCTGGTAAACCCTGGGGAGAGGGAATAGCTTTGGGACTTGGAGAAGCGCTGCCTCAGGTGACCCCAGAGCAATGGGGTATGGTGTGAACCCTGGTGGGTCCTCCGGGCTGACGGCTGGATGGATAGCAGGTGAGACAGGCAAAAGAGTGATGCTATCCTAGAGATAAATTGCATATATTGTAACCTTTTCTTTCCATCTTACATCTGAAAATTTGATCTTAACTTTTTTTTTTTAAGGCCTTGGAGCATTGAAGCCCACCTGCTGCTGGGGGGTTGGGATGGGGGTGAGGAGCAGAGGCAAGGCTGATCCCAGCAGTAACATTAAATCCCAGCAAAGCAGCATGAGCCCCGGTGCTCCGGGAACAGCAGGGAGACCCCGCGTCCTGCTGGCACCCTGTGCCCTGAGATTCGACCGGAGCTGGGAACATGCCCTCCGCGTTTCTGCACTGCTTCTCCAGGCTGGAACATCTCAGACTCTTTAGCAGATGGAGCTTCAAGAGCATTGCATTTTCTCCAGCCTGCCTTAATTAATCGCTCTGTAATTGCACATCGACTTCTGCTTGCACTTCCCACCTTTCCCTGAGAAACACATTTCAAATTTGTATTCCTGTCACTGTGTTCTTCTGCGCAGGAATCTTTTTCTTTTTTCTTCTTTGACTCCTGTTTCCTGTGTTGGTGGCTTTTATTCCTGAACTCTCTTTGAGGAGTTCTTATCAAGGGGAATATTTATATTTCATAGGACTTGAGCAAAAAAAGGCAAAGCAGGCAGGGAATCTAGAATGCATAATTACTGTGAGATCCCATCCACAGTTTTTCTTGGGAAAGCATGTTGTAGCCTGTGAAACACCCAGGTTTAAAAGCTCCAGATCCTTCTTAATCTCCTATTCTGTAGTATGGGGAGGGCGGGGGGGGGGCGGAATGTGCATAACATCTGGTCTCTATCATGCGAGAGGTACTTTGAAATTTGTGTACCGTTGCCAATTTGTGTCGGCCTGTTCTTTTTGTGCATATTGCATGGCTCGGATAAGCCGTTAATACTGGCAGATCACTGATTCCTCTTGCCCCAGCACGTGCCATCTCTGCCTTTCACGTGGGGAGCGAGTACTTGACCACTGCTTTTGGAAACAGAAAAGCGGCTCTAGGTTTTTAATACCAGCCTCTTTCCAGGAATAAAATGAAGTTTATTTTGTTTTGCTGTCCCGCTCTTGTTGCCCTGAACGTCCTCTTAAGTTTCCTATTCATCCTGCTGTTGCCCATTAGCAATACTCTATTAGTCCCCCACCTTCCCCTCTTCCTGCTGTGCAATAATTCCAGGTTTACGTGCGGTTTTTTCTTGGGAGTTGTCAAAGAATAATTATGCCCCATTAACTCCACTTTGTATCATTATTAATTCACACCTATAGAGTATTTTCCAAGCAACTGATCTTGGTTGACTCTTAATTGCTCAAGTCCATAAACTCTGTTACACTGAAACTGCGCAAAGGATTTGCACCCTCTAAAACTTTTCCCTCCAGTGCGAAACACAACAGAGAATCTGAATGTGGCAGCTTTATCAGATCTTTTTCTTTCCAATTTAAGCAAATTATTCGCTTCTGGCTCTGTTGAAGGCTACAGAATGTGTATTATGTAAAAAGCACGAGACTAGAAAGACGGTGAAAGCATAGATCGTGTTCCCGATGGATTAATCAATTTGTGTTGCTGGATGATGTTGAGTGGTTGGATTGGGTTGAAAACCGAAGGATATGAGCAACCTGGTCTGGTGGGAGGTGTCCCTGCTCAGGGCAGGGGGGTTGGAACTAGATGATCTTTAAGGTCCCTTCCAACCGGGACCGTTCTATGATTGTATATCCCTCTCTCACCCATTCCGGTGGGTCGGAGCACGTAGCCTGTGTAGGGTCCGAGATCCAGCTGGGTCAAACATGCTGGATGGCCACTGCCTCAGGCTGAGGATTGGAGCTAGGCTGGGCTCTTTGGGAGCCCGGCACTGCGAGCATCCTCTGGGATGCTGCCCAAGGGCACTGGAGTGGGCACTGGTGAGCGCTGGGACCCAGCTCAGACCCTGGGCGCAGGCACGGCAGTCCTTACCTGGGAAGGCAACATGGAGCAGAATGATCCTGGTGGCTTCTGGAGTCAGAGACAAACCCAAGCCCTTGCTAGGGGTGCAAAGAGAGCGAACAGACAGATGCATTTTTACCAGTTGACTCCACGTTTAATTTGATTAATAAACAGTTTCATCCAGGTGTAGCCTGAAGTTTAGTGTCCTCTAAACAAAACCACCCCAAAACCATCCTAGCCCAAAGGATGCAGTAAGTGTGGACCATTCAGGTCAAGCACTTGGCCCTGCCTGGCCAAAGAGCATGTCCCCACAGCCCCCTGCAGCACTCAGTCCCAGGCGGTCCCTGGGCATCCCGGGTGGAGCCTACGGAGCTGCTGCCTTCTTTCTGTAAGGAAAAGGCTCAATATCCGAGACCTGCAACTGAAGCACTGCTCAGGCTCCCTTCAGATAACAAGTGGTTTCAACTCAGCATTTAAAAAAATAAAAATACTGTTGGTGGCAACTCTTATTTCCCTGGAAAAAAATCCTGGACCCCTGGCAGAGAAACAGTTTCTGCACAGAAAACATGACACTATTTACAAAAAGCGATGCCTAATATCCTTTTCCAGCTTGGAAAGAGGAGTTTATTTTAATACATCCTTTTTTAATTGCCATGAGCTGGACTTTTAAATATTGTAAGTGGTTGAGTAATAGTCATCTGTGCGCAGACCAAATGAAGGGATGTTTTTTCCGCTCTTGGAGCCTTAATGTATTCCCACAGCTCAGACTGGGGGATAGCACGGAGCACATACTAAACCAAAACAAAGGCCTGCTAATTAAAAGATCGTTTAACCCCGGGGGATGCCTGTGTGTGCGATACCAGCACGTGATGGTCCAGCCGGCTGCAGGAGGAGTTCTCGTGTTGGGGCTGCTTCGGGAGGTGATGGGCTGGACCACAGGGATGCAGCCCGTTCTCAGTAAAACATTTTATCGTCTCCTCTGAGAAAGGGGAGGGAAAGGGGAGAGTTCTCCCAAAGAAAGGGGAAACAGAATTAGATTCCTTTAGTAGGTATCTTACCACTATCATTCAGTCAAGAGAGGGGAAATCTGCTCTGCTGCTTTTCTGTATCAGTCTTCAAAATGATCCGTAACTTATATTTTTTTAACACTATCCTTCTGCAGAGCAGCATGGTGTGCCCGAACAAAAAACTAGTTGTGAGGTTTTATAAGATCATATTAGCGATTAATTTCTGTACAGCAACCAGTACGGATTTGGGGCAGGATGGAGCCCATGTGCTGCCCGGTTGGGGAGCACACTGTTAGACTCTCCTTAATGCTGGTTGATCTTCATTTTCCCAAGTCAGGTCCGTACCTGAAAGCCCTGCTTTTCCTCTGCAAATCGTTTTGTCTGAAAGCAGGAGTAGTTTGTATTGGAAACAATTTCCTGATGCAATTTGGATTTCCTTCTGAATAATCCTTTGCCGCAGTGGGATGGTACAGGGGGATTCTAGAAAAGCTTAACTGGCCTTGCCATGAGTTAAACATATCCCGTAGTCTTTGCGAGGCAGATGTTTAAGTAGGAAGATACCCTGCAGGCGCTGTTAAAAAAAAATTAATTTGAAGGCTCAGGAAGAGAAAGAACTGCTCTGCCAAGGTGGGTTGGAGTCCCCGTCGCTGTCTGGGTCATTGGCGCGCAGGGATCTGGTGAGGGGCTTGCGCAGGGTGAGCAGGGGGGGAGATCAGCCTCAGCTGGGAGGAGGAGCAGGACTTGGAGGAAGAATTTAATTGCCAAAGCCCAATTGTAAAAGATGAAGGTGGCAACCTTAACGTCGTTTCATCTTTTCCAGGAATGCTGGTGGTGATCGTGTTGCTGCTGATCGCCATTGCCGTGGTTGCTGTCTGGCCGACACATTAACGCAGACCCGGGGCCCGTCGGTGCTGCTCTCGGCAGCTGAGTGCCCAGGACTCCAGCGAAGAGACCGACTTTCTGCAAAGACCTTCTGTGTTTTAAATAAACCCACCAGGACTGGAATGAAGCTGTGTCCAACAGACAGCTGGTCTTCCTTCGGTGCACAGCGGAAGAGCGCTGCGTGATTTGAAGGGTTTGAACATGAAAAGGACTCTCTTCCCACCTGCGTTTGCCATTCGGGAGGCTGCGCTGGCCCTACAATACATGTTCTTCTCGGTGCATCTGCCTCGGGGCCCGTGCTGGTGTCGGGGTGCTGCCTGCCCGGCCCCACGCCGCTTCTGCAGTCAGCTGTCCTGAGGGCTTTGAAATACTAAAATAACGATGTAGTTCGGGAGCACAGCGATGGCGCCGCTTTCTGATCCCTTCCTTCGGAATGAAAATGCTTACGTTTTTCAAGGAATAGATGTTTGGGGGAATGACTGCATCTGCATGCTGGCGGGACAGGAAGCGAGAGGACACGGAGCCCTGTAAGGCAGCAGGACCCCCGTGGTGAGTCAGGCAGTCCTGCGCCCCTGGGGGAGGGCTATCAGTGTTCACCAGCACGGAGAGGAATGTCTCGAACCAGGTGTGTATGAGTGGAAAGCCTTGCCCAACCTGTGCTCCCGAGGAAGGCGTGCTCTCCACAGGCTCTTGCCGGGCTCTGATGGAGATGCGCGGGCATTATTCGTGTACTAATCCCGGTGATTGGGGTCTGCCTCTTTCTTTTATAACTTTTCACACGCTGTTAAAACTGAGAGGAAGGATTACCTATGTGAAAACTAACAAAAAAGAAGTACCGAATGTTCGCTTCTGGCCAAGAAAATCATTATTTTGTTATATGTGCCAGTTTGATTTCAGAGTTGATAGAGCAAGCAATAAATACTGAATAAAAGCTGATCCATTTATATACAATTTATCTGCCTGGGTTTTTATTATTTCCTCCCATCTCGTGTTGCGCGTGAATGATTTCTCCAACGCTTCCATTTCCTAAGAGCTGATTTGGAGAAGGAAAAAAGCGATTCCTGCCAGACTGCATCTGTATCATGACATACATTTCCTGACAGATCCGCAAGACTTGCCAGCCCTGGGCTGGTCCTCACCTGTGGCGGTGGCGTATCTCCTTTCACAGCTCTCAACTGGCTCTTGACACTTGTTTCCCTCTCCCTGCCCTGCAGCTGGGGTGGTGGCATGTCTGGTGCTGGTCTGGGAGGTGGGAAACCAGGGTGTCCTGGTGCTGCATCCCCACTTGAATGACACAGAGCCATTTCGCTTTTCTGGGCTCAGTTTCTCCATCTGGAGTACTGTGTCCAGCTCTGGAGCCCTCAGCACAAGAAGGACATGGACCTGTTGGAGCGGGGCCAGAGGAGGCCACAAAGATGCTGCGAGGACAGGCTGAGAGAGTTGGGGGTGTTCAGCCTGGAGAAGAGAAGGCTCCGGGGAGACCTTAGAGCCCCTTCCAGACCCTGAAGGGGGCCTACAGGAAAGCTGGGGAGGGGCTGTTTGCAAGGGCATGTAGTGATAGGACGAGGGGCAATGGTTTAAACTAGAGCGGGGCAGGTTTAGATTAGGCATTAGGAAGAAGTTCTTTACACTGAGGGTGGTGAGACACTGGCCCAGGTTGCCCAGAGAGGTGGTGGAGGCCCCATCCCTGGAGACATTCCAGGCCAGGCTGGATGAGGCTCTGAGCAACCTGATCTAGTTAAAGATGTCCCTGCTGCCTGCAGGGGGGTTGGACTAGATGGCCTTTAGAGGTCCCTTCCAACCCAACACATTCTGTGATTCTATGATCTCTCAGTTGGGACTTGGTCACTGGCCCCTTCGTTAAGTGCAAAATTGCTCTTCTCCTTGCGGCATGCAAGTGTTGGCTGGAACTGAGGCTTTGACCCAGTCGCTTCAAGGTCTGAGGTGGGATTGACAGAGCTGGCTATGATGGGAGAAGATGGGGTTTTGTAGGAAAGGGAGACAGGGAGCTGTTGAGTACCCACTAAATGTGTACCTATCGCTGATGGCCAGGAACCATACCCTGAGCTGAAGAGTAGCGTTGCCCTGTCAGTGCTGCTGGGAAGGGCACAGGGTAAGTAGAGAGAGGACCTTGGTAGAGAAAAAGCCCAGGAGATACAGCTGTGCCTCAGGGCATGGGCAGTGGGCTTCAAAGACGGCTCTGTGCCAGTGCCCAACCCACCTTCTGATGCTTGGCATGGAAGGTCAGAGCTGGAGGAGAGACCAGCTCCTCTGGAGGGATTCGAAATCTTGGGGCAAGGTGGACTGTGCTTTGCTGGCTTCGGCATCTTCACCTGGTGTTTACCAAAATCCTGGAAATCCAGACTTGGGCTTTGTGGAGGGTAACTAAATACCATGTTGTGGCGGTGAAGGACACAGAATGATGCCCATGGCCGGGATGGAGCAGAGTCTTCCACACATCTCCACGTGCTTTGCTGGGAAAAATCCTTGAAGCTATCAAAAATCCAATCCAGGTTGTGCCTACTTGCTTCTTTTTCTTTGGAGGGATACCTCACCTTACAGCCATCCAAGGAGAGTTTTATTTTCTCTTGGTTTTCAAGAGGGCACACCAGGTTTTTGGTGAGTCTATTGCTCGATCTCAGATTGGAGACGGAGCTTTAAGCAAGGCTGCTCCAGCTGGAAACAAGTAACGGGTGACTTCGGAGCTGTGTTCCAAACTTGTGCATTCCTGCAGGTCCTGCACAGAGGGACCAACGCTGGAGATTCCCCTGGATCTGTTCCTCCCCAGCAGCCAGAGCCCGGCAGTGGGATCTCACCCATGGCTCCAGTGCAGCCCTGTGGATCTTCGGTGATGGCAGGAGAATAACACATGGTGTATTGGGATGAGACTTCGGACTCGGCTTTCTAATTAAAACTGTCATTTACAGAGAGAATGAAGGTTTTGTTTGACTTCCCAGGATGCCCGGGATGGATGCGTAATTCATCCTGATCAACGTGACACGGTGACTTTGTGCTGACAGAGGTTTTAAAAAGATGTTTTCTGACCTGTTGGGCTCTCAAACACATTTTTTCTGCTAGCGCCCGGCAAAGGTGGGAGCGCGAGGCTTCGCTCCACTGAAATGTCTGACAAAGCACTTCTCAGACTTGCCCTTTAGGTAACATTTAATGTGCCGCCTGGGTGAGGGCTTTTATTTAAAAAGAAGTGGATTTGGCAGCGCTCTGCTGCGTTGTGGAAAGCTTTTCTCTCTCCCTGCCCCACCAAAGAAAAAGGAAGGTTAAAATACCCGAGCCGCTGGGTTTGGGCTCTGAGCGGGGGAGGGGTTGGAAGCCCAGCTTGCTGGGGACCCGCATACCATGCTGCTGGATGCTCTGAGTTCCAGGAATGGGGCAAAGGATGCTCAATCTGTGCCATGTGCTGCTGGAATCATGTACCTGTGGTGGCTTCTCCAAGCAAAAGTCTTTCCTGGTCCCCTGAGATGTGCCCGGAGAGACACCCCAGGCTTCCCCTTCCTTTGCACCTCCTTCATTTCTCTCTCAGAGGTTGCTCTCAGGAGTTTACCT
Source organism: Fratercula arctica (assembly GCA_947846985.1). NCBI lineage: Eukaryota > Metazoa > Chordata > Aves > Charadriiformes > Alcidae > Fratercula > Fratercula arctica. The sequence goes on from CANTUZ010000011.1 coordinate 11,879,916, forward strand.
GCTTCCAGTTGTTACTTCATCAAAAATACCAGTGCTGGGGAAGCTCTAGTACATGTTAGAGGCACTTACCTGTCCGAGTGCCCTTGGTAAGAAGTCCCTAGCTCCTACATGAGGATAACGATGCTGGTGAAAGGCTGCCGGGCACTTTCACACCCCCTGTTTCTGGAGGTTGGGGCAGTGCACAGCTGCTCTTCCGCGCTGCCCAGTGGGACCAAATGCTCTGGGTCCGGCCCTCAGTGGGATCAGGCTCTTTCCCCTCTTTCCAGAGCCACTGCATCTTCTTGGGATGAGCAGCCGCCTCCCAGGAGGATGTGGAGCTGGAGCGACCTGGGAAAACCATTTGCTTCTCTGCAGAGCCGCCGGCGATGGCCCCGGAGCAGAGGTGGTGGCACTTGTGACCCATTTGTCTCCACAATAAAGATCTGAGATTTCTGACCTCTGAGATGTTTTCTGATTCATAAATTACCCGCCAGGCTGAGGGCGTGGGTCGGGTGGGCTGACCCCTCTGCACGTTGTGGGACCTTTTGCCTGTATTTTTCTCTCTGGAAGTGTTTTGCTGCCTCGGTTCCCCCCGCCTCCAGCTTTCCAGCTTGTCTCTACCCCCAGCCCTTGCCCAGTCTCGAGTGCCAGCTGCTTCGGTGGCATGTGGGACCACTGATGTCCCGTGGGAGATGGGTGATGGAGCCCGGCCCCCCCGCAGAGGATGGGCAGAAAGGGACGGCGCTGGCAAGCAGGCTGTGGATGGGTGCAGAAAACGGGTCCAGAGTGGGGTCGGCAGCTCCCCCGCCCCCAGGCGCTGGCTGTCCCCTGTCCCCAGCCCTGTCCCGCTGCTCTGTGCGGGGTCCTGCAGGTTTCAGCGAGCCAGGGCTCTGCCCCGCTGCAGGGGCGGCATCCGGGGAAGGATGGGGAGCCCGGCGGGACGTACCGTGGTCCAGAGCTCACAGAGAGCCCAGAGGTGCTGGCGGGGACCCCCCATCCCACTCTTGGTGACCCCCCCCTGTCCCCAGGGACATGTGGCTGCTGCCAGGAGGATGCTGGTGGGACACACAGCTGCGACTGATGGTCAAATATAGCTGTGCATCACCTGGAACCCCACCAAGGGGACCTTGGCAGAGACCTGGGGAGGCGGAGGGGACACTGCCACCCCCCTGCCCACGTCTCCGTCCCTCAGGCTCACTGTCCCGCGAGCTGGGAGGAAGCAGAGATCCTTGGAGATATTTACAGTTTACAAGAGTTTATTCAACTGGTTTCTGACTTTAGTTCTACCGAGTGGGTGCTGAACAGTTACAAGCTCCTTCGGGTTCAATTACAGCCAATCTAACCAACCAACCAACCAAAGAGGGAAAAAAAACCCAACCAACCAAAACAAAAAAAAAAGAAAATAAAAAAGAAACAACTTGGAAAAACAATAAGAAAATCCACAACTTTTTCACGTGTCATTAAATATATTCATATATAATAACCATAATATATTAGTATGCATCGTAAAGAAACATCGCCCAAAGCAGTATGCAATGGTCGTAACTAAACAACATTTACAGTTCAAGATATTAACAGAAATAATCCAAAAAAAAAAAAAAAAGAACAAACCAACCCCCGAACGGACACAGGTTTTGTGAGGGGAGAGGAGGCGGGTGTGCGGGGAGAGGGCACAGACACAACCAAACCGGCAGAAACGAGATGCAACGACTTTTTTGTCAGGTGCTACCGCAGAGGGATGATTGTTTTGGCATTTCAGCTGCTCTCCTGCGCCGCGCTGTCCCTTCCCCAGCCGCCCCCGGCGCCCCCCCGGCACCTCCCTCCCACCCCCCGGCGCCACGGGTGGGTGCTGGGGTTCCCCACTGGTTGTAATGGGGTGGTGCCCCGACAGAGCTGTCCCCCAAGACATTGGTGTTCAGTGGTGACATCTTGTCCCCCTTTGGGCGACAGGACAGAGGTGTCCCCCCGGGAGATGTCCTGGAGCAGGGAAGAGTTGCACCCCCCGACACCCCGAAACCAGAGCTGCTCTGCCTCCCCCGGAGGAGGAGGGCTGTGCACCAGTTACACCAGCAGTTCCTGCAGGTCAAGGCTACCGGGAGCGCGAGGGGCACTGGGGGACCGTGGACGGAGTGAAGGGGCTTCTCTAGTCTGGTTGGAAAGCGCAAAACTCCCAATAGGGATGACGGGACGGGGTCCTGGTGGGACGGTGATGGGGGACTTCGCTTCTGCAGGTGGCTGTGGCAGGCTGCAAGCTGTTTCCCGTCTTGTGCAAACTCTGTTTCCTTCTGATTTCCCGGGTTGGGTCGGTGCCTGGAGGGGTCCAGCCATGGGATGGGGTGAGTGGTGTTTCTTCTGCAGCCTCCCAAACCGGTGGGATCGGGGCAGGGGCTGGGGCTTGTCCCCAAGCAGGTTTGGGAGGTGTCAAGGCTGTGCTGGGCAGGATGGCTGCACTTGCTGGAAAATGGGAGTGAGCATTGGGCTTCTGGGCTTGCTTGGTGGACAGTCCCCAAGTCCCCGTGTCCCTTGGCCTCGCCTTCCTGCTCTCCAAGTGGAGAACTGGCTTTGGGTTGGATCTGGTTGCTTTTAGTCCAGTTGAAGGTCTCCCATGGTTCAAGAGCACCCTGGCTCACGGGGGACAAGCTGCCTCAGCCGGGGTGGGGTGTCCCTGGCTGCAGGAGAGCATCCGAGCCCCGTTTTGGGGCTTCAAGCCTCCATTTAGACACTTGAGCTCGGATTTTCTCCTTCCAAACCTGGTGGCTTGGATTCCCTTGTCTGCAAAACCACTGGCTCTCCTTGAGCTCTGATGTAAGGAAAACCACGTCTGCTCCGGGTGAGGGGAGAAAACACAGACCTGGTGGGATTGCTTGATACCCAGGGTGGGATTTCTCTCCTCGTACCCCAATTAATTCCAGAGGGGCCTTGCAGTCGCGGGGGGAGGCTCAGCAGAGCTGGCTCCCTCCGGGTGGTGTCTCCAGCAGCCCGGCGCTGCCTCTGCTTCCCTGGGAGCCCTGCGCTTTACACCTATTTACACGGCTGCCTCGCTTTATGGTGGTTTATGTCATTATATAAATATTGTCAATTGCTATAAAACAAGGCAAAAACCACTGGAAAATGTCATAAAATAGATGTTTCCAAGTTTCCTAAAAGGAAAAATATCAGGGAGGTTTTGCTTTTCGTAGCGACTAATGTTTGCTTCTCCTCCAGGTACCACTCCTACCCTCCCTGCCTTTCCGCCCTGGCCATTGCCTGGCTCCATCAAGGAGATGAACTCAGATATCCAGGTACAGGCTACCAAGATGATGAGGGGACTGGAACACCTCTCTTAGGAAGAAAGGCTGAGGGATTTGTGTCTCTTCAGTCTGGGAAAAAGATGACTGAGGGGGGATCTTATCAGCGCTTTTAAATACTGAAAGGGTGGGTGTCAGGAGGATGGGGCCAGGCTCTTCTCAGTGGTGCCCAGGGACAGGACAAGGGGTAACGGGCACAAACTTGACCATAGGAAGTTCCATCTCAACATGAGGAGGAACTTCTTTCCTGTGAGGATGGCAGAGCCCTGGCACAGGCTGCCCAGAGAGGTGGTGGAGTCTCCGTCTCTGGAGACATTCCAAACCCACCTGGACGTGTTCCTGTGCCACCTGCTCTGGGTGACCCTGCTCTGGCAGGGGGTTGGACAGGATGATCTCCAGAGGTCCCTTCCAGCCCCCACCAGTCTGTGATTCTGTGATGCCCATTCCTCCTGGGCCACTGTGGTGGGGGAGCAGCCTGTCATGGGGACACAACGTCTAGGTGAGGAACAACCCAACAGCTGGTCCTGCCCATAGGCGTAGGGTGTGAGGGGGAGGTGAGGCAGCGCTGCTTCCCATAGTGCAGCAGCGATTAGAGATTGGGAAACTTAGATTTGCTGGTTTTAGAAGGACCAGAGCGATTTGGGGAGCTCCAGGTGGGTCACCCCTCACTCATCCAGTCCCAGGCTGAGACCCCTTGCCCTGGGCAGGCTCTGCCCTGTGTCGGCTGTAACTTGTCCAAGCCTCAGAGCTCTCCCTGCTGCCCATGGGGACAGTCCCCGGGCACTTGCTGTCCCACCTCCTGTGATTCCCAAGGGAGATGGTCACCTTACGCAGGGATGCTGGGGAACTGCTGCTCCAGAGGGAGCGAGGGCAGAGCCGCTATGGGTTCGGGAGCACTGGCTGAGTTTGGGAGTGAAACCAGTGGCCAGCCAGGACCTCGGTGTCACCTGCATGGATTTCCTATCGCCTGAGGGTCATCAGTCTGCAGGCAGCAGCAGAGAGGACCAAGCCCATGAAGGAGGTCTCAGGGGCGGCCGCAATGGAGACTCGGGGACTGCCATGGGCAAGATCTTCCAGGGCACCGATGAGAACTGGATGCCAACTTATTTTTTTTTTGCCAAGTCCATGTGTTTCTTTGGGGATCCTTGTTATGAGCTCCACGACTGTGAATTGGTGGCTGGGAGGGGGCCAGGGCATCCCATGGGCTGACGCTCCTTCGGCGTGGGGGGGGCAGTGCTCCTCAGGGTGTGGGGGCCAGAGAAAGGAGTCGGTCCCCCAGTCACGTCCACATGGAATTTGCCCACTATCGTGGTCTCCTCCTTGCTGTGCCCAGCCTGGGATCGGAGCATCGCCATGGCTGGAGACCTCGGCCGCCCCTGGGTACCATACAGCGGGTGGTCGGTATGACTGTCGGATACCAAAGAGTCTTCACAACCCATTAGCCGATCCTCAGGTCCGATCTCAGCGATGAGCCTCTGTTTAGTTTCCTCTACGATAACTGGTTTGTTCAACCTACGCTGAGAATACGTATTTTTGGGGATGGGGAGTTAATTTCCAGCGTTGCCATTGATTAGTTTCTTACAGGTTCGATGTTCCCGTGCTGTGCTTCGGAAGCGGCTGATGTTAGCAGCTGGAGGGCAGTTTGGTGTCTCTGATTTCTTCAGCCAATGGGGCAGAACGAATCTGGGGGGGCCACTGGGTGCTGCATGCCCGCACCCACCCTCCTCTTGTTTCATATCCACGTGTGATTTTTTTTTTTTTTTAGTTATGTTATGTTTTGTTTTGTTTTTCTCCCGGAATACAAGGTGAAAACCTGACAGCCCCACAGCTGTGATTGCTGTCCCTCCCATGTCCCCCCCCAACCCCAGCCCGCCCTGACAGCGCGACCTTCCTCCCGCCATCCCCATCGCTGGTCCCTGCCCGCCCCAGCTCGACACAAAGCAGCATGCACAGTCAGTCTCTCCCTCTCGCGCGCTCCGTTGCCTTCTCCTCCTTTAGGCTTTCTTACACTTCCCCTTCTTCTCCCGCTGCTGGAACTTCCGGAGCCGCCGAGCCCACGTATCCCGCCACTGTATCACCAGGCTGGTTTTGTCCGCAATGATGCCACTCTGGTCAGGAGAGTCCTCGTTGTTGCCCAGCAGCAAATACTTCTTCATGGGCTTGATTTTGGGGCACTTGCAGGCTATGTCCTTGGAGTGGATCCACAGGGTCTGGTCTCCGCGCCGTATCCGGTTGCTCCCTTGTTTGTAGACGGAGATGATGTTGACAGTGAACTTCCACCAGTCGGCATTTTTTTCCGCTTTCAGGATGTGGATCTGGACAGCTGGAAAAAAAGAAAAAAAAAACAAAACAAAACAAAAACAACAAACCCACAAGGCAAGAGAGGAAAAGATGTTACGATTTGAGCTGGCGAGAAGAAAATTAATTTCAAGCCTTACCTATTGGGCTGTGTGAGGAAAAGGGATTTTGTCTCCTGAGCCCAGGCTGGGGGACAGCAACCAAGGGTGGCAGTTACACAAAAGCTACCTCTGTCCCCAGGTCATCCGCCATGAGCAAGAGTAGCCAGTGCTGGTGACAGAGAGTCCCAGCAAAGGTACTAAGACCACCATAGGCCTGGGAGATGCTCTCCAGCTCTGCTGCCACCAAGATGGCCCTCTGGATCCCCAGTGACCATGGGGATGGTTACCCAAGGACCATGGGGGCTGCAGAACCCCCAGGAGGGGAGGCTGGGACGGCAGGAACCATGGGACTCCTTGTGCTGGGGGCCCTGAGAACGACACAGGGCTGCCCAGAGCGGTGGTGAGCAGGGTGCCTCGTTCTATCTGTGTCCTGGGGGGACCGTCATCTCCCTGGCCGTGGTTGGGAAGCAAGCACAGGCGGAGCCATTCCCCAGGGCTGTTGGTGCAGCAACATCTGCACCAGCACCTGTGAACTCTTCAAGCGATGGAAAAAATTTTTAAAAATCAGGTGGATTTGTGTACGCTGGACCCTGCTCAGCAAGCACAGAGAAAATTAACAAACCCAGGGACAGCTTGTGCCTCCAGCCCCAGGTGGTGGCCTGGGCACAGGGCAGAGGGTCTGCGCACAAGGAATGCATTGCAGCAGGCACGGCAAGGAGGTGCCTGTCCCTGTCAGCAGTGCCAAACCCCCAGCATGAACCATAGGACCTGGGATGAGCTTTCTTCCTGACCCACATGTCTGGAGAACAGCACTCACTTCAGCCATAGGATGGGCTTCTGCATGAACCATCCCTCCAGCCCCTCTGTTTTCCCTTCCTTGATGGATAGGCAACTTGGTGCATCTGCACCAGGACTCTAAAGGCAACCCCAGGTTCTAAGGGAAGACGAGCCAAAATCTGGGGCAAAACACTGGGACTGGCCCAAATCTCCAAACATTTGGCATCTAGAGGTAGGAAAGACCTCCTCGGGCCTCCAGAACATCTGCTCGGGGCCAGCGCAAGGAGACAGCTCTCCATGAGCACCTGGCCTTGGAGCAGGACACTGAATGGGGTCAAACTGATGACAGGATTTGGAAACAGGAAGGTTTGCTGTTCATGTGTTCCTAGGAGAAGTTCCTGAGTCAAGATTGTTCATTGCTTGCTGTGGAAGAAGATGCTCCTGGTAAAGATCACAAGTGAAGGACTGAGGGTACGGCTCAGGGATCCTAAGGAGAGGTCGGTGCCAGTGTCCAACCTGACTTCGGGGTCTGGCAGACTCACTTGAGCATCTCTGTAAATACTGAATAGCAACATCAGGCTTCAAGGGATATCTCAGTATGCAGCAGCCTGGCAAGACCAGTGTCCCAGCAGGTAACTGTGGGATAACAAGCTCCCAAAGAAAGACTGAGATGGGATGACAACTGTGATCCATAAGCAAGATGTTGTTTTCCAAGCCCATGGCTGAGTTGTGTAGCCCATCTGTAGCTGTATGGACCAAGGAAACCTGGTGAGGACTCAGCCCTCCACCACTCCCTCCCTTGCTCTTTCCTGAAACACAGTTCATACCTTACATGATCCCTGCACCCATCAGCATCCATGCAGGAGTGGTGGCCCATGGTCCTGTAGGCCCAGAGGGAAGAGGTGTCTTGGCATCATGATCTGAATGGGAGAGGACTCTCTCCAAGGTTGGCTGCAAAGGTGCTGCAGAGATGGGATGGTGATGGACACCAGCACGCTCGAGGGTAAGGCTCTGTTCACGGCTGACTTCAGAAGCCCCTGGAGCCACCACGGTTTTGTCCTGTGGGGCATCCCTAGGCTGTAGCCCAGGTGGCCCTGAGCAGCCAGCAGTGACCTCTACCAGCCCTCCTCCTCTTTCTCCTCCTCCATGAGGCTGCTTCCTTGGACACCCCACCCATGATGGACCACATCCATGCCTCCTGGCCATCCCTACAGTGGGTGCTGCTATCCTCTTCTTAGGTGACATCCATGGACTTGGGTTCAAACCACAGGGAAGGATGGAGACACATGTGGGAAAGGGAGTGTTTGGCCCACAGCATGGTAAGGAAGAGGAGATACAAGCCTGGAGGCAGCTCCTGCTGCTCCAGTGGGCTTCTTCCCGACAGTGGTCCATCACGGCACAGAGATGGCAGAGGACAGAAGCAGCAGTTGGCCAAGATCGAATCATCCAGGGAGGCTGAACACATTCCTCCTTGCTAAAAACCAGCTTCCAGGAAAATATCTTCACCAGGAAGTGACTGCCCAGCCCTCCTGGGTTTGTTTGCTGACTGCGGGATGAGAGGAGTCCCCACCAGCAGAGACAGAGGGAAAATCCCGGGTGGTGATGCCAGCCCTGGCTGGGAGAGCAGGCAGGGCCCGGCAGCTCTGTGCAGGCTGGTCCAGTCCAACCACAAAGTGCTTTTTGACCAAATCTTTCAGCTTTTCCCTTTTTTTCCCTGCTTCCCTCCATGCCCTGTTGAGCTATAACCCCTTGCCCATCCACCTGCCTGACTCAGCCATCTGGCCAGTCCCCAGCGGGGCCAATCTCGAGTGCATAAATTACCAGAGGCGGAAGAAACCTCAAAAAAAACCCAGACAAAACTCTCCCATTTGCCTTATAACCACCTAATTTTATCCCGCCCCCCAGGATTAGATACGGAGGAGCATCATCCTCGCTTTAAAACCACAACGCGCAAACTGATTTCAGGCTATGGAAGGAAACAGGGCTCTGCAGACTGACAAGGCTTTTTAGCACGTTGCAAAATATATGGTGGGTTTTGGTGTGTGGGGTTTGTTTTTTATTTTCTTGGAGCATTACATGGCCACCAGATGCTTTCATTAAAAAAAAAGAAAAAAAGAAAAAAAGAAAAAAAGAAAAAACAACCCTAAGCTCTGACCGTGTATTTCCCAGTCTGGTGTGAAGGTAACAAAATGTGAAGATTAGCCAATTTTTATTTTTTTGGAAACAAGTCTTTCCAAAAAAGCTTAAACCTTTGACCTGCCTGGGTCCACACTGACAAAATGGAGAAAGTGAATGAAAAGGAACTGGAGAGAGGTGGCTACAGGAAACTCCGCTCTAAAATACACAGTCTGTATTTTTTTGATGTCAAGGTCCCCGTTTCTTTATTTTTTTCCCCTTTTATTAATGAAGTGGAAGGAGTGAAAGCTTCGGTGAAGGCTTGGCTGGCACGGCTGCAGCTGCCTCCACTGACAGCAAGTTTTCTGCCCATAACTTTGCATCCAGGACACACGGTTTCCCCCGAGTCTGGTTTCAGAGCCTGAGTTTAGCGATCACTTTTCTGGGTAATTTGTTGGGGGGGAGGTCTCCAACATCTCCCAAGGAACATGAGGTGTGTGGAGATACAGAGAGGTGCCAGGAGGAATTTTTGGAAGCACCTAAGCTGGCTCCCCTGGGTGAATGCCTGGGGATTTAGGCACTTTTTCCTTGTGAAAGAGAAGGTTTCAGTTCCTTTGTGTTTCTTTGGTGTGCTCAGCTGTGGCCCACTGCTCCAAAGCTCGCTTTGGTGCTTGATGTTGTCCTTCACCTGCTGTTTCCTAGGGCAAAGTTTGGCTTTGCCTGTGCCATGGTGGACTGCTCCCACTTTGCTGATGCACCCACTGAACCCCTGCGCCAAGGCTGAGCCGCGCTGGGGACCGTCCCTGTCACTGCATCCATGGAAAAACATCGCGGAAAGCGTCTATGGGGCAACCAGATGAAGGGATGGAGTAGGGGATCATAGAATCATAGAATGTGTTGGGCTGGAAGGGCCCTCTAAAGGCCATCTAGTCCAACGCCCCTGCAGGCAGCAGGGACATCTTCAACTAGATCAGGTTGCTCAGAGCCTCATCCAGCCTGGCCTGGAATGTCTCCAGGGATGGGGCCTCCACCACCTCTCTGGGCAACCTGGGCCAGTGTCTCACCACCCTCAGTGTAAAGAACTTCTTCCTAATGCCTAATCTAAACCTGCCCTGCTCTAGTTTAAAACCATTGCCCCTCGTCCTATCGCTCCATGCCCTTGCAAACAGTCCCTGGATGATGGATAGTCAAGCAGGCGACGGAGGTGATGCCCCCCTGGCCATGGTCCCCTGGGAGCGGATGGTGACCCAGAGTGGGGAGAAAAAAATCAAACAAGCCACAGCTTTCAGGGCTCCAGCTGAGGCTGGTGACACCGGTTCCCAGCCAGGATAGGCTTCGGTCCGTGTCCCGAGCATGGCGGTGCCTTGGGGCTGCCTGTAGCTTGTTGCCCGCTCCTCCCCGCGCTTTGCAAACAGCGGGCAGCTGAGCCCTGTGGGTCACCTGGGGCTGGCGGCACACCCAGGTACCTCCACAGCACCCGTGAGCTTTCTCCAGCTTCGCTATTCTGCGCCAGGCTCTGTTCCACTGCGCCTCAATCAGCAAAGGGTCACGGAGAGCTGGGGATGGGGATTCGAGGAGAAGATGCTCGGCCCTGGGGAGGGCACAGGGCTGCCCCAATAGCCGCATCCCACCTGGCACCAAAGCTGCTGAACTGCAATGATGATGGGGATGATGTGATAGAGAGCAGCCCCACGGAAAAAGACTTGGGGGTGCTGGTGGATGAAAAGCTGGACATGAGCCAACAATGTGCGCTTGCAGCCCAGAAGGCCAATCGCATCCTGGGCTGCATCAAAAGAAGCGTGGCCAGCGGATCCAGAGAGGTGATTCTCCCCCTCTACTCTGCTCTGGTGAGGCCCCACCTGGAGTACTGCGTCCTGCTCTGGAGCCCTCAGCAAAAGAAGGACATGGACCTGTTGGAGTGGGGCCAGAGGAGGTCACGAAGATGCTGGGAGGGCTGGAGCCCCTCTGCTGTGAGGACAGGCTGAGAGAGTTGGGGGCGTTCAGCCTGGAGAAGAGAAGGCTCCGGGGAGACCTTAGAGCCCCTTCCAGACCCTGAAGGGGGCCTACAGGAAAGCTGGGGAGGGGCTGTTTGCAAGGGCATGGAGCGATAGGACGAGGGGCAATGGTTTTAAACTAGAGCAGGGCAGGTTTAGATTAGGCATTAGGAAGAAGTTCTTTACACTGAAGGTGGTGAGACACTGGCCCAGGTTGCCCAGAGAGGTGGTGGAGGCCCCATCCCTGGAGACATTCCAGGCCAGGCTGGATGAGGCTCTGAGCAACCTGATCTAGTTGAAGATGTCCCTGCTGCCTGCAGGGGGGTTGGACTAGATGGCCTTTAGAGGTCCCTTCCAACCCAACACATTCTATGATTCTGTGATTCTGATTCTAAATACTGCCTGGACGGTGCCTTACAAAGTCAAACCAGCCCAGGTGATGCTTTCAAGTGTCTCCCCACGTTATGCTTCTTTCTAAGGAAAAGGTGGGCGAGTGGTCCCTGGGCTGCGGGAGGGGATGGGGGGGTCCCTGGTCCCCTCCTGCACCCGCAGGGTGCTGGGCAGAGCCACCCTGACACTCAGCCCTGGGGCCCATGGTTCTGCCTTGGTCTTGGCTCCCAGCCACAAGAAGGACCCGAAGGCTTGATGTTGCAGATGAAAACAGTTGGGTGGATGAGTTGATGTTAATAAAAACAAAAACCCAACCCCAAACCCTTAAAACATGTCTGAGGGCAGCCACGTAAAGGCTTAAATAAAAGCAGCACCTCGCAGCATTCGGAGGCCATGAGTCAGGGACCCAAAAATCAGGAGATTGCCATGAAAAGAGTGAGACCGGAAAAAAATAATGTATTTTTTAAATTTACTTTTGGAGTTTGTGCTAAATCTCTTGATTTCAAGCTTTGCCCTGCCAAAACTGACCTGGGACTGGGCTACATGGACAAACCTATAGATCCTATGCACTAACCCGACTGCGGGAGCTGGACCTTTACGGAGCTTCCAGTGATGGGGAGCATCAGGTTGGGCAGAGAATGGATTGAGAGCAGCCCTGAGGAGAAGGACTTGGGGATGTTGTTGGATGAGAAGCTCAATATGAGCTGGCAATGGGCTGGATCCCCAGCAGCGTGGGCAGCAGGGTGAGGGGGGGGATCCTGCCCCTCTACTCTGCTCTGGAGAGACCCCCCTGCAGTGCTGCCTCCAGCCCTGGGGCACCAACAGCAGAAGGACACGGAGCTGTTGGAGCGGGGCCAGATGAGGCCCCAGAGATGCTGGGAGGGCTGGAGCCCCTCTGCTGTGAGGACAGGCTGAGAGAGTTGGGGGGGTTCAGCCTGGAGAAGAGAAGGCTCCGGGGAGACCTTAGAGCCCCTTCCAGTCCCTAAAGGGGCTCCAGGAAAGCTGGGGAGGGACTCTGGATCAGGGAGGGGAGTGATAGGACAAGGGAGAATGACTTCAAACTGAAAAAGGGGAGATTTAGATGAGATCTCTGGAAGAATTTTTTCACTGTGAGGGTGGTGATGCACTGGAACAGGTTGCCCAGAGAAGCTGTGGCTGCCCCATCCCTGGAGGTGTTCAAGGCCAGGTTGGACAGGGCTTGGAGCAACCTGGTCTGGTGGGAGGTGTCCCTGCCCAGGGCAGGGGGTGGCACTGGATGGGTTTTAAGGTCCCTTCCAACCCAAACCATTCTGTGATTCCATGATTCTATGATCACTGTGCTGGCCCCAGGGAAAGATCCCACTGGCCCATGGGAGTGGCATCGGGAGCAGAGCCGTTTGCTGGGAGAGACAAGAGGATCTTTAATATAAACAGATGGAAACAGGTGCTTGGGACACAGATGTGGATGGAGGCATCCTAGTCTGAGCTGGGACTTTCCAAAGGACCAGATCCCTTCTCTCTGCACAAGCAAAGCGGAGCCCCCGTGGATTTTACTCCAACTGACAGCAAAAGATGACCCCGACACCATTCGGGTTTGGGAATGGAAAGGGCTGGCTCCTCGCTGGAGCAAAGGGGTTTTTGCTCCTTTTTTTTTTTTTTTTTTTAAATTATTTGGCAGTGTCTTTGCTGGCCTCTCAGTGCCAGTTTCCTACCGGTTTAATATTGGAGATTTATGACCCCCAATCCCAGCCAGCCTGGGTGCGCCCTGATCCAGCACCGTCCCCCCCGCAGTGCCAGGGGACCCCTCGCTGCCCCGACTTGCTCCCTTGGGATGCGGTTACAGGGAGGGATTGCTCATCGTTCCCCCATGCTGGAGTGGGATTTCTCCACATTCCAGGGGGGTGGAAGGGGCTGTGAGACAGGGATGAGCCACGGATGAGCCGGGGACGGTGCTTCCCCCCGCCTTGCGTTTTTCTGTGGATTCAGGGTTTTTTCTCCCCGCCGTCTCTCTTTTCAAGCTGCCTTTTGAAAACACGTTTTCCTTTTTTCCACCAGCCCCTGCCAAGCTCCTCTCGACAAAGGGGGTGACTAAGTGAAGTCTCTGCAAAAGGAAGGATATTTTTTTTTTTTTTACTTTTTTTTTTTTTTTCCAAGAAAGGGCAAAGCGAGCAGATGATCTCACCTTTCAGTCGAGGATCCCACTGCTCACCCCCATCACTCCCCCCCGATGCTGTGCTGGGGACATGGGTAGGATACAGGGGCAATGGTTGGGACCACAGTGCCGGTTCCCAGCAAAACACTCTGGCATACTCTGTGCAGGATTGGGCCCCACTGCAGAGTGAGGAGCTCAGGGTCAGGGGAAAAGTGGAGTTTAAAAACATCTAGGTTTCCTTTACTGCAGCCGCCCACCCCACTTGGATGAGCCACACCACACAGACAATGGGAAAACCCCCAAAGATCAGGCTGAAACGGTGGCACCTGAGAGAACAAGGGATGCTCCTGCATCACCTGGCCCAGCATCACCTGCTCTAACAAAATAATCCCCTCTCCTTTTGGGCCAGGGGGAATCTCCATCCTCAGCAGGACCCAACAGGGATCCCCCCCTGCTGCTTCCACAGGATAATTTTAACTGCCCCAAACCCAGCGAATCCTCTATCCCTGGTTTTCTGAGAGCCAAGTGACCCCTGTGCTCCACCAGGCAGCCAGAATAAACGCAGAAAAAGCTTTTCTGCTTCTCTTCTTGTCTGCCCCCCGCCCTTGAAATCTCCCAGCCTGCCCTTCCCCGCGCCCTGTTTCACTCCAAATATTTGCACCAAAGCCCATCATGCAGGAAAGGGCCCAATTTAAAATAAAAAGGAAAAAAAAAAAACCAGACCCACAAAACAAAAAAAAAAAAACAAACCACAAACCCAACAAAAACAAACAGATAAGAAAAATAAATAAGGGAAAATATCCCCTTTGAATCGCTGAATGAAACGGGGAGTTAAAAAGCCCCATTGAGAAGCGCGGGGCGGATGATAGCTGCCCGATGGAGCCCGCGGGAGAAGTAACTCTGTTCAAGCTAATTAGAGCCTTTTAGGACATTCATCCCAGCGATGCTGGCGGAACGGTGAGGAAAAGAGCCTCCTAATTGGCTTCCTGCTGGGGTGTCAGTCCCAAAGTCTTTATTATCCCTCCCTGCACCTTTTCAACCCTTTCTTCCCTCCCCGGCCCCGTCCAAAGCCTGGACTGCCCCGGCATGGCCGGGCTGCGCTGCAGCATCGCTTACCCTGCTGCTGCGCCGGGGTGGTTTGCCATTGAAAAAACAAATTTGCAGCATCTACGGGGCTGGCTGGGGCCATGGGGCTGGTTGGGGACCCCCCCAAGGGCCAGGAGGGCTTGGGTGGGAGCACCCCGGTTCCCACGTTGGGGCAGTCTGCGCCCAAAAAGAGTCCCGGCAAACGGCTTTGGCTCGCTTGTGCTCTTGCAGAAGCGATGCCGCGTGATAAAAGAGAAAAGAAAAGCTCTTTGCAGCACCCCTATTCACTGCTCCCGGGGTGTCTCCTGCCTGAGACAGCTCCTGAGCTGCCCTCATCTCCCCAGGGTCTGGTGAAGCCCCTGATCCCATGTCACAACCTCAAATGAAACCAAGCCTGAGCTTTCACCCGAACCCACAGGAAACATCTTCCCGGTGATCAGACAAACCAACGAGAGAAACCACGCTGGGGCTGCCCCTCAAGCAAAGCCCAAGTGCTGACACCACCCAAACATCGCCCCGAGAGCCATGGGGAGAGATAACGCCACTCGGCTGGAAGCGGGACGCATGTGCCTTTCTACTCTGCCCTGGGGAGGTGGCATCTGGAGTGCTGGGTCCAGTGCTGGGCTCCCCGGTTCAAGAAGGACAGGGAACTGCTGGAGAGGGGACAGCAAAGGGCTACCAAGATGATGAGGGGACTGGAACACCTCTCTTAGGAAGAAAGGCTGAGGGATTTGGGTCTCTTCAGTCTGGAAAAAAGACGACTGAGGGGGGACCTTATCAATGCTTATAAATACTGAAAGGGTGGGTGTCAGGAGGATGGGGCCAGGCTCTTTTCAGTGGTGCCCAGGGACAGGACAAGGGGTAACTGGCACAAACTTGACCATAGGAAGTTCCACCTAAACATGAGGAGGAACTTCTTTCCTGTGAGGGTGGCAGAGCCCTGGCACAGGCTGCCCAGAGAGGTGGTGGCGTCTCCATCTCTGGAGACATTCCAAACCCGCCTGGATGCTCTGGGTGACCCTTCTCTGGCAGGGGGTTGGACAGGATGATCTCCAGAGGTCCCTTCCAACCCTATGGTTCTATGATTCTGTGATTCCCTCTGAGTTCCCAGGGCCAATTTGGATCACGGCAGGTCCCAGTTTCCTGCAGTCACGTGGCTGCTTTCTGCCCCCTCCAGAGAGCAAATGCTCCAGCATGAGCTCAGCCCTTAGGAGATGCTGGAGAAGCCAGGTGGGAAAATGAAGGGATGGACATGTGGGAAATGAGTTTGTACCTTAGTAGCCAGCAGAGAATCCACCCACAAGA
This sequence comes from Fratercula arctica, assembly GCA_947846985.1. Taxonomy (NCBI): domain Eukaryota; kingdom Metazoa; phylum Chordata; class Aves; order Charadriiformes; family Alcidae; genus Fratercula; species Fratercula arctica. Next base: position 11,895,379 of record CANTUZ010000011.1, read on the forward strand.
AACCCTATGGCTTTAATAGCTTCATGCTTAGCCCCAGCTTTAATAACCTCATGATCTAGCAGTGACTTTCTCACATGCAATTAAGCCCTTTTCTCTACGGGAAAAGGCGTATCTTGGACCTCTCCAACATCTGATGAACCTCCGGCATCTCCTCTGTGTGTGGCCGGACCTCGTCATGGCCTCGCTGGATGGGGACCACAAGTGCTCCCCAGCCCCCGCAGCTCACCCTTGCCAAGGGATGCTCTCCGCAACCATTTTGCCACGTGGGTAATGGAAGAAAAAATGGGAATGCAAATAAAACATTTGCCTCTGAGCCCTCTTCCTTCCCCTGAGCTGGCGGGGAGATGCCAGAGCACAAAGCCAGCCCAGAGCATCCCTCGGCCAGCCCCACCGGGAAGCGCCTTGTCCGGCGATGGGCTGTTAAATGGGAATTCGTTCTGCTCTCGCAAACACTTCCCAGACATGCTGAGCTGCTGCTGGGAGCATGTTTGAGGGAGGGAGGAGGTATCGCCACTCCTGGGTGCTTTGATACAGACGGGACAGGAGGTTTTTTTTCCCTGGTAGTTTGGTTAAATATATATATATACACACATATACACATAGAGATACATATATACGCATGCTTATGCATATATAGATATAATTTTTTATGTATTCCTCTACTGTGGAGGGGAAGGGCTGGCAGACACCAGGGCAACCGCAGCCCATGAGGATGCTAAACCCTGTCCTGCAGTACTTCGTAATTCCTTGATTGTTCAAAAGTTTGAAGGCTCAGCTCAAAGCCAGGCTCGCCTGTGCACAGCCCGTTCCCCATCACTGGGGCAAACCCGACGGCTCATGTTTGGTCCCTCCTGCAGACACTTTGCTCTCTCTTGCTACAGTCTATGCGGGAGGAGATAATTTCCAGCTCCTATGTATGTTTAGCAGCATTTCTAAACATCCCCTGGCACGGAGCGCCTGTAATTTAACCAACTCTACCTGATTATTCCAGGTTGATCCCATTTCTGACACTTGGCTCGCCACAGCAGCATTGGCATGGCTGGTGCAGGAGGGCAACGTGCTGGGCACATGGGACCAGAGTGGAGCCATCCCTCCCCACGCGGCTCAGTGCCGGCAGGCGATGTCCGAGCTGGGGTGGAGAGGGGCTGCCGAGCCCCGGGGAGGGCTGCAAGGGGTTTCTTGGTGTGGCCTTGGTGTGATCCCCTCCTGGGATGACCCTGGACACCTCCTGCATGGACCCGCTGGTCACCACATTGGAAATGGACCCACATTAAAATTAATCCCAGGAGCAGCGAGGTGGGGTGGGAGCTCGGGATGTGCCTGCTCCAGGACGGAGCTGTGGAAGGATGCTCAGGACCTCTAGTACCAGCAAGGACTGGGATCCCACTGCCTTCCCAGCTTGTCTCAGGGCTCCACCACCTTCTGAACTTGCCTGGGAATTACAGGAGGGATGGATCTGGATGACGGGGAACTGTCTGCTCCTTGTCCCCACAGCAAAGCATGGAACAGCACAGTGAGAAGAAGCAGGACACGGTGCCATCGCAACCCAGAAGATACCATGAGATAAGAATGCTATGGACCCTAATTTTGGGGTTATCTCAGCATCTGCAGGGGGACTCATATTTTCCAAATAACACATCACATCGCTGCTTCCCCCAGCATTACTACCCAGGGCTTTCCCCCCCAAACCTGGCAAAAACCATACCCCAAATTACACACACCCCAGTGCGGGCAGCTGCCGTGAAGCAGAGCTGTGGTTGGCACCCAGCCAGCAACATGTCCCTGGGCTGGGTGGGCTTGGGGACACGCGGGGAGGGAGATGCTCCTGCTCTGCATCCCTGTGCACCCTCTCCTCCCTGGGAAGCAGCAGCCAAGGGGGGCGACTCACCATAGTCTTTCTTACAGTACTTCTTCATGTTGATCTTCAGTTTCCCCTTGGAGGCTTTGCAGTATGAGTCACAATCTGCACAGGAGAGAGGGGGAGGGCAAGAAAACATTAACAAAACAAATTAGCCTTAAAATGAATAAAAGGCTGGGGGAAGGGGGGGGACGGCTCAAAGCTGCAGCCTGCCATGAATAAGCAGCGTGCCTGTGATATCCATCTGCCAGGCCCCGATTGGGTCGTCTAAGGGGGCATTCAGAAAAACCTTCCTTTCTAAAGAAAGCTTTTCACAAAGGAAACCATCCTCCCGCCTACCTCCCCCAGTCCGGCTTCCCTGGGCCGCCTCTGTCTTCCTGGGAGACCCCGGGGCCTCCCTTATTGTGCCACCCAGAGCTTTTGAGAGCCACACAAATTCCCCCTGTTCTCCAGCTCCCAACTGGAGCCTGCCCGGAGCCCACAGAAGCCCCATTGTCACCCCTAACCCAGGCTGGTGTCAGCCTTTGGCATTCATTGCGGAGAGATTCGGGCTGGGGTCACCCTCAGACAATGCGGGTCAGAGAGGAAATTAGCAGCCCATGAAGCATTAGCAAAGCCTTTTGGTGTCCACTCTACTGAAGTGTGCAAATAAAATACCCCAGTAGGAACATTTCAGTTCTAATGGGCCCCACTGCTGGGACACGCTGGCTTTGCTCGGGCAGCGCAGTGGCCAGTGCGGCGGGCAGGCAGGAGCACTGGCACGACAGCCTGGCAGCACCAGCACGGCAGCCTGGCAGTGCCGCCGGGGCTGGCAGGGCTGGAGCTGAGCCACAGAACCAGGCGGCTGTGGGATGCTGAGCCCTGCTTCGGTAGCTGCTGGTCCCCGGGGATACTGAGCCCTGCTCCAATGCCTGCATCTCCCCAGGGATGCAGAGCCCTGCTCTGGGAGATGCTGGTCCCCAGGGATGCTGAGCCCTGCTCCAGTGCCTGCTTCTCCCCAGGGATGCTGAGCCCTGCTCCGGGAGCTGCTGGTCCCCAGGGATGCTGAGCCCTCCTTGGGGAGCTGCTGGTCCCCAGGGATGCAGAGCCCTGCTCTGGGAGCTACTGGTCCCCAGGGATGCAGAGCCCTGCTCTGGGAGCTGCTGGTCCCCAGGGAGCTGCTCCCATGCAGGATGCAGCTGCACAGCATCACACTGTCAAATGGCATCGTGCAGTCGGTGCCCTCCATCCACCACTGGCAACATCCCAGTGGCACCGTGGCCAGGCAGTGCCACAGTGGCTGGGGATGTGCCACCCCATGCTAGCTCCCAGAGTTGGGGCTGGCTCATGAACATGATGTCCATGCACATCCCATGTCTCCTCACCACCCATGGGTGCTAGAAAGAGACCCCAGCACCACAGAAACCCCCTATTTGGGGGAAAAAGGAATGCATCTGGCTGTGGCAGGAGGCGTTGGTACAGCGATAGTCCTTGGACATCTCCACCTCTCCCAACTGCCCACCATTCGTCCACGGCCACCATTGGAGAGCAGGTGTGAAGATCTGACAAAAGGTGACTGTGTGGCCCCAGGGCTCTGTGAGCAGGGTGGGATGCTGGGACAGTGGGGGATGCTGCTGGTACCCCATGGCCAGCGGACACAAGGTACCCGTATCTTGCCCCAGGCCACATCGACAGTGCCAGACCAGAACCACACATGCCCATGCAACACCCCATCCTCTCCAGGGGACCTGAAACGCTGGGGGAGAAGCTGTGCAACATCCCCCTCTGTGTTCCCCTTTAGCACGGCTGTGTCATACGGCAGGGTGGCATGTGCCACAGCCTCAGCAGGACTCCCTTCTTACATACTGCAAGAGCCCTTGCAAGAAGAAGTTGCCTCCTGGAGAAGTTGACACAAAGCAGGCTGGGAGGGGAAACTGAGGCAGAGGGCTGGGAGGTGGCTGCACAGCTATAGCAGCTGCAGCATTTCCTGGTGATAGCTCCATTTGCAACTCTGCTGGTATGAAGTCAGCTTTGGGACAGGGCCATGCTGGAGGAGGTGGCCTCCAGTGGTGGATGCTCAGAGCCAGCCCAGGCAAGGAGGGCACCAAGATCTTGCAGACACAGTGCACTGGGTGCTCTGCGCCCTCTCAGCTCACCCGCCTCAGTACAGGAGGTTTCCCTGGAGTGGGAGGTGGGTTCAGAAACATGGGGAGCTTCCGCAGGTGGAGAGGAGGTGCTCCAGGAGGTCTCATGGACCCCAGTTCCAACCCTCACCATTGGCAGCAGAGCCAAACCCAGCCTCAGCTTCTATTTCAGCTTGAGTCGGGGAACCAACAAGAGAAGGAAATCCAGAGACCTGAACGCCCACACATCCCAAGATCACCAGGGACCACCTCAGTCCCAACACCTCTGAGCCATGCGTGCCCCAGCCCCTCTCAGCATGGCCAGGTGGCGTCACCTCATCTCAGCACTACGCTCCTGCCCCGCTGCTGCTCCCATTCCTCAGGAGGCACCCACAGTCAGACACGGTTTCACGCTCTTTCAGTATGACCTAGCCAGGGCTGAAAGCAAATGCTATGATATGGAGTGGGGCACCTTCCTCCTCCAAGCATCCCAGCTGAGATCTCTGCCCACCTACAACCTGCCCTTAGAAACCCAGGAGCTGAGCTGATGACCAAGGGGTTCCAGCAGCTGATACCTCCCCTTTGCTTTTCTCATCTAACACGACCCTGAACATCAAGTAAAACTTGAAATGCACTGAGAAAAGAGTGGATATTCCATAAAAACTGTAGTACAGATGACGGCAATTTGCTAGCAAAGTCCCAGCCATGCCTACGTGGCAGGATGCCACCATGCAGCAGGACGTGGCCACCTGGTGTCACCGAGCCCAGGCAATAGAAATATTCCTGATCCAACTCATGGGTAAGATCTTCCTGACCATAAACATGGAAAAAAAGTCTATAAGGGAAATAAACGTGCATGTGGCAACCCAAGAGCCCCGGGGTGCTCTCTCTCACCTGCTCGGTGGAGCAGGGGATGGACAAGGGACAGGCCATTGGGCTGCTTCGCCAGGCAGCTAGCACGATTCCGCTTAACTGCAGATTGCTGGTGTTTTCCGGACACTAATGCGGTTACAATAAACGTGATGATGGTTCTCCTCTGGCACAAAAATCCTGGAGCTCTGTAGATACTTATCACTGCTGTTACATCTCAGCCCCCCAGCAGCAGCTGATCCGCAGAAGGGGCTGATGGAAGGGTAGGCAACCAAGCAGGGAGAAGCTCAGGAGCTCTGCCTGCAGATCTCTCTTCCCCTGGCCAAATCGAAACCAGACAAACAGATGGTGGCGAGCAGCTGGCTCTGAGCACTAGTGAGGGGCAGGGGTGGAGGGCAGCTCCTACCTGTGTGCCCCATGGCTTGGGCCCAGCATCCGCAAGGGGGTCTCCACCAGCCAGGTGGGCAGAGCCCATCGAGAACAGATCCTTGTCCAGCCCCACAGCACTGCTCTGGACTTCAGACCAGACCACTCACAACAGTGGTCTCTTCATCAACCTCTCTCCCCAGAAACACCCCTGACCACATAGAATGAATCATAGAATGGTTCAGGTTGGAAGGAACCTTAAAGCCCACCCAGTCCCACCCCCTGCCCTGGGCAGGGACACCTCCCACCAGACCAGGTTGCTCCAAGCCCTGTCCAGCCTGGCCTTGAACACCTCCAGGGATGGGGCAGCCACAGCTTCTCTGGGCAGCCTCAGCCAGGGGCTCACCATCCTCACAGCAAAGAATTTCTTAATCATAGAATGGCTTGGGATGGAAGGGACCTTAAAGATCATCTAGTTCCAGCCCCCCCTGCCATGGGGTATAAGGCTAATGAATATGGAATTTACAAATGGCTTTTGCTTTACAGTTTGTTAGACTCTAATCACATTTTCAGAAGCTATAAATTCACTGATAATCAGTAGTATCGAAGATCTAGTACATACATTTCCTACAACGAACACCATCAAGTTAAAAATGCTCTCCAAAGAGGATTACAATTAAAAGATTTAAAAACACTGACTTTGACAAGGTTTCAATAAATTATTTTAAAATATAAATAGTTCTTATCACCATTAATGCAAACTTCATTTTATAGATTGTTGAATTTCTTCCTAATATCCAATCCAAAGCTCCCCTCCTTCAGTTTGGAACCGTTACCCTGTGTCCTATCATTACACTCCCTGATCCAGAGTCCCTCCCCATCCTTCCTCTAGGCCCCCTTCAGGGACTGGAAGGGGCTCTAAGGTCTCCTCGGAGCCTTCTCTTCTCCAGGCTGAACCCCCCCAACTCTCTCAGCCTGTCCTCACAGCAGAGGGGTTCCAGCCCTCAGATCATCTTTGTGGCCTCCTCTGGCCCCACTCCAACAGGTCCATGTCCTCCTTGTGCTGAGGGCTCCAGAGCTGGATGCAGTACTCCAGGTGGGGTCTCACCAGAGCAGAGTAGAGGGGTAGAATCCCCCTCCCCCCTGCCCTGCTGCCCACACTTCTTTTGATGCAGCCCAGGATGTGGTTGGCTTTCTGGGCTGCAAGTGCACATTGATGGCTCATGCACACACCTGAGCTGCCCAATCCTCACACCACTGCCATGATATTTCTACTCTACCTGAGATTACAGGCCTGCTAGAAGCCCACCCCAGCACTGCTTTCCAGCCGGGGAGGCTGTGGGGTGATGGGACACCACCCCGCTGCCCCCCTAGGACAGCACCCCATCCCCACAGCCTCCCTTGCTCCAACACTGCAAACCTGGAATGGGGTTTGCAGCTCAAGACGCCCAGCTCTGGCCCTGCTTTTACTGACACAACCCTTGTTCTGCCTTCCCTTTCTCTTTCTTTTTCTCCCAACCCCACAGGCTGTGCCAGAGCCTCAGCTGGTTCAAATTGAACTTGATGTGGCCAGAGGCAGCTGGTGTAAATCAGTGTAAATCACCAGATGCCAGGGCTGATTTACATGGGTGGGGGATTTGCCCCAGTTCATTTCCTTTGTCTCCTAGGTGGAGACCTCTCCTGCCTCCTGGGTGACTTGGAGGTCCTCTGGGGCCTCTTTGGGAGGGCAAATGTAATTTCTCAGAGTGCAGTGCTGAGTGTGTGTTTGCTAGTAAGCAGCACTATGCGTGTGGGGCGATGCTGCAAGATTGCTGCTTGCGTAGGGAAAGTGCGCGGAGGGGATGCTACAGGATATTATTTCAGTGTTGCTTAACTCCTGGAAAAGACCCTGCTCTTGTCCCTCAAGTGACGTTTCAGCAGTTCAGGCTCTGGGGGAAGGTTTGCTGAGCTGCTGGTCCCCTGATTGAAGGTGAGAGCAGAGTCAAGCTCAAAGGCTGGGGAAGGGGTGGTAGGAAGGGGCAGCAATGGGAGGAGAGGATTGATTTGGAGCCTGGAGTGCTCTAAATGCTGTTTCAGTGACTCCTGCGTGTGTACAGGAACTATACGTGTGATGTGAGACTCCTGCGGAGTTTGTCCCCTGAGCTCCCAGAGAAGCTGTGGCTGCCCCATCCCTGGAGGTGTTCAAAGGCCAGGTTCGATGGGGCTTTGAGCAACCTGGTCTGGTGGGAGGTGTCCCTGCCCAGGGCAGGGGGTGGCACTGGGTGGGCTTTAAGGTCCCTTCCAACCTGAACCATTCTATGATTCTATAAGCCTATGAAGTCCTAAGGCACGTGCTGTTTGTTCTGGCTGTAGGTCCCTCTCACCCATCTCTGGGAGGTTGCAGAGGATCAGCCTGGCATAACCTAATTGGAAGGGAATGCCAGAGTCTGACCAAAAGGCCAGGCTGAGAAGAAAAGGAGGTTGCCTGAAGAAGTGAAGCCCCCTTTGGGATGGGGAACACCTTGGTACCTGAAGCATGGGGTGGTAAATGTCCAGGTCTTGTCCACCCAGGTCCTACAGGCATGATGGGGTGGACACCACTTGGTGTCCTACAGGACTGGTGGATGGGGTCAGCCCCAGCTCTCTGCCCCATCCTGGTGGACACAGATGTCCCCTGGTGCAGAACCAGGGGTGGTCCTCACCCTGGTGCTGTCCTGCCCTGCTCCTCCTCTGGGCAGACCTGCCCTCTCTGCCTGCCTGCTCTCCACAGATCCTGAAACATCTCCCAGTCCCTCCTAGCCTGTATTTGGCCTGGCCACCTCCCTTCTGAAGGACTCCGACAGCCCTGGCTACAGCATGGTGGCGTGGGAGCGATGGAGTGGTGATACCCCAACACCCTCCTCCCCCCGCTCCCAGCGCTTCCCTCCCCGAGTTTGCTCAGCTGCACAAATATTTCACTGCAAATCCCCGTTTCAGAGACTCAAACCCAAAAGCACAACCAGACCCTAGGGCTGGCTGTTTTTTCATCACCGCATCCTTACGTGTCGCGACCTGCCGGGGGGGAACATCCTGCACCTCCTGGCTGGGTCCCGTGGGCTGGGAGCCACCGGCTGGTTCCCTGTGGGAAAGCACAAACTTTTGGCGTTTCCTGGCTGAGCCGAGCGGGAGGGGAACTGGGAAGAGGCGGTTGGCGCTCCTTGTTCGCAGAGGGCTGGGAGCAGGTGGCGGGCGGCTGTTTCGTGTCCATCGCAGCTTAGTAAAATGTGTCAGCGTAGCGTTCGGCAGCTTTGCAGCTCAGCCCATCCCCTTGATATAACTAATTCTCTGGCTGAGCAAAGAGTTTTCACAGCTAAACACCTTCTTTGTTTTGCCTTTTTCTTTTTTTTTTTTTTTTCAAAAATTGCCTTTTTTTTAAAAAAAAAAGGTCTTCATTTTAGGGGGTCATTTGAGCAGGGCTGGGGCTGCTAGCATAAGACTGAAAGCCATGAGAAGTTGGGGCCCTGGTCACCCCCTGGCTTTGCTCATGCACCCCCCTCCTGCCAGGGCACCGATGCTTTCGGGGTTGGGAGGACAGAGGTGCTGGCAGTCGGAGCTTGGGGCGCTGAGCCCGCCTTCCCTAGAAGATGCTGTGCGAAACTGCCTCTTGCTGTGCTTGCAGTTCCGAAATGAGCTTTAAGCCCCTGTGAAAGCCACATGTCGGTAACGGAAATTAAAGGCCCCTTGATTCTGACATGATAGAACGATTAAAGCCACATTTCTTGGCCTGCGTACCTAACTCGAAACGCAGATATAAGGCTTAGATCCCCGAGGGGATTCAGCTTTCTAATCCCAATTTATGCAGCTAAATTCCTATTGATTTCCCCCAGGTAGGGCCCTAAATACCTTTGTGGGCTGACATCCAAAGCGGAGGTGTCGTGGCTTAGAAGGGGAGACCCAGCCGGGACAGCTTGGCCTCAGCGTTCCAGCAGGTTGAGGTGTTTGCCCGTGTTCTCCGTGTGCTCCCGAGGGGCTGCGCTTCTTGCTGGGGCTCTGCGGGTGGGGGTCTGGGGGTCCCCATCTCCCCTTTGCAGCAGCCGGGATGTGCAACCAGCCCGAGCCGCAAAATGAAGGTGCAGGTCCAAATGTCAAATCCTTAAATCTGTGAGCCCATCACTGGAAGGCGCAGGGCTGAGAAATGGGAGTGGAAGTCTGCCTGGGCTCCCAGATACCCCCAGTGCTCACCAGTTCAGATCAATGGGGGTGGTTTGATTTCCTCTCCTGACCATGGCGATGAACAGCTTTCACCTCCTTTCCTTTTTTCCCTTCCTCCCCAGCATTATCGGTCAGAAATCCTCCATCGGGCGCTGCTTGCGGGCTGCAGTATCCCTGCAGGGAGCTGGGGCGTGAGCTGCCTGCGGGGATGGGGCTGTGAGCAGTGGTGACCGTGGGGAAACAGAACAGCATCCAGGTCCCCACCAGCTCCAGGCAAATCAGTGCTTGGAAAGGCCCCGAACCCGTGCTCCAGCACTTGCGTTGCTGCTTCTTCTGGCTTTCTAACAGCTCCTGAAGCACTGGGGGGGTTTTGCCCCCACCTGAGGGATGTGACTTTCAGCTCGGTGAAACCCACATGAGTCCCCATAGGGAGGAAGGCGAATGTCTTGCTGCTGCATCTCTGTGATATCACTGGTATCACAGCGATGCTGAAGATGGACCCAAGTGAACTTTCCCTTCAATGGGAGTCGAGGAGTCCCAGCTCCCAGCTGCGGTCCATGCCCAGACCTCGCCGCTGAACCAACAGTGCTCTCAAACGAAGCCCCAGGGTGGGTCCTGTCTACATCGAGATGTTTCCTGAGCCCATCCAGCAACTACAGAACTATTCCAGGTGCTCCAAAGAACAGCTACAGCCTGTAGCCCTGTACAGGACAACGTGCATCAACCTACAGCTCCATGGGCCTACGGAGCTCCATGCTGCCCCATCCCCATGGGGCTGCACACTCTTCCAAACTGTTCGGGCTGCAGAAATAAATCTCCAACCCCCTTTATGGGCAGCAACTCAATATCTTCAGCTCATAGTTGGGTTGGGAGCACAGAGGAAAAGCACATGGAGCAGAAGGGGAGCCAGCCTTTGGGGAGGGCAGGGATGGAAACATTGCGTCTCTGCTCTGTGACTGAGCATGGGCTCAGCTTGATGTGCTCAAACTGGGCATGAAAATGCTTCTGTGAGCCATCTCAAAACATCCCAAAGGCAGTTGGAAGCCACGTTCCCAGGTGACACGGGACAAAATGAATCCACCACTACCTAGCAACAGGACAGGAGATGATGTCCCTGTGCCAGGGTTGGCCCACAGTGGTTATGACAGGGATGCTTTTGGCTCTTGGACTTCTGGATATTTCCCCAGATGACCATGAAATCCTGTTTCACTTCCCGTAGCACTGAAGCTGCCCCCTGCTTCCATCCCAAAGGATTATTTTAACATCTCCATCAGTCTCAGCGAATGACTGTTAGAGTCATTTTGGAGAGTGCCGGCTCTGCTGGCCAAACATGCTTGCTCCAAGCTTCTAGCTCCTGGCCTTTGCTGACCACACATCCCATGGGAGGGGATGCTCTGGAATAGTCCTCTCCTTGCACAGGGAGCAGGGATGGGCTTCTCCCAGTGGGATGAGTGGCAGGGGTTGCGGTGTATCTGGCTTGCAGAGCACACATTGACTGTGAGGGATTGATGCTGTAATTTAATCTGGGCTGGACTCCAGTGGGAGTCTTTGTCTCGGAGCAGGCTGCTTTAATATAAAACCAAATTTAAGGCAGAGAATGCCTCCCAGGTTATTCGCTTTAGCAATGGGATCGCTCCTCCTGCCCGCCCAGCAGCTTCCCTTCCCTGCTCTGGTGGCTGACAGGAGCAGGGGAGTCTGTTATGACTAAGTTGGTTCTTCTTCCCCCCACCTGGCAATGACCCAGCTATTGTCTGTGATGCCCTTTGCAAATATAACATGCAAATGAGCGCTCTTCATTTTGGGGCTGGCTGCAGGACAGCTGGTGCCTCTGGCTGGGTGGCCCCGGCCATCTCTCCAGCATGGCTGGGAACTGCTTTGGGGAGGTTCATAATTTGCGAGCCTTGGACCTGGACTGAGCTGGGACTGGGCTGCTCAAGCTGTGCATGTTGTGTGATCTGCAAAATGGTCCCCCAGGCTTGGAACAGTCCCCTTCGCAGCCTGTGGACGGGGGTGCTGAGGGCCTGGGTCTGCTCACAGAGGGTCTGTGCAAAGTCCTGGTGCAAAGCAAGACCCTGGCGTGGGCTTGCATTGAACCACATGGCCATATGACTTTGTCTGTCTTGGTTCATCCCCGAAGCTGGCCCAGGACAGCTGGCCTTGGAGCAGCGGTCTCCACAGCGTGCCCTGGGAAAAGGAGCTGGCAGGGATTTGTCCCATCAGCGGAGACCTAACTCCATCAGCTCCTGGGGCAGCCTCGGAGAGGGTCTGTGGCCAGTCTGCTCCACGTGTAGAGGCAGAGGCGCCTGCTCAGGCACCAGATCGGAAGGTCTGCTCTCTGAAGCAGTCTCAGGAGCGCTCTGCACCAGCACACATGTGCATGGGACGCTGGGGACAGCCCTGCCCTATAACGAGCACCGCTGCTGCGGCAGGGAGCTGTGCCAGCTGGTCTGAGCAGGAAAAGTGCAGCGAGATATTTTCACTTTTTTTTTTTTTTTTTTTTTTTTTTGGTGCTTTGTAGACCCTAATAATTCCCTGGGACCTCACTGAAACCCCTGGGACCACCTGTCAGGAATATCCTGACCCCTGCCTGCAGCTCTGCCTGCCCCACGCTGCACACCATGTCCTGGGCCACCAGAACCTCGCTGGTCCTCACCAAACAGTGTGTGTCAAAGACATCCTCAGGCAGCGACCAGGCTGTTCCGTGCCTGAACTGGGGACTTGTTGCATGGTGCTGGGGGAAAAGATGGTTGAAACCCACCCGTGCACCAGGCCAGCAGCCCACCGCAAAGGGGGAGCCGGGTCTGCAGCCCTGCAGGCATCTCCAGCGAGGATAACTGCCATTAACCTCTCCCTTGGAACAAGAAGGTGCAAATGAGCCCACAGTAGCCTCCTTTCTTCTGGCTGAACAAGATTGATTGAAAAACAAATTGGCGCAAATAAAGCATGTAATTAGATTAAAGCCTCTCGCCTGCAGCGGGTGGAAAGCAGCGGCCGGCGCTTCGCAGGAGCCCACAGCCCCCTTCCCAGCTCCGCAGCATGCAGCAGGGCTCCGGGAGAGGGGCAGTTGGCATCAGCCCCTCCGGCAGGACCGCCAGCCCCCCGCAGGATGCGGCCAGGGTGGCCCATACCCTCCAGGAGCTGCCCTTGCTGGGGATGGTCATGCTCGGCCACCCTGTTTTGAGCTGTGACCCACTGCAGCATCCCGGCAGCTGGGTCCAGGCACCGTTTAGATGCTGCTGGGGCACACCGTGACTCGTTTGGTCCAGCCCTGGGACCCCTGGCTCCTGCCACCCCCTGAGCCCCACTGCAGGTGGGGGTGAGTTTGCTCCTTGCTTCTCTAGCTGCCTGCTGCCAGTTTTGGGATGGGAGGGAATGGGCACGAGCCATTTTTGGTGTCTCGGGACCTCATGGCCTCATGAGCATCCCGCTTTTTCCCCAATATAAAGGGAGCAAGCAGGCAGGCTCTGGCCACTGGTGACACAATGGGGACGGCCCAGCTGTGCCAGACACTAAAGCACTGGAAAACATCGCAGGAACCCAGGAGATTTATGGCACATCCACCCTTCACCCTCCTCGCCCTGCTCCCAGGAGCAGGCTGGCAGCATGTTTCCTACCCGCTCCCCACAGGAGCAAACCCAGCGCCGATCCCTGGGAGACGTGGGGGATGCAGGGTGCCAGCCCTGACAGCTCTTCATCCCCACCCGGCGCTTCCCCGCTGCAAACGTGTCTCCAGCTTCCGACCGCTGACGAACTCCAGGGTTGCCGCTCCCAGTGCCCCTGGGGACACAGCCCTGCCGAGAGCCGCAGTCGACATGATTAAATACGTTAATAGGAAACCATCTGTCTTCGGGACCATTGGTCACCCTATAAATTCCCGGCCTGACAGCAGCTCCCCCCGGCCGAGTGGGCACTGCGCGGGACGCGGGAGCAGGATGTAACCAGAGCCAGGGCAGATCAGACTTTCCGCTCCCGGGGAAACACGGCAAAGGAGAGCTGGGGCTGGGGGCAAGCGCTTTGTTTTGCCAAGGGGAAACAGTATCTGGAAATGTCCCAGGAAGGAGAGAAAATCAATTCATTTCACTTCAAATTCATAATTTTTTGGGTTTTTTTAAGATGGGTTTGACAGTGATGCTGGGCTTGCAAGTCCTTGCCCTGAAGCTTGTGACTTGGCTATTTTGCCCAGGGCTTATGGGCACCCAGGTCCCCCCAGTGTCAGAAGGACAGTCCTTGAGGTGGCAGTGTCTCAGAGCTGGGGATGTGGGGATGGAGGGATGCAGGGATGTGGGAATGGAGGGATGCAGGGAGGTGGGGATGGAGGGAAAGGGAGATGAAGGAATGGAGGGATGTGGGGATGGAGGGATGCAGGGGTGGAGGGATATAGGGATGTGGGGAATGAGGGATATGGGGATGCAGGGATGAAGGGATGCAGGAAGCCCTGTGATGGTATTGTAAGAGCATGATGCAGTTGCGCGTGAAGCTTATCTGCATTTCAGCAGAAGTTTTGTGATTTTTTTTTTTTGTTGTTTCTTTTTCCCCCAAAACATTCTGAAATATTTTGAAGTGACTAGAAGTTTTCTCCCTGGAAGCCCCTCACCCCTATTGTGCTCACGGCCATCCACTGGGGATCACCATGAGAAACCTCTTTTCAGGAGGGAGCTGGATGCTGTGGCAGATCAATCAGTCAATCAATCACACAGTCAATCCATCACCTTGCTTACAGCCTCAGACAAGCAAGAGAATACCCATGCAGGGCTGAATTAATTACTCATTTGGATGGGTACAAAGCTGGAGATGCCCAGACCGAGCCCAGATTTACACCAAGTTGACTGAATTGAGAATTTCGCCTCCTGATTGTACCGCATGCAGCTGTGGAGACCTTTATTCCCAGCCTGTGGGATGCTCCTGGCTCTCCACAGAACTCGGACTCACTGTTAGCGCTTCCTCGGAGCGACGAGCTGGAATTTTTCTCTCCATCAGTGCAAAGTTCTGCCTGGCCATGCCCCATCCCTGGCTCAGGAAGCATCCTCACCCGAAAGCCTGGCAGCTCCTCCCCAGCCTGGCCGGCAGCCCTTCGGACCTCTCTGGGGATCTGTTGATCCCCTCCAGATGTGCGAGCACTAACACGAGTGTGCACACACATGCACACGTTCCTTTTCATTGAATATCAGTGCTGGGTGACTACCAAGACATGTCGCTACTTCAAATCCCAAAATACCTAAGGCTAGCTGGTACACTGCTTGCAATTCTGCAGGGTTACAACTTTGTGATTTCCTTTGTTGTCTGGAGGTAAATCTAGTTTGAAATCAGACACCTCCTCAGGCTTTTCCTTCTCAATACATAACATCAATATAATGTCTTTTGATAGTCCCTTTTGTGTTAAATTTACAAGGTGCTAAGTAAGTTGGGTTTTTTGGTGTATTTTTTTTTTTTCAGTTTGCCTCTGCTAAAGGAGATCTGCCCAAGGATCAGTCTCCCACAGGAGCCTGTGCTCCCTCTGCTCAGTGGAGAGCATCCCTCCCTCCACCGGGCAGGGTGCCTGTGGCACCACAGCACCCTGGGGCGCACAGCCCCGGGGGCTGACAGGAGGCTGGAGGAGCTTGGGTGGCTGTGCCATGCCCAGCAGCTGAGGCTCGTAGCCAGCCAGCCAGCCAGCCAGTCCAGCCGAGCAGAGATTTGGACCTGCTGGGGTGACTGTGCTTGGGGCACAGCCTGAGATTCGTGAGGGTTGCAACATCCAACGCGTGTTAGCAGGGTTGGTTTGGGACCACCTCCAAGATGAAACCACAGCACAGGGGGAAGACTCCGACCCAAGCATCACCCCATGGGTAGCCAAGGCCATAGGAAGCAGGGGGTGACAGGATTTCAAGGGACATTTCACCTGCCCCTCTGACACAGCCACCAAGTCTACATCGGCAAGACACCATGGGCAGGTTCCACCCTCCAAACACAATGACCATGATGCAAACCAGGTGCAAAGCTGCCACCTTCCCTCCCTGCTTGCTCAGTGCTCTGGGAAGGAGGGAAGACAAGAACTTCAGCATGGGGTGGGATTTGTTTCCTCCAGCCCTCCAAGAGCCCACCCATGAGCCATGCCTGTGCCCTAGCACAGTGTGATGAGCCAGGTTCTCACTGGCCAAGCCATCAGCACCCATTGCATTTGCCCCTGTGGGTCCAACACTGGGGAGACATTTGCCACTGACCTCACCCAGGGCTGGAGCTGGTCCAGCGGTTTAGATAAGTGTTCGGGAAGGGGTCCGGGAGCAGCCCCGTGTCCCGTCCCAACCGGAGGTGCTGCGCAATGCCAGTGGCCCGTCCCCACGCTGTCATTATCCAAGCAAGCGTCGCACCCTTCGCAGATGTTGTGGAGGCAGCTGGTGGCTCACATGACGTTGACTCCTTGTTTCCAGCTGCTGCAGCTCATTAGAAGGAGCTATGGTACATTTAATCCTTTCCTAATGTCACTTTTCCCTTGAAGCTGTTGCCACAGTGATGATCACAGCGTTTATGTGACCATGAGCAGGGGGGACAGTGGCCCACAGCCTCTGCTTGGGAGTGGACGTGTGGAGGCAAAAAGACCACATTCCCACAGGGATGCACAGGTACAAGCTGGCCGGGAGGCTGGAAATAAGGAGGTGGCTCCCAGCTGCCCAAGCCATGAAATTGCAGCACAGCTCCTGTACCTGTGGTGGGAGCAAGTGATTTAACTCATCTTCTAACAGCACCTGGTGAGGTTTTGCTGGGGTGGCGTGAATGCCAGTGGCAGCAAACCTGAGGGACCCCGCAGGTCCCTTTTCCTCCGTGCCCATCTGTGAGGGTGACTTTGAGCCGCCCTGTGAGATCTGCATGTTGTCCTTCTGTGGTGGGACGGACCAGCCCTGTTCCTGCTGCATACCTCTGTGATTGCCCCAGGGCTGTACCTGGGAGCTGGGGACTCTCCAAGGGTGGCCTCACACCACCCTGTTTCTTCTAGGCATGGGCAGGCAAAAATGAAAGCCTTTGTCCTTCAGGCAAAAGGAAAACAACCCCTTTATAGGGCAGGACTATTCTGAGAACCAACAAATGGTGGTGGGACAGGAGCACCAACCCATCCGAGAGGCCAATTCTCCCCATTCCTGGCTCTTGGTGGAGGATTCTGGCTAAAACTTGGAACTTAACCCCAAAGCCTAAGCCTGTACTACTGTGAACAGTTCAGCTGCAGCCTGGGAAGGATGCCTAGCCTCCAGCCCTGCCAGGGATGGGATGGGAAGGCATCAGAGGTGTCCCAAATTTGGGACATGGGTATGGGGTGGTGGGGGGCCCAGAGAGCACCACGGAGCTACAGGGGGAGGTTTCCGTGGGGTGAGCGTGTGAACGTACAGAGTGGTGCACAGGGAGGGAGCGGGTGCCATGGGGGCAGTGAATTGTCCCAAATGCTCCCGACGGTGTGTGGCACGGTGGTGGGGGCTCGGCACCACGATGGCACTGGGGTCACCTGGCCACGCAAGGTGGATGGAGTGCTCTCCCCCCGGGGAACGAATGTTTGCAAGTGAATATTTTCTACTATTTCCTACAAAGTTTCTATTTTCCCGGACTGAAGCCATAACATTTGCGTGTGTTTTTTCCAAGTGAGACACAGAAGCAGGAACAGTCTTGAACGGTTCAGACAGCCCACAGGACTGGTTTTTGGTGGTATTTTGGTTTGTGTTGTGTTGTTTTGGTTTTTTTTTTTTCCTTGAGACTATTCCAGATTGTTCCAGAGCAGAGACCTGACTGCCCATCTCCCTTCTCTGAGACACTTCTGGAAGGTATTACTCATCCTCGCATACCGCAGCATGCATCCACCTCTGGGTTGTCTCTGCACTCTGGGAAAGCTGCTTCGGGCCCTGGCACATCCAAGGGAGCCCCAGGGATTGCTAAGAGTGGAGGTTTTTTCCCTTTCCTGCACTTACATCCAGCCTCTTCCTCAGCAGCCAGGAACAAAAGGGCCCAGGCAACACCTTGAGCCCAAACGACTTTTGGAAAGTCCAGATCTGGGTTTGAAACTGCGGAAGCCAGTGGGAAAACCATGCAAAGTTGTATCAATCCAATCACCTGTTTTTATTTAAGCCTCCCAACTGAAATCATCCACCTAAGATAATCATTTCCAAGCCAATCTGGATTCGATTCAGATAAGACAACGACTGACTGGCAGGTTTGTAAACCTTTTCCCCGCACTGTTATGGGGTTTTTTTTGACCTTTCCCTGTGGCCTCTTCCGCATCTCTAAACGGGACCAGGAAAGGATGGGGTGGTAGCAAGAGCTTTCCTCGCCTGGCCACGAAAATGAGAAGCACCCCCTCCTCATCCTCCAATCTCCCGGCACGGGAGAGCATGAATGCATTTCATCTAAACAATTCAGTTTTGGACCATTGCCCCAAATTGATTCGGACCTCCGCGAGCTAAGCGGAGACAGGCAGGGCCCCCCCCCATGCTAAGGTCGACATTGTTCCACCCCTTGTACCATGGCCAGCTTTGGCCCATGCTCTTTGGAAATTTACCCCTGCTTGACTGTGAGCGGTGGTGACACTAACACGGCTCTTGGCGAGGAAGGCGCTTTCTGTCCTGCGTAGCTACGAGCAGAGGAAATAAAGCAACATCTCTCCCAGAACTGGCTGCACCCAAAGTCTCCCACTAATTCCTTTCTCCATCTCTATAACCCTTTTGCTCCCATATCAGGGAAGCTCTGGCTTGCAGAAAAGCCGATTTAAGGGTTTGCCAAGAAAACACCATGAATTTTGGTGGGATGCTTCAGGGTGGTGGTGGGAGCTGACCAATGCCAAAACTCAGGACCGCTTGATGCTCCCCGCCGAGGGGAAGGGATGAAATATAGAGGGTTCAAGCTCCCTGGACAAAACAGTGCTTAAAAAGTCCAATAAAAATCACTGGGAGAAGAATTATGATCGGCTGCCGGGCCCATCAGATTGCTCAGCTTGGCTCAGCCTCCACTGGGCTTTCACAGAGAGGCGGCACGAGCAGCTCCTGGTGAGATGGATTGGTCCCTCGTTGCCCCTCTGGGCGGGAGCAGGGAGATCTGCCCCTCCAGCGATGCAGGGATCCAAGAGACGCTGGCAAGTCATTTCTCATGGCTCGCAGGCTGTCAGGATGCCCAGCTCCCTCCCAGACCACGGATAACCCTCTCCCAGCCTCCAGCGAGGCGTCCCTTTGCAGAAGGGAGGTCTCTAACCCTGCTGAGATGTTCTCAGTTACAGGCTTTATGCAAACACAGTTGGGGTTGGGCAGATCCCTAAATAACCCTCCTCTCCACGACAAGGATGCAGAGTTATGGGACTCATACAGAGTTAGGGGACTGGAACACCTCTCTTAGGAAGAAAGGCTGAGGGATTTGGGTCTTTTCAGTCTGGGAAAAAGACGACTGAGGGGGGATCTTATCAATACTTATAAATACTTAAAGGTTGGGTGTCAGGAGGATGGGACCAGGCTCTTTTCAGTGGTGCCCAGGGACAGGACAAGGGGTAACAGGCACAAACTTGACCATGGGAAGTTCCATCTCAATACAAGGAGGAACTTCTTTCCTGTGAGGGTGGCAGAGCCCTGGCACAGGCTGCCCAGAGAGGTGGTGGAGTCTCCATCTCTGGAGACATTCCAAACCCGCCTGGACGCGTTCCTGTGCCACCCACTCTGGGTGACCCTGCTCTGGCAGGGGGTTGGACGAGATGATCTCCAGAGGTCCCTTCCAACCCCAGCCATTCTGTGATTCTGTGATTCTGTGACTCACTCCTTCCCCGCCAGGGCTGTTTGCTGCCAGGATCTGCAATGGCTCGGGACTGGAGCCTGCAACCTTGCCAGCAGTGCCAGGGTGAGATGGTCCCTTCGTAGCAAGGCTGGAAAGTGTTGCAGACACCTACCCAAATCCTTGGTCAAAGGAGGGGCATGTCCTGACTGACACACCTCTGTTCCTGACAACCATCCCTATCAGCACCCAGGCAGACACATGGGTGGCAGGGAGCACTTTGCTCTCCCCGCTGTCTGCACAGGGACCTGCTCTTCACCAAAGCATCCACATTGGGTGCCTAAAAAATAGGCTTCACACCCCCTTGTCCTGCTCAAGGGTCCTGTGCAGGCTCTATGCTTTTGCTGTGCTCACCCTGGTCCTGCTTGCTGGCCAGCCTAGGGGCCACAGGGACAAATAGCCCAGCACTGTCCCCAGCCCAGCCAGCACAGTGCCTGGCACCAAGCTGGTGGCTGTGACTCGCAGCCCAGGGCTGCCACAGGTCACACCGTCAGAGCACATCAGCTCCGGGCGGGCGCTGACAAGGGCTGTGGCCAATTGAGGTGGCATGTGGAATTTGGCATGGCTGAATGCAGCTGCCCCAGTTGGCAGTTGCCCAGGATGGTGCAGGGAGTTCACAGAAAGGAGCCGTTTCCCCAGCTGTGCTGGTACCCGCGTGGAGCATGCTGGTGGGAGATGTATCACCCCCAAACTAGCCCTCACCCCTGAAGAGTGGGGGCAGCAGGGCTGGGACTTCCGCAGCTCTTTCCTTTCATCCGAGATGTTGGCTGATGGATAAATGCTGCTTCCTCTGAGCCCTCACCTGCATTCAGCCCCTCTCGTGGTCATGCTCTGGGAAGATGTGAGAGGACATGGGGACTGGCAGGGAAAAGACTGTGAATAACAGAGAATGTCCTCAGAAAGGCTCTTTTGGACTCAGGAATAGGTATGTGCCCAGATAAACAAGCTCCTAACAGCAGCAAAACAGCATCGAGAGATCCCTGTGGCCAGTTCAAACAGAGGGACACTGCTCAAGTGTCACCTCTTGCCAAGGCTGGTAGGCAGCTTAGGAGGGCAAACTGCATGCAAAGCTGACCCAAGGGATGCTTCCCACCATGATGATGGGTCAAAGCAATCTTTTACCCACTCACAAATGCTCCCCTGACCTCGAGCAGGGGAGGGGATGGCATGAGCCGGGTCCTGCCTTAGGAAAGGACTGGGGCAGCTGCACTGGGTGGGATGTGCCCTGACCCCTGGCAAGAAGGAGCCCAAGGAAAGGAGAGTCCACCAAAGTTCTTGCTGGGAGGTCCCCAGTGTGAGTGCCAGGACTGCTTCTGCTCCCAGGGTCAGTGATGGTGTGAGGAGACCCCAGCACAGAGACACTGTAGCTCCACATGCAGAGCTTTTTCTCAGGAACGAAGGTCCTTGCAGAAAGGGCTGTGAGAAGCCATCTCACATGTGGCCAGCAGGACTGGGGCAGTGATTGTCCCTCTGTACTGGGCACTGGTGAGGTCCCACCTTGAGTGCTGTGTCCAGTTTTGGGCCCCTCACTGCAAGAAAGACACTGAGGGGCTGGAGCATGTCCAGAGAAGGGCAACGGAGCTGGTGAGGGGTCTGGAGCACAAGTCCTGTGAAGAGCAGCTGAGGGAGCTGGGGGTGTTCAGCCTGGAGAAAAGGAGGCTGAGGGGAGACCTTCTCGCTCTCTACAACTCCCTGAAAGGAGGGAGTAGCCAGGGGGGGTCGGTCTCTTCTCCCAAGAACAGGAAATAGGACAAGAGGAAACAGCCTCAAGTCGTGTCGGGGGAGGTTTAGAATGGAAATTAGGAGAAATTCCTTCACCAAAAGGATTATGAAGCATTGGAACAGGCTGCCCAGGAAAGTGGTGGAATCACCATCCCTGGAGGTATTTAAAAGCCGGGCAGACATGGTGCTGAGGGACGTGGGTTAGTGGTGGACTTGGCAGTGCTGGGTTAACGGCTGGACTTGATGATCTTAAAGGTCTCTTCCAACCAAAATGATTCTATGATTCTATGATCTCTGCATCTCCCCAGCTGAGAAACATCCACATTTGTTGGCAGATCCTGTGATAAACCTGGTGGCATCATGCTACGAAAGGTCTGCTCTGCCATCCCTACTGCAGGCTGGGAACAGAGCAGGTTTGGGAGGCTGTGGGGGGAGGAACAGACAGATCCTGGTGCGGAGCAAAAAATCTCGGTGTTCCCAGGCCAAGAGAGAGAACATTCAGTCTGCAAGTTCCTGCTAAATAGCAGGACCCTGTGAGAAATCTGGTATTTAATCTGTTGAGCTTTTATATTCAGCCTGGAGAAGAGAAGGCTCCAGGGAGACCTTAGAGCCCCTTCCAGCCCCTGAAGGGGGCCTACAGGAAAGCTGGGGAGGGGCTGTTTGCAAGGGCATGTAGCGATAGGACGAGGGGCAATGGTTTAAACTAGAGCAGGGCAGGTTTAGATTAGACATCAGGAAGAAGTTCTTTACACTGAGGGTGGTGAGACACTGGCCCAGGTTGCCCAGAGAGGTGGTGGAGGCCCCATCCCTGGAGACATTCCAGGCCAGGCTGGATGAGGCTCTGAGCAACCTGATCTAGTTGAAGATGTCCCTGCTGCCTGCAGGGGTGTTGGACTAGATGGCCTTTAGAGGTCCCTTCCAACCCAACACATTCTGTGATTCTATGATTCTATGGTTCTATGTTTAAGCAATGCTTGGGTTTATTATTACCTAAGGATGAAAGCACTGCCCTGCAGGGCTCCAAGGGCTGAGTAGTGCTCAACTGCCCCCTCAGCACACTCAGTTTGGAAACTGTGATGCCAAGTATCAAAAGCCCTATCCCCAAAGATCTGTCAGTAAATCTGGCAGGTGAAGATGCTCAATTTAACAAGGTGACACCATGGAGCAGAGCTTGCCCCAGCAGGATCCAGGTAAACCCTTCAGATCCTGCTCTGCTGCCACAGAGGAGACCGGTTGGGATTGGTCTTCTCCTGCCATGTGTGCTCAGCAGTGCAGTGGGCATGGTTTTCTGGAGGTCTCACTGATCCTTAAACCACTAGCTGATGTGCTCTGTCTGCCAATAAGGGTTCCACGGATCAGCAGCACAGTCCCTGTGGATGGGAAAAAGCCTCCCTCAAGCATCTAAAAGTCTCGGATAGACCCTGGGCTTCTTTAATGGCAAGGGGTGAAACAGGGAGTTGCAGAGATAAATTTACCTCCCACGGAAGGAGGTGGGAGAGGGCAGCCTGCTCTGCCCCATGCATCCAGCACCTTTGTGTACCTACAACACTGCACCAAACTGCGGTGTCGGGATAAACGAAGGAGTTGCAGGGGCTGCAGGAGCTGCCAGCTCTCACCATGCTCCTGAGAAGACTCGGGGTGTGCCTGCCAGTCCCAGGGGCTCAGCCAAGGTGGGGACATCCCCACATTGAGTCCCCTTGCAGCCAGGACAAGATTTTAATGGGAGGACTGGGGAGGAGCTCTCTGTGGCTGAAAGAAGATAATGGGATGCACTATGGCATGTAATTAAGCTCCTGAGGAGTTGGGGAAGAAGATTTCTCCTGAGGGAAGCAGGTAACAGGGGCTGGCATTGTCAGGAAACAGTGTTTGAAGGAAGAGAAGCCCTGCCCCTGCTTGGCTTTGGGTTAGGTGGGATGGTCCCTGTTCCTAACAGCCCGATTCTTCATTGTGCTGGACTCACCAAAGTGCACATCTCATCTCGGCACCTAATTGATAAGGCAAAGCAGCAAGAGGGATGATCACCAGCACCTGAGCTGGCAGCATGCTGGATGGGGCAGGTTTTGGTGCCTCCTCATGCTCCTCTCAGCCCTGCAGACCAGTGGAGACACTTTAAGAAGCAGACATGAAGCAATAGGCACAAACCCGAGGCTGCAAGATATTCCTTGTCCATAGCAGCCTAAGAAGAGACACTAAACCACTGAGTTGCTCTTACTGTGTTTACAGGTGGCAGAACTTGTCTTTTAAATCAGTCCCAGAGAAACCCCTGGGCTTCACCTTCCCATGACACTAGTAATAAAGACCTTGCCCCTTTGCTCCCTGGGTTTCCCATCCCAGGAAGAGCTCCTGAGCACACAGCAACACCCACAGCCTGGGCGAAAAGCCCTGCCACGGGGTGAGCTGTGGCTCAGGGTTCAATTCGAGGTGACGTCCATCACTTTTAGTACAAAATCATTAATTTATGAACCCTCCTACACTGGTGAGACAAAAGTAAACAGCCTTTACACCCCGTGTCCGTCACAGCTGCGGTGCTGTTCAAACACCCTGGGAATCCGCAGGCAGAGGGATGGGACAAGTCACCCTTTCCCGGGGCCCTCTGGCTCCTGCTGTCACCCTCTGCTCAGACCCATCCGACCCTGAGGGAGCTGGGGACAGGAAAGTCCCTTGATGACATGAAGGGGGTGGGTATCCATCCCCCTGGGGGTGCAAATCAGGAGGGGAGGATGGTGGTGTCGGTGGGGTTGTGGTGATGGAGATGGGGTGTGCAAAGAGATGCGTTGAGCCCTGGGTCGGCATGGCACAAGTTGGATTTGGCCAAGAACAAGGGGAGGACAAACAGGAGGACACATGCAGCGTGATGCCCCAAAGCCGATCCTCTCAGGCCGATCCTCTGTATTGCAACTTGCATGGATGTGGAGATCCAAGCCCACTGGGGACACACCGCTGCCCGCACACTGCAGCCACTACTGCAGGACCTTTTACTGCAGGACCCACAGCTGCAGGAGCTCCCGCCCCAAGCTAAGACGCTTCCCCAGCTCTTACAGTCACCGGCCTTGAGACACCTCTGAGCACAACTGTCCCCAACAATCACAGGATCACACAGATCCACAGAATGGTTTGGGTTGGCAGGGACCTTAAAGACCATCTAGTTCCAACCCCCCTGCCATGGGCAGGGACCCTCCCACTAGACCAGGCTGCTCAAAGCCTCATCCAGCCTGGCCTTGAACACCTCCAGGGATGGGGCAGCCACAGCTTCCCTGGGCAACCTGTTCCAGTGCCTCATCACCCTTACAGTAAAGAATTTTTTCCTGATATCCAATCTAAATCTACCCTCTCTCAACTTGAGGCCGTTACCCCGTGTCCTATCATAATGCTCCCTGATCCAGAGTCCCTCCCCATTCTTCCTCTAGGCCCCCTTCAGGGACTGGAAGGGGTTCTAAGGTCTCCCCGGAGCCTTCTCTTCTCCAGGCTGAACCCCCCCAACTCTCTCAGCCTGTCCTCACAGCAGATGGGCTCCAGCCCTCACAGCATCTTTGTGGCCTCCTCTGGCCCCGCTCCAACAGGTCCATGTCCTTCTTGTGCTGAGGGCTCCAGAGCAGGACGCAGTACTCCAGGTGGGGCCTCACCAGAGCAGAGTAGAGGGGGAGAATCACCTCTCTGGATCCGCTGGCCACGCTTCTTTTGATGCAGCCCAGGATGAAGTTGGCTTTCTGGGCTGCCAGCATGCGTTGCCTGCTCATGTTGAGATTCTCGTCCACCAACACCCCCAAATCCTTCTCCTCAGGACTGCTCTCAAGCCATTCTCTGCCCAACCCGTATTTGTGCCTGGGATTGCCATGACCCAGGTGCAGGACCTTGCACTTGGCCTGGTTGAACTTCATGAGGTTCGCACAGGCCCACCTCTCCAGCCTGTCCAGGTGCCTCTGGATGGCATCCCTTCCCTCCAGCGTGTCAACCATGCCACACAGCTTGGTGTTGTCAGCAAACTTGCTGAGGGTGCACTCGATCTCACTGTCCATGTCACTGACAAAGATGTTGAACAGCTCCAGTCCCAGTACTGACCCCTGAGGAACACCACTCATCACCGGTTTCCATGTGGACATTGAGCCATCGACTGCAACCCTTTGAGTGCGGCCATCCAGCCAGATCCTTATCCACCGAGTGGTCCATCTATCAAATCCATGCTTTTCCAATGCCACTACCCACAATGCCACTACCCACAGCCGTGTCCCACCCCAAGGACCTGCAGAGCCGGACATGAGACACACTGATGTTAACGTACACAGGTCACATCAGCACCTAACATTGCTCAGGACAAGAAATACATGGATCTAGGCAAGTAAAAGGAAATGCTCGTAAGCAACACTTAGGTGTTTTGTTCTCTTTTTGGGGGATTTTTGGTTCTCCAGTCCTCCTCCACCAGAAAAAAACCCAGCTGGGCTGTTCTCTCACCCTCTTTGGGCTCTTCTACTGCAGTAGAAAACCACTAAACTTTAATAATCAACCAGTGGTCTTGAGTCCTTACCTCTGTTCCATCAAGCATTGCTCTCACTTTGAGTAACCGCTCTGCGCTTATAGATTTAGCACCTCTGGGAAAAATCTTCCTGCATCTTCCCTACACTCCAATGTGCTCCTAGAAACACCCATCTCTCAGGATGCTGCACACTTTGTTCAAACTCTTGGACATTTTCAGCACAAAAAGAATCTATTTGTCTCAGTACAGGCAACAGAATTAATGTATTAATTTAATGCATTTTTTTTATCTTAAGCGGGCAATTTCTCAAATTACATTTACCATCAAGATGCTTTAAAAGAAGAGACAACGTACCTGCAGGCTCTTCTGTGCTGCTGGCAGCAGTGGTGGGGGGAGCGGCGGGGATCTCTGCGCAAGACGGTGAAAAGCGGGCAGGAAAGGAGAGGAGATAAAAGAAGGAGGCATTATTCCAGATCCCAAAGAGCCTGGCCCCTGCACACACCACATTTTCCCTTCCCAACCACGTCTACCAGCAAGGGCTGTTTCCCAACCATGTCCTCCAGCATGGAGCCTTGCAAGAGCCCCAGAAACCAGCACACCAGGACCCTACCCTCTGGGGAACTGGGCCTCCCAGGAGGCTGTGGGAAAGGGGTTTTTTTAAACCAAAAATTGGTGGCTTGTGGCTAAAAAGAGCAGCAGCATGGCTTGGTCATTCCAGGTTGCTCCAGCCAACTGGCGACAGCCAGCAATCGCGATGGTGCCCAGACACAGCCCACGGCGATTTTAGGTCCCAGTTTGTAGCCCAGGATGGGGGATGCTCTTGCAGGGGCTCAGAGGGTGCAGAAGCCAGGCAGGGCACTGCGGCCCCGGTGAGCAATGGAGGCCCTGCTGCTTCTCCCTGTCCCTGGGTTGTCCAACCCTTACAACCTCTATCCATGTCCGAGGCAGCGCTACCTCCACCCCACTCCTCTTATGTGAGATAGGAGAAAGGTACGGTGTCTGTCTGCTGGGACACAAGTGTTATCTCCCACATTAAAGGAAATGCAAACATATCTGGTGCCAGTGCAATGGTCCCTGGGTTTGATTTGGGGACAGCTTTGTATGCATAGCTGAAACCACAGCGTGTCCTGGATCTTCATGCCCAAGTCCGACTGTGTTTGTTGATGAGGAAAAAGATGGACTGCAGATGGAGCACAATATATGATCCCAACTTTGACGGGGTAATCTCTTTTCTCCAGTGCACATACACAGCTCTCACTACTGACATCTTTGGCACATTTGGGGTGCAGTGCTGCAATTTCTGTACATCCTTGGGAATCCTGGCAGGGCAATACACCTACCAGGCCATTTTGAAAGTGGAATTTAGGCATGAGCCAGGGGTCAGCATCTGCCTCCTTCTGCTTTTCCTCTCGGGAACTTGCCCGGCTACAGAGGCAGGGTTTGATGGGGTCTACGTTGCAGTGGCAGCAGCTCGTAGGGGTTAAACCAAGTTAGCGTTAGATGGCTTTTGAGTTGTTCACCCTCATGCAATCAGAAGCACAAGCCCATGTGAAACACACGGTGCATAATCAGGCAGTACATGAACATCCAGCACAGCTGTCCCCAAGCTGGCTGGATGGGTGCTCGTGCCTGCCAGCATGGGCTGCTGTGCAGACACAGCCCAGTCCTGTTCATTCCCCACAAGGTGATTTTTACACGGCTCTGAGTCTTTGAGACAAGGAAAATACAAGCAGTGGTAAATCAGAGAGTAACTGTGCTCTTGCAGATGTGGTGGCCAGCCCCTTACCTGTGCCCTCCAGCGCCAGGTGGGAGAGCAGGGTAGGCAGGGACGGAGAGCAAGTGCCTGCCACTACCTATGTACAAAATAAGTGTGAACTACATCCCCCCTACATGTAGGATATGCTGACTGGCATTTTTCAAGGACAAAAACGTGCTGGTTTGGGTTTTTCAAGGATGAGAGAATTGTGAGTTGCTCACATCCTCACTTTAATGGCTTTAACATTGTACGTGCAGATCAAACTCCCTACAACTGCATGGCGCCTTGGTAGCCAGGCCAGAGCATTACTTGAAAAAAAAGTTTCAACCAGAGGCTGTGACCCCTTGGAAAGGGTGTTTTGCTGTGGCACAGAAGTGAGGGGCTCTCACGGGCGCTGGAACAGCCCTGCCAGGCCCACGCCAGTGGGCAGCCCTGAGCACAGCCTGGCTCCAAACGCCTGCTTGGATCATTTTGAAATTCTCCGTCTGTCTTTATTTAGTGCAATGAATCCCAAGGGAGGTGATGCAAGGAACAATTTACCCTCTGATTTACCATGGCCCTGGGGAATGATTAATGATAAACCTTTGCGCATACTTGCTGCAAAGCATACCGGAGCCATGACTGTAGCATCTTGGGGAAACAAGCATCTGGTTTGAGCTCTTGCCGTCCCATTGCGACATGGGGAAGAATGAATCTCAAGTGACCAAAAACCACCCTGGAATGTATGTTTTCTTCAGCAGGAGAAGGTGGAGAAAGGGTATCTGACTCGTAATTTGGCAATTGCCATCCTGAGAGGCAGATGCTGCAAGGGACCAGTGCGGGAGCAGACTGTGGGTTCCTGACAAAGACTTGATTCTTTCAACCTTCACTTTTCTTTTCCCATTGGGTTTTTTTTTTTCCTCCTTTTAGCAGCAGGGAGTCAGACTCGAGAGGAGCAGCCCCTCCTTCCTGGCCTGGCCCAGCCACCCTAATTCTGATGCTTTGTTTAGGGCAGGCAGTGATGTCTCTCACAAGGTGCATGAGCTGCTGAATGAGCCAAGAGCAGCAAACCCAACAGGTGGCGGAGGGAAGCCAAAGGGCAGCGGGTGCTCAGCAGGGATGGAGCGGGGATGGGGATGTTTGCAGAGGAAATTCTGCATGGGAGAGACTCCGGGATCTGTACCTGGTGCTTGCTGCTGTTGTTTTAAAAGCAGAGGATGAGGGCAGCCTTGGGAAGGCAAACTAAAACACAAACTCAAGGAAGCAAAGAGTAAACCAGCCCACAGGTGGGTTGTGTGAGCGTAAGATCCCCTTTAGCAATGCAGGTGCTATCGGCTGTGTTACCATGGTGGAGTTACTGTTACTCCATCAAACCTCTGATTTGAGCTCTGTGCCAGTGCAGCACAGCCTGATTTTGGAGAGAAGAATTCTATTTGTATTGATTTGCTTTAGCATCCAGACCTGATGAACCTGCTCTGGCAGGGGGTTGGACTGGATGACCTCCAGAAGTCCCTTCCAACGCCAGCCATTCTGTGATTCTGTGCTGTGGTACCCCAAAGCAAATATGCCCTTGCAGCACCTTGGCTCTTTGGACCAAAATCCAATTACCCACAAATTGGGCTGTAGATGCACTCACACAGCCTACCCAACACAGCAGATGAGGAAGCTAGGGGTGAATTTTGGAGTATATGCCCTACTGCAGGCAGTGCGGCCAGCAGGGGCATCCAGGCAGCTCCGACCCCTGAGCACTGCCCGTTGGCACGTATGCGGTGGGGTTAGTAGCCGCCCAAACTGAGCAGCGGCTCCTAGGGGTTTATAAAGGTTAATATCTCTAATCTACAGACATCAAAAGAGCGATCCACCTACTTATGCAGGGGGCAATGGGAGAGCGACTTTGCTGGTAGCCTTTGGCGCATCGATTGCACGTGATGCCGGTGACGCCGTCTTTACAGGGACATTGGCCTGTGGTTTGGTTACAGGTTTGGCCGGCGGCACCCACGGGATGACAATCGCACTCTGTGGGGGGAACACACAAGAAGAAGGTCAGGGGGAGAGGGGAGCGGGCGCAGGCGGTGTTTTGGCATCGGAGGGGAGTGGGGTGAGCTGCCGGCAGCTCTCGCAGCACGGCTCCACCTTCTTGGCAGCTGGACATCCGGTAAACGTCCCATCCAGCCAGTGGCCGCACTGACCTGAAAGAGAGGTGGTAGAGGGGGTGGACGTGGCCATCGCTTGGGCGCAGAGAGGACAGCAGCAGAAAGGGGATGGCCCAGCCACAGAAGGTCCTGGTGCGGGGATGGAAGCGCAGCCAGGACATCCCCCGCTGGGGTGACGAGTGCTCTTTGCTCTGCAGAGCCAGGGAGGCAGCGCGGGGTGTCTGAGACCCTGCCCGAGGACACGCACTCCTCGGGCACTGCAACCACCTCACCCCACAGACTCTGCGGTCAAGGAAGGGTTTGCAGGACTTGAAGTGGAGGGGAGCAGGAAAGGCAGCGCCGCCGGAGAGACTCCGGGAGCTGCAGCACCCGCTGCCCCCACCCCAGCCGGCCTCAACCCTCCCTGGAGCAGCAGCGGGGCTGTAAGGAAGAGGTAAAAAAAAAATCAAGGAGCATTTCATCACCCTTTCAGGCAGGAAGCAATTGCTTTCAGAGACATTGGGAATTCATTTCACGTGCACTACAGGAAAAAAAAACCCAAACCAAACAACCCCAACACCCTCCTTTCAGGGCTTTCGCTCCAGCCCTTCCCCGCTGAGCAGCATCCCTGGCAGCTGGCACCGCAGGCGCAGGAAGGAAATGCCCTTGTGGGATGCAGGCACTGGAGGACCTGCTGTTCCCGGCCAGATGGATGGAGGCTTGACGGCAGAGCTGGGCAGATGTGAAGGGTTTGGCAGGGGATGTAAATACTGCACTTGAAACCATTCACCATCTCATTTCCCACAGTGGGATTTACCGGCGCAGCTGTTTGTTAAAAAAAAAAAAAAAAAGCCAAAAAAAAAAAAGCATTGGGACTTGTTATCATCCCTGCTCCAAAAGGATTATGGCCTCGCACATTTGTTAACAGTCCTGATTTCTAAGAGCTGCAAGCGCCGTGCCAGACTGCGGTCTGCCCCTGCTGAGCGGTGGCAGGGAAAGGCAGGAAAGCTTTCCTTCTTTCCTTTTCTTGGGCAGCATCCTCGGGAAGGAGCCTGCCCAAACCCTCCCTGGGGAGCACGGATCCTGCTCTCCTCCTGCCCCTCGGGGGAGTTGCCTGCCAGAAAGAGGGTTTGGGGGAAAACCTGCCCCACTGCCTAAAAACTGTCTGTGGGTCAGGACCAGCACAAGTGTCTCCACAGGCTCCAGTGGCTGGGCTTGGCTTTCAAATACCCCCAGATCCTCCAAATTGAGAGTATCACTCCCATGAGGGTTTGTGTTGGACCCTACGATGCTTCTTGGTTTGTCTTGTACCCCCCTGGCTCTGAGACACCCTAAATCCACCTCATTTGGGGATGGCAGATCACATCCCACATTCATTTCTGTTGGGTGTCCACGTTTTGGTGTTTGGCTGAAGCCTCCCTCCAGCCCACCCCAGCACCATCCTGCTCCTGCTCCCTGCACCAGCAGCCCCCAGTTTGACCTTAGTGGTTACTGGGCAGCAGATCCCAGGCTGGTTCCCCTCCCAGTGGGGTTTGGATGGTGCCTGGAGCCTCCCTGCACTGGGATGTCCCCTTGTCCCTGCACGGGGCATCCCACCCCAGAGCTCAAGCAAAACCTGCCACCTCCCAGCTCCACCAGTGCTGGATGGGAAGAGACAGAGCCTTGCCAAAACCTGACTTTTTTTCACATGGGAGGGGAAAAAAAAGCCCCCAACAACAAAGCTTTTGCTTCTTTTCTTCTCCTTCCCTAACACTTCTGATTTGGGGTTTTTGATTAAGAGTCCTACTCTCCCCCCCTGCCTTGAGCTGCCTCTGGGAACCAGCCACTTGCAAACCTGCCCGTCGCAGGAAACTTGCTTTTCTATTGAGCCCAGTTTCACTTGGAAAAATTTTAACATTAAATCAGTGTGGCTGGTGACGAATATCACCAATATTCCAATATCTACACCCCCCCCGCAAGTATTGCTGGGGGAGAGGAAGGAAAAATACATTAAGCAAGAGCCCAAAGAAGGAAGAGGGTTAAAGAAGAGCAGAGAGGCAGGAGTTAATAGGAAAATAAGCAAATGAGGGAAGGGTTACACAAGAAGAGGCAAAGGGCAGGAGGACGGGGAGGAACATGCCTCATGTTTCAGGCGTCCCCTCTGGGGCTGCGTGTGCTGATTTCAGGCATCGCCTGCAAACCCCCATCCTGTGAGTAATCCTCCCCCATGTGCATGGATTGCACTGATTTCAGTGGGACCTCTTGGATGAGAGAGTTGGGGGGGGAGGAAAAAAAAAGAGGGGAAAAAAGGAAAAAAAAAGCCTTGGTGATGAGTAAGATTTACAGAATCAGGCTCTTGGAGGCCGGACTGCAGAGCACAGAGCGCTCTTTTGGACACTGCATAAATAAATAGTGATGCTGCTGCTGCTGCTTCCTTCCCTCATGAGGTAATGCCTCGGCACAGCTCATCCAAAGCTGCCGGGGTTATTTTTACAGCCTATCTGTCTGAGGTTGTCCGCTCTCTCCACAGGCCGGGCTCCCGGGAGGGCTCTGCAGCACCAGTGTTAGCCGTGTCCCCATGCACACGCGTGATGTGCCCAAGGTTACAGAGTAGACAAGTGGCGGAGGAGCTGGGAATCACCAGCTCTTGGTCCAGCACCTCACCAGGAGAAACCCCCAGGTGATCGCTGATCGCTCCCTGCGTCACACTATGGGGTAAATCCTCCCTGGGTGTAGGGATGTGCCTCCTGCTGCTGGTCCCCAACTCCTTGTGTCAGCGCAGCACCCTGTGGGTCCGGGACGATAGCCATGGGCAGAGTCCGGCTCCTGGAACGCCTGACCCCACTTTGACCTCTCTGTCTTCCAGAAAACTCTCTGAATCAGCAGCATCTCAGCCCTCCTGGCGCGGGGAGGCAGGAGGTGGTCTCAGCAGTGTCTGCAGATGTACATTCGATGTCCCTGTCCCGCAGGAACTGAATCGGTGCCAGTAATTAGGAGCAATTAAAGGCAATTTGCAGTTCCCTGGCCAGTGCAAACACTCGCAGCCAGTGATTATGGGCTCTTCTTCTCCGGCCATGGAGTAGCTGGGCTGCTGGAGGTTAATGCTGATTTTTTCCAGTACACTTCAAATTCTTTTGGGTTGTAACCCCAAATTGAGGAAAGAGTCTGCACTAGAGTCGCAGTGGGGCTGTGATTGTGCAAACACCCCTTTGGCACCCTCACTGCCTTTCTGATAGGGACCTTTTGATTCACAAAATGCGTTTGCATGCCCGGACTTCCCTGGCTGCAAGTGTTTGTCCGTCACCCCTTGCGATGCAGAACATCAGCAGCCCCCTGCACTGGACAGAGCAGAGACCACGGTGCGCTGGAGATGAGAAAACCTCCCTGATCAGGAAAGGAGGGTGCCTGGGACATCATTAGGGGTAATAAGGGGGATAACAGCTGATTTATCACCTGTATCCTTATGCCTTGGTTAAAAGATCATCCCAGAGAGAAGGATGCAATGGTGCAGCAAGAGAGATGTGAGCGGAGCAAACAGGAAAGATATTGGTGTAAGAACACGGTGTGTCTTTAGTCTGTTAATTCACACAGCGCCGGGGGGAAGGGAAATAACTGGGAAGATTTCGTTCCTTCAGAGAGCCTTTAAGAAAAATCTTGGATGAGTGTCCGTGGCAGAGATGACCAGGAATTACTAGTGAAAAACAAAGTTTTTTTCCTGCTGGAAAAGCTGGCTGTGGAGGAGAACACAAGGAGCAGGAATATATGGTGAGGTTTTAATGGGGAATGAGGGTAGCAATAGGGGTACCTCTGCCCCTAAAACCTGATTTTTCTTTTATGATAACCATGACCTTGAAAGCAGGGAGCAAACGGTGACATAGGTGACCACTTGGCTAGTCCAGATGTGAGGAGACCATGTAGGTCTTCTGCAAGACCGACCCAAACTGGGAGAGGGGGTAGCAGACAAAAACCAGTGCACAGAAGGATGCGTAATTGGAAGGAGGGAACAGGATGGCTCATACGCGCTGAAGGGTCCCAATTAACTGCAACCACTCCAGGAAAAGATCTAGGAGTCAATGAAACATCTGGCTGATTGCAACGGAGCTCAGAAGAGCACCAAGATAGTAGGTTGTATTATGAAAGGGGTAGAGAGCAGCGCTGAATATATCATGACACCATAGAAATCAATAGGACGTCCTCAGCTGGGAAACCGGAGTGAAAGGCATGGAGAGGCACCCATCTGAGGGCGATGGAAAAGATTAGAAAGGCCTTGCCAAGAGACGATGGAGGGGTGCCAAGTACTGCGCAGCACCGAGAAGGTCAGACAGGTGCTCCTCTTCACTGGTCTTTAAAATACGGGGACAAAGGGACATTCAAGGCATTTAAAAGGCAACCTTTTTCAATGATAAAAGGAAACGCTTCTTTGCACTGCACGTAATTAACTCGTAGAACTCATGCTACGAGACACCATGGCAAAGGCCCAACAGGATTAGATAGGGCTATGAATGAGAACATCTGTAGTTACATTAGCTGGGATTAATATATATACGGATATAAGTGCTCCAAGCCAGCTACTAACTGCCTGCAGTTAGGAAGAGATTTCCCCTGGGGGCACGCTATTGCAAAACTGTCCATCATAGAGTTTTATATCTCTGTCTGAAGCTTCCAAGACAAGCCACTATTCTATGCATGAATCTGCCGAGGCTGCTCGAGCACAGGCAACGCTGCATTTCTGCGCTTCAGCTGCAATTTGGCCCCTTTGGGATTGAAAAAAATACCTGAAAGCCAATTTTAGGACCACGCAAGAAGGGGTGCAAAAACGCCCTGGAAAAGTGGTGGAACTTGCTGGGATGTCTCCAGCCCAACGACGGTTGACAAATAGCATGACAAAAATGCGAATATTTTTCCACGCCTGAGTTTCGGTCGGAGGCATTCCCAGCTGCTAATCTTCCCCCCCCCCCCACAACACACGTGTGTTGAAAGGTAAACAGAGGGATAAATCTCCAGGCTTAGCTCTCTTCAAGTGTGACGGGTTTTGAGAAGGTACCTGAAAGGACCTGCATTTTTTGAGAATTAACATCTTCCTGTTTTCGGGGAAGCCGTTTCTTTGGGAGGATTTCATAATGCTGAAAAAGCCATTTGACTGAGCAACAGAAAAAAGCTTGATTTCAGGGGGTGTCCAGATTTCCTCTTGTTCCACTGTACCTGCAGTGACAACGTAGCTGGCGGGGCTTCCAGATTTAAAAGCCCAAAGCGTGACCGCATTACCTTACGCCATGCGCTAAGATGTAAAATAAAAATGCATTAAGCTGGAAAAAAAACACCTTAATTTGCAATAGTCATTGATGAAGGTTCCTGAAGAAAGAACCTTCTTCAGGAATCATGCTCAGTTTTAAGTACGAATTTAAGTCCCATGTAGCTGATATGCCTTAGGTACACATTTGTATTTAACCATGCTTTTAAATGCTTTTCCAGAATCGTGGCCAAAATTGCCTGCCTTTGGTTGATTTCCTTCTTTCCTCCAATGACTCCAACCAGAGCAAAAAATGCAGCTACAGAAGCTTTCTGCTGGAAAAAAAAATGCACCAAACCCAAGCTCGGTGTGTAGCCGCTTTGATTCCGACAATATTTTAAACAGCAAAATGTCAAAACAGCTCCGTTTAAATTTGCCTGTTGCTTCAACAAGGCAGCCCACATCGTCCTGATGCAGTGAGCATCTTTCGCTTAGTCTTACGTTTTAGTATTTAGAGGTATGGTTCAGGTATTATTACTTAGGCAAAATTTTGTAGTTTTAGTTATTTTTTTCCTGTTCCACTAACTTTGGTGACTCGGGTACTATAAATTCTGGTTCCAGTGAACACATCTGGCTGGGGAACGCAGGGTGTGGGAAACTCCTGGGGTCAGCCCTGTTGTCTTCCGTGGCTGTAATCCATCTCAAAGGTGCCCCCCCTCCTTGGAGTTGTCCCAAAGACCGTGACCTGGGCAGGCTTGTTTTTAGCAGGTTTGCTTTGGCTCCTGTCTTTGGAGAACTGAGTCAAAACGAAGTGGTTCTCCTTCCTTTGGAGACCTACCCTGCTTATTTGCCCATGAACGAGGAGAGTTCTGACCTGCTATCTGTGCACCTGAGCAGTTTCTGCTGGCCGTGGGGACAGGATCCTGTGGGGATGGGCGAGACCATATTGAATGGCAGAGCATCTCCACCATGGGAGGCACTTCCTGCAAATCCCACAGATTTATGTCACGGGGAAGAGAAACTGTGGTATTTAGCATGTACCCACCCAGTCTGGCCTCAGCTAGTTTACTAACCAGAAGCAGAGATTGAAACGTCTCTGTGTTAACTCTGAATACTAATAATGGCTTTAAATATGAACTGTTAACTGCTTTGCAATGAGATCGTCAGCTTGTCTGTGATATTGTGAACTGGATTTAGTTCTCCAAAGGATCATGTTCACGCACAACGTCCCTCAGCACATTCTCCTGGAGATTTAGAGGTTCCTTGCCAGCAGAAAATGAATTCCCCCTTTTATCAGGCAAAGCCAAATAATCTCTTGGCGTTTCACAGTGTCCCTCCTCCTGCGCCGCTTCTCAGGGCTCTCCATTTCTTCCTCCTGAACTGGCACTCAGGGAAGCCAAGGGCTTTGGCATCCTGTGGTTTGGGCCAAATTTCACAGATTAGACCTTGTCTTTGTCTTCTCCGTAACAAGTGAGAGACGGGACCCACAAAGCCTCCACTGAGCAAGAGTCACTGCTAATCCGGAGGGGGCTTTGAACCACAGTAATAAATCCACTTTTTGGGCAGGCGCGTTATGGGCAGGCATTAGCGATACAGACAATAAGACAATTATGGCAGCACTTTCCAAAATGCTTGAAAATCCTCTTGTTAAAAAAATCGTTAAAAAATTCCCCCCATCATTTCGGAGTTCCACCTTTCAGGTGGTTGCAACAGAGCCAGAGAAAGCGGCAGGGAGAGTGGTGGGGATGCTGAGACACCCAGGGAAGAAGCAGGATCTGGGATTTGTCGTGCAGGATGTCATCCCTTTTATTTTTCTGTCAAAAAAATGACAAGTCAAAGACCCCCGGGGGCAGCTCTGGCTCAGCCAAGTGGAGCACAGACCCCGGGCACGGTGTCCTCGTGGCTCTAAAGCAAAATAAGGCTCAACTTGCTCTCACGGGAGACATCGCATGAGAAAGAGTGGGCTGGAAAATACTTTTATTGAGGGGGGGAAAAAAAGGGCAAACTTTTTCTCCTCCTGATGCGTTTTTAGCCTGGCTCTTGAGGAAATGAGGTTCCTACAAGTGTATTCTGCCACTAGTAATATTTCAATCAAATCTGGCAGCGTAGCAAAAGTCTCTGAGATAATGAGGTTGCCACAAGCTCTACGAAATGAGGCAGTTGGGTAGATGGGAGAGAAACCCTCGAAAAAAGCACGGTGGGGGGGGATCCCATCAGTGTGCATAGCCCTTATCAGACATTAAAGCATCCACAGTGGGGACAGCCCCCCTAATACCCCAAGTACCCAAGAAACAATGGTAATGGGAGCTCCAGGGGCACAAATCCAGGCCACCGGCTTGTGATGCTCCGAGAAGTGCATTTTGAATTGGAAAATATATCTTGTTCTATGAGAAAAAAAGCCTTTTCGTTTTAGTATGCTTAAAATCAGAAGAAGGCACGGGGGTGAATGCAACTGGACTTTGTTTTAATGTTCAGGACCTGAGAGACTGAAGCATTTTTCACTCTCGAGAACTGATCTAGAGCAGGAAATTATCTCAACAGTTTGAAAAATATTTATGGAGAAGGCAAATTATTCCTTTTCTTTCCTCTGCCTCAGAGATGTGCAAAGGTCTGGCAGCGCAAATGAATTTAGCAACTTCTGTTCTTAGTCTGAGACTTGTGATGGAGAGCTGGGTTTTAGTCTTTTTTTTTTTAATAGGGTGCAAATTCCCCTCTATTGTGTCGCACCCTGCCACTTCTGAAAAACCACAGTCCAAACCTGCCCTTCGGGATTGCTTATGGGTGTATTTCTGCTGAAAAACCAAACCCAAACCACAGTTTTGAAGGTGGTCGGTCCCAAATTCAGCTAATAAAACTCCTCTCAGGCACCATCATTGCAAGGATGTGATTTTTCAGATATGCAGAGCTCCTGCCCGGGAATCAACACTGTCTAAATTTTCCTAATAAGCTGGATCATCCAAGTGCCTGACATGGATTTGGGACTCAGCCGTGAGCTGTGTCTCCCCTCTGAGGGGCTGGGGGAAAGGTTTCTAGGCTGCAGTGGAGAGCTCAGGGTCCTTCAGAGGATCCTCCTACATTGCACCTCTTGGTTCTCCGGAGTCATCAAAGCATCTTGCACCAACCCCTGCGAGCCCCAGGCAGCGCTGGCAGCTTCTGCCACGGCTTCTACCCGTTCTGGAGGTTCTTTGCATGCTTCTGGTCTAGTGGGAGGTGTCCCTGCTCATGGCGGGGGGTTAGAACTAGATGATCTTTAAGGTCCCTTCCAACCCAAACCATTCTGTGATTCTATGATTCTTCAGCTCATCCATTCACGGGGCTGTTCCTCCCTCCTGTTCTAAAAGTGATGAAGGTCTCCCATCGCAGTGGAGATGCCTCTCCAAACCAGCTGTCTTGGTGTCATTCTCCTGGGAGATGGTGCTTTGGGTCCCGGTTTTACTCATTTGGGTGGAAGAAGCAACCGGTGGGTGCTTTTGTGGGAGAGCATCCGTGGAAGCACAGCATTGCCCAGATCCCAGGCACATCTCCCATGGGAGCAGGTGCTCTCGGCTGGGCTGGGGACACCAGGAGGATGCATCAGAGCCATGCTCCGGGACTTGTGCTGTGGATTAGGTCCCTGTCCAGCAAGATGCTGCCTTGTTTATGTCCAGATGTCTTCCTGGCCCATTTGAAGATACATCAAAAGCCCCTTCCGCACCTCCCCTTCCCTAAACCGGGTCTGTTTCAAATTTGCCTTTAAATGCGACTTAGTCTCTACCGATTCGTCAAAGTCCAAAAGATGCTTCTAGTAGAACGGGGAGCTTTGCCAAAAAGGGCTCTGGAGGTGACAATGCGGCTTTTTGGAGGAGAACGGGAGGCCCATGTGAGAGCAGCCCCCTCC
Organism: Fratercula arctica; assembly: GCA_947846985.1. Classification (NCBI taxonomy): domain Eukaryota; kingdom Metazoa; phylum Chordata; class Aves; order Charadriiformes; family Alcidae; genus Fratercula; species Fratercula arctica. The sequence goes on from CANTUZ010000011.1 coordinate 11,933,659, forward strand.
CTGGGCACTGGGGCTGGGGTGCCCAGCCTCTGCCAGCCCAGTGTCCCCCACAGTCTGGGCTTGACAGGGACTCAGATCCTGCAGCAAAACATGCCTGGGTGGGAGCAATATGTGAAATTACTGGCTTCCCTGGAGCTTAAAGACAGCTGCAGCTTATGGAAATTTTTGGCATGGAGGTGATTTTGCTCTGACCAGGCACAAACAAACCTCTCTCACTTTCTTCTTCGTTTCCTCTCTTTTATTTCATTTTCTTTTTTTGTTGTTTTTTTTTGTTTGTTTCTTTCTTTTTGGTTTTTTGTTTGTTTGGGTTTTTTGGGGTTTTTTTTTGTGTTTTTTTTTTTTTTTTTTTGTTAAATGACCTTCTAAGCCAACTTCTGGAGACTGTAGTAGAGCAGAGACCCCCTGGCATGTGGACTTCACCTGGGATGTGGATGGCAGAGTCTCCTTGCCCACAACAATGCCCCTTGGTGCCTTGCCAGCCCCCAGGGGGGGTCTCCTACCAGCCCTCTGTGCTCTCTCTGAGCATCCAGGTTTTGATCCCAGACCTGCCTAAAATATCTAAAAGATATTTTAGAAGTGAAAGGAAATATCTGTTTAAATGCTACTGTGTTGTGGGAGGTGGCCCTGATCGTAAGCCAGAGAGAGGAGAAGGCCAGTGATGAGTTTCTGGGAAGACCAAACAGCAGGATTTTTACCCTCATCCCAGCTAAATTGCACCAAAATGGAGAACCAGCCCCAGTACTGGAGCTCTTCCAGGGGCAGATACACAGAGGAGTAAAAAGTATGACCGCTTCAGATCGCCGTTTGCTACAAACATGAGACTGGGATGGGATCTCTGTGGTCCCTAAATGTGTGCCCTGGCGCGTGGCACCATCCCCCTGCGCTGCATTTGGGTTGCTCCTTGCTAATGGCTCACATCGATCAGACTCAATTAGAAAGCCCTTGGAGCTGGAAGGCAGGCGTGGAAGGGAGAGCAGGAGGAAGGCTGGCACATGGAGCCCCATCTCGCTTGAAACAATTAGAAAGTGTCTCAATCGCTGGGTTTTCCAAAGGAATATTCCACTGCTGCGATGCAGCAAACTCTTCCCGCTCCTGCTCGCACAGAAGCAGCTGCTTAATTTGACGTAGCTGCTCATATGTCATTAAAATTGTGGATGTTTAAAAGCTGGCATGGCCAGGTAGGCATCTTGCATTGAGCTCAAGTCTTCATTTAAAAAAGAAAAATCACTCATTTTCCATGTTTTCACACTACAAACTCAAAACAGTTTAATAGTTTCTGTAATAATCATGTCCCTTCTTTGCTTTGGGATCCTTTCAGCTCTGCCCTACAGGTGCCAGGGGAGGGGTGGCACTTGGTGGCACTCAAGCCTCCTGCGCTGCCCCAGGACACTTCCACGCAGTGACCCGTGTGCGTGGCACAGCTCAAAGCTGCGTTTCCATAAACTTTCTCCAACCAGTTTGTGTGTGCCTGGGGGTTATTGGTGACAAGTTTCAGATGTAGAAACCATAAATCAGCACTCAGCACTTGGCATAATATTGATATAAAGAATTATGGGGCCTCGGGGAAGGAGGTGACTGAGGCAGAGCCACTAACAAACGCAGTGTAGAAATACAGCTAGAAAATTGTTCTCACAGTAGTGGAAGAGCATGCCCTATGGAGAAAATAAAGTCTGTGTTTGGCAGATCAATGACTGGGAAGTCTGGACTTTCTCCAGTGATGTGATTTCTCAAAGGTGACTGAGTCTTGGTACAAGAACCTGATCCAAGCCCTGCCAGCACTATGACTTGGCTCATCCTCTCATCTAAACGGTGGGTCCAGTTGGTCTTCAAAGAGGAAGAAAAGGAGAAAAGGAAGGGAAGGAAGTTTGATAATTAAGGACAACTTCCTGATGGGAATTCATAGAAAGTATTGCCTTGGACTTTGCCTTGTGAAACCAGATGGGCACCAAAATGAGGTTGCTCTGGGGAGATGCGCATCTCTGTTAGGATGCACTTCACCTCCTCCTAAGGTGGACACCAAGGGTAGATCTCCTGCAGTGACAGGGTCCCTGCAGTGGCAGGGGGAAGCCTGTGGGAGCTGGTACTTGCTGCAGACAAGGAAAGGCTGGGACAGAACCCCTGCCAGGAGCCACCACTGGTGGTCCTGTTGCCCCAGGGAGCCCTTGTTTAGGGATTTCAGCCAGGCTGCCCCTATGTCTTTGGGATGTGTTGGCTGGGAGCTTGCCTACCCCCCACCTAGCTCTGGATTGGGGACCATGGTGGCAGGGGACATCTCCGAGGCTGGAGAGATGCTGACCACAACTGAAACCTGAGGAGAGGCACCATGGACAGGCTGATCTTCCCATCCTACACTGGGACACGGCCCATGGGATGCTAACAGTGGGACACCAATACGCTGGTGACAGTGAGACCATCCTCAGCCTCTGCCATCTAATATGGGTTTTAGGGTTTTATGCTGGCTGCCTCCTGCATCCCAACTTCTCAGTGGGGCTCCAGGCAGCAAGAAGAGGTTACATCTCCCCTGGCTTCAGCCTCCTGGAAATGAGCTCCCTGCTCTAAACTGGTCATGCAGCTCCCTCTATAGTCAGTGGAGAGAGACGGGGGACTCGTCCCACTGTCCCAGTCACCGGGGGCTCTGCTCTCCTCTTCAGGCAGTGCAAGGAGCCAAAGGGGTTCAGCTATGTTAGTGGTCCCCCCCTTCAATGCCTGCAGCTGGCTGGGAAGAAAACCTGCATCTGCACCCATGAAATCAAGGCCGGACAGCTGAGCCCATGGGGACAGCACTCACCCTCTCTCTGCTTGAACCCAAACCCTCTCCAAAAAGCAAATGTCCAAGTCTTGAGCCTTTGCAGGTACAAGCCAGGACGGGCAGGTAGGCTGGGAGTGCTTTTTTTTTTTTTTTGCACAAGCTGTTAAATAATCCTCCAACGCAGATGGAAAAGTCTCAGGCTCAGCACGGGTGCGGGGGGGATCAGGTGATCCCATTTTTTTACCAAAACATTGAGTCCTAATGAATGTGACCTCTTCCAGGTGCCAAATCCTGCCCCTCCGCCAGGGGTTTACACTGGCAGCCTCAGCACAAGTGCATTCATAACACGTATCGTTTGTCATCTTTTCATCAAAAAGTGTGTAAATCCTTTCCCCGAAGTGCAGAGCTGTTTTACAGCCAGGCTGTAAAATCCTGCAGAGTCTCCGTTCCAATAGAATTACATTAGTGCCAATAATCTGGCAAATATCAGGAGTGAATTTAATCAAAAGAACTAATACCGGGGCCCTGATTTACGGCGGCCCACGACAGAGCAGAATGGCCGGAGGTTTGCAGGACCCAGATGTGGAATTTCACTTGCAACACCATTTGGAGCAGAGGGAAAGCAGAAGGAAGGGAAAGCAAGGCTTCAGTGCTTTGGGAGCTCTTCACACTCTCACACAAACCAGTGAGAAAAGAGGAACAATTCGCCTTTGTTCTGAGTTTTAAAAGATGAACATACGGAATTTCTTATATCTGGGGTTTTGCTGTTTCTTGGGACAGCCCTCACATCTAATGGGTGACACAGGACTGGAGTTTGATGTATCTGCCAGAGCAAGGGGCATCCAGCGCCCACTGGGATGAGCCCATCCATTCCCCGTGGCGGAGGACCAGCACTGCCATCGGACTCCTCCAGCCCCAGCACCTCCTTTGGGGCTGCGCAGAGATGGGTTGTGTGGTCTGACCTCAAAATGCCTGGGGAGCCCAAGCCCTTGCTTGAGTGACCGGTGTCCCTGGGCTTGCCCGGCCACCCCCCCGCAGCAGTGGCCATCCCTCTGCGGCTCCCAGCCTGGCGCGCACCCAGCCTTGCCGCTTCATGCAATAGCCCTGCTCCATCTGTCATCGATTCCTTTGCATGTGGTCTGCAGCCTGCATGCCATGCTCCGCCTGTTGCGTGGCTCGGCAGCAAGGCATATCTGATCACCGACAACTTTTTTTTTTTGCTTTTATCATTTTTGCAAGAAATGAGCCGGAAGCAAACGCACAGGCAAGGAAGATGGCACGCAGCTGCATCACTTTTAACCATCAGGGTAAAAGTCATCCTTAAAGCCCAACTTCTTACGCCTTCACCTGTGCTGCTAAGACACCTTCAGACCATAAAAAAAAAAAGAAGATAAATCATTTAATTAAAAATTAAAATAGGTTTGGCTATTCGCCAGCCCTCTGCCTGGGCAGGAGGACACTGCCCTGCTCTGCTTTCTGCTCACCTTTTGCTGCCTGAGCCTCACATGTGCATAGAATCATAGAGTCATAGAATGTGTTGGGTTGGAAGAGATCTTTAAAGGCCATCTAGTCCAACCCCCCTGCAGGCAGCAGGGACATCTTCAACTAGATCAGGGTGCTCAGAGCCTCATCCAGCCTGGCCTGGAATGTCTCCAGGGATGGGGCCTCCACCACCTCTCTGGGCAACCTGGGCCAGTGTCTCACCACCCTCAGTGTAAAGAACTTCTTCCTAATGCCTAATCTAAACCTGCCCTGCTGTAGTTTAAAACCATTGTGCCTCGTCCTATCGCTCCATGCCCTTGCAAACAGCCCCTCCCCAGCTTTCTTGTATGCAAAAGTTTGTGGCAGTTTCCTTTTCTCCAAGTTAAAAAAAAAAAAAAAAAAAAGAAAGTAGACATCGTGCAAACGTTTCTGCAATGAGACATTTTTGCTTAAATACCAAACCCAACCATGTAAAGCAGGGCCACTCATGCCTCTCTAATTTTCTGACGTTACATGCGTTAGGAATTGAGGTCTGTAACCCAGTGCATAGGATGGAGGGAGGGATGAGAAAGGCGAGTGAGAGGAAAGGCAGTTTAGCTGGATGTGTCTGTTAGGCTGAATTAATGAAGCTGAATTCATACAAAAATCTTCATGGAACATTTGCCGTGAGTTTACCCGAGCTCCCGTGCACTTGCTGGGGAGGCTAAGCATGCTGTGTGCTTCCTTGGCAGCTCCCTACAGGCTCCCAAGAACCAGAGTCCTATTAGATGCATTTTTTTAAAAGATGTTAGGTGTAGGACATGAACGGAGCAATGTGATGGTTGAAAGAATCAAGTCTTACGGAGAAAACACAATCTGCTGGGTGAGATGAGACGTTCAGGCAGTTGTGAGGGAGATGGCAGATGCTACAGGGTGGTTAATTCCTTAATTCTAAACACATTCCATTGGGATGAGACTCTGGGAGAGCTTTGCCCATCAACAGATGGCTTGGTGAGATGATAGATTAATATTGTTATCAATGGAGAAATGGCTGAAGTTGTTAGATGGTAGGGTTTTTTTTTTTTTTTTTTTTTAAAAATGCCTGTTTTCAGCAAGGATTTCAGAACAGTCTTTGAATCGGGGAAGAAAAATAGAGGGAACATAAAATCCCCTGTGTCATAAACAGAGCTGAGGAAAACGAGTTTTCAAAGGAATGCCTTTGCTGTAGGAAACTTCATTCCGCCCGCTTTGTATAGGACGATGGATTACGCCGACAATAAACCATTCCAACTACTGTGAAATTGCGCTAATAGCCTGTGAGTCGGGGAGCTGCTCGTGCATCAGCATATTTATTACATACCTTTGTATCTCTTAGCTCCAATAGCCGCATTTTTGTTACAAACCGTGGGGGGTTAGAGAGGCATTTAAATTTGGTGATCTCGAATTTCAAGAGCAGGAGCGGTTGGAGAAGGCAGGGGGATGAGAAAAGGACAATTGCAAAGAGCGTTTAATGGAGTGAATGACCCAGCGACTGGGAAATTCAGCCTTAAAACATTGCGGAGTGCCTCGCCAAGGCCAGCGCGCATCTCCCCGGGCCCTGGCTTGGGGAAGCTGAGGCATGGCCTGGCTCTGAGGTTTCCCACCCGCAGGTACCACCCCCCCACCCAGCTGTGCTTTTTTGGGTAAGCCCAGGGTGCTGCTGACCCTGGTGAGGTTTGCAAAAGGGAGGGGCCAGGGGATAGAAATGGGCAGGAGAGTGGGGGGAGAGCTGGGAAAAGCAGGAGCAAGGAAGGTCCTGGGAAACGCTGGGGTCAATGGGGCAGAGAGGGTTAAGCGTGGACATCCTGCCAACGCAGGGCGGGGACTGCAGTTTTCCCGGGATGGAAAAGCTGAGGATGGAAAGGGGATGGGATCCACCTTACCCTCCAGCCGAGCACCTCCTCCCCGCTCTGTGCTCCTGGGAGATTGGGATCTCTATGGATGCAGAGTGAGTCCGTGGCTGGGAAGGAGCACGCTTCTCCCCAAATCCCACTGTGGCCCCAGGAGCCCCCATGCTGGGGAAGCAGCCGGGATAAACCAGAGCCCTGGGAAGGAGTTAACTGAGCTGGGAGAGGGGTGGGAATTCCCTCCACCTCCCCAGCACCCCAAAATCCTTCCTGGGGAGCATGAAGGGAAACAAGAACCAGGCTGTGGGCACCGCTGCCCGGGGGTGAGGGATGCCCGCTGGCATTGCTGCCCGTCCCCGCTTGAGGAGAGCCCACGTCTTCACAATTTCCCTTTGTTTGCCTCAACCTAACAGGCTGTTACTTGGGCTGCGACCCAGCCCTGAAAGCAGAAATATGAACTTTATTACGACACAGATCCACTCGGGATGGGGCGGGTAAGGCATGGCGGGCGGCTTGCTGCCAGAGTGGGGGGTCCAGCCTGGATGTGGCATGCTGGGGGTGGCGTGGAAATGGCTCAGCCCCCCTGTACCTCTGCCTTCTGGCTCCTCAGACCCCGAAACAGCAGCTCCTTCCCTCCCCCAGAGCGAAGGACTGGGTTCCCATCCCACCAGCCTGCACTGGGGCTGAAGCTGTAGCTTGTTAGCAGCCCCGGCGCAGGGCGGGCCGAAAATGTCTCATTGAAATAGTTTTTTACAAGGTGAAAAAAGGGGGAGTAGGGCCACCTGAAGAAGCAATTTCTTTTTCTGCTTTGGCAAAGAGTGGCTGTTTTCAGTGGAAAAAAAAAAAAATAAAAAAAAAATGAAGACGCGTTTTCATTAAAAATGCTGAAGACTCAAAGCTTTCCAGCCAAAAATACCCAGCTCGGGCCAAAAAGCTTTCCGTTTCTTGTTGAAACGAGTCTTCAGAGAGAAAAGAGCTGAAGCTTTCTGCGGGAAACCCCAGCATCTTCTAAGCTGGTTTTTGAATGCTTCATTCCTTTAGCTGGTTCTCAGGTTCAGGATTTGTCTCTCTTCCAGCAGACAGCTGAGAGTTAAAAAAGTTAAATTGTGGGATTTGCTCATATTGCTGCTCCCACCCCGGCTGAAGCCCCGCTCCCCTTCACGTCCACTGCAGGAGAGGAGGAAACCTCAAAAAACTGCATTTGCTGAGCTCAAAATAAAATTGTTCCCTGTTTTGCTGTTCTCTCCTTGTCCCGAGGAGCGAGATGTTTTGTGGGTGGGTGAAGCGCTGCCCGTGGCCGCGGAAGCGTGGGGACAAGGGTGGAGGGGGGGAGAAGGAGACAGGCGCTTGGACCTACAGCTGCTACATCTAACCCCGAACTTGGGATTTCGTGCAACTCTGCTCTTACATACATGATGACCAAGTCAGCTGTGGCTATCGGAGCAGATGAAGCACGATTTATAAGTGATAAAACCTGAAATAATTTAAAGTTATTCTCAGCAGTGAGGACTTTTTATATTTCCTTAGACTCATCCTCACCAGAAGGCTGGGGAAACTGGGGAGAGGGGATGGAAGGGAATGTGGGGGGGCAAGAAAAGTCATTTCAAGGGGTTGGTTTGGGAGAGGGAGGAGCAGGAGGAGTTTGGGAAGAACAAGAGCTGTGGAAGCAGGAGCGGGAGAAGGGGTCGGAGGAGAAGGAGCCGTGCAGTCCCAGCCGTCCCACCCCCCACCCGCTACCTTTGCAGGCCTTGCGGTGGGAGATGGGCTTGCTGAGGTCGCGGTAGAAACCCTCCTTGCAGTAGTGGCAGTGCCGCCCCGCGGTGTTGTGTCGGCAGTTGAGGCAGACGCCGCCGCTCTTGCGCCCCGACAGCTTGTAGAGCTCCATGTTGAAGCGGCAGCGCCGGGCATGCAGGTTGCAGTTGCAGGCTGTGAGAGGCAAAGAGCCGAGACCGTCAGCATCTGGAGGTACCAACCCTTGGGGAGACCCTCTGCATGGGGCTGGGCACCCGTGGGATCCTGCCCGGGTGCCCCCCTGCAGCGGGGGTGGCACTGGAGGGGATGCTTGGGTTGCATCTCTGGCTATGGGAAGCCAACTGCTAACCCACATCCCTCCTTGACCAGTGCTATGTGGGGAGTCCAGTTTTTTGGAGGGGAAGCTGGGGTCACCGAGACCTTGTTTCACATGGTGACATGCAACAAATCTGCCTTTTGCCTCTCCCAATGCTTCATGTGAATTAAAAGCTGGGGGTGGGCAGGGCTGCAAGGGCAGGGAGAACATCCATGGTTACGTGTCCTGGGTTGAGCGACACATGATTAATTTCTCTTCTAATGCTGGGGAAAACTCCACTTTTGGAAGACTCCAGTGTCTGAATTTGTGAAAATATTTATTTTATAGCCAGCTAGGCTATGTGGGATTCAAGGTCTCAGTGTTTCCAAGCCTTGCCAGGTGCAGGGATGAGGAGGAGCGAGGCCTGGGCATTTGACCCAGGCTGACCAACAGGATTATTTCATACCACAAACATCACATTCAATATAAATTAGAAAGTTGGCAGTGTAGTCTCTCTCTCCCTTGATGGTGGCGGTCCAGAGAAACTCCTTGCCTCTGTGCCGGAGCCCTGAGCCCTTCCCTGCTTCCCAAAGCCATTGTGCTCGCAGTGTCCGACATTTACTGTCCACTGCTGGGAGTGCACGGCAGCCTACAATTGGCTGAGTATAATTCTTGTATATCTTGTATATATCTTGTATATCGGGATTAATATTGGTTCTTTATTATTATTGTTAATTATTTAGTCTTATCCTATTAAATCTATTTATATTTCAACCCTTGTGTTTCCTTGCTTTCCCTGATTCCCCTTTCTGAGTGGGGAGGGGTCATCGGGTGTCTAAACAACAATAAATTGTTATGGGTTTTCTCAAACCATAACATTAGGAAACGGCAATGGACACCCCCTCCCAGCTGCTCCTCCAGCTTTATCACAAGCACTTTGTCCCATCCAAGCACTGCTCCTCTCCCTTCTCCCCTGCTCTCCCACTGCGGTGCTTCATACCCTGCTCCTGCTCGGTACAAACCGCTGTGAAACCCCCCATTTCCCAACACCCTGGGAGCCCCCTCTGTCTGCCCCAGGGGAAAAGGGAGTTTCCAACATCACCTGCCCCACCTTCCCAGTATTCCCACTCTTGCCAATCCCAACATATACATATGTTTCAGCTCCAAATATCATTTCAAGACCTTCCTAGCTAGCTTCTTCCCTGGCTTTCCTTGGTACCCACAGCAGAAGGCTCTGTTACGGGTCTGTGCCCTGAACGCGCCTATAAAACCTCACCTCCACCCCCGCGTCTCCCACCCCGCCACTGGGACAGGGCCGGCCTGATGCCCAGTTAGCCAAATACCAAAAAAAGCCCCCTCTGCTTTGATTGCATGTGCCGTGTCTGAACCTGCCGAGAGATGTCCAATTTCTCCACCATATGCAGCCTAATGTCAACACTGGGACTATTTTAACAGGGGGCCTTTGCAAAGGACAACTTCAGGACTTCAAAAGCTCGACCCCTCGCCTGCCTCTCCCCCGAGCTGTCACGGGAGCATCAAGAGGCACTTGCTGGGGCTCTGTGCTTTGCCGAGAATTTTATAGCTTGTTTTCTTTTCCCTTTGCTTTTATTTGCTCTTCAGCCCCGAACAATGCATCCGTGCAATGCCAACCCACAGCTGGGCCTCTCGGCTCGGCACGAAGGTGTCACGGCTCCGGGCTTGTCACCTTCCTTTAGAGCACAGACATCTTAATCCCTCATTCCTTCCTGTTTACCTTATGGTGCTTGCCCAAGACAAAGACACGCTATATTTGCTTAATTATCAAATTTCAGCCCAGAAAATTACAGTGCAGTTCCGGATTATTTCTCAGGAGCAATCCCCAGCAAACCCACGACGTGAAAGCAAAGGGGAGAGCAAAATCCCCTGGACACGTCCGACCAGTGGGATGGAGCCTGCTCCCTCCATGCTTCGCAACCTGAATTCCTCTGGCCGATGTGGTGAGGCCCAACCTCATGTCCCCACCAGACGCCAGCAGAGCAGGAGAAGCAGCCACCAACGTGCTCATGGCGAGAAGAGTGGCCCGAGAGCAGTTTGCCAGACGTGAGAAAGGGAGATTCCTGACACCGGAGAGGGGCCGTGGCTTTTCACTGTGGTTTGCCTCTCCTTGGATGAGCCTGCCAGCCTGCGGGTACGTTTTGTCATCTCCCAAAACAGGAGACAACCATCAAGGAGACCCAGCTCCTGCATGCAGAGGGAGTTGCTGCTTTTTACATCTCCCGCAGACACATTTGCTGACGCTGCGAGCGCACTTACACAGCCTGTTTGCATCTAAAAGAAGCACGGGAGCAAACACTGGCTGCTTTCGGCATCTCCCCTTGTAGGTTTTTCCCCTTCCATCTTAATCTCAGGAAGAAGAGCACTTTGTGCTTTGCCAGGAGGCCCCCAGCAGCCGCTCGGTGATGATATTCTCCTTTTCTGCCAGCACGATGGCTACGCCGCAGCCAGCACCGCACAAACAGGGAATTAGAGGCAATTCTCGCCCCGCACAACGCATGAGCTGAGCTTTTGGGAAGGAGGTGGCCTTTTTAAAGTCCCAATCCTGGTTTTACAGACCGAGATGGTGAGATGAAATCCTTTTGCCGGGCGTGCAGGAGGCACAGGGCTGAGGGCAGAGCTTTCCCCCAGGCATGAACCAGCTGAGAGATGCACCAGGGCTGGAATATGAAGGATGTCCTCTGGGCCATAGCTAACCATCACGGTAACACCTGCGTCAGCAACACGGCCTCAGGACTCAGCTCAAGCAGAGGAAAAAGAGATTTAAGTCCCTCAGTCGAAGGGTCTGTCATCCCTGCTGCGACCATGCAGGCACATCTCCATCGTTCAGAGCCCTTGAGACTCACCAGCAGTTCTGCTCTTGGTGCTACAAACCCCAGGATTTATTTAGTCCCCGTTGACCAGCATGAGGAGACATTTCTCCAGGGCCTCACATGAAGGCATGGCCTCACAGAAGACCTAGTTCTTCCTTGAATCTGGCACAAATGGTGTTTTCCAAAGAGCATGAAAGCTTACCTCCTACTAAAACTTGTATTTTAGGAGAGCTGGACTTGGTACTCGAGTATTTTGCAAGATTTTGCACATCCCTTTTTAAAACGCAAAGCTGAGCCCACCCGAAGAGCGAGTGAAAAATCTTCGCATTTCTTTGGGCTGCTTTGGACAAGCAGAAATGTTTTTGCAAAGCCAGGAAAGCAGAACTCCTGGGATTTTCTCAAGATCTTTGCAAATATTTCCGCTGGTCCCACCAGGGCAGAGCTGTGCGGGAATGTGGAGGAATAAGCAGAGTGTGCAAAGCTGCTCGCAGCCCTGCTCCCGGCATCAATTTGACATTGATTTTCCAGGGATGGGAAAATCCAGTGTCTGGAGAAGGGAAGAAGCTGAGGCTTACAAGGAGCTAGAAGGATCTCTCCAAAACAGCCGTTCCTGTGCTCATCCAGAGCCAATGACATAAAGATTGTGTGTGTCTTGGGGTATGAACCCTCCCAGGAGGGAGTCAATGAGCTGGGAGAAGGTGTGGGATGGTTGAGCCCCTCTCCATGCCCAGCGTCCCTGCGCTTGGCCTTCCTGCGAGCTCCCTGCAAGCCCTGCAAGCAGCCAGGGACCAATGGTCACCTCTCCACTGTGACTTTTCAGCTTTTTTTGGCTCCATCAGCTTATCTTTGGCTCTGTCCCCTCCTTCCACCTGTACTCCCAGGGCACCGAGGACATCCGCTGGGCACTGGTCACCTCCTAGCCCCATGCACACGGCTGCTTTTCCATCATCCACGCCCTCCCGATCCACCTGTCTGTGCAGAAAAAAGGGGCCAAACTGACCCAAAAAGAGTGATTTTAATTGAAATTACTGTCTCCTGTGTTCACCCTGAGTGCCTGCATCCTGAGTGGCGAGTGCTGTGCACCATTGGCCACCAGCCAGGGCTAGCTGGCCACTCTGTCTGTAGTCTGATGTGTTTGCAGATGCCCAATGGGAGAGGCTTGGTCTGACTGAAGGAAAATAGCCATCCTAATTTTTCCTGACAATAGCGCGTAGGGATGGAAGAATTAGGGCAATGCAATAAATGACCCATCTAGGCGTCAGAAAGTCCTTGCTGGGGACGAGGCTGGGACTTGTCACGATGGGATCCATCACGCTGGTACTACAGCCTGGGAGAAAAGCGGCGTGGGGGGCCGGGGGATGCTGAGTGCGGGCCATGCCCGGGCACACCGCGATGGCTGGGAGCTGGCCGATAGGACCCACAGGGACGCGGCAGCAGGTCATGATGGGTTTGGATGCCAGCTCCGAGTCTGGGTGCTGCGGGCAGGGCATGCGGCTTGCCTGGCCACATTTTCCCTGGATGGAGGAGCTCAGGAAATGCAGCTCCCGCCCACCCTTTCCCTCGGCCTGACGGTTAATCCCCCGCTGTGCTAAAGCATTTTGCCTCGTTCCTAACATGAACTGGCCTGGCTTTAATTTCCATCCAGTGCTTCTTGGTTTGAATTTCCCTGCCACAGTAAGTGGCTCTTTAGCAACCCATCTTTTCTTTCTATGAACGCCTTCGCCCTCTGTAACAAAAATCACCTCCCAGTATTGGCGTCACCTAGAGTCCCCATGCCTTGCTTTTCACCCTGTGGAGAAGACACCCCTGCCCGGGCTGTGGATCCAGTGCAGACCCAACTACAGGCAAAACGTGCCAGATGCTGAGACCTCTCCGATTAAAGGTTTTGGATCCAATTGCTCGACTAAGCTCAGTGCTGCTGTCTCCTGCTCTCTTCTTTCTCTTATTTTGCCAAGGACCTCACAAGCCTTTTTTTCACTGGCTTTATTGCGCCCAGATGTACAGAGCTTCATCAAACAGTCTCTACCTGGGCCGCCAGGCTCCAATAGGAACAACCAGATATCACTTAAACGCAGATGTTCAGAAACCTGGAGAAGGTCGGAGCAGAAAAGAGGAAAGCTGTGGTTTGGCACAGGGTGAAAAAACTACAGGAGAAGCATCTCCGCATTAAAAACAGTGACTTGGCCAAATGGCTCCGTCAAAGAAGGTCAAGGTGGGCAGATTTTTCCATTTGGGAGAACGAAAGGAGATATGTGGATGGGAGGTGCAGGCTGGAGCGGTGCAGTGGGAGCTGTGGTTGTGGTCTTTTGTGCTGCTGCCGTGTCCCCCGGGCCCCGCATCCCAGCGCCCTGCGTCTCCCAGGACGCATTCCTCTCCGCGGTTTTCATTCAGCAATGACAATGCTGCCCTTTCAAAAGACCCCACCCTTCCAAAACTTATATTTTGGCAATTTTCAAAATGCAAATTGCTTTTTAAACAAACGAAAACCCCAAAACATTTTGTTTTAATTTTTGCAAACAATAATTTGGGGGAGGGGGGAAGGGAAAGGGGAGGATAGAAGAAGCCAGGGGCTGAAAGTAATCTCTAAATTTGACTTGAATTTATGAATAGTCTCAGTCTCCCTAAAATTGTCCTTTTCCCAGATAAGTTTTTTTTTTTCCAGGAAATTGCTAGCTCAGCCTGAGCCATTATTTCTCTTCTGCAGGAGCAGACCTCGCGTGCATCGTCCTGGCCACCAAGAGAGGCACCCTGCCTGTGCCCATCTTTGCTCCCAGGGGACCCCTGGAGATATCTTCAGGGATATAATTTTTCAGGGCCATATTCCTCAAGGAAACAGCCACCCTTCAATCAAACAGAGGGGATAATGTAGATGGAGCAGACAGAGCCAGTAGAGACCTATCTGCTTGCTGGACTGGGAGGTAAAGAGAAAGCCCCTGTGGAGACAGAGGGAGATTGTCCCTGGTCCCCTACAGCATCGCATCTCTTCAAGCCTGCTGCTGCCTTGTTTGAGGTTTTGGAGCAGCTGGGCATGAACCAGGAGCTGCTGGATGAGCTCCGGCACCTCTGCAAGCCACCGGAGCCCTCTGGTCCAGGACGGGCTGCGGTGCGTCGAGTTTCGGGGCTGATCCTGGGTGGTGTGACCCTGCAGAGATGTCTTCTGGGGGGCATGGACACTGCCTGCACTGGGAAGGGGGTTTCTGTCCATGCTTGCTGCAGCAAAATGGCAAAGCATGGATGAACACCAACCGTGGCGGCAGTGAAGTCCTGCACTGTGCAGCTACCGCACGTGGCCCCGGGAGCTTGGAGTCATCGAGACCAAGTGGCCAGATCCAGCTCTGCTCGCTGGGCAGTCAGCCCCGCGCCCTCCCGTGTGGCTCTGTGCCACCCACCACAGACCCAGTTGACCAACACTGAACAAAAACATTTGCTCGGGAAAATTCTTTTGCGTGCGCTGTTAAGTCTGAGTAAGGAGGAGGATCGGAAATTGGTTTGGTTTGCTCGAGCTAATCCACCGGAGGGGAAATCCATCAGGGTGTTGCGGCTGCGAAGGGGAGACGCAGGGTCTGCGCCAGGCCCCAGGTTTTCCTGACAGTAGGAGCAAAAAGACAGAGGAAAGTGTGTGGATGCACCACAAAATATGTAGTTATGGCTGGCATCACCCACGAAACCAGAGCCACAAACCTGGCTCGCAGCAAAAACAAGAGTGCTCTGCCGGTGGGGGAAGGAAAGCCCAATTGTTGCTGATGCACCCCAGACACCCCCCACTGCTGGGATTAAAGGCTTTTTGGGCAGCCCTTTGCACTCTGACCTCCCAAAATGCCTCTTGCCCCTCTCCACCCATGAGAAACACCCTGAGAGCAAGGGAAGGCCAAACTGCAAATGCAGATGAAGCAAGAGAGAGGGGACCCAGGGAGAAACGTGCTGAGAAAATCTTCCCAGTGCCACAGAAAGGGGTTGGGGAACAGAAGACTTTTCCATCATGAAAAACATGAGGAACGGCAATTCTGCGGAAAAGCCCTAGACAAGATGGCATCAGAGTGACCCAGGACCTCCCTGGGGATGATACACACCCCAGGTGCCCTTTACTTCCCACTTTGCCCAGTTCCATACATGCCTCAGGGACCAGGAGGCCCTGGAGATGTCCCCTTGTCAACGCTGGTTCTGCAAAGTATAACATTGCTCTGTAATACAAGCCCAAGCTGGTAACAGCAACATTTACGCCAGCTTGAGATTTCCAGTGATAAGACTCTCATTTTCTTTTACATAAAAAAATGCCAAGCTCACTGTTTGGGCTGAAACGTGTCTGACTGGGTGTCTGACTCAGGTTGAATATTTCCAGAAAAGTTCCTGCTAAAATGATTCAGCTGCTAATGAGAAACGAGGCTAGTGAAAAATACAGTGTTGTGCCAATGCTAACAAATTTGGGGTTTTCTTTCCTTAAAGAAAATCTATTGCTCTTATATTTGAAGCCAAGGCTTAAAAAGAAAAACACTGCTCCCTGGTAGGGATATGGCTTTTGCTGTCTCTTAAGAAGAACTGCTCAAGCTTGGCCAAGTTTCTAAGTCACTGAAAAATGGGGGACATGTTCGGTCAAAGTTGATGGAGTTTTGCAGCTAAATTCCCTGAAGATCTTATTTTCCCTGGCCAAACCATGCTCAAAACCAAGCCTGGAGAGACAGGGCAGTAGATGCTTGTCCTGATGGTGGACTCTCGGGTGCTGAGTGTGGCAGCGCCAACCTGCAGTGGTCCCTCCTGCCTTCGGTACAAGATTCACTACCGAACATCAGACCTCCCCAACAGCCATGGTCATTGGCAGGCCCATCAGCAAGAAGGGTGAACTTTCAACAGATGCGAGGGAGTGGGCAGGAGAAACAAGTGCTAAACAGCAGAGCTTGATGAATTCAACCCATGAATGTGTTTTGGGGATTGCCCTCACCCCAGCAGACAGTAGGGGTAAACCAGGCATGTCCATGGTAAACCAGTTGTCCACCAGGACCCTTGGCCAGTTCAAATACTGGCCATGAAAACTGGGCAGCAGACAGCTTGGCAAAGCTAACAACCAGTGTGTGGTCTCTGGCACAAGAGAGAAAGGCCAGAGCTGCTCATAGATCAAACCCCAAAGAGGAAAGGACAAGTGCCATCAGATCAGCTACGGAGGGTTACTTGGTCGACACCCGCAATTAACAACTTTTCTCCAGTGCTGTGAGACCAAAACTCTTCCCAATAGTACAAGATCCCTTTGAAGAGCACCCAGCAGCTGCTGCAAACTGGGCATGGTGGCTGCTTGTCCGCCCATCTAGCCCCCCATGCCATGGGGGCTCATTCCAACAACAACAGACACTACTCACGACTTAACCTGTGGTGTGAACCTGTCTGCCTGTGGTCTGATATATGTTTTTATTAACTTCAGGGAGGGAGATATTTTCATAACTGCTTCCACATTTATTAGTTCCATACTGGATTGGAGCACTGAAATCTCACTAGGTATTTCCTGGCTACCCACATGGTATTTCTGGCCCTGCAGGAAGCGTCAGAGGAGCAAGAGCAAGACTTATTCCTTGGAGATTTACAGCTCTGAGATGTTCAGATGATGAGCCAGATTTTAACAATCTCTGAGCAGTGGAGATCTTCCCATTGCTAGCCGGCACACGTGGCAAACAGCTGCTCGCAGCCAGCAAGGTCCCACTGATTTGTGTATTCCTGCCTTGAACCCTGGGGAACATCTCCAGTGACCTGTGATGGCTCCTTCAAAGCCACCAGGCAGCTGACTGTCTATCAACAGGCGATGAGGAGGAATGAGAAACCTGTGGGCCTGTTGTCTTGCATTGAAATGCTGAGATTTGTGGCAGCCTCTCACCCAAGGCATTTTATCCCAAGACAAAAGCAGTCTTACTCAATACAGGATGGAAATCACACAGCAAGCCTAGCCCTGGTGCAGCACACGTGGTTGTACTCAAAGTGCCTGGAAATGGGCTGCAAATTGTCCTTGGTTCCTCCAGCGAGTGTGCTCAGAGGGGACATTGGCTGTTCTTCACCGGAGACTGGAGTGGAGTCTTCCATCTAGAGCACCTCTGAAAGCTCTCTGAGCCTGGTAGTCTACATCCTGAGTCTGGCTCAACAAGGACTGGAGGAACCATCTCTGAGGGGTGGGATGAGAGCTCCAGGTGGACCTCACCTGAGGGCTGACTAGGGCTGGGAAGGAGAAGGGCAGAGCGTGTGCCAGGCTCTCCTGTCCTGCACCGAAACTGCCAGCACATGGCACCCACGTTCAGGTCCCAGCATGGCCAGCGAAGCAATGGCACTTGCAGGCACATTCTGGGTGGTCTAGCAAGAGCTCCCTTTTCTTCAGTAGCTGTGGGATTTGACCAGGAGATTCTCTCTGCAAATCGTGTATTGTGCAGGAAGTCTGCAGATAAGCTTCAGCCTGGAAAGAGCTTAACTAATTTATTTTTTTTGAGAAAGGAAAAGTCAAGAAGTGAACTCTTTATTTCAGTCTGGGAGATGATACCAGGCTGCTACTAGTTTTCTTTGTCCAAATCCAGCCTCCTGAGGTTGTAAATACTTTGAAATGAATTTTTTGCATCCCGTAATTCATGCAGATGCCATCCGAAGGCAGGAGCTAACAGCAGAGCTCACCCAACAACCTGCGGGTTATCAGAGAAAGCACAGAGCCACCAGCCCCCGCTCTGCCCATCCCAGCTCAGAGGTGCTCCTTAAGTGTCTGTGTTTATTTAGAGTCCGAAGGGAATCCACTTGGGAACAATTTATCCACTTAGGCTCTGGCCTTGTGGTTTCCCTCTTATCTGGTACAGATCTCAGCAGCAGCTTTGCTCCCACTGCTGAAGGGGTTGTGGGACTTGCCAAGAAGATCTTTCTCCTCTCTCCACCCCATGCCATGGTGCTTACCTCCTACCTGTCCAGACCACTAAGCTCAACGGGCTGTTAGGAACTGCTGCAGGTTGAGCGGATTCTTTTCAGGGTACCCAAATCAACACCCCAGTCCCCAAGTGCTTGGTCTCATCCATAGTTTTGTGTTTCTGTAAAACCAGAGCCCCTCGCAGCTCAAAAGGAGGGCACGTGGTGATGGGGATTGGAGCACTGGAAACCTCAAAGTGATGCTCCAGCCCAGTCCAAGGGGCAGGAGCCGGCACAGACAGTGCATGGGCCACCATTGCCCTGGCCCAAGACATTTTCCTGTAAGTTTTCCAACATTTCTGATGCAGCACATCAGCCGCTTGAGGGTTAATGTCACAGCAGAAACAGATATTGAAAGAATTTGCACATTCAGAGCAAAGGTTACCCAAAATGCAAAAAGATGGATAATGCAAGCAACCCAGCAAAGAGTCAAAAAATTTTAAAATCTGTATTAAAACTGCTCTAGCCTAAAAGGACCAAGGGTACAAACAGCCTTAGCTCTGCTCCCGCCATCGCCCCAAGGAACCAGGAAACTTGGCCATGGTTCCCCAGCAGCCCAGGGGTGGGAGAAATGCATAACGGTTTTAAACTAGCTCAGGCTGCGATTCCTCCAGGGCAGAGCCAACTCAAAACGATGCTGCTCATGTGCCCGGTCGCTGCCTCTCCGGTTGTGCTAATTCAACCGCCTGTGAGGTCGGGCTGCGCCGGGCTCTAGTTTAAAAACAAACAAAGCGTGTTTCAGGAACGGGTGGTGTTTTTTTAACCCTAGATCATTTCCCAATCTTGTCTGGAGCAGGGCCAGGGGAATTGTTAAACTGGCCCCAGCCAGACCCGCTACCAAAGGGACCCTGGGGCTGGGAGCCCCTGGGAGCTGCCACCAGAGCCCGTCACCAAGCTGTGAATAACCCCTGGCTGGTGATCTCCCCAAAAACTCAGTGGCATGCCCTTTGAGGTGACATGGAGTCCGGGTCCCTGTGATACTCTACCAGAAACACCTCTCCGAAGACCATCTCTCGCAGGATTTCCCTTTGGAGGCTGTCGGCACCGCTTTCTCCTTTGAATGACCCTTTTGTCCTTCCCCAGCCATGGATTTGATGCTGCCTTCTCTCCTCTCTGCCAGCATCACATCGCCTCCTCACCCCAGGCAGTGACAGTGGCTGCATCTGTGTATTTACAGCCCCCTCAAACCCCCATATCCCCTCTCCCAGCGAGGACAAGGGGACCCCTGCCCAGAAGACCGCATCCATCTTGGAGCCGGGAAAGGATGCTATCCTGCCGGCATCTCCCACGAGTGACCTGCGGAGCTGCTGTGTTGCAACATGGACAACAGCCCCAGGGAGAGGGACTCTCCAAGGGGATGGTCCCCTTCGTTTTGTCCCACATCGTGGGCCTGTTTGGGAGATGGTCCTGCCTGTGCCTGCAGATGCTGGTCCAACCCCTGCTTGGTGCTGGGAGATGGAGCAGGGGATGGCTTTGGGAGCACTCGCCCGCGGCCTCCTCCCCTTCCCCATGAATTACAAACCTCAGCTTGGCCACTTGACGTGCCAGACAGTAACACAAGCTTGACAGATGACGGCTCTCGGGAAGGGTTTTGGTTTCTCTCCGAGGCCGAGCTGGCTCAGGGGAGTAGTTGGCAGCTCAGCGCATTCATTTCCACCCGGCCGAGCGGGGCCCGGCATCTGCACTGCCGCAGAGATGCTGGCCATGTGGGCTGTCCCCCCTCCCAGCAACGCCTCCTGGCCTCCGCCACTTTTGCTCCGCAGCTCCTTCCCTGGCGAGGAGATGCTCCCCAGCACGGTGCCACTTCCCAGCCCAGAGCCCAGCCCAGGAGGGGCAGAAAAACTCGTTTCTGCATGTGCCATCCCCAACCGCAAAGCCCTGGCTATGCCAAAAAGGACACACGGGTCCAGATAAGAGACATTGAGACATCCTAAGCTGCCGGGGCTGAGACTGACAGTCATCCCTTTTTTGAAAATGTTTTCCAGTCCTTATATCAATTAATGTGTTCCAAAAGAGATGAGTGCTCCATAGGACTGGTTTCTTGCCATAACTCTTGTGCAGAGAAGAATCAGTGTCTTCGAAAGCAGAGATCAAGCACCACAGGGCCAAAATAAGTCTTGATCTCCCCTGCATGGTGGCTCCCTCTCTGTTTTTCTGGCAATGAGGTTCACTAATCACTTCTGGCTGGTTCGGTTCACCAGCAAACAGCCCAAAAATGGCCTGAGCCCCTGGAAATCTCAAAGCGTTCTGCTGAGGTAGGTGTGTATATGGGAAACATCATCCCAGGAGCCTGGGGCTAGGCACCAACACATCACCTCTCTGTTATGCTAATAAAATGCAGTAGATATTGCTGCAAATTAATCGCCGTTCAATCAGTCCTACAGTGACTCTGAAACAGGCACCATCCACCCCGCCATGAATGGCTGGAGGAAGGTGGGAAGCTGAGCACATCTGTTTGTTCCCTCTGCTCTGCCCTTGTTCCTGCTCTACCAACACCCCAAAATTTGGTGGCTCTCTTGATGCCAAGGCAACCAACAGCTGTCAGCTCTTCCTGCTACTGAGCCCATTCCCGCCCGCCATCCCCTCTCCCAAGGCACGCTCTGCCAAAGAATGGACACACGCTTCCCCGGGCCACCACGGCTGGTGACAAACGCAGCTGCACCATCCCCTTCCCCATGCTCTGGCACCCTCACAAACTTGGCCAGATGCAGGGAAGGTCCCACTATGGCTCTGCTACCAATCCCAGTGTAATCCCAGACAAGGTGACTAACACCACTGTGCCTCAGTTTCCCTTTCTCGAAGCAGGCATGTTCCTCAGAGGGATCCCGGGAGGTTTTGCTTTGGGAAAGGCTGAGAGCTCAGAGTAACAGAAGCCAAGAACTCTCTGTGGGTTTGCAGAAAGATGTTCGATGCATTACAGAAATTCAGCTCTAGCTGAGAAACCTCAAAAGAGATGGATTTTAATTCTGCTCCCAAGTCTTCCAAAGCTTCCAAAACGCACCACCCACACAGTCCTGACCAGGAATCCCAGAGGCTGATGGGGCAAATATCCACCACCCGCCCCACATTAACCTGGAGCCCGCTCAGGGCTGGCTTTCCAAACGCTGCGCAGGTGTGAAGAGCTGAGGATGCTCGTGTTTGCTCAGCAATATTTGCACCTTTGGGGACTGCGGACAAAGCTCTCTTTTGTGGCTGCAGCCAAGCCTGGGTAAACAGAGCTATCTTATCACCGGGATGCTATCGGGGGATCTGAGAAAGAAGGAAAACTCCAGTTTATGTGCCCTGACCCCCTGATCAGCGTTATCATCGTCTTGGACATGAAAGTATTTCAGGGAGGTGTTGGGACAAGCTTGTCTGCCCTACTACCTCCACCACCGCGGGACGGCTGCTTTCTGCTCCATGCTCCCTGGCCAGGCTGGGCACTGGTGTATTTCTTTTTCCTGGAGATTGGGGTTTTATCAAAAGCTGACAAGCTTATCCTGCCTTATCAGGGGAGCAGTGCTACTGTTAATGGTTTTCTGTAACAGGCTCTAGGCAAAAAATGTTGATTGCTGCCTGGGCTGGAGTAGGTCGGGGAGGGCGGGTGGCCAACAGGGATGAGCACAGCATCCTCTGCCCGCTGCAGAGGTCTCTGCGGAAGGCAGCACCGCAATCCCACATGTGAACAGGACCATCCTGCGCTGTCCTGCAATGCCTGACATCAAGACCCCAGCAGCGGTAGACATTAAAATGCCATAACCCACCCTCTGCAAGGGAACTGCCATCAGCTCGGGTGTCCCACACACACGTCCATCTGGAACACGGTATTTCACCTTCTCACTTTCCCTCCAATTGCCACGGGATATGTTATTTTTCCTTTTGCCTGCTTCGCTGCTGAATAGTGATAGTCTGCGCGGGCTGCGAGCTCACCCCAGAGACGGGTCTGGGCTGCTGTGAGTGATGGGCCATTACCTGCTCCTTCAGCAGCCCTGGTGCTCCTTACACCCCAACATCTCAAGAAGCCTCATGGTCTGGGTGTGCTTGTCCTCATGAGCAGCTAGTATCCACTTTAATAAATGCTGAAACCAAGGTATGGAAAGGTTATAGTGTGGGATCGTGGAGGTGTTGGGCTCTTTATAGAAAGAATTGATAAGCTGCAAATACATTTAACTTTGGGGTCATGGAACATATTGGGCAGTGTAGGGCAGGGACTTCAAGCCAAGTCTCCTCTACTTTCAAGGTCAGGCTTGATGAGGCTCTGAGCAACCTGATCTAGTTAAAGATGTCCCTGCTTACTTCAGGGGGGTTGGACTAGATGGCCTTGGAAGGTCCCTTCCAACCCAACACATTCTATGATTCTGTGATTCTACCTTAAGCCAGTGCTTGAGCATAGTCCTGAGGGCATGGAGGGCAAAAATGCCAGGTGGTGCAGGACAAGGGGAATGGCTGGGTATGGACACCCTCTGCCAGCACCAGCGGTCACCCCATGAAAAATGATCAGGTCCCGGCTCTGCCCAGCTCAGCCCAGCCCTGAGGTGGTGTGGGGCTGGGAGTGATCCTCCTGACCCAACATCACCAGGGGATGAAGCAGGCAGACAACTACTCAATCCTGAAGCAAAGCCACCAAATCTGTCCCTACAGCCCCCCTCGGGCAAGGACAATGCACCTGGAAATGCAGCAGCTCTTCACTGCCCAGCCCACAGCCTGCGGACACCCACGCGCTTTGAAGGGTCGCTCAGGGCAAACTTTGATGGCGTAAAGTCAAAACACAGAGCCCCAGCCTTCCTTGGGCTGTTCCTCTGTTTCTGTCTGAGGGATTTAACCCAGATCAAAGCTAGTCAAACACAGGGATTTCCCAGCTTTTCTGCTGGGGTGAACCTCCCAAGCACACCATGGCCCTGGGACACTGCCTTGGCCAGCCTGGCCCTTGCTGCTCCTTCACCCAGGCTGGGGGGGAGGGGGGCAGGAAAGACCAGAACTGTTTGAAGAGGATGGTTAATCCCCAGAGCTGACAGCGTTCATGGCAACTGGGCAGGTCTTTGGAGAAGAGCTTGACATGAATGCCCAAACACATAAAGCTGCACGTGCTTCAGGGCAGCAGAGGACGGTTTCAGCTGTGGAAACTCTGCTTTTCGTTTTAGCCAAGACTTGAGGAATGGACGTGGCCAGCAGTGAGTTCCCTGGGGGTGGGAGGACGATACTGGGGTCCCCCCTTTCCTAATGCCACATCACCCGCATTTTCCAAGCTCCCTGCTCTCCACGATGTCTCCACGAAGCCCTTGCCAGCATCCAGTGTTCACATCTGTAACCCCAGGGTCACTGCCAAAAACCACCCGGGGGTCAGAGAAGGGACTGAGCAATGACAAAGAGACAGCCCAGGCCCAAGCAAAGGTGTTGACAGCCTCTTGAGGGCGGGGGGGGGGGGGGGGGGGGGTGGGGGGTGGGTGCAGGGGGTCTAATGGAGCCCCGGGTGTCCCAGCAGCCGCCTTCTCCCTTGCCCTGGGGGGAGACTGGGGCCACCACACGCCCCTGTGCCTGCCAGGCAGATTTTATCAGAACCCTTTAATTAGCTTATCACGGGCAATTAGCTCCACAGCTCAGACTGCCCCTGGCACAGTCTGCAGATCTGGATCGTTTCAAAGAAGGGCTGCGGATGTGTAGACATCCCCAGGAAACCACAGGGCGGAGCGGCAGCGCTGGCAATGGTGAAGAGGGTGCTCTGAGACCAGCTTGTGCGACTCGAGCCAAGGGATGGGCCACTTTGGCCCTAAACTTGCCCATCCCACCACCTCGAGAGAAGGCTTCATTCTGTCCTGGACCTGAGCCTGGACCGTGACCATCCCTGCAGTGACAGCAGGGAGGGAGTGTGGCTGGGTGCTCACAGGGACATGAGGCAGCCTGGGCACGGGCAGGAATTGAGCCACGTCCCCGCAAATCCTGAAGCCAACTGTGAACATATTCCCATCCAAAAGTACCCTGAAGTTATGCCTATAGCTTAAACCTAACCATCCAGGGACACTTCCCAGCTCATGTCCAGACTGTCCCTGCTCCTGTCCATCATGAGTGCCCCATGGGAAGACTCTCTGGATGTATGACCCCTCATTGTGGCTGGAAACTTGGGGAAAGCTGGTCCAGGCCAGCCCCGTGCCGGGGACTACACCGTGGTGATGGTGGGGAGATCCAGGCTTAGCTCTTATGGCCAGAGGGTGGCCACAGCGTGACAGTGCCACGCCATGCGGCTGCTTCTCGGGTCACACCTGGGGTGACATCTTACTGCTGCGGGACGGAATTGGAAAAGATACTTGCCCTGGGCTGGAAGATTAACGATGTGGAGGGCAGGATGACAGGCCTAATCCCTTCATTTTGTTGTTTGTGTTTTCTTCCCTTTTTGAAGCGCTCGCCACCTTCCTGCAGCCCCAGCTGCTGTGCTAGACTGAGACCCAGTCTGTCTCTGTGGGAGACCTGCTCCAGGCTTCAGCTGAAGTTCATGAATTTTGCTCAAGTGTTGCAGAGAGGAGATTGCGTTTCTTTTAAGGAAACTGCATTTCCTCCAGTTACAGCAACCAGCTGGGAGCGAGGAGTCCTGTATTTTAATCTGGCCTCCGCTTCTGAGTCTTGGACGCTGCTCTGAGCCAAACCTCTGATCCTGCTGTGGTTCATTTTCAGGCGCGTGTGCCCCAGAAACTTTTTTTTTTTTAATTTAATTTTTCATACAGAGTTCTTTCGCTTGATGGATGCAGTGAGAAACTATTTCCCAAACAGGAAAGAGGACCTCCCTCCCTCCCCCCCCGCCCCCCCCCCCACCCCCCGCCTCTTGTGGATGTTTTTAATAACAACATCAATTGTCTGCAAAAGACTTATTCCTTTCTGACCTCAAAAAAACTCCTGGTTAGTGCATTCCAGCATGGCCACAAAACGAGTCTGAATGACTTCACAGGGCCCGGCAAGAGGCTTTCCATAACAATGCACAGTTAGCGAAGGGCCCGATCCCAGCAGATGGGAACCTCCTTGGCTTCGCTGGGGGTGAGGATGCTGAGCACCTCGGAAGCGGACCCTGAGCGCTGTGGTGCTGCTGTGCCAGTGATTTCTCCAGCGTTTCTAACTTCAGCTGCTCCCTGTTCCCCCAAAGTCTCCATCCGTGAGGGCACCCCTGCTTGTCCTTCGTCCAGAAGCCCCTGTGAACCTTAGCTCCTGTGGTTTGGGCTGAGGAGTGATTCTGGTGTGGGCGATGGGGTCTTCGTCGCCCAAGCCAGCTGTACGTGTTGTCAGCAAGAGGAGAGACCTCTCGGATGTCTTGCTGATGAGCCATCCACATCAAGGAGGGTTTATGATGGGGCGACAAAGGGAAAGGAAGCCTGAAGCCTTACAGTGCCACCCCTGAGTGTGGATGTGTCCCCCACCATGCAGCAAGCTATGCCACCCACAGCCCGAGGTTACACCGTGACAGAAATTTAGATGTACTAGTGCAGATGCAGACCAGCATCTAAACCCAGGTTGGACCTGGGAAGTGGGCATTTTGGGGTCATCTTCCATTTCCATCCCTGACTTCAACACAAAGCACCGTGTAACGGTGATGTGGCCATCACCGCACCGGCTGGCTGGGGGTGGGCAAAATGATGCATCTGGCAGCCACCTCCCATGGTGGCACATCAGGTCCTGCCCTTGGCTAGGTAAAAAACCTGCCTTGCCCCTGCAGCAGCCAGACTTGCTTAGCCCCAGCAGCCTCGCGAGTGCTCCTGGTTCACAGGCTCCTCACTGGGCAACTCACGTTCACAGCTGTTACAGCCCAATTTTCAAATTTGCAGTCCTGCACGGCTGGACCGCAGTGATCCTCACAGGACCCAGACCCACCGGCCCCGAGACTGCCAGTTCCCAACCAGGCCAGGGGGCATTTTCCAGCCAAACAAATTATCGATTGATTAAAGCAGCTTGGGACCAGCTGGAGCTGCTCACAAAGTCATGGGGACTGAGCTGTAAAGAAAGGCTGGTTTTCCTGTTAGGTCATTGGAAATACCCATCTGGGCATTTTTGAAATGCAGCATTTTGGTTTTCCGCTGTGAAAGGGCAGGGCAAAGCCAAGGTCACCTCAAGGTGACCAGAGGAGGGAAATCGAGCTGCAGACCATCAAATCAAAGGCAGTTTTGGGGTGGGGGATCAGATAAAACATTTCTATGGCCTTGAATCCTGGAGGGAAGAGGGGGGAAGGGAAGTGTGCAGGACAGCAGATGCTTTGGCAAGAAAAAGGAAACAAGTTTGAGCTCAAGCCCACCTCCGGACAGAAAAGCTTTTGCAGTTCCCAGCTTGGCCCGAGCCGCCGGCGCTCGCCCACTCCTGGCTCCTCTCCCCAGCCCTGGGCTGAGAGATCCCTCCAGACCAGAGATGACCACCCGAAACCCACCCTTCCACCCCAGCCAGATGAGCCAGAGCTGCCTGAAGCAACCCTCTGCCTCTGCCTTCGCTCCCCCCAAAGCAAACCTGGAGGTCTCAGGGAGACCCAGGCACATATTAGCTCCACAAAGCCCGGCTTCAGCAGGGGCTGATGTGCAAAATCCCTCCCACAAAAGTTTGTTTGTCTGGGTTTCCGGGCCAGCTGAGATGCGGACCACCAGCCATCTCCACGGGGAAGCCCAGCCGTGTCTCCAGGGGTGATGGGTGCCACTGTCCCACCTGAGCCAGGTGCCACCACACCGGCCACAGCCTTGGAGCCAAGTGGGACAACCATCCCCAGCCCCAGAGCAGCTCGGGGCGCTCCTGTGCACATCGGTTTCTCTCGCCTTCCTTTGGGCAACTGGTTTCCCAAGCCAAACCTCTGAAGTGTCTGTGGTTTGCCCATTGCTGAACACAAGGCTTTTAAGTACTTGTTTGCCACGGTTTGCCTCTCTGGCACAAAGCTCGCCGCAGCCCTGGAAATAACCCTGAGCTGAAGCCTGATCCCCATGGCAGGAAATAAACATAATTTTATAAGCGTTAACAGACAGCAGAGTACCGGCAGGAATACACGGCATTTCCTAGGAACCCAGATGTTTGTAAACCGACGGGGCTGCGCCGCACTCGCGCTGATGTCAGGGAACACTCAGGGCCTAAAGGGATGTTCCAACATTAGGAAACAATGTCTTCAAAAACCATGAAAACAGGGACTCCGGGATTGGGATGCAGAAAATGAACCCATGACACCCACCAAAGTATCACCTTGCTGTCAGACCCAGAGGAGCAGGAGCGGTCAGGAGCAAACGCCAGCCAAGCAAGAGTGGTAGGGCAAGGAGAGGCTGAGATGCAAAGGGGACATGGGTCTCAGCCCTGCATTAGTGGTTGAAGCTCTTTTAAGTTCTCAAGGGCTTGAATTTGGCCCTTAGCACTTTCTGGCTGCCATGCGGGGTGTTGGACTGAGGTCCTGGCAGTCAACAGTGGGATGGTTCCTGACTCCACTTGGAAAGCAGAGGCGTTTTCA
Source organism: Fratercula arctica (assembly GCA_947846985.1). Taxonomy (NCBI): domain Eukaryota; kingdom Metazoa; phylum Chordata; class Aves; order Charadriiformes; family Alcidae; genus Fratercula; species Fratercula arctica. The sequence goes on from CANTUZ010000011.1 coordinate 11,960,990, forward strand.
CCTGGAAGACCTGGGAACTTCTGATCTCAAGCAGAGAAACAAACTTATCTTCACCAAGACAAACACTGCTTCATTTAAAACCAGGCTTGGGCAATCAGCCTAAAGCTCCCTCTGATGTGTCCCCACCCCAGGAGTTCAAGTCTTCTTCACCTATGGCCAAGCACGTTCCCCCTGAGGGAGAAAACCCTTCTTCTCCCTTTGAAAGCAGCAAAGCAGATTTGTTCCAGCTGTACCATTTCAGGGAGTGCAAGTGAGAGGGATTTATTTATTGTCTTTGTTGACAAGCTAAACTAAACTGACACTTGTAATCTGAAATCGCAGTATCTACTGCAGCCTCACGCCGAGGCGGTTGTGGGTGCAAGCTGAACCAGTGCCATCAGCTGGGCTGTGGGCACAGCTGGGTCTCATGGCACCTCCAGCCCTTCCCGGGATATTTCCCCCCCTCCCTCTGCCTGGCATGCAGGGCAAGCAGCGCCCGAGCTGGTAGCACACACGAGGTCCTTTGAGCTGTGTTTTCCCAGCAAAGGGGAGACATAAAAACTGAGTTTTTCAAATGATTTTTCCAATGCAACTTGAGAGCCTTTCCGCGAGGATGGGATGGGTATGTTTCTGCCTGGGGACCAGCGGTGGGTGGCTGGGAGAGCTGCAGCACAGCTGCTCACTGCTGGCTGCTGCTTGGGCAGGGTCCCAAACTGCTGGTCTATGGGGCAAAGTTTTCCCTGGATTGAGGTTGATGGGATGGAGCAGATCTTTCTGGCTCGTCCCAGGAGCTGCTCCTGCAGGCAGACGGGACTGCTGTGGGCATGGTGCTGTGGAGGCATTGGAGGCAGAGGGGCAGGAGTGCCCCGAGTGTCCCAGGGATGGAGCACCTCTGTGGCAGAACTCTTGCCCATGCCCCTGGTGCCTTGGTGGGGAGGGATCTGCATCCCTTGGTGCAGGAGGGTATTTTTCAGCAGCAGCATGGACACACCAGGTCCTTTCCCCTCTGTTTGGACAGCTGCATGGAGAGCGTCCCAATCGAGAAGCAAGATTTTGGTCTCTTTTTAATTTTTTCTGTTAAACTTCTGCTGGATCATTTATCTCTGATCCCAGTCCTGGGATCCGTTCACTGTGTGGCTGTGGCTGGCAGTGCATGGGCAGGAGAAACACCCCTCGGACAGTGAAAACGCAGCCTACGCAGCCCTGGGGAAGGAGGGGATCAGGGTCCTGCCTCCATCATCACCCACTCAATGCGAGACTCCAGCAACAGACATTGTCGCAGATGGGCTGATTTCTTAGGGAGTCCTTTGAAGGGATTGAGGACTAAGGAGCATCAGCCCTGGAGGATACATGGTGTTGCTTGCCCTGCCCTTGCCCATCTCATTTGCCCTCGGCAGCAGAGCTGCAAGGACTTTGCAAGTATTTCACCCGAAGGACACAGGACGCATACTTCGTACATCTGCGGGGAGACCTTAGAGCCCCTTCCAGTACCTAAAGGGAACTACAGGAAAGACAGGGAGGGACTCTTTATCAGGGAGTGGAACGATAGGACAAATGGGAACAGTTTTACACTGAAAGAGGGGAGATTTAGATCAGATCTCAGGAAGAAATTCTTCACTGTGACGGTGGTGAGCCCCTGGCCCAGGTTGCCCAGAGAAGCTGTGGCTGCCCCATCCCTGGAGGTGTCCAAGGCCAGGTTGGACGGGGCTTGGAGCAGCCTGGTCTGATGGGAGGTGTCCCTGCCCAGGGCAGGGGGTGGGACTGGGTGGGCTTTAAGGTCCCTTCCAACCCGAACTGTTCTATGATTCTATGCTTCTAGGGAGGCTTCATCAGCAATAAACCCTCAAAAACAACCTTCATATTCGCTGACACTCAGCTCTCATTTTTAATAAGACAAAAAGGCTATTCTTTCAGCCAAAACAGCCCCAAATAAACATTATTCCAGCTGAAGCTCAGGGACTCCACCTGGATGGAAAAAGCATTGCTTTCAGAATGGCTGGAGGTGAGAAGGGTGGCCATGGGTCTGGGATGCTCAGCTGGTCTAAGAGAGAGGGAGCTTCAAGTTTCCACCCTGCAATGGCCCTTTGGGCTCTCTATCGGCTCCAGCAGCATGGGGAACAGAGGAGCACCGTCTGCTCCTCACACCCCAAGGTGCTGGGTCAGCCCCATCCCACCTCGTAGGACATGGAGACATGGCAGCTGGGGACACATCAGCATGGAGAAAAGACACAGTCCAAAACACCTGACTCTAGACCTTGATGCCCTCCAGCATTTATCCCTTCAGATGTAATAATACCTTCATCAGGAAACAGGGGTGGAGGCTTTTACTCCCCCTCCACAAAGGTCTTAACTCAGCCCCATCAACCTTCAGCCTTACTCCTTATGTGGTCCTCTTTTCCTTAAAAAATTGCCAGAGATGGTTTCCTTTAGAGGGTTCTTAAGCTCGGTTTCATGCCTGCATCCCGCTCAGGACCTCGCCGACACGAGCTACCCCCTTGGCCGTCGGCAGCCAATGGCTCCAAACCCTTTGTTAACAAATCCAGGCAGCGCTGGCTGGTGTCCCCACACACCCAGTACATCCCCCTGCTCTGGGCGATTGTTCGGGTCGGATCCTGCCCAGATCATTTTTAACCTTCTGCAACTTTGGCACTGGCAGAACTAAGGCTGCTCGGTGGGTAGCCTATTGGAACCAGCGCTCCCTTGTATTTGCCTCTCCAGGTGGTAACAGGCTGAAAAGCGCCTGTAATCCCTCTGAATGAACCGCACAGCACAGAAACAAAGTCGAATTCTTTTGTATTATGTTCATCTCCTTTTAACATGGGCTGGTTCAGCCACCCAAGATAAAGCAGGCAAGGATCTCACAGCTCTCTGTGCCGGGACCCCGAAGGAAGAGGTAGGAAAGGTCCACCAGATCCTGCCATGGCCCTGGGGGGTTTGTCTGCAGAGCTGCCAGTGCTCTTGTCACCCTTTTTCAACTACAGAAAAAAAATAAATTCTCCTGTCCCATCCGCTCCCACAACTGGTGCCTTTCACCACTTTTTTGGCAAAGTTCAATCCGATCTTTTTTTTTTTTTCTCCAGCCTTAGTTACATTCCCCATTTAACTCTAAAAGCTCCCTTTAGGGCAGTGGCTATAAATGGGCAGGACCTTGCAGGCTTCATCTGAAAGACATCTGCGCATGGCTCTGAGCTCCACAGACCTGCTGAGAGAGTGCGTCTCTGCAATTTCAAGGTAAACGGAGAGCTTTTTGAAATAGTTCTCTGCAGTGAGTGAACTATTATTATCTGTTAGGGCATGTAGTGATAGGATAAGGGGGAACAGTTTTAAACTGGAAGAGGGGAGATTTAGATTAGATATTAGGAAGAATTTTTTCACTCTGAGGGTGGTGAGCCCCTGGCCCCGGTTGCCCAGAGAAGCTGTGGCTGCCCCATCCCTGGAGGTGTTCAAGGCCAGGTTGGACGGGGCTTGGAGCAACCTGGTCTGGTGGGAGGTGTCCCTGCCCAGGGGAGGGGGGTGGCACTGGGTGATCTTTAAGGTCCCTTCCAACCCAAACCATTCTATGACTCTATGAGTGCAATATATCCCCTATGCCAAGCATCACATTTATGCCCTCTTTCTTCAGTTCAGGTTTTCTAAAAGGGATTTAGACAGTAAACTCTCAATAATCTGTCGCTGGTTGATCCGGTTTGTGGATCGGCTGTTCTGAACCCTCCCACGACCCCTGAGAGGACCGAAGGCGTCTCAGCAGAGGAGGCTGATGCCCCAAGGCTGAGAGGCTGTGCTGCTCCCAAGGTGGCAGAGGATGCAGAGGCAGAATGGGCAGAGCTGAGACCCAGCCCCGAGAGCTGCATGCTGGCTGCCTCGCAGCTGATGCTGAGTATGGATGTGGCCACACACCCACCAAATCCAGCTCCTGCCACATTCAGCTGCTCCACTTGTATAGAAAATCCTCAGTGTGGCAGCCAAAAAAGAGCTGTATGCACCCTTCTAGTATGTATCTTTGTTAGGGGTAATCCCTTCTTGCTGCCCATGACGCTGGGCAATGTGGCCCCACAGCAGCAGACCCCATGCCTGCGCACCCAGCCAGGCTTGTGAGGACTCACTGTGCTGAGCAGTCAAGCCAGGGATGTTCTGCTACCTCCATGTCCAGCTCCGACTCATTTCCAACACCTTCAACTGGTGAAAGTAATGATGTAGTAAAACTGGTTCTGGAGCACCCTCTCTGTGCTGGAGCCCAAATTTGACTCAAACCCATACCAGGACAGTGCTGGGAATGCTCCAGCTTGGCTTGTCTGCAAGGGATCCTTTGACCTACCAAGGTGGGAGCGATTGGGATCAGGAGTGAGAAGATGGGGGCAGCTGCTGGACTCAATGCCAGCTGGGACTGCTTTGGCTTGGCCCCGGCCGGACCCTGCATTGGCAGCTCCGGAGCTGGCAAGGGGACGTGCCTGCTTATGCCAGACGAGTTCCCAGCTCCAGCAATGTGAACTGCTCCGTCCTGCCCTTTGCATCTTTCCCCTTCCCCTGCCTCCCCCACAGATGGACTGCAGCTTTTGCCTCCCTGACCCAGAGACACTCGGGCCAAAATGAACAACACCTCACCGAAGAAGAAGCCATGAGCTATGTTCTGTGCATAGCTCTGTTTAAGTGAAAACAACAGCCCCGTGCCAGGTTAAATACAACTCCCCTTTTCTTACTTATATAACATGGTAACCTTCTTTCAACAAATTCACTTTATTCCTGGCCCAACAAAGTGTTACAGAGCCCTTATGTTTCTTGGCCACAATGGCCAAGACCCTCCGAGAAAAGCAAAGCTGTTTGGAGTCAACGCCGGGTACATCTCGCTGGTACATGTCAAGGCTTACGTGAAACACGCTGTGCCTTAAGGACTGGATGTTTGCTGAGGGCAGGGGAGGCTGGCAGGAGGTGAGGGCTTTCTTCTGATGGGTTTCTGCCTTGTGTCACTGTGTAGCTGAGTCCAAGAGGAGAAATGTCAGCACAGCTCAGGCTGTTCAGCATCTCCCGAGCAGGGTCCGCCCTCCATCCAGCACACCTTGGGTGGCCGCAGGCACATCCTTGACCCAGCCGGGGAACATCCCTGCTTCTTCCTTTCTCCAGCTGAACAGGAATCTCGGTTTCCAACAGGAAGGGGAGAATAAAATTTCAGCTTTGTGTCCCCACAACATTAAAGCTGGACCCGCATCCCAGGACCATCACAAGAAGTCAGGTTTGACTTGTAAGGAAAGTAGTGGAGAAGGGTTTGGGGTGAAGGTCGACCTCCCCATCACCAAACCCAGGCAAATGACATGAGATCCAAGGAGATTCACCTCCCTCCAAGCTCCTGCTTGCTGGGGTTTGGTGCCTGCTAAACCAATGGCCGGCCTGTTCATTAAGTCAGCTGTTGTTTTGGAAAGGCGTCTTTTAAGCCCAATGTTTTCCAAGAACATCAGAGCTTTGGCAGGGGCCAAGCAGCAGTCTGAGGTTAACAAAACAACCTGGTGTAGACAGGCGCTCCAGTGCCTTGGAGAAGTCCTCAGTCAGCAGCTCGGTACGTGCCGTGAGGATCTGTGCAGACGCCAGGGATGTCCATTCCTCATCTTCCCGAGCCCTTCTGGAGGCCGGGAACAGCCGATGTCCACAGGAGGATAGTCCATGAGATGCATCTGGAGAACAAAGTCTCCTAGGCCTGCCGGGGAGACAGCAATTGCCTGGCTCCCGCAGGCATTTCTCCACTACAAATGAAGCCTGCAGCCAAGAGCAACCTTTCCGACATCCAACACGCTGTCTCCTTCCGCGGTACTCGGCCTGCAACAGCAGCATGCATCTCAGGGGACAAGCCCAACTGGAAATGTCATTAGCATGTGTCACCTCTGCCTGCTTGGAAGGATTAATCAGAATGAGGAGCTCAGTTTTTAATGAGCTTTTTCATGGTGCGTTACTGGGGAAGAAAAAAAATACACTCCCCCCCCACAAGTGAAACAGATTTTCCAATAAAATATATAGAGCATGAAAAGGGCTTCTGGAGCTAGGGGTCAGAGGTGGCTGGCCTTGTGTGTGTGGAGGCACCACCCTCCTCCTCCTCCTCCTTGGATGAAAACAAAACAAACAAGCAGAAAAATCCCAGGAGCAGATAACTGAAGTCACGTCCCTCGCTGGAACGAGCGAGTTGCCATTGTTGGCAAATGACCCTCGGATGGATAAATGTATATCCATCCTCGGATGGATAAACTGAGTCCTCTGAGGCATCTCAGTTCTGCAGTGGGCACAGGTCCACAACCATGGTCACGGAGGCTCAGCTCCTCCAGGAGACATCCCTACACAAGGAGCAGCCCCACAGGCTTTCCTTGCATTGAAGTAGCACTTAGAAACCTCAGCCCAAGCTGTGCCACGCCATGCTGGGCACTGTGCTTGTATCGAGGAGAAGATGCTCATCATGGAGAGCTTACAGACACAGTGCACCAAGCAGATAAGCAAACTGTGGATGCAGTGAGAGCCCACATACCTTAGAGGCTGTGTTTCGGTAGTCATGGGGATTAGATCTGAGCTAGGCACATCGAATTCCCTTTCAGAGTCCTGGGGGAGAAGCAGCCACCTCTGGAGTGGTGCTCCTCACCCTCGGGCAGGTGTCTGAGTGGGTGCAATGTCTGCAGGAGCCATTCTCCACCACCCTGGGTGAGATGCTTAGGCTTAATATTGCTCTTCCAGCCCTGGGCAAGGGGCAGGATGATGCCCAGGTTATCATTCACTGGGACTGGCAGCGCAAGGGGAAGGGGATGACCCTGCCTCCAGCATTTCCCAACCCCCTGGCCAGCCTTGGGGCAGAGCTTTAGCATGCAGGACCTTGGGAGCCAGCATCCCCTTGTGGGTGAGGGATGGGGGACAGGGGCACGGAGACTGGGGAAGGGGGAGCAGGATTTCCATGCCCAGTCAAGAGAACCAATTATTCTTGCATAGTCCACCCTTCCCTCCAGTAGCGAGTAATCCTCACAACCATGACAGCCACTTCTCTTTGCCCCAGAGAACTGTATAAATCAGAGCAGAACAAAAGTCCTTTGCTGGGAGCTGGGCATGTGCGCTGCGTTCCAAAGGGTAGGCACATTTCTCTATAGATCTGCCTTCTCTGGGGACTGCCACTCTGACAGCAGAGAGATTAAGCAAAACAATCCACTCAACCTACCCTTCTCCAAGATCTCTCCATGGGTGGAACAAACCCATCATAGTCAAACCACAGGGCAGAGCTATAATTCACACTTGTTACTTTGCTCCTTAGTTGTTTAATGGCCTATTTTTCCTACTTAATGTTTTCAAAGTTTTGAGTAATAATTACATAGAATACAGACTCCTTTGGCATTAGAGCTGGAAAACTTAGAAATAATAAGGAAAAGCAAACCGAATGTACCAATAATTAGAGTCCTCAGGGAACCTGCAGAGCTCTAGTGAGCTGTATCCAAACCTTCAGAGAAGCCATTCAAACAGCATTCCTCGCTGGACTGGTAAACACGCACATACGAGTCCTCGCCCACACACCCTGAGTGAAAAGCTTTAAATCAATCCAACGATAGCAGGCAAACTTTTTGAGTTAAAGCAACCACAGCTTCTTTTGTTATTAGCAACACTGCGGATTGCCGATCTCCTGCAGGACGGTGCTGCTGACGGTGTCCGTCACTCACAGTAGCAAGAGCCACATAACAGGAAAGGGCGAACCCTGATTTCCACCTGTGCTCTCACAGACCGAGATGTGTTTTCTCGCAACTTTTCTAAGCAATCAGGGCAGCAAATTCATTTCTTTTCCAGTTCTATTTGCACCAGCGGAGACCTGGGCTCACGCCAGCTGAACGAGGTACTGAAAATGGGAGTCATGGGGAGTTTAAGCCCTTCTGCTCCTCAGGGGTTTCTTGGGAATGGGCTATTTTTCTGTGAGCTCCTAATTATACAGCTATTTGCATGGACAAATTTTGGTGTCTGGGTTGTGCCCCCTGTGCCCACTTGAGGGCTTGGATATTGGTGAGGTGTGGGACCGTGACCTCCGTCAGTTGCCGTGTCTCTCCACCTGCCCCAGTGCCAACAGGAGAAGCTCTCGGTGCAGTCTGCGCCTGTTGCCCCATCCCTAAGCTCCCCCACATCTCCTGCAGAAGACTGTCCTCCAGCTGGGGACCAGTCGCCACCTTGCTGACATTGCTGGAGAGGAGACAAATATCTCTTAGGTGGCAGCTCTCTGCAAAGGGGACGTGGCATTTTGGGCAAGGGACCCTCAAAGGGTCCCTTGAGCCACTTTGGAGCCACCCAGCACCTCCATCGCCCTGCAGGCCCAGCAGAACCAGGGACAATAACTGTTCTGCAGCCAGACTCTTCCACCATCCTAGATGAATGTAACTGAAAACCTGGATTGGCAATGTCTTTGAAGGAAAAGGAAGTATTAAAGAGTAAGGAATGAACAACAACCACATGTGAACATCATTATTCATACAAAGAAGTGCCATCCCCAAAATCTGTGCCAAGAAACCAACGGCCATGAAGTTCCTCTGCGTAGGAAATAACAAGGAATTGTGCAACCACAGTTGTTGTCGGAGCATACAACCAGAGCTGGGAGGTTGAGTTATGGCTTTTGCCAGCCTGCCTGGGTGTCAAACCTACAACTGATCACACAGTAGATGTGCTTCTGACAGAAATCACAGGGGTGACCCTTTTTGTTGGAGACTCTTGGAGGAAGCATTTTCATTTTTCCAATTAAAAGCATCTAAATGTAGTAGAAATATTTTTGGGTTTATTTCAGATTGAAATGGTTTCATTTGGGGTTTTGAAAGCCAAGCCAAGCCAAAAGTTTGGATTTCAAACAAAAAAGGGAAATATTTCTGTCCTGTTTGGAATTGCCTTCCATCAGATAATCAAAAACTTCACGGAAAGGGAAGAGTTTCCTCCAAGCATTCACATCCAATTTGAAACAGTAAATTAAAAGAAGTTGAATGTTTTTAAACAGCTCCCTTATTAGCAGCAATGTAACCTCCTTCCCACCAGCATCGGGACACAACCTCCCCTGCTTTGCCTGCCCTCATACCACTAATGGGTGGGTTAGTTTTAGGGCGCCCAGATTGAGGCTGAACTGTCTCCAGCTGGTTTCCAGGGGGCCTGAGCACCCCCTTTCCCTGCGCACCCTGCCTGTGGCCTCGGCATCGTGGGGTCGGGGGCACCCGAGCTGGTATTTGCCTGGTAGTGCTTTGCTTTCCTTCTCACGTCTGCATCTGATGACCGCTGCCACAGGAGCCTGGCTCGGGGTCTGCATCCCCCCAAAACTGGGGTACATACACAAAGAGACCCTCTTCCAAAGTGCCTCCAGCCTGCAAAATGGGGCTAAATACTATTTACGCTCTGCAAGCTCTGCATGAAAAATGATAAAACGAGGCTAAATCTCTGCTTTCTCTTTTTTCCCCCCTCTTTTTAATGTAGTGAAGGTAAGACTCCTGAACCCTGGGGATTGCCTTTATTTTCTCTTTTATGATATTTACTAAAGACTTAAAGATGGGAAGAGGCAGAAGCCTATGGAGTGTATGGGCTGAGATGAAAAGGTCCCGGATCCCCAGCGGGATAGGAAGGCTTCCAACAGGAGGCACAGGCTGCTCGGCTTTGTTTCTCAATTCAAACATGGTACCATGCACAAAAGGAGGCGAATAATATCGCTCTCCCAGGCGGCGAGCCCACGCCTCGCTGCTGGCCATAATAATAATAATTCAAAACAAAAAAAGGATGCCAGCAAGAAAAATGATTTGGGATTAAGGGTTCCCGTGTCCCACCTGCTGGCTCGGGGTATTCTTCTACTGAATAGACCTTCAGCTCCCCCAGATCTTGGGCACCCCGGGGCAGGGTCCATCCCTTTCCGGGCCACCATTGACATACTATGGGATCAAAATGCCTACGGCAAGATTCCTGGGGAGCTGATCATGTGAATAAAAGGGCAAGCTGTCAATGACTCCATGCCGGCACAAACGCTGGGGTTGTGGGGAAGCTCAGGTTTTCCTGTGAGGCAGAGGTTGGGGGGAATGGGCAGCACAATGCATTCTAATGCCTGAGGTGACCAGGGCTGGGCAGCTCAATGCCACCCCAGGAACTCCCTGTAATCTGCCATTATATCCCCTCTTTGACATGGCTTTCCTCTGCTTAATGGTCCTCTTTGGGCTTCGCTGCCGAGGAACAAGGCTGAGCTGGCTGGCCCCTTCCCGAGTCCCAAGGTGTGCAGACAATGCTCAATTTTCTCCTAATGGCACAAATAGAATAAGAGAGTCAAGCTAGCCTTAGATGTCAATAGAGCATCTAACCCCACCCCCCCCCCCCCCCCTTTCCCCACAATCTCCCCTTGAGGCCACAAAAACCTCTATCATTCACTGCATCCAAGGATGAGGAGCTCCACAGCTTGCCCATAGCGCTGGAGGAATGATCTCTTTCTGCTTGACTTGGATCGCGATCCTACCAGCTTCACTCATGCCCTCCTGCATGGGGTCCCACACGTTCCCACAGAACATCCTGCCCCAGCAGCATCCACCCACCCCTACGTCCCTCTCCAAGTGGTGGTAGGGGACGTGTCTCAAAGGCTGAGAAATTAGGTCCCCAGCTCCCCAGCCACACAGACTCTCACTGCCCCATTCACTGCACAGGTCAGGCTTTGCCAAGTGGGTTCAGGGGCTGTGAAACCCTTCCACCAACAGCCAGGTTCAAATCCTGCTGCAAAGGCAGGACAAGCAGCTGCTCCTGAGCCTCCAGCATAGCCACTGGAGGAGCACCACCACCTGCATTGGCCAGGCTGGAGGAGTATCATCACCTGCCTTGGTTGGCTGGAGGAACATCACCCCCTGTGGTGGCTTGGGCTGGAGAAGCATCACCAACCACCTTGGTCAGGCTAGAGGAGCATCACAACCTGCCTTGATCAGGTTGGAGGAGCACCACAACCTGCCTTGGTTAGGCTGGAGGAGCATTGCCACCCGCCTTGGCTTGGCTTGGAGGAGTATCACTGTCCTTCCTGGCTGGGCAGGAGAAGCACCACCACCCACCCTGTCTGGGCTGGAGAAGCATTGCCACCCTCCTTGGCCAGTCCCAGAGTGCCTTGGCAGGCTCTGAATGAAGGCCCTTGCCATCCTCGCCGAGCCAGAAGGTCAGTGGTGCTGACAAGGCGCCACGGCGGTACAGAGAGTAAAAGCTAAAACTGAAGCTGGAGGGAACAGACCTCTGACTAAGGCTTCCTTGGAAAATAAAACCACTCTGTCAAGTTTCTCAGCCGGCTTGGAAACCTCTGCGGGCCACCTGGAGAGCTGTGCCCTTTGCAGTTTGTACGGCAGGCGCTGCTCGGACGCATTGCTCTGTTTATCCTTGGCACAGCGAGAGCAGTGCAGGTAACGCGGAGCTGGCATTTTCCCTTCGCAGCTCTGCCCTGCTCCCACTGTGATCAATGGGGATGCTTCAATTAACTCCAAAGAGACTGACACCAGTTATCCCATCAGCTTTATCCAGCACAGAACAAGCCCGTAGAAGCCCATAAATAAATAACGGCATTTTCATACTGTTTTGCCTAGAAGCTGGTGGGATTTTTAACTCATTAACAACCACACCCTTCGTTTGCCCAGCATATTGCTCATACTGGGTACTGAGCATTTAATGGCAAACAACTAAATTGATCCTCCCACAACTTTACAGGGTGTGATGCCGCTTCTGCATGTGGGAAGCTGTGGGTGACCCCTCCACAGAAGGGAGGCCGGCTTTGTCCTTTCAGACATGAGCCACTGTTTGCAGGGAAGCTTCAGCCCTGCCCAGGGCAGAGGGTTATGGGGCACCTCTAGAAAAATTCCCTGTGAGGCATCTTCAGTGCCCAGCTTGGCCCCTATTGCAGGCTCTGGTGCTCAGGACGCACAGCCCTGGGAAGAGGATCCAAGGTGGAGAACTCTTATAGGGAGGAGTGGGGAAGGCGAGGATATGGGGTAAGCCTCTATCTATAGGGATGTAGATATATATCTACTGCGAGCTGTCGGGTCCTGCTGGGGCAAGGCCAGGGAGGGAGGGAGCTGACAGACGCCCCGACAGATGCTGCACTGAGAGGTGCTTTCAGCTGGGCTGGTGTTTCCTTCCCTTGGAAGGATGTGACCACGGGGCTCACCTGTCCAGGCAGAGGTGGGAAACACCACAGCCCTGTCCACCCTGTTACAGACTGGTATGCAACAATGCCCATCAGATTGCCTCCTCCTGCCCTTGCGACCATTGCTTTCCTCCCACTCCAGCAGAAACATACGCCATTTCTCACAGACAAGTTATGCCAATAACAACGTCACCAACTACAAACCAAGAACGCATACAGTTAGCAGAGTGGAGAAACAGATACCCAATCAGGTGCTGGAGGAAGAAAAGATGCTCAGAAATCAATAGGAGTAATCAAACACCATTGACAGCTTCCTGACCACTCACTCAGTTGTTGGCTGTTGATAATTTAGGGGTTGCTTTCAGCTTTCTGTGGGAACCCCACATGTCCTGTGCTTTGTACAGGTATTCAGCATGCAGAATTTTTTTTCCTATTTCAAAGACATTTGTTTCTTCCGTAGCTGTTTCAGGGTGAATGTTTGAGCTAGAGCACCGTCTCTGGTGGTAGCAACAAGATACTGCTCTTCTGGCGGAACCTTCTGAACCAGCTACTGAAATACAGAATCGGAGGGTGTGCCACCCTGCTAAGTCTTGTCCTTTCTATCTGCTGAGGCCTTTTGCATAGATTCACAGACTGTTAAACACCACAGTGGACTCTAGGACTAAATCGAAAGGCAGAGCCCCCCACCACATCATTTCCATCAACCCCACAAGGTCTAATGGAACCACAGCAAAAGTATCAGTCAAAAAACCATCCTCAGTTTAAAGCCTTAGTATGAAGGAGGATCAGCCTCAACACTAGAGGTGCTTTCATCATATTTGCAAAGACTTTCCTGGTCACCACTTCATATGGGAAAGAGCAGGATTTGCCGCACTTCTTTGAAGAGGTACATCAAAAGGCATTGCCAAACAACACAATTTGGGGGTATTACAGTCACAATACAACATCGCATCACTCATCAATTACGTATCAAAGCCCAGCTGAAACCCAGCTTTCAGTAAGAGACTGTGATGAAGTGACAATCTTGCCCACATCTATGAAAAGGTCTGCACCGCATTTATCTCAGTGAGAACTGGGAGCCTCTGGTAATTTTGCTTAATCCTTTATATGAGGTTCTGAATTTACAAGAGATTCAGTCTGGTTATCCAACCAGAAAGGGAAACCCTGGCATCATTCGGGTCCTTATGCTCTGTGACGTTGTGACAATCTCTGCAACATCTTCTTGGACTGGTAATTGGGATGCTCAACAGGGTTTTGAATTTGGAGTTGTCTAAGAGGTTTCAGTTCTCTGTCTAGCATTACTCCCTCCTGCAGGGTTGGGAATTGCTGTGAATTTTATTTTGTTTTGAAAGAGGGCAGTTCTCAACTCCTGTTTGCTTCAGCCTCCAGCTGCTTTGCTCGTGGCTTTACAGCACATGACTTCTATGGGCTTGTGGCACCAAACCCAGGACCTGCTGAGGGCTGGTCATGCTTGGTCATTGCAATCCCCAACCTGCCCAAATCCAGCCTGGAAAGGAGAGACCCATCCCAGAGCAGGGAGAGGGGCAGGACGGCCTCTCCCCGTTCCTGCTCTTCCAGTGTTTCTCCTCTAACAGGGCGCCTGCACTTGAGGTTCTGCACTTCATCTTGTTCATAAAACTGATGCTAGGCAGAATACTTGGCTCAGCTCGAGCATGACCCACAGCTATAAATCTGCACTGCTCCCCCTACTTACGCCCCCACGGAGCTGCTGTCACTGCCCATTTTGGGTTGAAAAACCAAACATGACATTTCCCAGGTGCAGATGTGTTTGTCTCCCCTCCCTTCCAGACTTCCTTGGCTTCTCTCTCTTTTTGAAGAGAAAGACATTTAGCAGGCTCTCCTCCTGGATGGAAACGTTGAGGCAATGGCCAGGCTGGGCCAGAGGGATTGCTCTGACACCTGGGGGAGATGGCTGGCTGTGGCACTCCAGCCACCCCACCAACCACCCGGGCTGAGGAGCAGGGCTGGAGGTCTTCCCTTGCCCCAGGAGGACTCCAGTGGAAATGAGTTTTCCCTATCCCAGCACTGAGGTGGTGGGGCAGATGGGGAAGGTTTCCTGGTGCTCACTGGTTGCAAGAAGAGTTTCATGGAGCAGAGAAACAGGTAGTGAGAGAAGGATAGTGGGGAGAAGATCAGACAAGGTGGAAAGCTGATCTTGTGCCAAGACACTAAACTGAGCTCCAGTGCTTCTGCCCTTCCTGAGTGCACCCCTTACCACCACTAATCCAGTCTCTGCTGCACGGCCCGATGGGTGGTCGCTCTTAAGGGAGATAATGTGCTGGGCCCATAGCATAAACAGTGTCTAGGGGACCTTGTAGACTCCTGACCTTCACGAAAGTGTAGACAAAATGCAACACACCCGAGGATCAAGTTTTTGGACTCCAAATGGTCACAACGACTTGTAAGGCCCTATTCCACACCAGTTAATTCATATAAAGAACTTGAAAATGTCCCAGATGTGTGATCCATAGAAGCAAATGCCATTAAACCACTATTACTACTAACATGCTACTAAAATTAATTACAAGGATGTCATCTTAGTTCAGAAACCCCTAAATTACAGAGAATACACCAGCCTGCTATTGGCACATGGTTGCCCCATATTCAAACACCTCCCAGGGAGCCTGGTGCTGCTCAGGTTGGAAACAGGATCCTGCACCAACAGATCCTTTCTTCTGACCAGTATGGCCAGTCTAAGAGTCAGTTACAGAGCCCGAGGGTGGGATTCATCCACACTTATTGTTGGCATTTTAAGTGATGCTCATTTTATGTGCCTGGCTGCTCTGGCTTTCATGAGGAGGATTTCCAAGAAGGAAATTCAGAGTGCAAGGGGAAATACCTTCCCACTTCCCAACCAACACGTCTGTGATTCAGCAACCACATCACCATAAGCAGCAGTCATTTAAGTGGGCCTTACCTGGAGACAGCAAGCCCTGACAACACACTGCTATGAGCTTTCCAGAAGACCATAAGCGAAGAGCTCCCAACTGCGACAGGGGGACTGCAGGTTCCTGGTGGAGGCAGCAGTACTAAGCAGCCTGGAGTAATGCCCACACAATATACTCTGACCAGCCTTGTGTCCCCCGATCAACTCACGGGGACAGAAGCATTCCCAAACCCTGCTCCTGTGGCAGCCCTGTGTGACTTTTATGGCTTATTGTCTGCTCGAGCGCCAGATTTTCTTCTATCTCGGTGCTGTGTGGAGGTCGGTCTTGTTTCTGCAGCTGGTGCTAGAAGACTCCTCTTCAGATTGCGCAGTGATAAGAGGTGACTGGGGCTCGTTGTGACATTGCTTAACAAGCTGGTGACATTTTTACAAATGAAGAAAGTCCCAGGACAATTAGGCTTGTTGATTCTTCAGAGATGCCAAGACTCTCCCCTGACTAACAAACCCCGTTCACATTCTTCTCCGTAGATGAAATCTTTGCCATACACTTTCTCTTCCCGCCCTCCACCAAAATTGTCCTCTCCTTCTGACCAGCCTGAAGTCAGATGTGGGAATAACCTTAATTTCATTTGGGTGGGAAATTCTGGCTTCTCTCCCATGGGGTGGGAGGCTCCCAAAGCGGAGGTGTCTGTGGCACTGCAGATTGGAGCCTCCCAGGCTGGGATGGGAGAGCGAGCCTGGATATCAGCTGATCTCCTATGAAGGTCAGGAGAGGGATGCAGGCTGAGGTGTGCACAAAGGCACCACTGTGTATGGCTTCACAAGAGCCAGTCCTGCCTCCTTAATGGATAAGACGGCTTTGAAAGAGCGAGTTAAGTGTGCCAGGGTATATGAAGACTTTGTGAGGGGCTTTTCTAAAATCCCACACAAGAGGCTGTTAAGGAAACCTGGTAACCAGAGGATAAGAGGCAAATTCCCATCTTAAAACCAGCCTCGGGTAGCAGAGACAAAGAGTTTGAACCCTGCAAGGCTTGGCATGGTGAGCGGTGAACGGTGCCTGGGGCGCAGTCATAATTAAAAATAATAACATTGAGCACTTTCAAAGCACTTGATAAACACGATTAACTAATTAGTCAACCCTTTACTAATTAACCAGTCACAGGACTGGTGTTGCTCAATATGTTTAATGATCCGGAGAGCGGTTGAATAGCCGGGGGCGACGTCGGCGAGGGCGCGGTAGCTGCGCAGGGGATCGACGGGGAGGCTGGGATGAGCTCCCAGCGGGAACGGGGCTCGGAGGGACAGGAGGGGACACTCACCCTGGACACGGCCTGGGGCTGGACCTTCTGAAAGTCCCAAAGACAGAGCTGTCCTCTTCTCCTCTTCCCCTGGCAACCCCCTCACCACCTCTTGCCCTCTTCTCGGGGTAGGGCACTCACTGTGCATCTCCCATAGGCGCCTGGGGTTAATGTTTACAGCTATTTAAGCACAGCAAGAGGCAGATGGAAATTTTCTGATAAAGCAGTCCAGTCTGAGACCAGGTTGAGCTAAACGTCAACCCCCCAACATGCCATGCACCTCCAGCTTCACGTGAATGCTCCCCAGCACAGTGAGGGTGAGTCTCCTCTCTCTTCCCTTCCAGCAAACCAAGAATTGTAGTAACACCAGCACAGGATTTGGGAAGAGAGAAGTAGGACCAGGGAACCTCTCTCATTGCCACTTTACTGCTGATTGGTCAGTTCTCACACCCGTGCCTCAGTTTCGCCAGGGCAGGTACTGTATGTGCGGCATGATGTCACCCCAGATGTCACCGTCAGATACCCCAGCAGCAATATGTTTTTTGATCAGGGCTGCAGTTGGAAGCTGCCCCACAAACTGAGTGAAAAACATCTCCCCAAAACACATATGGGATTGGTTTTAAACCTACTGCTCATGATTGCCCCTCACATTTCTCCCTCCGCATGAGCCCTTGCCTTCTTCTGTCTGCAAGTGCTAACACCAGTGGGGCATTCTCAGAGATGCTCCTGGTGGCACCAGCCTGTCTCTGTCGTCTGTGACAGGTATCACACCCGAGGGATGGCAGCTCCTGGCTGGCGGCTCCTGACATCCCAGAGCCCCACATGGAGTCTTCACACCCCTGCCATGATCCTACCAGGGAATGACACCTTTGGGGGCTGAGTTTAAGTATTTCCTAGCTGTAATGTGGGTATTTACTGTCCAGGAGTCTCAGAATCCAAGTCACCATGTAATTAAACATTGCATTTCACAGCATCATGGGTGCAGCTACAGCAGGTCTGTATGGCTGTGGCCATAGCTGGTATTAAAACATCTCATCACAGAAAACCTTCTTCCCCGGCACCAGGAGGGGTTTCCAGCGACAGGACAAGAGGTAACGGGCACAAAGTTGACCATAGGAAGTTCCACCTAAACATGAGGAGGAACTTCTTTCCTGTGAGGGTGGCAGAGCCCTGGCACACGCTGCCCAGAGAGGTGGTGGAGTCTCCGTCTCTGGAGACATTCCAAACCCGCCTGGATGGGTTCCTGTGCCACCTGCTCTGGGTGACCCTGCTCTGGCAGGCATTGGATGGGATGATCTCCATAGGTCCCTTCCAACGCCCACCAGTCTGGGATTCTGTGATTCTGTGATTCCCTGCAGGATGGATCTGCCAGGGCCAAGGGAGCACCGTGTAGTCCCAGAGGGTGCTGAGTGGGGCTGAGCAGTCAGTGCCCTAGTGCCGTTTTTCACGGAATAGCTGGGAAGTGAACTTTCCGTGGGACCTGCAAACCTGCGGCTGATGGAACCCCATGGCCAGGCAGCATTTCAGCCACCACTAGAGCCTCTTACAGGATGTCTGCAAGAAAA
Source organism: Fratercula arctica (assembly GCA_947846985.1). Taxonomy (NCBI): domain Eukaryota; kingdom Metazoa; phylum Chordata; class Aves; order Charadriiformes; family Alcidae; genus Fratercula; species Fratercula arctica. The sequence goes on from CANTUZ010000011.1 coordinate 11,978,855, forward strand.
ACCAAGCTATGGAGAAGGTCTGACCTCGGGGCTGTTCACTTGGAGCTCCTTTGGCTGGATGGGCTTTTTCCATCAGACATCCCCAGCGAGCTGGAGAAGGGCACCCAGAGCAGGGAAATCAGAGGACTGGGGCAGGACCTGGCAGCTCTGCGTGGGGTGATGGTACTGGGTGCTCAGCTGGTGGTGATGGAGCATCTCACCTTGCTGGAGTCATCACAGAGGGCCTGAAAAAAGCATCCTCTCCGTTTTCTCCTAGCTGGCCCCTGGACCTTGAGAATGAAGGCCCACCACTGGGCAAGCGGCTCCCGGCTGAATTGCCAGCTTGCCGTGGTGGTAGCAAAAGTTTCCAACTGCAAACACTTGATTCTGCAGTTACCGGGAGAGAAAGAAAGGAAATTCTCCCATGCAGAACAGTGTCTCGAGGTCAATAGAGAAAACCCTGTGGGCTGAATACCCAATCTGGGGAGCCTGGGGATCCTGGCAGGGAGGCTCGGGGTCTGGGTGTCTGCGTTGCCACACTTGTAGCCAGGTTGCCATGGCTCATCTGCAGTGCATCCACACCCCGGGGGGCTGCTTCTTGCCTGTATTCAATGGGCTCCGGCTCTTCCAGCATTGAGAAGGACAGTTGATTTGCAGAAGAAAAGCCAGTCCTTAGTGGTCCTGTCATGTCATCGCCCCGGGGGGTTCACAAAGGACTGTGGGTGCAGCCCAAAAAGGGGCTGCCCGTGCTGCCCCCTCAGCCCTGGGACCGGTTGTCGGTGGGCAGGGTGCCTGCTCCCTCCCCAGGAAGGGGTGCTGCACCCCGGGGCGGCCAGGCACCCGCCTCACCCCCCTCAGCCGGGCTGAGTCCCCCGGGTGTCCCACAAAGGGGACCTGAAGCATGGCAGCCAGTGGTGAGGATGCAGAAATGGCCACGTTGCCTTAAATCGATGGGTTCAGCTTAGCATCACCCCAAGCATGGGGGCGTCTGGGCACCCAGTGCCTTGGCAAAGGGAGCGCTGGGACCTCGGTGACTTCAGAGTCGGGGCAAAAGCCACCAAAGCAGCCAGGAGGGACATGGGGACCTTGCTTTTGGGGGTTTTCTTCCCAAACGCTTGAGCTGAGACACAGACCAGGGAAGCCAGTGGGGATGCTCGGGCCGTGGGTGCTGCTCAGTCTCCGCGGGACACTCCGGCTGTCCAGGGGACGGGGACCCTCACTCAGCTCTCTTTCAGGGCCCCCCTCCACCAAGCCCTGCCAGCATTGGCAATTGCTGGAGGAGGGGAGTTGGGTGCTTCAGCCATGTCTGCCCACCCGCCTCCCCTCCTCCCGGGGGATGAGAACTGAAATAAAAGGTCCATTTCTTTAGAAAGCCAGGCCTGACTATGGGAAGGGTCCCTGTATCCATGCAGCTCGCCCGGCCTCCCGCTCCCTTGTTTAGTAATCTCACTTCTGGGCCTGAATTCATTCAGACGTTGTGAAGGATTAGCTGACCTTTCTTTCAGCGCTTGGTAAACTGGGGATGTTAAAGCTTCCCAAAAATTAAACTCTCAGGAGGCTGTCTCCAAGGCTGGGAGCCTGAGGAGCTGCTCAGCGGCTGCGGCTGCTTCCCTGGCATCTGCCCCGGGGCAGGGACAGACCTGGGACTGTCCTTTCATTCCCCTCAAAAGCACTCAGATCCATGCACAGCCCTAGCACCCAACGGCACGGACCTGGTGTGGGATGAAACCAGCTGGTTTTCCCTCCTATGGGACAATTCGGCAATTTTTCCTCTTTACCATATACAGGTTCAGCGCCTGCTTTTCCTGGCTTCTCCCTGCCACTGTGAGAGGGTGGGAAAAGGGAAAATGTGAGCCCATGAGGTGGGGAGCTGAGGTTTGGGGAGGCGGGTGAAAGCTGTCTGAGAACGGACAACGCTGTCACAGCTAAGGGGTGGCACAAGTTAGCAGGGACAAGCTGCCCTCACCTTTGCGAAGGAGCGTTCACTCTGAAACCTAACGATGCCTTGTGGCTTGGGTAGCACTTTGCTGCCTTAGGGCTCAAGCTGGGCCTGAGCATGAGGGTTTATTTCAAGCTCCCAAGCACAGACATGACAGAGTGACACACAAAGTACTTCCCGCAGAGGTGGTATTGGGCGTACGACAAGGTTGTGCTCCCCTGGCCAAGTGAATCCAATTCTCTGAGCTGTTCTTTGCTGGATGCATGGGAGATGCAGGAACATTCCCCTCTTTTTTCCATGTTTTTGCTATTAATCATACCCTAATGGTAAGTCTCAGAGCTGGGGGACGCGCAGGAAGGGCACCTCAATCAAAGCGCATTTTGTCTCCCTGCAGCCTGGGACGCAGAGCCGGCCCCAGGCACGGGCAAGGGGGGTGAAATCGCTGCTTCTCACAGTCCAGGACTCAGAGAAAGCAGCTGGAGCCATGGCGGAGCTGGTGGCTGCGTGTCCCATGCCCCACCGCAACCCAAAACACTGCAAGGGGGGGTAGCAGGGAGGACCCCGCACTCCTGGAGGCAGCACCTTCCCTCTTGGGCTTCAGACTCCACCGTTTGGGGTGATGTTGTTGCATCTGTCGGCACAGGAGGGAATTCGTCAGCCTGAGGGAAGCCCGTGTGCGGCCAAGCCCAACTCCTGCCCGAGCCCAGGCGGAGAGAATAAACTGCACAGGGGGACAATGGGGCTTCATCTAAAGCCCAGGGAAACCAGCGGCGAAACCAGAAATTATTTCTCCTCCTCCTGCTCGCTTTCCCTCTCTGTCTCCTTTGAATCACATCCGTTTGCATGCGGAAAGAAGCACCCGCATCCAAACGCAGCAGCAGCGTCTAAGCCGCCCGGAAGCCTGACCCAAGTGAAGTCATTGCTGTTCTCCTCTTCTTCCCATCCACTTAAACTCAGTTGTTTTACGGAAGCTGTGAGGGGGGCAAGGGGCTGCCTCTGTTATCCATTTAAATTGCTCGTTTAAATGGGCAGCCAGCTTCTAACGGGGCTAATTTTATAGGCACCATAACCCGATGCGAGAAGTTTCTTTTACGAGTCTCCACTCCCCCTGTCTCGAGCAGGAGCGAGGGCTGCGGCTGGAGCCCCGGGGAGTTTGCACGGATCTGCCAGTTCCCTGGCAGAGAAAGGCATTGGTAATTCGCAAAAAAAAAAAAAAAAAATAAAACTGTCTTATGAGATATAAATTAGATTATGGCTCTGGGGAGATGGGCTCACCCCCAGGGCGGCCGCCATCCGATAGCATCTGTTGCAATTACAGGTTCTTCCAGAAATGACCTCCCAAATATTTCAGCAGCAGCTGGAGCCCGCACAAACACTCCGTGTTCTTTCTACGACTGAATGGCAAGTGCTCGGTCTCCGCTAAATTGCTAGCTGGTGGCCCCGTCTCCTCCGAGGGCTCTGGGTGGGGGGTCCAGAATCCCCTTGCTGGAGGTGACGGGGTACAGATTGTCACCTTGCAGCAGGCGCTGGAGGCTGAGCTTGTCTCTCTTCGTGGGTTTCTACGGTGCAAAGTGCACCCTTGGCACTAGATCAGCACTATTAATTGCCCGTGAGAGGAAGCATATAATCAGCCTTCAATGCTGTATAATTACACAGAAATTACCAGAAGAAATTAATTCCAAAAGGTGAACATATGGGCCGCGACACTGAAGCCCAAGCTGGATTTTGCCTCTGGTTACTGCCAGTCATAACTGAGGGCAGAATCTAGGCCAAAAGTGTGTTTTCTAGTTCGTGATTTATTGTACCAAAATGGGGCTGGTAATGAAAACCGTGCTCCACTTAATACACAGCCGACTTCCAACAAAAATGCCAGCAGGAACTCTTTCTTCTCCTTCTTGTGTTACAGCTGCCCGGCAGCAGAGGATCTACGAGTTTGGCCGTGGGGAGAGGCACCACCGTGCCACAAAGTCCCATCTCTGGCTGGCACCGGGCTCCGCGGACAGGCTCCCCGCGGTGTCCCCATGGCCCCCAGACCCTCCTCTGCCTCTGCCCTGTCTGCCCCGTCCTCTCTCGCTTCCCCCCACCTGAGCCAGGCTGAGCCCGTATTGCAGATTAATTCAGCAAGCAAGTAAAAATACTCCTCAATCACAGATTATTTCAGCAAGGAAATAAAAATCAGGCTCCGTGACTACGTGTTTCGGCACACCAGTCTCCAAAATACCCCCCGCGGGCTGGCTCCGTCGTGCTGAACCTACTCCACTTTGCTGCACCATCAACCCATTCAACTCCAATCCATGTGGGTGCTGAGCACCCACCACAGCACCCAAAGCCGATGGAGCCACACGGGATGAGAGCTTTGCTCCTTCCTGGCCCAAACTTCTGCTTCCTAGCCTTAAAAATGCCAGTTTTTTTTAAAATTTATTTTCTGGGTGCACGAAGCAGCAGGACACCTCCACTCTCCTCGCTGAGAGGTGGAGAAAGCTCTGAAGATCCCAATGGCAGGGAAGGGACCCTCCATCCCTTCCAACATCCACCCCCCCACCCCCCACCCCCATTGCAAACACGGGGCAACCTGTGGGAAACCGTTGGGAGATGGCGCGGTGCCACGGCTGAGCCCCTGTGCCACGAAGGGGAATTCATTTGCATGCCAAAGTTGTAGTCGGGCGCTTTACAACACGGCGCGAGCATATCAATGTATTTGAATCTTCAATATCGCCCAGCCATGGCCCGGCAGCACACTCCCCTCGGAGAAAATCCCTCCAAGGGTGAGCGGAGGGGGTGTTTGGTGGAAAAGGGTCCCAAATAGAAGATGCCTGTGTGAAACCTGGGGTGTCCCATGGGCAGGAAAATGATGGAGCTGAAATGCGCCGAATTCAGGCACACGGCGTATCTGCGGCAGAGTTTTCCCAGCCAAAACCGTGCGTGCCAGCGACAACAGGAAACTCACGGGCTGTGTGACAAGTGTTGTGGCCTCTCCTTAGCTCTCTTACTGCCTCAATGGGTCCCGGGTGACTCTGCAATCAAGGTCCCATTCAAGCCAGGAAGAGTCGAATCCAGGGGATATGTGTTAGGCCAGCACTTTCCACTTCTCTTTCAGCTCATGGACACCTATAAATTTTCCAGGGACAGCGGTACAGTACATGCCTCCGCTGCCACCACTTCCACAGACTCCTTAAAAGTAGTCCAGGACCCTGAGAAATTCATTATATTAAGCAATTAACAGCGATGCGTGTGAGTTCATGGACCTTCTCACTGCCAAGGACCAGAATGCAAAATATATCACCCCTAGTCAAGGCAAGCGAGTCAAATTATTGACGATAAATACATTTATTCCAAATGTTGACCCATTTTACATCCCTTTATTTAACATAGCTGCTCTAAAGGGGGGTTGGAATAAAGGGAAAACGAAGTCCGTGAGCCTTCGTGCCTCCCCGCTTCTCTCAGCAGAGCTGGCTGGATTCTTGTCGCTATTATTAGTTGTTGCGATTGTTGTTGTTATTATTATTGTTATGATTATATGCATTTCATTCTCTTTTGGGTAATGAATAATTTATGACCCTGTCTCGATCCCCTTTCAATGGATTCACTATCCAGGGAGACTTGCTGAATAATTTGGATCATTCGTTTTCAAGTGCATGGGCTGCCGACAAATTGTTCGCTTTTCATTACTGGGGACATTCATTGGTCACCCAAATCAGGGGATTTCTTTGGTCGCCCCAATCACGTGATGTGCCGTCTGGGGTTTTGTTGGGATTTCTTTTTCCTTTTTTTTTTTTTTTTTTTTTGTTGTTGTTGTTTTTTTTTTTTTGATTGGGTGAAACTTTGTGAAGTGTAGACGAACAAATAGACAAATAGCTCATTTTTGGGGGAGGGGAGGGGCTGGATTTCTGGAGAAATCAGTTTGCCGAATTTTTGTGAACATTTGGTGGTTTTACAGAGGCTCGTGAGAAGTAAATGCTACCAAGCACATTAAACGTTATTTAATGTTTTCAAGGCATCACTATTTTTGGTGGTTTATTTGATCAAAACTTCTATACGGCTGATTATTAAGATTTTGCTTTCTCAGTGCTAACTAGAGAAATATCGTAGTATTAGACCTGGCTGCTTCTTTGCCTAAAATCCTGGGGGAAAGTGAATTTTCAAGATGTTTGCATTTGGGAATCTTTTTCTCTTAAAATCAAATGAGCTCCTGAATTAACCAGGGCTGGTTTTGGGACCCTGACGTGCCCTGATCCTGCATGGATGGTCCATCCCATGACAGGAGCATTCCCCAGCCCCGGGCTGGCTCTGAGCTCGACAGGGACACGCACACGGTGCAGGGAGGACAAGCACCACTCCTGGCTCTGCCGCTGGACCATGGGATGGAGACAGATGACGCATCACCCTTGGTACCCGCAGTTTGTCTGGGAGGTCCCCACTTGGGCAAATCTCAGCAGATTTGCTGCCAGCTCCATGGAAAACATCAGGACATGCCACAGGCAGCTGCAGAATGAAGCGACAGCAAAGCTGCGTTGGTCCACGGACCCTCTTGGTCCTCCCACTGCTGTGGGATAGAATCAATCATAGAATGGTCCAGGTTGGAAGGGACCTTTCAGATCATTGAGTCCAACCATCAACCTAACTCTGACAAAACCACCACTAACCCAAGTCCCTCACCACCACATCTGCCTGGCTTTTCAACACCTCCAGGGATGGTGATTCCACCACTTGCCTGGGCAGCCTGTTCCAATGCTTCATAACCCTTTCAGTGTAAAAATTTTTCCTAATTTCCAATCTAAACCTCCCCTGGTGCAACTTGAGGCCGTTTCCTCTTGTCCTATGGCCTGTTCCTTGGGAGAAGAGACCAACCCCCCCGGCTACACCCTCCTTTCATGCACTATGCCCAGAAATGCCATGGGCTAAATCCAGGTTCCCCTGGGAATTAGCAGGGCTGTGCATCACCGCTCTGACTCACACCTTCCCAGCACCAGATTGTGTGATTGGGTGTGATTGCAACCCCAGAGACACAGAGCATTCAAGTCGCTCCCCCAGAGGACAACCTCGTGGTCGCTGGGTCCCCTCCCCGCCTCGCACTGCCTGCACCGCCTTCTGCCTGCGCTGCCTGCTCGGCCCCGATTTACGAGCAGCGTGTGAAGGACAGACACTGGGCCGCTGGGCTGAACAATGCGGGAATATTAGCCGAGTTACAAAAACAAACAAACCAAACCCCGCCGGGAGCCCATTTCATTTATCTTCTTTTGTCCAGTTTTGCTTCAGCGTGAAAGTCGCCCTTTCAAGTCCAGCAGTTGTGTTCCAGCCCCGGCGGGTAGCTGATCCAAAGCGTTACACTGAGAGCTTCCCAATGGCATATTTGCACAGTTCAATTCATCTCTAAATATTCAGCGGAGTTTCCCTCCCTCCTACCCTCCCAGGACTTTTTGCCCAAGAGCCGAGGGTGTAAAGTACAGGGCCGGGGATACTGGTGCACAGAGCCTTTGTGTGCAAACACAAGCTGCTGTTTGTATTTGCCTTCACACTGTCAGAGCTCAATTGTGTGCGATGCAATACTGGCTACCAGTCTGCTTTCAATATCCGCTCGGCCATCCCGGCTGCCAGAGAGACGCTCCCCCTCCCTGGCCGCTTTGAAGCAAAGTGATTTAATTTCAAGAGACTTTCGGTAATCACGTTACAATCTCCAACATTAACCAGAACTGACTCCCTATTGCAAAAGGGCGGGCGGACGAGCGAGTAAACAGCCTGGCTTGGGACAGCCTGCAATGCCAAAGGAAGGCAAAATGCGGGACGGCTGCCCGGCTGGTTCTGCACCGCTTATCAGATGAGGTTGGAAACAACAGCCTCCTGCCAGAGCCAGGAGGGAGCAGCTGGCTTTGGCCATCCCGAGAATGCTCTACGGGCTGCTCTGCTCATCCTGTGTACCACTGTGGCTGATCTTGAAAAACAGACCTTTTTCTCCTATCCTTAACCCTACCCATCATAGAATCACAGAATCATAGAATGGTTCGGGTTGGAAGGGACCTTAAAGATCACCTAGTTCCACCCCCCTGCCCTGGGCAGGGACACCTCCCACCAGACCAGGTTACTCCAAGCCTCATCCAGCCTGCCCTTGAACACCTCCAGGGATGGGGCAGCCACAGCTTCCCTGGGCAACCTGGGCCAGTGCATCACCACCCTCACAGCAAAGAATTTCTTCCTAATACCCAATCTAAATCTCTCCTCTTCCAGTTTAAAACCGTTCCCCCTCATCCTATTGCTCCCCTCCCTGATCCAGAGTCCCTCCCCAGCTTTCCTGGAGCCCCTTTAAGGACTGGAAGGGGCTCTAAGGTCTCCCCGGAGCCTTCTCTTCTCCAGGCTGAACCCCCCCAACTCTCTCAGCCTGTCCTCACAGCAGAGGGCCTCCAGCCCTCCCAGCATCTCCGTGACCTCCTCTGGCCCTGCTCCAACAGGTCCATGTCCTTCTTGTGCTGATCATTTACAGTGTCCTGATACCTCTCTCACATCCCCCAGATTTGCTCCTGGGATAGGCTCCTTCTAGCTCTGCATTGCTACATGCTGCAGGGGCCAGTGGCCAGGAAAAGCCAGGGCCCCCCTGCCTGGGGAGCGGGGTCTAGGGAAGGTCTCGCATGAAGAAGAGGAGGCTGAGAAGAGGGTGATTCAGCTCTCACCTGCCTGCACTGCCTCTCCCTCACCCCTCCTCACCGCCCTGCACGCATGGCTCAGCTCTTCCCAGAGCATCTCCTGACCAGTCGGAAATCCTACGCTGGATCCTGAAGGAAAGCACCTGTGGGGCTGTGGGTGCAAAACACTGGGCAGCCCCCAGTGGATGTAAAAAAAATCCCTTTTTCCCATCAGATGTGTTGTCCTTGCTCTCTCCACCCGCTATGGTCTGACTGCCTAAGACTGAACCTTAAATATCCAGATTGCTGACATAAAGGAACATTAGTTCACCCCACAGAGCTGCCATGAAAATAGTCAGACTCGGCCAAAATGAAGCGGAGATCACAATGAGTGCAGCCTGGTAGGGTTCGGGGTGATGGATGGCTCCGACATACCACAGGGAAGATGACATGGACTCCTCATCCATCTTTCCATCCAAATCTGGGAACGTAGAGTACGCAGCCTGTGCAAAGACGGTGACTGGGGATGGAACAGCTGGGCTTCGCCTGGTGCAAGCCAGGAGCTCGCAGACCCTGCAGGGAGATGGCACGCAGCCCAGAGAGCACGCCGTGCAAAGCGGGGACTGCCGAGCCAGCAGCTCGCCTCCCGCGTTTCCTCTTGAATTCCCACCTGGGACAAGGAGGGAAAGAAATCCCCCCGCTCCCTAGCACCCAGAGAAATTGGGGAGCTGCCCTTCCCGCTCTGTCACGCACCATCACCGAATCCGCATCTACTTCTCCGCAATCAGAAAGCATTTCCCATTGCTCCAGCAAGTCAAAAAGAATAAATCTGCTGTAAACCCAACCCGCAGAGCCCGGCTGATCGCAGCTTGTGCCTTACCAACCTCCAACCTGCTACCGGGGACGGAGATGCAGATACGATTTTCAACCCTCCCCTCATTCACAAGACGCTTGGAAAAAGTTTGAAAGGAAAACTCCTGCCTGCCCCCTCCCTGCTCTCACTGCTGGGTGGGGGACATGAAACTGGGCTCTTTCCCTATTTCTTTCTGGCTTGCTGCACTCCCCAACCATGCAGCCGGACAGGAGATGCCTGTTGTGAGCAGCATCACTTCTCTGCTTGCTTGGTGCTGTCGTCGATGCAGCACATTCCTCCAGTGCCAGCTGAGGCCTCGGGACACCCAGCACCGTCCCCGCTGAGCCCCGGGACCAAGCAGCCTCTCTGGTCATATCACTCCAGAGGTTTTGAATCTCCACTAAAACCAGTGCTGTCCAAAATAAATCCATAAATCAAGCTCCCAGCTGAGTTGCGTGCCTCCTCCATCCCCGGACCCACTGCTGACATGGGTCGGAACCTGTTTTTTTAGTATCTACCAAAAAAAAAAAGACAAGATTTTTTCCTCCCCACCAGTTAATCTTTTGACTTCTGCTGAGCCTAACGCAAACACCTGGCCAGCGTGTGGCTGAGCCCCTTCGTGCCACTGATCTCTGCTCCCGCCGGGGATGGAACGAGAGCGACCAAGACCCTCGCTCCGCTTCCCCCCCGACAGCCTTCCTGGCCGCACCAGCGCACAGCAGGAAAAACCTCCCTGTCTCCTTATCAGTCCCCAGGGCATCCTAATCCCCCTATAAATGAAAGCTATTATACAGCTATCTTTTTAAAAGCCTGCCCATCACTTCAGCCAGGCAGCCCCGTCCTCGCCATCGGGAGATTTTTCGGAGAGTGGTTAGCGGGGGTGAGACATTGCCACCGGCCAGAGGTGGATTTGCACCAGGTGAGGATCTGGCCCGTTTCTTTACAAGCTGGTGCTTTGATTCCCACTGAGGGGCAGAGCCGTCTCCCCCGTAACACCATGCCGGGCTCTCCATGCTGCCTGGCGGGAAGCAGCGGGGATGTTGCAGGGATGCTCAGGGAGGGGAGCAGAGGATATGTCCCCTGCTGACTGCAGCGGCAAAGGCCAAACGGCAGCCACCGCTCCAGAGACATCCTGGGGACGAAGCAGATGTGACTGCGGGGCTCTGCCGTTGCCGGACCCTTTCCCCAGGTCGAAGCTGTCTGTGTGGGCTGATGTGAGCAGCAAAGCCTCTGCCTCCCCTGCTGCTGCCTGAAAAATCGCGGGGACGTGTTTGGTGCGATCATGAAGATACCACAAATTAATGGTCTGGGTGGGGTTGACTCTGGGGGCTGTGAAGCCCCCCGCCGCGTGTTGAGGGCTCAGCCCTGCTGCGGGGAGGGCTGGTGTGCCCTGCGCTGCAGGCAGCTGTGTCAGTGCTTTCTCAGAAAAGCTGGATGTGGTGGGTCCTGGGGCTGGTTCGGGTTTATTTCTGCCGTTTGACAGCAACACGGGGCGAAATGATGTGCAACCTCTGCAATGCTCTGAAGGCAACCAACTGCTTCCAGATGTCTTCATCCAAGATTTCCTTCGCCCTGCACATCCCCCCAGGGAAAAACTGGCTGGGGAAGAAAAATATCTAGGAATGCCCCATCCCTGGAGGTGTTCAAGGCCGGGTTGGATGGGGCTTTGAGCAACCTGGTCTGGTGGGAGGTGTCCCTGCCCAGGGCAGGAGCGTTGGAATTAGATGATCTTTGAGGTCCCTTCCAATTCTGACCATTCCATGATTCTATGATCACAGTACCCCAAAATCCTCCAAAGGGTCCCCAGGAAAACTCTGCTTGCACAGCCCACCCCCAGCATGCAATAGCCCGTAATAAGCGCAAAAGCGTCCAAAAACACTGTGCCAAAAAGCAGGGCATCCCAAAAGGGAGGCAGGAGAGACCCAGGGCCAAGGAAGGCAGCAACCTTCCCTGGTCAGAGAATCCATCCGCCATCCCTGAGGACGAAGGGGAGATACATTAAAGATGGAAAGACAGGCTCATGCATCCCAGCTGCCCCCACTGCACGGGCCAGGTAGGAAAACCAGAACCCCCGGGAGCATTTTTACAAGCAGGATCCCTGCAAGCAGCGGAGATTCCAGAGCCCTCGCAGCTCCTCGCTCCATCCTCGGAGAGGCAGCACGTCCCCCCGGGTGGTCACGGGGAGTTTGCCGAAGCAAGGACAGTGGAGGCTGAATAAGGATGACATGCTTTGGCCCAGAAAGAGGAGGGCAGAGATTAGCCGTGGACAAGCTCAAGGGAAGGCAAGTGTCCAACCCAGAGTGCCAAGCCTGGTTTTGTTTTAGCCTTAACTGCGCTTTTTTGTTTGTTTGTTTGTTGGTGTAAAAACCTTTCTGTTGGAAATCAGTTTAACTTTAAGCTTCCTGAGAATAAAAGCCTGTGAGAAAGCTCTACCCATGCAGGGCCCACTTGGGAGGCTACAATGGGAGTCTCGGCAGCTTATGGGCTCATATTTCTATGGCTACAGCACCCATCTGCTGAGCAATACAGTGTTACCCACAGCTCGCGTGATTCCCCATGCAGAACCACCCACTGGGAGCTGCAGCAGGGCTGGGGGGCGAGGGACCTGCGGCTCCACTGGCAGCACACGGTGCCACGAGGGGCCCAGGCTGCGCAGGGTCTGCTCCCGTTGCTGGCTGGTGCCATGTCGCTGGCGAAGCCGCCCCAGTTGAGGTGTTTCCCTTGACACAAGGATGCTATGATACTGCTTCCCGCCTTTCTCACCCCAAGTCCAAAGCATTTAGCACAGCCCCCCTTTTACTCTCCATAAATGGGGAAACTGAGGCACGGGGGGACAAGACAAGCCTGGACCTGAGAAGTGATAACTATTCCTAATATCCTCAGAAGGCAACAAGCAGAATCACACACAGCAACTCCAAAACCCCCCTGTCAGCTCCAAACCCCCCCTGCCTGCCTCAGACGAGGGGCATTGTCATGCTGTGCTGCCCAGCCCCAGGCAACAGCATCCGTCTCAGACAGGTGGAGGATACTACACCCTGGGGATCCTGTGTGGGCACCCTGGGGATTCTATCCCATGTAGGCTACCTTTGGATATCCCACTCAGAGCTTCTTTAGTCAGATAAGAAATGTCACTGCTTAACAAGGTGAGAAAGGATGCTTGCAATCTTCCCTGTCCGTCTGGAAGAGATGAGCAGGGTAAATGCCAGGGACACTAAGAAACCCCCCTGTCTCCTCACAGAGGGATTTACAAAGCCACTTAAGTCCCCTGTCTTAGTCCCATCCCACCACGGTGCCCAGAACCAAAGGGGAAGAGGGTGCCAATGGACGTGCCCCTGACCGACCAGGTCTCTGCCAGCTCTTCTGGTCCTACCCCCGCTTCCACTTCCCGCTCTGCTGCAGACAGAGCCCTCTCTTCCTCTGTCCCCTCTGAGACGGACCATTTGCAAAGCCCTGAATCACCACAGAAGAGGAGAAGACAACAGAAGGGACATCTCCCACCAGTCCAGTCCTTCCTGGTCTGGTGGGTCTCAGCCACCATCAACCATTGTCACCCATGGATGGCCCCAGGACTTGCCCTGACTCCCCGCTCTGCTGCACGCTCCCCGCGTGCCTCGACCCTGTGGATGGGCGTTGGGGGCCGCTCACCCAGCTGAGCAATGGCTGCAGGCACGCACCGGTGGACCCAAAGCCATCAGTCACCACCAGTTTGACTCTTTGTCCCATTCAGAGGCCAAGGGGAATGGGAAGGAACTGTCTCATAGGGCTACCTTCGCTGTGCCAGCCCTGCAGAAAACGGTTACAGATGGAATGAGAACCACAGAAGGTTTGTTTGGTTTTTTTTTTCAGTGGAGATGACAAATGGAGGCTAAAGAAAAGGGATCACCTAAATTTAATAAGGGACATGAGGAACTCCCTGAGAGGCAATCCTGCAGTCCTCACATCCCTCTGCAGGACTGGAGCGCGCAGAGCTCACTGCTGTGGAAGGATTTGGTTTCCCTGGCTGTGATGAGGGCGGAGGGGAGCCCATGGCTGTTTCAGTAAGCACTGCCCTGCAAATGCCTCCCTGGACCGCCACTGAGATGATAAAGCCCCAGGTTTGTCTGGAAGGAAGTTTTTCATTGGGAATGTTTGGCAGGCTGTTCTCTGGCAGTTCCCAGTCCCTTCTGTGTCTGAGACGAAGTTTCCTTTTAGCTGGAGGAGAGACTTGCTCGCAAATCGCTCTGACATGAGACACATCCCAGCCTGGGAACCCTCTTGCAGCGCGCACTGCAGCACAGAGCCTGTCTAACACCAGGCTTGTGCCAAATCCCCTATCGGAAAACACAAGATGTTTCCTTTCTCTCCCTGCAATCGCCCTTGTTTATTGTTAAATGCTCTCTCGGCATCGCATAGGGCCAAAACCCGAGCGGCACCCGGCACCTGCAGACACCGCTGACATCAGGCAGACCTGCAGGTGCCGGGCGCATCTCCCGACCCCTCAGGGAACAGGCTGCGGAGCACCGGAGCCAGCACTGGGAACCGAGTCCGGAGGTCGTTTCCAAAGCGCCTGTCAGTGGGCTGCAGCCCGGGTTTGTCTGGTAGCGCTTTCTCTGGCCAAGGCAAACGCAAAGGTATTTTATGCAAACTAAAGGGAATATTCAAAGCCCGTGTTCATTTCCAGCACTCAAAATAACGCCGCGGATCGTGAGAAATTGTGCAATGGTGTCAATTGCACTTTATTGATGTCGCTAAATATGGTCCAAGCCCTGCCTGCATTTTCATGCGTCTACACGAGCTCACCAGCAGTTAAGCTCTGACATTTTAGTTCAGGCCCTTTCCAGCTGCAAACTCCTCTCACTGGGGAGCTGGAAGCTTCATTGGGACAAACTGGGTTGGAGACATGGGGCTTGGGCTGGACCAACACTAAGCAAATGGAGCTGGCCCGACGGTGCTGGAGGGAGGGAGGATGGAGAACAGACCTCCAAGCTTGTCTGCAAGCTGTGTCCTCCCTGGAGCATGTTAGCTGCCAGGCACCTGGCCAAAGTCGGCCTGTAAAGCCAAGCTCTACGTGGATGAGTTATTTGCCAGGTAAAGTTGATGGGAACCTGGATCTGTGAAAAGCTCTGCTGGCTGGGCTCCTTCTGCAGGAGCAGGTCCCGGGAGAACATCTCCTTGGGCCTGGCCCTGTCCTCTCTGTGTGAGGTGCCCGGGCCCTCGCAGGCAGCAAGAAGTGATACAGAAAAATTAGATCTGGCTGGCGAGAAACGTTCCCGTGGGAAATTTTGACTTTTTGTCAGAAACTCCAACGTGTGTCTTTTTCAGCCCCAAATAAGCATGAATAGGAACAAAGATTTGGTTTTGGCAGGGGGAATGGGTTTACCAAGGAAAACACACAAATTTTTAAGCAAAGCAGACACATTCTATCATTTTTCTCCCTGATCGAAAAAAAAAAAAAAAAACCCACTGCAATTTTCCAGAAAAAAAAAGTAAATTCAGTGAAAACATTGCAATCACTTCTCACACTACTGCCTGTGGCAAATTCAGGTAATTTGGCTAATTCACATATCCCCTCACCACTGCCGTTTGGGAGGGTTTGGTTTCCCTCTCAAGAGGTTGGAGATGCCTCCATCGTGCAGCCAGCAGCATCGCCACCAGCTCAAAGCCTGACTTTCCTTCTGGATTTAGGAGAGAAACCAGAGTGGACTGATGGTCATGAGCAAGTGGGTGGGAGCTGAATAGGGTTATTGTGATCTTTATCTAGGGGGATTATTCCAGGCAGCATGGGCTTGGCAGGGCAATGCAGTTGTTTGGCCGTGGTTGGTTGCGCAGGCTGATAGGTATGGCCCCAGGGAATGTGCAGCAGAAACGGGCTCAGCAAAATTATTTTACGGTAGCTTCATCCTCGCAAAACATTCACTTCCCAGCAAAGTCGGTGGAAAAGGAAAAAACTATGTGATTTTTGTTTGCAGAAGTCTGACACGGCTAGGGTTGCGCATGGTCTGAAATGCAAAGCCTGGCACAAAAGTTGCACATTTTACTGGAAACTGGGAACTTGTTTCCTTTTTATTGGAAGTAAATTGGAAGAGAGAAGGGTGGTAAGTGCATGGGGCCAGCATAATAACTGGACAGAAGCATTTTCAGGAGCATTTCAGGATCCTACAGAATAGACCAAGGACCCAATAGCACCCCGGATCGCACCAAATTTTATGGCATCACCAATAGCAGTAACTCTCTGAACGCAAGGAACTCGTCCCTGCCTGTGAGACGGGATGGAGGCCTGGGGGGAGCCGAGCCCCTCCTGCTCCCCTGGATCTGCTGCTGAGGAACCGGCAGCGTTGGGCGCACACGGGGGAGACGATGAAAAATAATCAAGACGGGGATAATAATCAAGACCCCGATCGTTGCCGAGCAGAGGGACCCCGCCGGGAGACAAGAACCCCAAACCCTGTGATAAGCCCCGGCTGGGCGCTGTGGGCACATCCGAGCGGGACCCACCGCCTTCCCCGCCGGGAAACGGCATCTCCCCGCCGCTTCCCCCCCCCGCGCTGCCGCTCCCGCGGCCGCGCCCGCTCCGCCCCGACCGAGCCGCAGCCTGGCGGGGAGCGGAGGCTCCGGGCCGGGGCAGAGCATCGCCGCCCGCTGCCGGGACCCCCGCACCTTCCCCCGCCGCCGCCACCGCCTGCGTCTCGGCGGCCACTGGGCTGCGGGACCCCTCTCCCCGACGGATAACCCAGGCTCGGCCGTGCCTCGGTGTTGAAGGCGCCGGCGAAGAAATTGCGCTCTCTGCAAGCGACACATCTGATTGTGATTTGGGGGGGTGGGGGGAAAGAAAGGAGGAGAAGGGGGAAAAAAAAAAAAAAAAAGAAAAAGGAGAAGAAAATAAAAGCAAAAAAAAACCCCAAGCCCGGCCGCTCGGCGAGGTTTTTTTTTTCCTATGGTCGGAGCTGCAAATATTTTGGAAGACGGGGCCGTGTTTTCCGTATAAACAAGGCGGCGGCGGCGGGCGGCGGGGACGCGCTTCGCGGGGCCGGGGGTCCCGGCGCGCAGAGCCGAGCCGAGGCCGGGGCGCATCCTGGGTCCCCCCCAGCCACCGGCACACGGTCCCAGGGGCTGGCACCGGCCCCCTACACGGCGGCGAGGCAGGGAACGGCAGCGCACAGGGGTGCCGCTTGGGAGCAGGGGGTGGGGGTCAGGGGAAGCCGTCGGCAGGATGTGCGGGCACTCAAGGACACCCCAAACCCTTCACCCTTGGCCACCCCAGGCAGAGGCGAGGGACCCCCCGTCTCCCTCCGGGGACAGCCCGGACGCTGAGGCTCGCTTACAGCCAGGACGGCGCGGGTTTCTCGCCCGAGACGGAATGAACCGGCTGCTCCCCAGTTCTCATTTGGCCTTGGGGCTCGTTCAAGTCCCCGCCGCCCGGCCACCGCCCCGCCGAGGATGCAGCGACAGGAGCCGCCGGCTTTGCCGAGCCCTCCCCAGCGCCCGGCCGCCTTCTCCCTGCAGGGAGGACCGGGGCCCGTCCCCGTCCCGTCCGGGCACAGAGCCTCTCGGGCGAGCTGGAGGCTTTGCAGCGGGCCTCTGAGCCGGTGCCCCGGGGAAGGGAGCAGGGCTGCCGGCGAGATCCGGCGTCCCGGACCAGACCCCGCTCCGTGCGCTGCCAGACCCCCAACCGGGGGCTGCCCGGACCGGGAGACCTTTCCCAGCCAGACAGGGCTCCTCAGCGCTTCTCCGGGCACGAACGGTGTTTTCTCGGTCTCCTGAGTGTCCCTTCTCCCCTCTCCTGAGGTCCTTGGTGTCCCCCCGAGTCTCCCGCTGTCCCCTGCTCTCCCCTCCGGAGTCCCCCGCTGTACCGCGTCCTGCGATCCCGGGTCCCTCCGTGTCCCCTGCCCCGCTCTCCCGGGTGACTGCAGTGTCCCCCGTCTCATTCCACCGTCGCTCTCGGTATCCCCTGCCCTAAATTCATGTTCCTCGCCGTACCTTGCCTGGTGCTCCCCAGTTCCCCGTGCCCTCTGCTTTGCACCTCGGCGCCCTTGGTGTTGTCACCAGTGCGCTGCCGGGCGCCTCGGTGTCCCCATCCCCTGCGCTTCCAAATGCCTTCACATTCCCACCTCTGCACTTCTGGGTCACTCTGTGTCCCCTACTTTGCCCTGCGCTCCTGGATACCTCAGTGTCCTTCCTCTGTCCTGCTTTCCATCTCCCTGTGTGTGCCTGTCCTGCTCCCTGTGTCCCTGGATGTCCCCGCGCTGCTCGCCGTGTCCTGGATGTCCCCCTGCCTTTCACTCCCCGTCCCTGAACGTCCTTTGCCGTGTCCTGGACGCCCACCTGCCTTTCTCTCCCCGTCCTTTTCCGAGTCCTGGATGTCCCCATGCCTTTCACTCCCTGTCCTGAAGGTCCCTTGCCGAGTTCTGGATGTCCCTCTGCCTTTCGATCCCTGTCCCTTGCCGGGTCCTGTATGTCCCGAAGCCTTTTCTCTCCCCGTCCCTGAAGGTCCCTTGCCGAGTCATGGATGTCCCCAAGCCTTTCGTTCCCTGTCCCCTGCAGGGTCCTGGATGACCCCAAGCCTTTTGCTCCCCGTCCCTGAAGGTCCCTTGCCGGGTCCTGGATGTCCTTCTGCCTTTCGCACCCTGTCCCTTGCCGGGTCCTGTATGTCCCGAAGCCTTTTCACTCCCCGTCCCTGAAGGTCCATTGCTGGGTCCTGGATGACCACAAGCCTTTCGCTCCCCGTGCCCTGCCGAGTCCTTCGCTCTTCCCTCCTCTCCCTATCCTTCCGGGGACCTCCGCGCCCTCTCCCCGTCCTTCCCCCCGCCTCTGCCGGAGTGTCCGTGCCCGCGGCGTGGGACTCACCCACGCACTCGTTGGCCTCCCGGGCGGTCGCTCTCTGCCAGGGTCGGTCGTAGTGGAAGGGCTTACAGCGGTCGCACTCGGGGCCGGCCGTGTTGTGCTTGCAGTCGCACACCAAGCTGTCGTCGCGGTCCCGGACGCAGCGCGACGCGTGGCCGTTGCACTTGCACCGCCCGCCGACCTGCAAGTCGGAGACGGCGTAGAAGTAGGAATCGCGGGCCAGCTCGGAGTCGTCCTCGCTCTCGTCGCCGAAGGTGTGGAGGCGGCTGAAGGTGACCCTGATGTCGGTGGCCGTCACCCAGTCCTGCAGGACGGGCGAATTGTCGAAGTCGTGGGCGGTGGGGCGGCCGTCCAGGGTGCTGAAGGCGATGAGGCCGCCGGAGAGGGGCCGCACGTCGGTGTGCGAGTCGGTGCAGACCGCCTCCTGCTCGTTCTGCTTCGTGATGGCGGCGCGGCTGGGCTTGTTGTACATCTTGCGGCACTGCGTGGAGTAGAACTGGAAGGGCACCCAGGTCTTGCCGTAGTCCATGGACTTGTGAATGGCCATGGACTCCGGGCGCGGCGAGCAGAACTGCAGGCTGACGTAGGTCACCTCGAATTTCTTGCCCAGGGAGAGGGTAAGGGTGACGTTATGGGGGTACTGGACGTAGCTGTCGGACTGCCAGCAGGTCAGGTTGTGCGGGTTGTTGAGGTCGGTGAGGAAGGAGGGCGGGTGGGCGCGCTTGGGGTCGGAGGCGTTGCAGAGGTGGCAGGAGCGGATCTGCTCCTCGCCCTTCTCCGTCACCACGCAGTACCGCGACGGCGGCTTCCCGCAGGTGCTCGACACCTTCACCTCCTTCCCGAAGGCCGAGTTGACGAAGTCGGGGATGCAGCGGCGGGGCAGCCCGTGCTCGTCGTAGCAGGGGTCGGGCTGAGCCGTCTGCACGGCGAACATGCTCACGCCGTGGTAGCCCCCGCGCAGGGGCTGCGCCAGCCACGCCGCCGCCAGCAGCAGGGCCAGCGGCGCCTCCGCGCCCCTCCGCGGCATCCTGCGCAACCTCGGCGCGGCCTGGGGGGAGCGCAGGGAGGGAGGGAGGGCGGGAGGGAGGGAGGGACGGGAGCCGCCGCTCTAGCGCACAGCTCCGCGGGGCGACTTGGCCGACGGACGCGGTGCCGGCGGCTCAGGGAGCGCGGAGCATCGCCCGCCCCGCGGCCAGCCCCGCGGAGAAAGGGGAGACGGCGGCGGCGGCGGCACCACAAAAGTGGGGCTGGCGGCGGGGCTGGGTCCCGCCTGCCTCCCGCCCCGGCTCTCGCACGGAGAATGACTGGCGGTCCCAGCCCCCGCCGCGTTTGAGGTCATGCTAAAGGAGTGACATCGCGCTCAAGGAACAGAACAACGACATCCACTGGCGGCTCAGCCAGAGACACGCACAGGCCCCGGGGAGGGCGGGGGGGGAGGGATGGGAGAGGGACGGAGCCCGCCCCGACACGGCGACGATGGGCGCCAGCGCCGCCGCGGGGCTCCCGAGCCGCCCCGAGGAGCCGGAGAAGGGCTCCCCTTCTCCCCGCCCCGCCCCGCTGTGTCCCGACGGGGCTGGGGGAGCCCACGGCTGTTCCCAGCAGCGGGGGATGCTCCGTGGGCATGGGGCGGGGAGAGGGGGCGAGCGGACGTGACGAGCCCCCCCCGCCAACCTGTGGGGACACCGAGAGGGTGAGGATTGGGCCCTCGCCCAGATGGTCGCTGCTGGCCTCCCCTTCTCTAACCAGGCCAGATCGGGCCTGACCCCCCCAGCTGGGTTGGGAGGGGGGTCCAGGGCAGAGCCACCGTCCAGTGCAGGAGCCCGGAGCCCGCCTGGGCACCGGTCCGGCCCGAGGGGGCTCCCAGCGGGTCTCGGCCCGGAGCCTTCTCCCCTGGGAAAGAAAACCCGATGCCGGGGATGTTTAACTGGGGGGAAATCTCGAGACCTTGTGCACGACACGGGAACTAAAGGGCCTGGTGACCCCCGGCAGGTTGTTTTAGGGGGCTGATCTGGGCGAAGGGGCGGTTTCCCCGGCACAGCCCGGGCACACGGTTTGCAGCTTGTCGGTTTGCAGTTTGTCGCCGCTCCCCTTAAAGCGAGGACGGAGTTAAAGGGCCGTACTTGTCCCGCACCGGGCCGTGCCCCAGCCCCGGGATCCCCTTCCCGGTGCCGGACGGGCCGCCCCCCGACGGCCGCCCTCCCTCGGGGTCCGCTCCGGCTCGGCCCTTCCCCGGGTCATCCCGGCCGGGGACACCCCGACGTGCCGGCCCAGGGGGACGCTACCGAGATCCCGAAGAGAAGGTCCCGGGAGGGAGCGGAGCGGTTTCCCTCCTGCGGCTGCCGGCCGCTCTGCTCGCCCCCCTTCCCTCCCTCCTTCATTAAAAGGGCACTTTTATTTTTCCAACGGAGGTGCCCTCTCCCGGAGCGCTGCCCACGCCAGTGTCACTCAAGCGGCCGGGCCCTGGCACGGTGGTGCCCTCCCCTTCCCGGCGACCCCCGGCGGGGCGGCCTGAGGGGACGGGGGCTGCCCGGGCAGCGGCGAGCCCCAGGCCGGCCTCCGCCCCCTCCCCTCCGCCCGCCCCTCTCCCCGCTTTGAATTCCTTGCCACCGAGCTGAATAAAAGTGGTTGTTGTAAATTGAATTAGTGCCTGATTAATCTGCTCCCGGGCCTGCTAGCCCAGCGGGGCGTCTTTGGCAATGCAACCGCCTTCCCTGCAGGGCAGCGGGGCTCCGCAGCCTCCCTGCCCCCATCGCTCCCCCCGGATCCCCCCCATCCACACCCCCCACACCCCCCCCCCCCAGCCCCGCCGCTGCCGGGATTTGTTAACACTTCCCCCGGAAAACAGTCCCTCAGACCCGTTCCCGAAGCCCGGAGGAAGAGGTGTGTGTGTGGGAGGATGCTGTCGGCCCGGGACTGGGGGGCCCCCAGTCCTGCTGGTCCCACGCAGCCCGGCATACCCGGTCACACACATGCACAGTCCCGGTGGATCCCGGTCGCGGAGAGATTTTTCTCACCGCTCTTAAATTGCAGCCCGATTTGCAGGATGGGGGCGTTCCCGTGATACCTGGAGGGGCTCTAAGGAGGGAGGGGGCGGAATTCAGACCAAACTGTCCCGGGCCCCCTGAGCCTGCCCAGTTGACACCCGCCGGAGGTACCGCCGTGGCCGGTGTATCTGGAGGGCCCCCGGCGACCCCAGGTCCGCTTTGCCTAGCCAGGCGCCCCAAATCCGGACCCGTGACCCCCCCGGGTGCCTGCTGTGACCATCCCCGCTCTTCGTGTCTCAGCCCCGGCTCTGCCCACCCGGTGCTTCCCCTCCGGCTACGCGAGTCCGACACCAGCCCTTCCCGGGGGGGTTCCGTCCGCCCGTGTGCGGGCCGTGCGGGGGCGTCCAGTGTCGCCGTGTGCGGGGCTCCTGTGCCCGGTGCCCGGGGGACGACGACACGCGGGGTCCGGCTCAGAGCGAAGCAGGACCGGCGTTTCCCTCGGGTTTGGGGAAAGATGCGGGTTTGGCTCTGGCTTCCCCCGACCCCCCGCGACCCTCTCGCCGGCAGGGCTGAAATTTCGGCGATTCTTTAAAACCCGGGAAGGTTTCTAAAGGGGACCCCCCGGCCCCTCCAGCCCACCACTGGTTTTACCGTCCTTCAGCAAAAAATAGGGGGGGTGTCTAAGAAAACCTGACCTATGCTAAACTCCCCCGCAAACCCGAGGGACCGCTTAATCCCATTAGCAGGGTGTTAATTTAACAACCGTCCGGCGCTGCCGAGCGCGGGGGGACGGTGCTGCCCGGCGGCCGGGGCTGCGGGTCTCGCCTCTCTCCTGCCCTTCTCGCTGGGTTTATTCGGTGTTTCACAACCCCCGGGGTTTGTAATGGCTCTTGCGGTCATTAACGTGATTTACTGAGGCTTTCCTCTAATTACCTCGCCCCCGAGCTATTAAATGCCTGTAAGCAGCTCCGCGGGGACTGACGCGCAGCTCCCCGAGGCCCGGTCCCGACTCTGCCCGCCCCCTCCGGGGCAGGGGAGCCTGGGGCCGTTCCGGGTGGATGGAGAAGGGGAGATGCTGGGGGCACCAGGCCGTGCCCCCCACCCCGGCTCACCACCCACCTCGGATTTGGTTTTCCTATCATTAAGCACCAGCTAGCCCAAGCCCTGCCCTGGCTCGGGGTGGGGGGACGGATCCTTGCCAGCTTTGGTCCCGGTGCGACCCCGCTGCGCTCTCGCTCCCACCGGGGCCGGAGCATCTCTGGTACCTACTTTGGGAGCGGAGCATCTCTGGTACCTACTTTGGGAGCGGAACATCTCCGGTACCTACACCGGGATCGGAGCATCTCCAGTACCTGCGTCGGGGCCGGAGCACCGCCGGGACCGGGAGCGGAGCATCTCGATACCAGCACCGGGAGCAGAGCATCGCCGGTGCCTGTACCAGGATCGGAGCACCTCCGGTACCTACATCGGGACAAGAGCCAGTCGATGTGCGGAGTGGCCCTTTTTCCACGAGTTTGGCCGGGGACAAGCCCCCATGAAGGAGAGAGGAGAAGGGCTTTATTTCAGCCCCACCGGGGGCAGCCGCGAAAGGCGGCCCCGGCGCTCAGAGCCTGTTTTAAAAGTCAAATGGCTTCGGGTGCCGGAGTTCGTCCACCGCCCCGGGAACAATGCGCTGCCCCGGGCCCACCTCCCCCTGCCAGCGCCCGGTCTTGGGTTTTGGAGAAGGGAGGGGGAAAACCCAACCAGATCTTCCCCTCCGCAAATATCTGGGGGCCGTTCCCCCGGCGGGGACCGGGAGCGGCTGGAAAAGCAGAGAAGACCCGGGTTGAAATAATCAGGAGCGATTTATTCCCCTGGAGTGACAGTTCTTTTGAGCAGTTGCCGAATGGCAGTTTCTGTCTTTCTGAAAGCTTTTCTTCCAGATTCTGTTCAGATTAGGCTGGGGAGATGAATGAGGCCATTATCCAGCCCAGTAGCTATTCTGAAATGCCAAATTAATTACCAAGGGCTAAATCAAGGCGATGGGGGCTGGGGTGGGGGGGGGCGGGGTGGGGGGAAGCGGCGGTTTGAGGTGTGAAAATATCTCCACGATCTTTTAAATCCGGGCACCGGGGACGGCCCGTGGTTCCGCTCCCCCTCCCATCCCCCGTTCCCCCGTTCCCCCGCTTCACTCCGCAGGTGCGGGGGGCAGCGGAGCGGGTGGAGAGGGCGAAGAGACCCCGCGGGGTCCCGCTCCGAGTTCCCCCTCGCCGTCTGCAGGATCTCCTGCCTCCGGCGGGGCGAGGAGCGCCGGGGCCGCCGGGTTCCGCGGAGCTCCGGGCAGCCGGAGCCTCCGGTCATCGCTCGGATGCTCACGGGCTTGGCCGGGCCCCCCACCCCCGGCCCTCCCGGCGGGGGTCGGGAGGAGGGAGCAGCCCGGCTTCCCCCGCAAGGCTCTCCCCAAGCCTGCTGCGGGGCTTTGCCGTCAGCTGGGCCGCCGCGGAGGGACCCCGAGGAGGGGGTGTGTGGGGTATGAGGTTCATGATTCTCTGAGCTCCAAAGGGATGGCTCGGGGGCGCAAAAAGTGATCAACGGGTCGGTGACTGCAGGTCGGTGGTGTTCTCGATGAGAAGGGGAAGGAGGAGGGAGAGGGAGGGTGTGTGCGCAGGGATGCTGCCCCATAACTGCCCGGTGCACAGGCACACCTGGCACGGTCCGCACTGCCTGGCTTGCAGGGTTAAAAAAACCCTTAAGAAAAGGTGAGAAAAGCTGGCCGGTCCCCCAGGATGTCCCAAGGGAATTAGACAAGACGGCACCGCTGACTATTCCCGGACTGTTGTCTCTCTGCCAGCACTGATCACAACATTTGGACATGAAAATTAATCCCCCACCCTAAAGCTCTTTGGCTCTCGGCAGGCAGTTATTGTTATTACTGTTGCTCTAATATTTATGCCTGGCTCCCATGCCAGTGTAATTTGCGCATAAACCCCTCATCACTTTGTAGATCCCTGGCCTGTAATCCAGTTTTCTCTTTGGTTCCGGGGAAAGCACACCTCAGGCTCCTCTCATTTATGCACAAAATTGTTCAGGGAACAGTGGGTAGAGTACGTTTATCAGGTTTTGGTGGGGGGAGAGGTGGGGATGTGGCTGATGCTGAATCTTCTGCAGCAAATGCACATGGCCAGTGATGTCCTGGTTCAGTCTGCCGGGCAGAACTGCTGGCAGCAGCGAGAGCAAAGCTGGGCGAGACTTTTCCTTACACTAGATAGTCCTTGCAAACGAGGAATAAGAACGAGGAGATTTCCCAGGGGCTGAGAAGTGGGCTGTAGAAGGAATCAAGCCTTTAATGTAAATTGGCCATGGCTGGCAGAGACCACTGAACACTGGGCTATTCAGCATCTCTGTGAACCTCTAATGATCAACTCGGTTTTCAATTATACACCCAGAATTGCCACCAAGTGAGATAAGCCTCTGGAATACTATATTTTCTCTTGCAAAATGTTTTCTTTAGGGCAGGCAGACTAGAAAGCTCTGTGTGTAATATTTGATTTATTTTCAGCAGCCCAGCCTGACACCCAGCAGCCTGGAGACCTCCCAGCCGTACCCAAATGGGTACCCAAAGGGCTCTACACACTCCTGGGGACGCGCAGGTGGATTCAGCCACTGCAGGGAGCTACAGCAGCGTGGGTACCAAATATACCCGAGAAAACAGAGGCACTCCTTGATGTTAAAATTGTTAAACCCTGTGATTTACTTGTGGGGTTCTCTACAGAAACAATGGTTTCATTTGGATGGGGGCGGATGTAGCGGAACAAAAAAATAATGCAGCTTAGCGTGGAAAATGCTGCCATATTCTGTACACTGGACATATCGCTGAAGTATCATCAAGGTGATGGCACATGGCAGAGCCCAGAAACACACATGGACCCTCCAGATTTCAGTTGCTCATGCATCCCAAAAAAGGCTACCCTATATTTTCAAGGTATTTCCAAGGTAAAATTACTTTCCTGAGCAATATATTTACAGGGTGCAGGACAAGAGGAGCACAGTGAGCTTACAGCAATGTTCTGAGCTAAACGGGAAAAAAATACCAGAAGTGAACTGTGAGCTTGGCCTGCTGGGAATGCCCCGGCACAGCTGGAGAAACCTCACTGCAACTGGCTGCTGGAGGCTTGCGGGGATCACTGCTCAGTGGAGCAGATAAACCCCGCATGTTTCTGGGCACCGATGGAGTAACCTTGATTCCATGGATCTGGAGGACTGAGATATGGGAGACGTGGGGTAAAGAAAACAGGTTTTGGTTTGGGGGAGGCAGGTTCTTGTACAAACTTTGCTGAGGAGTTGTGGGGGGGAGGAAGGGATGGGGACATCCAATATATTTGGTAAAATGCTTTGTCCAGAGATGCTTCTGCTGAGTTTGTGGGGCTTGGGGAAGGCACGGTGCAGTAAACTGTAGGACAAAAATGAGCAGTGATTGTCCTGCACATCTTTAGCCGTGCAGCAGAAGCCATCTGCAGATCTTTTTAGATGACCAAAGCATCTACCTGCATCTCAGGGGATCTGGGAGCAAGTCCACCTTTTGCAAAGAACTTTCTACTGCTTTTAGGATTATTCTCATTATATCAAGTGTTTGTGGACCTGACTTACAGAGGGACATCAGAGCAATTCACAAATCCCCTCTGGCCAGCTCAGCGCCTGCTGCCCCTGGCCTCTGGGGACAGACCTCCCTGAGGACCCCAGGCTCTGCACCCACCTAAGAAGCCTCCCAGCTCAGCTCCCATCTCCTACCTTAGGGCTGTTTGGGACTCAGTAAGCACCCTTATCCTGAAGCACCCTTACCCTGAAGCACCCATCCCTGCACGCCACATTGTGCACAGGGGTTTAGTGTCTCCACCCCACTGCCCCTGCATGCCCCATGGAAGGAGGCTTTGGGGCTGTTTGGAGACAACTCAGGTTTGGTGGACGCAAGTGCTTTCACAGCAGCTGCTGACCCTGGCTGTCCCTTGGGCAGAGGATGT
Source organism: Fratercula arctica (assembly GCA_947846985.1). NCBI lineage: Eukaryota > Metazoa > Chordata > Aves > Charadriiformes > Alcidae > Fratercula > Fratercula arctica. The sequence continues at coordinate 12,005,041 of CANTUZ010000011.1, forward strand.
CACCATCCTGCCCCGTGGTGACCGCTGCCTTCCTGTGCCAAGGCAGAGCCTGGCAGGGACCCCACTCCTGCCCGTCCCTCCTCCCGGTTACATCCAGGGTGGGCTCCTTGGGTGCAATCTGACCTTCACAGCCATCAATCCTCCTCGACATCTCATTTTTTATTATTTTGACTTTTTCTTGCAAGTGCCGTGGCTCTGCAGGGAGCAAAGAAAAGTTTCTTTGCTTTCTGTAGAGAAGGAGCCAAGCCGAGCCCGGGGCTGAGCGGGGCTTCCCTGCCTGACGTGGCGGCTTGAAGGAGTCCTGGGCACCGTGAGATGCCTGCTGCTATTTCGGGAGGAAAACAGCATTGATTCAGAAGCATAGAATCATAGAATGGTTAGAGCTGGAAGGGATCTTAAAGACCATCTAATTCCAACCCCCCTGCCATGGGCAGGGAAGAGGATAACAGCATAGCCCCCTCCTCTTGAGTTTAGACCAGTATTTCTCAAAGAAAATGGATCCTTTTACTCGCTGCTTTGACTATTTTTAGCAAAACCTGAGCAGCAAGTCAAACATGAGGGTTCTGGTGCCAGGGGAACCCAGATAGAGAGGGAAACTGGTCCATGTTATGGCAGCGGTTAAACACTGCCCAGAGCAAAGGGAGAGCAGCCAGGACAGGGAAATCATAGCCTTGCTGGGGGCAGGGACATTGCAGCAAGCAATGTCCCTTTAGAATAACTAATGTTCCTTTAAAATAACTAACTGGAGCAGAGGCAGCTCCTTACAGAAACCTCTGCTGGGCACCATGAACACTCTTGCCATCAGCCTGGTGTGGGAGTTTCTCCATCTCTGGCATAAGAAAATGGCCCATGTAAAGACTTTCTACCATTTACAAGAACCCGAGATCATAATTTTATACTGGACCTGTGAAAGGCTGGGGACCTGAATTGCTGATAGTCTTGCTGGGAATTTTCCTCCCCGCTGATTCAGAATAGAGCCGTGAAAAGGAATTTGATCTTCTTAAGCTGGTGTTAAGGTAAAGATCGGAGCTGGGTAGAGCTTCAGGGGGAGAGGGAGGGCGTGTGGCTGAGGCTGGGGCAGGACAGACAGGAATGGGCATATTTTACCTACCAAAGGAGCAGGAATATTGAAATGTGGGTCCCCAGAGCTTCTAGATTCCCACCACCTAATAACTGCCTTTGCCAAATAATTAACTCTTCTCCAGCGTTTGCTTTGCAGCCATGAGTGGGCTCATGGGGCTCAGCTCTGTTTGCAACTGTGGTGCTCCTGTGGCAGGCTCTATTTCAGCATTGCAGACAAAGTGAGTGTTTTGTCGTTTTCTTTGTTTAAAAATTAAAAAAAAAAAAAAAAAAAAGTATATTCCAGAAAGCAGCCTGTTGCCTTAGGGAAGAAGTGGGGGATCTGAGTGTAGGGACTGAGCCAGCAAGGCTGGGTTTATCCATGAGATCCTCCAAAGAGGATCATGCAAATGGCCATCCAGGTTTTGGCTTTGTACCTCCCTTAAGCAGAGTGTCCTCTCCATGCTAGATGGAGCGCGGCAAGTGCTGGGGGGCCTCCTGGCACCCCCAACCCATCTTTGCAAAGGGACCAGACCGTGGCATGTCACCCTGGGAAACATGGTCTTCAGGAGCCTTACCCAGAGCGCTTCGCAGCGTTCGGTCTCTTCTTGGCAGCTGTCCTAACCTAATTATAATTAAGTATGTATTAAGCCGGGATGAAGTGGCCTTCGAGTGGCTATAACTTTTTAATAGGGGAACTTGCGGTACGGCAGCGGGAGCGCGGCTCAGGCTGGGCAGCAAGGCGTTGTGTGAGCCCTGGATGCGGCATGTTGGGGATGGGGCCAACAGCTCCATGGGAGGAACCTGCCTGTGCCCCCACTCCCGAGGACATGGAGCCCTGGCCTTGCTCCATTTCTCTCTGCAGAGACCCAGGGCTGCCCCCTCCAGTGCCGGGACAGAGCTCCAGAGCCTTATCTAGGGGCTGTCTCCACACTTCCAGCCATTATCAGTGTCGTTAATTAGTCTTGTGCCCATGCGAGGGTCGGTGATGGGGGACGGATGCATCTGAGTGAGGAGAGCCAACAAGGACCGCATCATCCCTGCGCTTTGGGGGGGTCCACAGCATCCCAAGCCCATCTGGGACCCCCCACTTGCCCAGACATGGTGGGTGCCAGTGCCCAGCGGCGGCCACCGCCCTGTCTCATCCCGCTCCCTCGCAGGGCCGGAGCAGCCGGGGAGCGCTCATTTGCCCGGCTGAATTCCTCGCTGTCGACTGCTGCTCAGCGGCACCGTCGCCTGCCTGCGAGCTGATCCCCCGAGCATCGTGAGTGCCAGCAGGGAGAGGGGCTGAGGAGTGTGAAGGAGGGGGAGTGAGGCAACGTTGAGAAAAGGCAAGTGGGTGACTGCGGTGACTGGCCTCAGTTTCCCCAGATATTCAGCAGGGGAAAGATGCTCGCACCTTTTATAAAGCTCTTTGCTGTCCGCAGCAGAAAAGGCTGCTATAAACTTATGCCAGGTGGTGGTTGCAGTTCTCATTCCTGCTCCCAGATGCTTTAGTAACAAAGGGTAGGAGGAGGTAAAAGCTTCTTTTTCTGTCTTGGCACGCTATTGCCTCATCCTTACCCTCTATGGCTTCAATAATCTCCTATTGTTTTGCAGTGTTCACCCTGTGCTAGAGAAAAGCAAACCCGGTCTCCCAGCGCACCGCCTGGTTTTGATTCTGCTGGGAAACAGCCTTATCTCCGCAGTTCTGCCTGTCCCCGTCACCCCCATGGATGTACACAGACACTGCCCGTCAGAGGACAGATTCCAGCTGTGACCAACTCACCTCCATCAAACACCACAGCAGGACCTCACTGCCTGTGTCACTGCTCCCTCCTTCTGTCCCTCACACGGGTCTCCTGCTCACTTGGTGGCATAGAGTCTTGTTCCCCAGGGGTCAGTACTGGGTCCAGTCCTCTTCAATGTACTCATCAATGACCTGGATGAAGGGACACAGTGCACCCTCAGCGAGTTTGCTGATGACACAAAGCTGGGAGGGGTGGCTGACACAGCAGAAGGCTGTGCTGCCATACAGAGAGACCTGGACAGGCTGGAGAGTTGGGTAGAGAGGAACCTTATGAAATTCAACAAGGGCAAGAGTAGGATGCAGGAATAACCCACTGCACGAGGACAGGTTGGGGCTGACCTGCTGGAGAGCAGCTCGGTGGAAAGAGACCTGGGAGTCCTGGTGGACAACGGGATGACCATCAGCCAGCAATGTGCCCTTGTGGCCAAGAAGGCCAATGGCACCCTGGGGGCCATCAAGAAGAGTGTGGCCAGCAGGTGGAGGGAGGTCATCCTCCCCCTCTGCTCGGCCCTGGGGAGGCCACATCTGGAGTGCTGGGTCCAGTGCTGGGCTCCCCGGTTCAAGAAGGACAGGGAACTGCTGGAGAGGGGACAGCAAAGGGCTACCAAGATGATGAGGGGACTGGAACACCTCTCTTAGGAAGAAAGGCTGAGGGATTTGGGTCTCTTCAGTCTGGAAAAAAGATGACTGAGGGGGGATCTTATCAGCGCTTATAAATACTGAAAGGGTGGGTGTCAGGAGGATGGGGCCAGGCTCTTTTCAGTGCTGCCCAGGGACAGGACAAGGGGTAACGGGCACAAACTTGACCATAGGAAGTTCCACCTCAACATGAGGAGGAACTTCTTTCCTGTGAGGGTGGCAGAGCCCTGGCACAGGCTGCCCAGAGAGGTGGTGGCGTCTCCATCTATGGAGACATTCCAAACCCACCTGGACGCGTTCCTGTGCAACCTGCTCTGGGTGACCCTGCTCTGGCAGGGGGTTGGACTGGGTGATCTCCAGAGGTCCCTTCCAACCCTATGGTTCTATGATTCTATGGTTCTGTGATTCTATGATAAGTATGTGGTGACAGATGTAATAAAACGTTGCTGCTGTGAGAGTTAATATACAGTGTAAGCTGTTCCTGTGCCATCCCAAAACGCACACATGAAGGTACACAACCCTGCACCACCTGAGACCCAGAGAGCACGGAGATATCTGTAACACATCCACCCTTGCTGGCCTCCATAGACTGGTGGCTTTGGTTTTATAATCCTCTCCTTTAAATGCATGAGTTTGCAAATCTGAGCCTAGAAACATCAATGGGACCACGGAGGAATTTTCGAGCACGGAGTGGCTTTACTATAAATGTGGATTAGAGCATCAGAATGAAACTAAACACTGTGAGGGATGCAAGGTTGATTGAATTTTAAGGATTTAAGGACAGCAGAGTGTCCGTGGAGGTCTCCTGCCCAGAAATGTCCTGCACTTGCTGTGGTCCTCACTTGGCGCTATCTGCTGCCCACCCATACATGTCCCCCCACCCTGCCCACTCTGAGCCTCCTGCCCTGTTGTCCCCAAAGGAGGATTGTCAAGGGGCTGCTCCAGGGCTTTGCTGGATCATCTGGCAGCGCTGACTTTTGAGAATCTTCATAAAAAGCTCCCAAAAGCTGTGTGTTCCCTTGGTGAACATGATGCAGTTTTGCCACCCAGGAGAAACGTTAAATGGCGTTTCCACCAGGGCTTGGGAAAACACCGTGGTTACAGCTGCTCACTCCGGGCAGCGAAGTCTCCTTGGGAAAGCCTTGCTGTGGCCACCGCCAGCTTGCAGGCAGCTTCCCATTTTGGGGACTGGCTTGCTGAACCCAGACTGGCCGTGGCAACTCTCAGGCATCCTCTGCTGTCAGCTTCCCAGTTGGCACATCCACCTTTTCCCACCTCAGGACCTGTAAATCACCATCCACAGGGGATGCAGCTGCCTGACCCATCCCTTGCCCTTCCCTGCTTCCCTTCCCAGGAGTTATTCCAGCTTGGGGTCTGGAGGCAAGCAGGCTGGTGGGGATCTCCAAAAGGTGTGTGAGGTGCTGTTACTATCACAGTTTGCTTTTCCCAAAGCTCCCAGCATCCTTTCACCTGCAACCCTCCAGAAAAGCCCTTAAAGCACATTCTTAACATTAAATACATGGTTGAAGGCAGGTTGAAGTCCTGTGAGATTTCAGCAGTGGCTCATTTGCTGGAGTGGAGCTGAATTCCCAGCATAGGAAGGTCTTGCTGCCCGTGGGAGGTTTCCCTTGGGGATTTTGCAAGCCAGAGGCATCCACTGGGGGCTGCTCAGGAGATGGACACCAGCATTTCCCAGCCTCCTGCAACCTCCACGGATTCCCAGCCGCTGTCATCTCCTCCCCAGACCTTTGCTGAAAGCATCTCTGGCTGATGCCGGCACGAGGACTTTGTCCTCCTGGACGAAGCAGGATAGCCCCAAACCTTTCCCACGAAAAGTGACCTCAAATGCCATTGCTGCTCCCTTGGTGCCTCCTTTTACAGATGTCACCTGGCTTTGTGCAGTCCATCACTCCGTTGGGCAGGCAGCACTCTCCCTGCGCAGCAGAGCCCTCCCCTGGCTGGCACAGGCCAGCTCTGCCCGGCTTTGGGCATCCTTTGGGTGTGTTGGATGGGATCACATGTCCAGAAGGTGACATCTCTGTCCTATTTTTGCCATCTACCCGAGGCTGAGGTACAAAAAACATTTTCTCCTCACTGCTAATCTGGGCACACAATTCAGATGCCTGCAGAGGACATTGAGTTTGTCACCTGGATAGATGACTGTGAGCAGGGCAGATGTCCTTTTCAGCTTACCCCAAGATGCACCTGCAGTGGATTTGCACTGGGTGGCTCTTTTTTATTTAAAACCAATGTAAAAAAAAAGAAATTCACGAAAAAACATTTCCATTGAAACTCACCCTGAGGCCCTGCTGCCATCTGCTGGGGTCTGAGCACCGAGCCCCCTGCACCAGCCCCGGGGTGGGGATGGGTCCTGCCTGGCGCAGAGGGGCCCCTCCAGGGTGCTGGGAAGTGGGGGAAGCCCCTGTCCTTGCTGTCCTGGATCCCGTCCTCTCCTGCTGCAGGCTCACTTGGGAGCAAAAGCCCCAACAGCCCCAAGAATCCCAGCTGAGGAGCTTGGCTGTCCCCTGCTCCTCCGGGCTGGGACTTGCAGAAGTATTTTGGCACCTACATTTGGGGAGGCAGTGCTCAGCTCCCGAGGGATGCAGGCACCTGTGCTTTCTACTCACTGATCTGATTTCCAGTTTTACACCACATGCTTTACTTGCCCATCATCAGATCTGCATTCAAAATGTGCCTCCTCCCTTTGGGCACTGGGGATGACAGGGATGTGGGCATGGCTGGGTGGGCACTGCCTGGAGGATCTCGTGGCTCCCCTGCGTGGCAGGGCTCTGAGTCAGGGAAGAAGCAGAGACTGCAGATGCTCTGGGCTCACAGCATCCCCCGAATGTTGCCACCTCCACATCTGGATGTGTGGGCTGCCCAGGAGCGTGGCTGGATCCCGCCAGGCCTGGGGGTAGCACAGCACACTGCTAATGTGTAACCAGCTCTGGTGGTTTCCCAGAAGGTTTATTCAGCCCCATCATGACATACAATCATAGAATCGCCTAGGTTGGAAGGGACCTTTCAGATCATCGAGTCCAACCATCAACCTAACTCTGACAAAACCACCACTAACCCATGTCCCTCAGCACCATGTCTGCCTGGCTTTTCAACACCTCCAGGGATGGTGATTCCACCACTTCCCTGGGCAGCCAGTTCCAATGTTTGACAACCCTTTCAGTGAAGAAATTGTTCCTAATATCCAATCTAAACCTCCCCTGGTGCAACTTGAGGCCATTTCCACTTGTCTTATGACACGAAGCAAGGCCAACTAGTTATGGCCATGTCTTCAACTTGCAGTGCCCAGAACAAGCTCCCACACCCAGGCTTTGGCACCTGAAGGCATTGATTGCTGCTGAGGGCTTCACCAGGAGCTGTGATGCTCTGGTGTGTGGAAGGTGGTGGTGACTCTGGAGGCTCAGAGGTGGCTGGGACAGAAGGTGCTGGGCTGAAGGTCACCGTGGTCACAGCTATCATGAAGGGCAATGGAGCTGGTGAGGGATCTGGAGCACAAGTCTTGTGAGGAGCAGCTGAGGGAGCTGGGGATCTTCAGCCTGGAGAAAAGGAGGCTGAGGGGGAGACCTTCTCACTCTCTACAGCTCCCTGAAAGGAGGGTGTAGCCAGGGTGGGGGGGTGTCGGTCTCTTCTCCCAGGGAACAGGTGATGGGACAAGAGGAAACAGCCTCAAGTTGTGCCAGAGGAGGTTTAGGATGGATATTAGGAAAAATTTTTACACTGAAAGGGTTATTAAACATTGGAACAGGCTGCCCAGGGAAGTGTTTGAGGCACCATCCCTGGAGGGATTTAAAAGATGGGCAGACATAGTGCTTAGAGATATGGTTTAGTGATGGGTTTTGTCAGTGTTAGGTCAATGGTTGGACTTCATGATATGAAAAGTCCCTTCCAACCCAGGCAATTCTATGTTTCTATGATTCTATCACGGTACCCACCGACTCTCACCGGCCTCACATCGTCTCCCCTCCAGGCTGACCCCTGGATGGCTGCCAGAGGCAGAGCCCCGCCCGGGGAGGTGCTTTCCAGGGGCGCAGGGCGCAGCCGGGTGCAGCCGGGGGGCGGCTGAGCTGCCCCCCACGACGAGCGATGCTCAGGCCCCGTCCGTCCCTGCAGTTCTCCGGCAGGACACAGGGGGGAAACCTCAGCCCGTGCGAAACCTCTGACAGCCCCGGCCCCCTCCCGGGGCCACCTTGCCTGGGCTCCTTATAGCCCCGGGGGGTGATCCAGAGCAGGAATCACTCTGCTGCAAAGCCCTGGGGAAACTGAGGCAGGAGAGGAAGATCTGAAATGTGAGGAACAGGGGATTCCAGCTTCGGGGGAGAGGTTTTTGTTCAGGTAAGGTTGGGACAAGGCCAGCTCTGCATGGAGGGGGACTTTTTGCAGCAGCATCTTACCTCAAGGATTAATTGCGTAGAGCCAGGACGCAGTTCTTGCAGTGGGCAAAAAGGCAGCAGTTGGGTGGGCACAGCCCCGTGTTGGAGCAGGGGAGCATCTTTGCCCCTAAAGTGTCCTCTTGTGCAAGGCGGCAAATGCCCACCAAGCTGAGGAGAGGCATGAGGTTGTGCAAACCACTCCCCTGCCCAGCTCCGTGCTGGAGAAGCAACCCCGCGGTGCTGCATCCCATCTGGGGGCTGTGGCTCAAGCTAAGGCAGGTGAGCACAGGGCTGGGAAAGCCAGCAGCACCGGGGCTGTGTGCTCACAGCAGGACCGAGCCAAGGCAGACGTTTGGCACAATGAAAAGTCGTCGCAGAGTGCGATGAAGCCACATGCCACTGGTAATAAGAGATGTCGTGGGGCTTGTTAGCATCTGGGAGGTTAAGACTGGCAGCGGGAAACGCTTTCTAGCAGCGAGGACAGAGCCATGCTGGCATTGCCCGGGATGCTGCAGATGCTCTGTCCTCAGCAGGCTCCAGAACTGGGCAGACAAATGTCTGTCAGGGATGGCTGTGCAGCAGGTCTGCCTTGGGGCGGGGAATGGTCCCTGGCAGTCCAGCTACCACCTCAGTTTCCAGCCCAGCCCTGATTTCTGCACCCCTTCCCTGTTTCTCCTGCAGGAAAAGAGCACCCTGTCCTCTTCCACAGCTCCACCTCACCACTGCTGGCTACAAACTGGGTCCTGGGAAGAGCACCAGCCGTTTGCGTAGGAATGCATGGCTCAGTTGGAAATCCAAACCACAGTGTGATGTGGCCATGGAGGTAGGAGGCGTGTGTGGCTGCTTCTATTACAATTACCAGTAAAATTGTTGATGGTACAGTGCGGAAAATGTTAGGGTTTCCTGCACCAAAGTTTTACTTAGACTTTTACATGTCTTGCTTCTCCCTGTGAAAAGTGAGGCTTCCAGCAAGCATCCGTGTGGCTTCGAGCATGCAAAAATCAGAGCCTAATATCAAAATGGTCCCATGGGCTGCAGGATGGATCAGCCACAGCAAGACCTGCTGCATCGCCCTCTCACAGATGGAAAACTGAGGCACGGAGGGCTGAGTGACCTGCTCCTGTCCCTCAGGTCACCAGTGGCAGTGCAGAGAGCTGAGCCATGATGTCCCAAGACCAGGATCGGACTTTCTCTGTGGAAGAAGGCACCTGAGAAAGGAGGTGGAAGAGGAGCAGGAGTTAACGTGGGTTTGCTCCAGGTGCCCCAAGTCCTCGCATGGGCCGGGAGAACAGAAAAGTCAGATCAGACAAGCATTCACCTGCTGAAAGTGTGGCAGCTCCTTCCACCCCAGAGCCAGCCAGGAAACCTTCATCACTTCGCCGAGTCGGGTCATTTAAGGTTATGTTTTCACCTCCTGCATGGGAGGCGGAAGGGGAACATCTAGGGTCAGATCTGCCACCACTGAAGCCTACAGCCCTCTTTCGTTTCTCAAGGGTCAGACTCAGGTGGTGTTGAGCAATCTTTCAGTGTCCTTTGAGCTGCACCAGAGAAATGAAAAACACAAGTGGTGGGGGGAACCAGTGAGAAAAAGCGGGTTCCCTTTTCAGTGAATCCTGCTTCCCCTTCCCTCTGAAGCTGTGCAGGCAGCGGGGAGAGGCCGCCAAGCCACTCTGCAGGGGCTGTGAGGCTCTGTCATTACATGAACGTGGGGAGAAGGAAGCACTGAGCACACCTAGAGCCATGGCGGTCAAGCCTCTGCAGTCCTGGGGACAGCAGAACGCAATGGCCTTGGTGTCCATGGAAGGACAGACTCAGCCATCCCAAATCTGGGGGAAACCCACAGTCTGGACAACAGTGAAAGCAGCCTTGGGAGATGTGCGGGCTCTGGTCTGCAGATGTTGGCCTGTGCCTGGAGATGATGAGTTTATGGCATTTTGGGGGAGCTGAATTATGGTATTTCCCATGTGTGGCTTGGCCTGAGTCCAGCAAGGACACCCCAGCACCCCCCAAGCTGAGAGGGCAGCCTCTCACCAGGCTCCCTCCTCCTGCCTGTTCCCTGGATGATGTTCAGCTCAGTTCTGCATCCCACTGCCCACTGCATCTCACTGCACGCTGCATCCCACTGCCCACTGCATCCCACTGCCTGCTGCATCCTGGGAGATGCTGCTGGGCTCCCGCACGGTTTCTGTGCCTCCTGCCCAGGTCTCCGAACATCGGCATATCCATGGAGAGGGCAGCAGGCTGGGGTGGATTTGGGGCGGGGGAGAGGTTTCAGGGCAGGTGTGGACCTGCCTGGGGGAATTTGCCCCAGCCAAGGGCAATCACAGCCTGCGGAGGGAGAGTTTCTCCACACGGCCACCTCTGTGGAGGTGCTGCCTGGGGAGAAGGGACCTTCCACTGGGCCTCCTGCGAAGGGTTGGCAGGGCTAGAAACATGGCACCTGCCTGGAGAAACCCGCTGTAAAGGCGCTGTGGGGGAGAAGGATGAAGGGGGAAGCCTACGTGGGATTTTTTTGGGCACTTCCCAGCTCCTGAGCCTGCTGCTCCCCCCTTGTTTAGACCCAGGGAGCCCTTAGCTGGGGGACAGACGAATGAGTGGCACTGACCTGCGCAATGTGGCAGTGTGAGGGGGTTGCCCTGTGTCGGCTTTGCCCCGTGGGCTCCTGGCACGTGAGACGGGCCCAGTGAGGAGAGAGTCGGTGCTTGTGCAAATCCCTGGGGAGATGGAATGTTGGGAAAGGAGCTTCTTCCCCATGGTCTGCAGTGCTGGCTCATACCCCTGGCAGAGAGGCAGGGTCATACCTGCACCCGCAGCATTCCTTCGGGACAGCATCCCCATCCCTTCTGTCCCTCAGCCTCCGTCCCCTGGCTGGATGGGAACCACTGCTGGGGAGGGGGTTAGGAAAAAAACCCTACATCTTTGAAAAGATGCATTTGCAGAAAGCAGGAGTTGCCTGGTTTGTAACCTCATGACGTTAAAGCCTTTCCTGGTGTTCCTGTGAAGTCGTGGGGATGGAGAGCAGGAGTTTGTGAGCCCTTACACAATGAGCTGGGCAATGAGGCTTTACCCACAGACTTTTTTTCTTGCCTGGATTTTAAGTGTTTTTATCAATATGACATTCACAAGTCAGCTAACTGCTCTGACTGATGGCCCTCGCCCTGAGCAATGTTCTTATATTTGGCCTATAAATACTGTATTTTAAGCAGACATCTGTGTCACAAGATTTGAGACAGAACAACCGTCTTCTGCGTATTTATCATAGAAATTTGGAGATACTCCACTCTGCGAAGCCTAACTCAGGAACAGGTTTTTGATTCAGGAAAGTGTGTATGTGTGTGGTACAAATACAGGTTTTAGAAATCAGTTGAGTAGAGAGGAATGGGAACATGGCCCTGGCAAATTTCCGAGTACCTCTGCAAGTTAGGGGTAAGTGCCATCTTAAGCAGCCTCATCTAAGAGGTACCTTTGGGCTAATTGGGAGGATGAGGAACTAAAATAGAAACTGGGCAAAGGAGATTTGTGTTTGTGAGTTCACCTTCCTGGAAATGAAAAAGGATTTGACCGAAGCAGAATGACTGCTCTCGCGGGACATGCTTACAGCCTGCTGGCCCTCCCGCACCCCAGTGCCTTTGCATACATCCGAAACCTCATTTGCTTAGAAATGTTCTCTATGGAAATCACTTTCTAGCACCAAAGGGGCTTTGTGCAGCCAATTACTTTGCCCTTCTCCCAACCAAGTGTTTCCATGAGTTGCTTTGGAGTCGCTCATGGAACAAGTACATTTGTATTTAAATACTTTCTCTCTTGCCCCGTATCAGCTGTTGAGCATCCTTCGGAGCAGAGGTGGTGTCCCCTGGGCATCTGGAAGCAGTGATGCGGCCAGATCTCTGCCCTCCGAATTTGCATCGTCATGGGCTTTTCTGCCGAGTTAGCTGGAACTTGCAGTTTGGTAGTTGGGTCTTTTTATCTTGCCGCATCAGCTGTGGAAGGACAAACAAGACCCGGAGAGCGCGAAGGCAGAGCAGCGCTGGCCGCTCGTGAGTCTCTGGCGCGAAGCCTGTCCGCCGGAGCTGGCTGGCCCCGTGTTTTCCCTGGCAGAGGGAGGTTACCCCAGGTCAGTGTTTCACATCATGTGCCGATGGCGTGTTTATGCCGGTACCGAGAACCCAAAGGTCTAAATAAGTGTGTTGTCAGAGTGCAGCATCAGCTTCCTCCTCCCCGGCCATTGGGCAGCTGGAGGGGGAGTCAACCCCGGAGCTGTGGGGCGGAGATGAGCCCAGCAGGCTGCTGCATGCTGTGGGGCACTGCATCGCCTGGCACTGCTCTCAGTGTCACCACAGCCACCCTGAACGCAACCCCAGTGCATGGGTGGCAGTGACCTGTGCTGCCTCCCCCGCTCTCCATGCCACCCCTAAAAGCCACCTGGCATCCCTTCCCGCTGCCCTGCTGTCACCCTGGAGCGTGGCACTGGTGTCCCCAGCATCTCCCGAACTCAAATAAGAATAACTCAAGGATAAGGAGCGCAGCGCCCTGCTCCCAGGAGCTCCCAGGAGCACACTGGTGTCAGCAGCCCTCGGAGGTGCTCTGGAGCCCTTTCCCGGTGGTGGTTGCTCCAGCCCCATGGCCACCACACTGCTGTTTGTCATTCTTGTCCCTGCAAGCTGCAGCAGCCTCCTTGGCGGCGGCTGGGGCATGGCACAGCACCTCCCTGCTCTCCTCCGCTTCCTTCCGCCGGCACCAGTCCCCTGAGCGACCAGGTTTGGTAACTTCCTCAGGCTGCAGCGTGTCCTGAGGAGCAAAACAAACAGCTCACAGTACCTCAGGTGGGGAGGGCAGGGGATGGGAGGGGACACACTGCAGCTCCGGCACCCGGAGACGTTTGGCCTCTGTAGGTTTAGCCCCTGTGACATGTCCCGATTCCTCTGGTTCAGGGATATGATTCCTCTGGTTCTGGGTCTGAAACCAAGAGGTGGGAATGGGACAGAAGGGATGGGAATGATCAGGTTGGCACCCCAAAAACTGAACCCAGCCTTTAACGCTTGTGTGAAGACCCCAAGGTGAGAGGAGGCGGCGGCACAAAGCCTGCTCCACCTGAATATTCGGCTATTTTGCAGGGTAGTGCCTTGGGGCAGGTGGCACTATGACACAGACACGAGACTTTCCCCTTCTTGCTATATTTGCCACCGGAGGACTTCTTCTGAATTGCTGGTGGCCGCTCAGCTGGCGAAGGTCGAGCCCATGTCTCCCCCTCCGCGGGGGCTTCACCTGGCGCGGGGCGATGCCTCAGGAGGCAGCTGGGGCTCTGAGTACCGGCATCCCACACGGTTTGCGCGGCGGGTGGTTGTCTCAATGAGCCACCAGTTAAAGGGGGTTTTGGCTCTGAGCGGGTTTGCTTTTTTTAAAATTCACTGGAATCTCACTGTGAAACCCACATCTATTTCGGCCCCCGAGCAGCTTTCGAATCTCAGAGCAGCAATAGCAGCGGTCACTCTCTTCTGAAAAACAGAAATCCGCAAAGAAACCCAAAGCCAGATTCTTGCCCTCACCCACAGTATCAGCTGGGCTGCATCCAGCCGCAAGCCCCGCGTGGCAGATGGGCCAGCGGGAAGGCGCAGGGGGCAAGTATTGCCAGCGATCGAGGTGGCACAGGCCCTTTCTCAGGAGCAACCTTGAAGGCAGCAGGAAAAGGCCATTCCCAGGTGCCATCTAAGCAGAAATCAGCAGAATGTCCCCAACCTAAGGTCACCCAGCCGGGGCTGTGGGTGGCCTTGTGCTGCTGGGGAGGTGGTGAGGGCTCTTCCAGCAGAGGCTGGTTAAAGGGCTGCACAGGGAGAGAAGGAAAACAAGCTCACAGAATACATAGCGTGGCGGAGTGGAGGGAGGCGGGGAAGGAGGGAGGGAAGGAGGGAGGGATGGGGGAATGGAGAGGTAAGTGGCTGGAAGGATGGAAAGATGGATGAATGGAGGGAAGGATGGAGTGTTGGAAAGGTGCATGGATGGAGGGAAAGAAGGAGAGTGACAGAGGGAAGGGTAGATGGATGAATAGCAGGATGGTGGGATGGATGGATGGATGGATGGATGGACGGATGGACGGAAGGTGGATGGATAGAAGAATGGAGGGGTGGATGGATGGATGAATGGCAGGAGGAAGGAACAGATGGAGAGGTGCACAAGTGGAAGAGTGAAGGGTGGAAGGGAAAGTGGCAGGGGGACAGACAGGTGTCAGGATGGATGGATGGAAGGGTGGGTGGCTAAGGGGATGGCTAGCTGGATGAACGGCAGGGTGGTGAGAAGGAGGGAGGGAAGGATGGATGGATGGAGGCATGGAGGCATGGAGGGATGGGTGGCTGCAGGAATGGCTAGCTGGATGAATGGCAGGGTGGTGGAAGGGAGGAACAGATGGATGGATGGATGAAGGGGTGAGTGGATGGAGGAAGGGGTGGGTGGGTGGGTGAATGGATGGATGGATGGATGGATGGAGGAAGGGATGAAGGGATGGATGGATGGATGGATGGATGGATGGATGGATGGGTGGGTGGATGGGTGGATGGATGAAGGAGTGGGTGGATGGATGAATGGGTGGGTGGATGGACAACGGGATGAAGGGCTGGATGGATGGACGAAGGGGTGGGTGGATGGATGAAGGGGTGTGTGGATGGACGAAGGGGTGGATGGAGGGGTGGAAGGAGGGCAGGTGGAGGGGCCGGGGGTGTGTATGTCCGGCGGGGTGGTGGGGCGGGGTGGCGGGGCCGGGGCGGGGCGGGCGGTTCCCGGGGCCCGTTGGCGCACACGTGCGGGGCGGGTCCCGTCGGCAGCCCCGCCCGCCGCCCGCCCCGGTGCCGCGCGCCGCTGAGCGGAGCGGAGCCCGGCGTGGAGCCCGGCGGGGCGCCGAGCCGAGCCGAGCCGAGGATGGGCAGGGAGCCCCGGCGGCAGCCGCCCCCCAGGTGGGAGAGCCGCGGGGCCCCGGTGTAACCGGGGCGGGGGGTCCGTGCACCCGGTGAGCTCCGTATTACCGGGGTGGCCGTGTAAATGGGGGGCCGGGACGGGGGGGCTGTGTACACTTGGTGCCCTGGAGGGGGCGGGCGAGCAGGGGGTGCCTTATAACCGGGGTGTCCGTGTCACCGAGGAGCTCCTGCACCCAGCGGGCACGGGGTGCGTGGTGTGGGAGGGTGCTGTGGAACTAGGGGGGGGGTGGGGGGTGAAACTACTTATAAACGGGGTGTCCAAGTAACAGGAGGGGGAATGAACCTGGTGTGATGGGGGAGTCCCGTGTAGCGGGGGGTTTTCACTTAAACCCACCAGTGGGGGTGTCACCAGCCCCGGGGTGGGGGGTTTCCTTTGCACCCTTGGAAGGGGACCCCCCGCACCATGTCCCCTTGCAGCCCAGGGGGTCTGTGGCCAGCCATGCCCCTGGCCAGGAGGAGCCAGCGTCACCCTGCGGGTGGGGACGGACCCCCACTGCTGTGACTCATTTCTGGACTGCGCACTTGTTTTCCTCTGTGACGCCCCACAGAGCTGCTGCTTGGGGCCCAGGTGTGGGGCCCTGCCCCGCCCCCGGGGACCACCCCGCTGTCCCTGGGTCCCCGGGAAATCCTGGGGACTCTCCAGCGCCCGCCTGGAGTTTTAGCAGGGCCGCTGGCGGGGGTGGCAGTGAATCACTCCCTGTCACTGCAGCAGGAGCTCTCTTCGCTGGGCTGGAGGGACCCAAGGCCACAAGTCGCCTGTTGCTCCCATCACCCTCGGCTGAGTCCCCGCAGCCCAGGGGGGCGGAGGGCAACAGGATGTGGTTTGGGATGTGACAAGCTCAGCAGTGTGGCATCCCTACGGCATCGGAGTCCGGACACGTGCCAGCCCCGAGATGTCCCCATGCTGCTTCATGCACCAGCCTGTGCTCATATTTGTGCCTGAGAAGGAGCATCTTCCATCAGGTGCTTCTGTGGCCTTACGGTGTCACCAGTGGCTCCCATTTAGTGGCTAGTGCTGGCCGGAGGGTGGCCAGCCCCAGCCTGGCCTCCTGCTGCGCTCACTTCTGCAGCAGCCTCCCTGAAAGGACGTTTAGCTGCTTCGGATGGCGTAAGCCCTAAGGGAGGAAAAGGCTAGGCTGATTCAAATCGCTAACGAAAGCGGGAGAAAAGAGATTTCAGACCTTTGTTTTCATGTTTATTAAAATCTCACTGCTGTCACCCCACCACCCGTTAACTCTGCTCGCGGCTTGTTTTCGGTGCTGCTGCCGCTGCTCTCAACACAGCGCAAACAAGCTCAGGCAGCTGCAGGCTGGTGCTGCTCACCCTGCTGCGGGAGAGGCTGATGCTGAACAGCTGCAATTTATTTCGTTGTTGCATTTAGATTAATTTTCTAAACCTTGGTTTGATGCAGAGCCTGCAAACTCCAGGGATATGCAGGATGTCAACGCTTTAATTTTTGTGTGTGTCACAGGGGTCTGGTTTCGTTTTTTTGTTGTTTTTTTGTTGTTCAGAGCAACAACTCGGATGGAGTTGCAAATGGTTTCCGAAACACGATTGCAAAGTGTTTTGGAGCTCCGGGCGTTGCTCAGATTAAAGCTTAAACCTAGAAAGATGGGGAGATAAAGAGCAAGAGCCCGGTGGTGGTGTTTGGCGTGGTTACATCCCTCAGTTGCAGTGACTACGTCAGGTTGGAGGGCTCAGGCGATGGCTGGGTGCATCCCTGGGAGCTGGGCTGGGTGCTGCACCACGGGTTTCTGCAGGGAGGCAGCTGGGCAGCGCAGAGCCCGGTCTCCGGTACCCAGCGGACCAGGGATACGCTTGGTCCGAGGCCAGCTCACGATGTTGTCCCATAGGACTGAAGCGGAGGGAGCTCGCTGGTCTGCCTTCCCTGGCATCGTGTGGCCATCGCGCTCCCGCTCCCTGCAGCTCCGTGAGAGGAAAGGGGATGGAAAGTGTTAGAGGCGCTTGGGCAGAGGGAGAAGCTCTGCCAGCGTGCATTGATTTGGGGTAGGAGTTAGAGCTCCTCACCAGCAGCCCCGCATCTCTGGTCCCTCCTTCCCTCTGGTGATCAGGGCACCCCAAATTGGAGAAAAACAAACCAAAACTGTCACCTCATGCCTTTTCCTGAACGTGAAAATGAAGACGGGCGTTTTGCACTGAGAAAGAAGAACTGAACCCAGAGGAAAGCGCTGGCAGAGAGGTACAGCCCACTGATCCGGCAGGGCGTGCTGCCCGTGCCACAGCAGCTGTGGGGCCGAGGGATGCCCAACACTGCAGTGGCTTTGCCACCAGTGTGATGCTCTGGCCAGGCTGTGACACCCTCTTAGTGGCACAGGGACTGCTGTGGCTTTGCCATGCTGCAGCTCACCTTGGGGTAGTTTCGACTTCTCTTTTTTTGGGTGGCTGCTGAGCTGTTCCTGGCATGGCGGGGCTGCCTGTTTTTGCATTATTATTTTGCAAGTGGAAAATTGTGCATGAGTTTGCCGGGGGGAGAGACACACAGGTGAGTGCCCTCAGGTTGGTTTTAAGCAACAGAGGGCTCCTGCTGTGTCTGAATTCTGCTTTGAACTTGGGGCTGGGCAGTAGGTGAGAGGATGGGGCAGGGGGATGAGGTTCCTATGGAAATGATGCCTCCCCTTCCCCCCGGCCGCAGGCATTGCACTGCAACCCGGCAGGTCTTCCCTGGCTGCAGCTCCGCGCATTGCAGCCATGCTCAGCCGGGGGATGTTTTGGGCTGGAAATGTCACTCCTGGCTGCAGCAGAGGAAGATGTGACCTGTGGATGCGATCCAGGCTCCATGGCTGCAGCTCATGCTCTTCCCCTCCTCTCTACAAGACTTCCCTTCTGCTTCCCTAAGAGGCTCAGAACTGTGGGACTCCCCATCCTTGCCTTATCTGGTGTGGCCCGAGGTGGTGTGGGGACGCTTTTGTCACCAGTCTGCTGCCAGCCCTTTCTTTGCGAGGCTCCCACCTATCCAAAGCTGTCATTGGGGGGTCTCTGGGTGACCTTTACAAACCACCGAAGGTTGCGTCCACCTTGTGCCACGTGTGTTGCGTCAGGGTTGATCACCTGCTGTACACAGGTGTGATACGTGCAAGGACGTGGCGAGCATCGCCCTGTGCTGCAGCCTGCAGGGGTGGGAGAGGACCTTTCACCAGCGCTTGCCACTGGCACCGAGCCCTCTTTGCCTGGGTGGGAGCCTGGGGAGTGGCTGCAGCTCCCCGGTGCCTTTCCCAGCATGGAAACCAAAAACCCACGTTCGCGTTTTTCTGATCTCGTCTTTGGCCACCAATTAGCACGACGTGAGAACTTGTCTCCCCAATGACGCGCCCGTGTGACTCCTTGGATGCTTTAATTGCAGGGTTTTCAGCAGCCAGGGTGCGATGAAATGGCAATTGTGGTGATTGTATGCTGTGCAGTAACTAAAAGACGCGGCTCTTTGGCGAAGCTTAATTAGGAAATAGGGACACTGTTGGGAATGGCTCTGCGATGCGATTTTCCTAATGAAAGCTACTGAATAGGCAGCCTTGTAATGAAGAACAGACTTGCAAGGGGCACTGCCAATTGCTCTTCTCTAGTGTTAATTTTGTATTTCCTCCCCATTGTTTCTAATACCCTCTTGGAAAAGCTTGAAGATAAAATGCTTTATTTTCTTATGCCTCGTATCCTGTTTGGCAAGCCGTGATTATAGCATGTGCATCTGGAATACATGAGTGGCCAGGCATGAGCTCCTTCAGAC
The DNA here is from genome assembly GCA_947846985.1 of Fratercula arctica. Classification (NCBI taxonomy): domain Eukaryota; kingdom Metazoa; phylum Chordata; class Aves; order Charadriiformes; family Alcidae; genus Fratercula; species Fratercula arctica. The sequence goes on from CANTUZ010000011.1 coordinate 12,023,620, forward strand.
TTGTTAATCTCTGATTTCAAGCTCTGGAGAGAGAAAAAAAAAGAAAAAAAAAAAAAGGCAATTTGGGCTTGCAGTCGGATGATCCGCTCCCTCGCCGGCGTGGCGCAGTGGGGGATGCTCGGATGCTCGGCGGAGTTCGCAGATGCAGAGCTGGAAGAGTGCTGGCTCTGTCGGGCGCTCAGGCAGCGCAGTGCTACGGGGAAGCGCGGTTTGTTTGGAAACAGTGTGGTGGGGTTTCGTGTTCGAGACTTGGCTGTTTTCAGCTCAGATGTCCTCTCCTTGCGAGCACGATTGACGTATTTAACCATAACCTGCCCCATCTGAGAGTTCACCCGGGTTCCAGTCTCCTGTTGGTAAGAGAGAGCCCAGGGGCCGGATCCTGCCGGGGGCAGCTGCATGCTCAGCACTCCCACCTGTGTCGCACCATTCCCGGAATGGGGCTGACCAACCCTCCGTCAGTGCTTGGGGAAGAACGGGCTCCAGCACTCCCTCCTCACCTGGCCCAGGCAGTGAAAAGGGCTGCAGATGTTTTTTTTTGTTTTTAGCTGACAGATGTGAGCATCACCCTCTTGCTGAGTTAAAAGGGGAATAGGAAAACGCTACCTGGCTGGGTGACGCCGTCCTGCGGTGCCGTGACTATTAATGACTCCCAGAGCTGCAGGGGGACCATCCGGGTTTGTAAGAGACAGGGACGGGGCTCCTTGCTCGGAATTCCTGCAGTGCCTGGGGGGAGAGCAGCTCGAGTGCTCCTAAAATGCTACTGATCCTTATTTTCGAGGTGGGTTTAAGCAGAAGCCAGCAAAGCCCAGCACGAGCAGCTCATGTGAGGAGGGTGGCTGGGAACAGCAGGGCACGCCGGAGCATCATGCCCCTGGTCACGACACTGCTCCGGCTGAGCAGGACAGGCTCAGCTTCACCCCAATCTTGTGACTGTCCTTAGCAGCTGCGGCGCTAGGGAATTCGTCATCTTTTTTTATCCTACGGTGGAGGTTTTTGTGCTGTAACGTCAAAGTATTTTCAATATTGTATTAATGTCTGTTCAAAGGCAGTGCTGTGTGGATGGGTGTACGGGCTGGTGTGTGCACGCTTTAAGAAAGACGGTGTTGTCTCCAGCTTGCAAAAGTGTTTTTCATCCCTTCCACAAAGGCCCATTCTTTGTTGTCTCAAATTAGGATGAAACGCTTCCCCTTTCAGCTGCTTCCCCCATCGCTCTATGTCTATTTAAACCCTTGCCTCAGAGGCTTCTCTGCAAACAAGCTCTCATCCTTTCAGGTGGCATTTCCCTTTTCTCATTGTTTCTGGCAGTCTGTACATGTGAAACTTCGCAAATGTTTCTTCGTTCTCGGTGTCTTTGTGTCGATAAACCTTGCAAGCCGGTCCTCATGCCGGGCGCAGCCTCCCACTGCCTGCGTGACGGAGCATTGGCGGCTCTCGGGTGCAGAGGCTTTGCAGTCCAACCCAGCAAACTGACAGAATCACAGAACCACAGAATGCTCGGGGTTGGAAGGGACCTCTGGAGATCATCTAGTCCAACCCCCTGCCAGAGCAGGGTCACCCAGAGCAGGTGGCACAGGAACGCGTCCAGGCGGGTTTGGAATGTCTCCAGAGATGGAGACTCCACCACCTCTCTGGGCAGCCTGTGCCAGGGCTCTGCCACCCTCACAGGAAAGAAGTTCCTCCTCATGTATAGGTGGAACTTCCTATGGTCAAGTTTGTGCCCGTTACCCCTTGTCCTGTCCCTGGGCACCCCTGAAAAGAGCCTGGCCCCATCCTCCTGACACCCACCCTTTCAGTATTTATAAGCGCTGATAAGATCCCCCCTCAGTCATCTTTTTTCCAGACTGAAGAGACCCAAATCCCTCAGCCTTTCTTCCTAAGAGAGGTGTTCCAGTCCCCTCATCATCTTGGTAGCCCTTTGCTGTCCCCTCTCCAGCAGTTCCCTGTCCTTCTTGAACCGGGGAGCCCAGAACTGGACATAGCACTCCAGACGTGGCCTCCCCAGGGCAGAGCAGAGGGGAAGGATGACCTCCCTCCACCTGCTGGCCACACTCTTCTTGATGGCCCCCAGGGTGCCATTGGCCTTCTTGGCCACAAGGGCACATTGCTGGCTGATGGTCATCCCGTTGTCCACCAGGAGTCCCAGGTCTCTTTCCACCGAGCTGCTCTCCAGCAGGTCAGCCCCAACCTGTCCTGGTGCAGTGGGTTATTCCTCCCCAGGTGCAGCACCCTACTCTTGCCCTTGTTGAATTTCATAAGGTTCCTCTCTGCCCAACTCTCCAGCCTGTCCAGGTCTCTCTGTATGGCAGCACAGCCTTCTGCTGTGTCAGCCACCTCTCCCAGCTTTGTGTCAGCAAACTCGCTGAGGGTGCACTGTGTCCCTTCATCCAGGTCATTGATGAGTACATTGAAGAGGACTGGACCCAGTACTGACCCCTGGGGAACACCACTCTGCAACTCCAGCCTTGCAGGCCCAGGCTGGGCGACCTCCGGTCCTCCTCATCCCTGCGTGTGCATCCTGCTTATCTGAGAGGGCTTCTGCTTGAGGCTTGCCTCGCTGGACCAATTAGCTGGATTGCAATCAAAGCCAACAAGCCTGATGTCCCCAATGGATTGCTCGTTAAATGCAAATTGTTCCCAGGTTGATCTGGTCTGAGTGATGGTGAGGGAGCTGAGATGGTGTGAAGGAATGGCTACGTGGGTCTAAATCCATGTCTGCTGGTACAGAGCACACCTAGAGCCTGGGGATCCCCTTCGTGGTGGGCACTGAGCTGCTGGATTGCGGCGCTGACTTTAGAAGTGATGGCAGGATAGTGAGTAGGATAGGTGCATTCCACCTACTGGTCTCCAACCAGAATGCTGCCATGAGTGGGGTGCTTTAGGATGAAGACGGTAGCCTTTGACTCTGTGGAAATTGGGCACTTGCAGTCACCGTCGTGCCAGTTCCCAGGACCTCAGCTCCTAGTGAAGAGCTGAGCCAGGAGACCAGCCCTGGGTGCCTTGATGCTCCTGCCCATCATGGGGAGAACCGGGGGCTGGAAGGGGTTCAGGCTGCGTTTGCTGTGTGGGCTCTTACACCCCTTTCTCCTCTGATGTGTGACTGAGTGGATTTAGGGACTTGTTCTCCGTGTGGGACATGAGCTGGTTGGGGCTGTGCCAGCCTGGCTGGAGGCACTTCAGGGATGGGGTGCTCTCAGTGTCCCTCACAGCTGTCATGTCACTGTCAAATGTAGTCACTGTGCCAGAAAAAAGGGATGGAGAGTGGTGAAAGACAATCTTTCAGCTTGTCTTCTCAATGGCTTTTTGGGCTGATGGGGATGTAGGTCTGCTGACTGTACTAGGCCAGGCCAAAGGATGGTCCAGCTCAGGGTCCTGCCCTCAGCCAGGGAGAGCCCAGGGGCTTGGACCTCATTGGTGGTGATGGCATGGCCCTGAGCTCTCCAGTCCGAGCACCTTCCCTTTGTGCAGCCTGCCCTTCTTCACATCTGCAGGGGTTGGCACATCTGGAATTCAGTGGTAGCCTCCAGCACAGCTTGAGCCTGCTTCTTCCCAGAGGTGAACACAGGGTTTGGAAAGGTTTCGTGCCCTAGGTTTGTCATTTCCCTCTCAAATGGCAAGTGTGGATGCTGCTGTGGCATTTCAGTGCTGTGCGTTGTTTGAAGATGCTTGGGGGCTGAGCAGCCTGGTGGGGTGGGACACTGCTGGTCATCCCACTGTTGGATGGATGCCCACCTCTCCTTGGTCTGTCTTCTTGTTTGGAGACTTCCTTTCTTCTCATGATGGTGGTGCTGCGCTTGTACCGAGTCCTGTGGTCAAAGTGGAGCTCAAACCCTTCTGTGAGCTTTGGAAGCAGGTGTGAATCACGGTCCCGCTTCTCTGAGGGTGATGGGGAAGAGCCAAGAGTCGTCCTTGCCATCATCTGTCTTTTGTGGTGCTGCAGCCAGCGGTGCTGGAAGTAAATTGAAGGTTTTGGGCAACCAAGCCAGGGACTGAAAAGGCTCCTGGGTTCCCAGCAGGGCCTCCACAATGGCAGGAAGCAACTTCTAAAGCTTCCTTTGGATACAGAGGGCCTTGGGGGAAAGATTTACTTGCTTGTTTGTGCTGTAAGTTAATCTATTTAGTGCGTTTGGCATTAAAGCTCACAAAAAGCCCTCTCAAATGGTCACGCTGCTTGTTTGTAGAGCTTTGTCTCTCACTTACTTTGTTTCACAGCTGGAGTAGTTAAGCAGAGACGGAGCCAATTGAAATCTCACGTGTAAACTTGTTTTTCTGAAAAGGCTGAAGGAATTAGCATCGGCTCTCACTGTCCTTCATCACAAGGCAGCTGTGGGGGGAAGGCAGTGTGGGGCAGAGGTTGGGGTCTCCCCCTGGGAGGGATCCTTGGTTGTGTATTCTCCATGCCACATTGCTTGGTTGCATGATGGGGATGGTTCCTGGCCCAGTTGAGGTGAATAGATGATTTTGCAATAGGAAAAAAAATGACCAACAAAACCAAACCAACCCCCCAAAACCCCAGCACCCCTCCCTATGAGCCAGTGTAGCAGAGTAGGGGTTAACATGCCATTGTTTTGGGGGGGCAAGAAATCTTAGGAAGGGTTTGGAGAGGCACAGGAAAGTGTTGGGTCAGTGGAACAAAGCGTAGCTGATGAGCATTTTTCATGATACTGCGGTATCACTGTTTCCCGTTGTATGTTATCCTAAATACAGTAGTGCCACCCACATGTAACCTTGCATGGTAAAAATGGATTTTCCCCAAGGACAATGTCCAAAGAAGTCCCACGTACATGGCAACTGCCGCAGAAAGCACGTGGGACAGTTGGGGATGAGGCCCGTGCCCAGAGGTAGTAGGTTCTGGACTCCCTCCCAAGCTGAAGACTTTGTTGCAGCATCTTCAACCTCAGTGAAGTCTTCAGCTTGGGAGGGAGCTCAGCACCTGCTACTTCTGGGCATGGAACTCAACCCCAGGTGTCCCATATGCTTTTGGGAGGGTGTCTCCTGCTGAGCATGGAAATACCTGGACTCTTGTCCCCTTTGCCCCATGTGAGTGGCCGTAAGACCCTTCCAACAGGGATGTCTCCTTGTGGTTTGTCCTACCAGGTTGGACAACCACCATAGGGAGTGTTGGGAGGAACTGTTTGACACTCTGTCATGTCCTTCACTTCCTTCTTGGCAGGGGCAGCTTGTGCTGCTGCCTTTATTTTGGGAAACACCTTTTTTTTTTTTCTTTTTTATTTTTCTCTAAATTATGCATTTGCTGAATTTTTTATTTTTTCCCCTGGTCCTCCCTTGTGACACACAGCCACTTCTCTGCTGAACTTCCACCTTCCCTGAAGAGTAACTCTGGAGTTTCCATTACATACCACTGACGGCACCCGGCACCCAGCCGGGCTGGGCCAAACACCAGCGCTATCTCCAGCCTGAATCTTCTTGGGGCTTAAATTGACACTGAGCTTGTAATTGACTGCGATGTTGGGTGAAACTTTAACCTTCACTGGTGTGATAAAGACTGATACAAGCTAAAATAAACTCTTGCATCATGTGGCGAGGGGTTTTCATAATTGGTGCCAGGAACAAGTACATTTCTCTCTGAAAAGTGAGTATGTATAACTGGTCTTTTCTTACTCAGATCAGATATGTGTCATTTCTGCTGTTTTTTGAGGAGAAAAATAGAGGTTTTTCTTACCCTGGTTGAGTTTTGCCAAACCCACACAGCCCATAGAGTGGTGGTGGATGGGGTTGGGGTTGCTGATGTCCTGGGTCATCTCCCCACACCCACCACGGGCTGGCAGAGAGGGGTGTTTGGATGCCAGGGATGCTGCTGGCTGCATGGCTCTGGCAGCAGAGCTGCTGTTGCCGATGAGAGCAAGAGGAGAGGAGATGGGCTTGGCTCTGTGCTCCCGGCCAGAAAGCAAAGCGCGGGCTGCTGAAACCCACCAGCCTTGGTCTGGTGTGTTGGAAGGTGAGCGAAGCGTTGATGGAGGGGAGATAAAAAGAAGCACAGGGTAGGGCTGGATTTTTTTTTCTTCATTTGGTATTTTTTTTTTTTTTAGGAAGTTACTGTTGACCGTCAAGATGTACTTTACAATGGTGAAATCCAAGAAATTCCCACAAGCCTCTGTAGCTGCTCCTCTGCCTCGAGGCAGGAGGACTGAAAAGGCAATGGGGGCTGAGGAGCGCAGGCTGGAAGGGCCATCGGGACTGGAAGGGCGGCTGAGGATCCCTGCCTGGCCCTGGGGCAGGGACTGCTCTCCCCCTGTCATGCGATTTGAATCTGTGCTGCATGTTCTGCCTTCAGGGACATGGGCGCAGATAAGTCTCTTCCTCTTTATAGCAGCCTTTCTGTGACTGAGTTTATCCCGTTTCCCACCCCCAGCAGAGCAAGGCACGTGCCCTTCAGTTTGAAGCAGAGCTGGGCATATTTTCTCCCTGTCCTTCAATTTGAAGCTTGTCCTTCAGCATCCCCAGGAATGGGACTTTTGCAGTTTCCTTCAGAAACCATTGCAAAAAGTAGTAGACCTTATTCTAACAACGTCAAGGAGACACGTTCCTCCCTGTGCCTTTCATTTCCCAAAGCTTGACACTTGAACGGTTCAAGAGTGTTGCATTACAGGAGTTAAAAATAATGGGATATGGAGATGAAGGGTGCAGCCCATGTTTTTAGCTGGGGATGGAGATGAAGGCAGGGTCTTGCCAATGGTAAGAGCATCTCTGATTGAAAGGACCTGCAGTGAGTCACTGGGGTTACATACAGAGAAATGTCTTTTTGGAGAAAGAGAGAAGGTACCATCTCAACTGCTCTTCTCGGTGATGGCTCGGTGGGACTAATTTAGAGATTTGTATTTCTCGGCATCAAAATACATCATGGCTTTAAAGGGGTAGCAAGTGGAATTCCCCCGTTATCTGTTTGTCAAGAATACACAAGATCCTGTCCTGAAAAAAAATGGTAATTGTAAAAAAAGAACATTTTAAAAATAAGTCAAGAGGAAGTATCAGTTTGCAGAATGGGTGGTAGGGAGGTTTGCAGACAATTCTGCGCTGGACACTATCGCGCTGTTGTGGTTTCAGTTTCCCCTCAGCGTTGCTGCTAGGGTCTAACGCTGGCTGTGGTCTCCACATAGCCGCCCCATTCACGTTGCTGCCCTCGCGGCAAGGGAGTCGCTCGCTTGCAGCAGGTCCCAGAATAGTCAGCAAGTGCCTTCGGCTTGTGTGAGGCTGCGATACGTCGCAGGCTGCTTCTGTTTCTCAAGGAAATGCAGAGTTACTCTAAAATTCAGGCCTGAATATGGAAGCGACAAAACTTCAGATGACTGGTTTGAGCTCAGGTCAGTCGAGATGCAAAGCCGATGCAAAATGTTGTAATCCCTGCTCAATTACTGTTGAATATCTGTCTCTGGAAGGTCTCTTGGCTTCCTAAAATCTACTACTGGTCTTCTCGGGGTCCAGTGTTAAGCAGGATGGGTGCTGTGCCCCCACCATGAGTTTGGTACCTGAAAAGCTGAACCTGACATCCACAACCGATGAGCTGCTGCTGTTCTCGCTCTCTCCCACTGGTTCCTGTGAGACCCTGGGACTGGAAAAGGGGTATCCTCTGTATTCATCCCATGCCTTCACTTGCTGCCAGCACTGCTGATGGGGAAGGTGGTGGTGATGCTGCGAAACCAGCATGTACTTGTCTTAATCCAACACTTGTTGAATTTGCCTGGATTGCAGTTTGCAGATTGCTCATGTTACACGTTGCTGAGACTCCTTTTCTGTTACTTTATCCAGCTGCAGCTATTACTGCACAGGGACAGACTCTGGAGGGATCAGAGGGGTTTTGTGTGAGCGCCACAGCCTCATGAGTGGTACGTGGTCTCCGTGAAGCTGATCCGATAGTATCCCCTGCGAATGATGGGGTCGGTGGTTTGTGCACATCACCTTGTTTCTGTGATCACCCTGTTCCTCTCCAATAGCTAAAAACTGCTTGGGGGTTGCTGGTGCTGCCCTCATCCCTGCCACCTCCAAGGCTGCTGGTCCACGTGCAGGTTCTGGCTACCTGCTGTGACTTCTTTGCTAAAACTACAACCAGTGCGTTGCTCTGGACTTGTCCTGGTGGGACCAGAAGTTGAGCCTGGCTGCAAACTCAACCCCAGGCGTTGTGTCTCTCCTTCCAGCTCTTGCACTGTGCTTTGCAGTATGCTTTACCTCCGTATCTCCGGGCAGACGTAGGAGACTGTCTTTCCTGCTTCATAAAGTGGATATAATCTCCTGGAGCAGCTCCCTGGAGCTGGAGTCCAGTCAGTAATATTGTGATGAGAAGTTCGTTACCAGGCTGATAACGTGATGGCGGTTTCACTCTGAAATCACTAAAATTTTGTTGTGGTTGTGTTTTGTACATTTTAGGCGCAGCCCCACCTGCTTGTCTAACTTTTTCTTATTAAAAAAATGACTGGAAAAAGAAAAAATGACTCAAGAGAGGAGAGCCAGTGACAGCCCCAAAGGGCAACGTTCAGCAATGAGCCTCCCATGGGCAGTTGAGTGCTGGAGCCTTCCTCGCTCCTCGACCATCACTTCAAATCCTGCTTGTGTGGGTCAGCCTTAGCAGGTTTGGGAAGGGACTGCATCTTCCCTCCAGGAGTGAGGGGGGGTGCTTGGGTATAGGCACAGTTCAGTTGATTTCTTCGATAACCTCCGGTGAGAGGGTCCATGACTGATCCTGCCGCAGTTGATGAGAGTTTTGCTACTGGCCAAAGATCTAATGCAGCTTTGGCGTGGAAATGAGACCTCTGCTGCCTTGTCCCACACGTGCTGGACTGTTGGTGTCCACAACTGTCTATTGCCAGACCTCACGTGCTCCAAATAACTAAGTAATGATGCATTTATTTTCTCCTACTTGACTGCGTTCTCTGGATTACCAGTACTCTAACGTAGTTCGTCTATGAAATAGCCCCAAAAAGTTGACCTTAGGCAGATTTAAAGCACACACTCTGTCTTCAAAGGTGGAAATAACTCTCTGTTTTTACAGCAGAGACTTGAAAGTGGCATGCTTGTAAAGCTTTCTTGGACTGGTGGTTTATTGAGAGCTGTTCATTCCATCCTCTGGCACTCCTCCTCAGAGCTTACACCTGGAAGTCCAGCAAGGAAACCTGGGGATCTTGAGCAGCCAAAGCCACTTGCAAAAATGTTGGCTTCTGCTTTTGTTTGTTATGAATCAAAAATTTTTTTTGGGGGGGGGCGGGGGGGGGGGGGGGGGTGGTGGGGTGGGGAAAGAAGTGAAAGCTACTAAGTGAGTCTATTGCAATTTCCATGTTCCCATTATTGCACTAGCTGAGCTTCTCACAGGCTTTGAAACATTTAGTTGTGCAACTGCTGGCTGAGGAAGGAAGTGTGATTATTCCTGCTTTGCATGTGGGAAGCGGTTTAGGAGAAGAAGGATGGGAGTTGTCTCGCTTAAGGATGCCTGCCTAAAAATTGAGGCCTCTAATTTAACTTTTGTCTGCCATCTCCCCTTGTAGAAGAGTTGAAGTTGGATGGGATGGACTGACCTCCATACCAGGTGCTTTCTCTGTCTGTTGATGTCAATTTGCTTAGAGATTCACCTCATTTTTGCATAGGTAAAGTTAGAGGCAATGAATCCTACCCCTGGGATAGACCTAGTGTCACCATGGAGCTTTACAGCCGAGCAAATAGCTGATGTGGGTTCTCCAAAGTCACTAGATGATTTTTTTCCTCAGTTATCTTGCTTCACGCCTTCGACTCTGTCATTTTTTTTTTCTGGCTCTGGATGATAATCCTGAATTTGCCAGCCTTAATTACATTGCTGTAAGAAACAAGATACCAAGAGTTTTGGCTGGTTGTCTTTGCCTTGATATATTACTGGCTGTGCAGCAGGTTCACAAAGGTGTTCAGGGTGTTTTAGAGGCTTTCCTCATTTCGCCATGCCCTTTGGTGTGCTGGGAAGAGCCTTTGTGGGGATGCCAGCAGGGCTGCCGGGGGGCCAGGATGTTCAGAGAAGAAGTTGTGAACCACTCTGACAGAAAGTCTCACCAAACAGCCATTGTGCGTATGAAAAAGCCCCTTCTGGGCCGAAGCACAGTGCACCTGACCTAGCCATCAGCCTTCTCTGGATGGCTTAATTTCATTTGAGTCCTTGTCGTGATCAAGCATTTTGTCGGCAAGTAATGGCACGGTTTTCTTCTTTAGATGGTAGTATCGACTTTCTGTCAGTCCTGCATCCCACAGTGATTCTCTCTCTCCCTCTCTGAGCAGCTGCACTTTGGGGATTTTTTTGGAGGGAAACTGAGTTATCATGCTTCGTCCAGTCATCTAGCAAGGGTTGTCCTGCTCGGTAGTGGTGCAACCTGAGTGATAACCTTCTCTTGGTCCATTCCTCTGAGGTTGCAGCTGGTTATTGCTATTGATGTCCGGGCATGCAGTGGGAAGTGTGGGAAGTCCTGCCGCAGCCTGACTGACTGCGATGCTTCCTTGCCAATAACTTTTGCCCAGTGGAGGAAGCTCTGGGAGAAGAGAGGTTGGTTAGGGTGGAGTCAGGTTATGAACTTCTTGAGGAACAATCCAGATGGCTCAGGAAAGTGAATCTTCCCATCTGTGTGACCAATGAGCTTACAAGTTTCTCTAGTTTTAACTAGCCATTAAAAAAGGCAGCTCCATCTCTCAGTACCCCTGTCACCTAAAAGGCTGAGGCCGCGTGTGTCTGTTGAGGAGCATGAATGGCCACTGATACCAAAATGCAGACAAATTTTCGTGGTAGTTTATCCCGGAAGAGCAAATGTTGACCACCCCTTATTTTTTTTTTTTTTCCCCTGAGCCATCAGACTGATGGACGATGGCCTTGCAAACTGTGAATTATCTTCTAGGGACCACCTCAACATGGCCATAGACCCCCCACGGAGTTTTGCAGTCCATGAGGATTTGGTCTATCTGAGAAAGTGAATTTTCCCTGTTTCTTCTGGGGACATGAGAGCCTCTGTGCTCAGAGCCCTTAAGGATGGCAGATCTTGTGATGGCTCTTCTACGTTCTGTTTCCTCAGTAACTCCCAATGAGGTGTAAATTATGGATGTTGTGTTTTGACCTCGTGACTGTCAGTATGCATCTCTCTGCTAATTAATGCACTGTAATTCCTGTGCTAGCAGATATTACCTCTAAAAATATCTAGAGGTGCCTCTCTGGTGATAAGGCTACGGCAGTAAGTTTTAAGCAGGGAATATGTTAAGACCTGATCCACTCTTTAGCTGTGCTGTAGAAAGCTTCTGGTAATGGGGCTTATCAAACTCCCTTGTGGAAGAGAGGCGGGAGGTTCTGCCCTCTAAATGGGGATGATATTTCTGTTGGTGTCAGCAGAAACTCAAGCTATTACGGCTGTAAGGAAAGCCTTCTATGTATTGGAGTGATGCTTGAATCTGCCATCCAGACTGGAAGACAGACCCAAGCTGCTTGGGGGCAAGTGTCCTGGCCCATACCAATGCTGAGCGAATGGGGGGAAACCCTGGTGATAAATGTTAGAAAAAGTCTTCCCTTCAGACATTTGTCAGTGGTTGGTCAGCATGTCATTGTTTCTTTAGCATGGAGATGGGAAGAGTCCAGCTCCATGAATGTGTGGGGAGGAGCAGGTCTCTTGGCTGCTCTGGATCTGCTCTTCCCCCATCACTAGGCGGTGCTGCTTTGGCCATGGGAAGGGGCCAAGGGAACTGACCCCCTCCAAACAAGAACAGAGGGCCTCAGGGATGCTTGAGCCCAACCTTGCTGAGCGTGTCGTCGTTTAGGGGAGTGCAGAAAGTCATTGCTTGGACCTGGACTGTGGCTTCTCCAGCCTCTCCGTCGCTGCCGCTTTGATATCTTGCAGCCTCATGAGCACCAAGGAACCACACGGTTATTTCTGACCAGATCATTTTGGTGTGGTCTTTATTTTTATATTTTCTTGAACGCGACTGTTGAGTTTCCTGGAACTGCTTGGCCCAAACCAGAGCCCTTTGCATGTTAACAGCCTCATAGCTCATTTGGGCAGCGTGGCGGGTGCCACGTGTGGCTCTCAGATGTGGCAGGAGAGTGAAATCATCCTCCAGAATAGGAAATGGTGGCATAACTTCCCCTGGGCTCCAGAGCACTTCTCCTTTTGGCACCAGCACGCGGGAAGGTGAAGTAAGAAGATCTCTGTCAAAAATGCAGAAGTGTAAGTTGCTCTTGGAAACCATCTCGGTGGGCAAGCCCGTGGCAGAGCCCTCGGCTTTGGCTGGTGGGGAGGGGTATGTTTTTGTGTGGATGGATTCAGCCGCATGGCTTGTGGCTTCCTCTTCAGACGGGAAGTGTGCTCAGTGCGTAATGAGAGGCAGAGGATGGGTGGGCTGTAGGCTCTGCAGCCTTCACTCTGGAGAGTCACCTTCTCCAGTTCTTCTGCCCTTGGGAACTAGCAGTCCGTGTCCTTGCTTGCCTGTGTGTTGTCTTAGATGTCAGCCTTGGTCGTGGCAGGTTGCTTAATCCCACAGGATTATTCCCATTTTCTGTGATGGTTTGTCTTGTGCTACCAAAGAGGGAGATCCATCACCCAAGCCCGGGCTGTGCTCGTTCAGATGCTGTTGGCTGTTTGCGGTGGCTGCTGCCAGGGTTTTGGCTGGAATTTTCTTTGACCTCATTTGATTACTGAGTCCTACGTGCTCAGCAGCAGGGCAAAAACACCACAGGGAAAGTAGTTTATGCAAAAATACCTACAGCCAATACATTTCCAGATACACAAATGACTTTCCAAGGTCACACGACAGATCCTGTAGTAGACCACGAGCCTCACCCACAAAATCCTTGAGACGGACTCAGCCATGGCATAAGGGGTATGCGAGGCCATGGGGGGAAAGTAGGTGTGGACACATGGGCAAAAGCGGTTGAAGGCACACTATGGATGAAGGTGACTGAGGGTCACTTTGCCTGTGTGGGCTCCTGGGTCCCACCTATAGCCATAGCAGATCTTTCCTCCTCCAGACTGTGCTGGGCACAAGCGATGCTGCAGCTCCAGGGGCTTTGGTGCGCCTGGTGGAAGGAGGAGCATGCATCCCCACCGAGGAGAACAGCCTTTGCATCTTTCACCTTGGCTCTGCTGCCTGCTGGGGCATGATGTTCTCAGTCTATTTGGAGAGAGGGTGAGGTTGGGAGGGGCTGGAAGAAAAGCTGCTGCTGGGAGTGCTGTCTAGAGAGGAGGTGCCGTCAGGAGGGAAGTGTCTGTGAGCGTTGGCAGAGTGGAGCGGTTGTGAGTCCAGTGCTACAGCTGGTGCAGAACCTTCATGGTCTCCTCCCAGATCTACCAGGGGTTTGCCCTGACACCTTGGGTGAGTTACTTTTTCTCTTCTCGGCTCTTCTCAACCCTTTCTCCTGCCAAGGGCATACCGGAGGAGCGAGTCCACACGTTCAGGGCCATAGCATGGGCTGCCACCACCGTTTCTGCTGATGAGGGATGCGAAGGAGGGCAGTCCATAACTGACAGTGCTGGGCTGCAACGTGTCCTAGTGTGGATGTGTTATTCTTGCAAATTGTGCTTCCCCTGCTTGAGCTTTTCTGCCAGAGAAGGACTAGATATAAGATTAAGGAATATATATAGATGGATAGATAGAACTTTATGGAATATACACTACCACACCACCCCCCAGATGTAAGACGTCTGTAGCCTTGGTTTGAAGTTTCTGGCCAGTCCTGTGTGTATCGTTGACATCTTCCAACGCGCAAAATGCCTGGATCTAGATCAGCTGCTGCTGGAGGACTGAACTTCTACCAGTAAGGCTGTTCTGCTCTACCCCAACCTGAAATGACCAAGCCGAGGGTATGAGCTAAAACATATTCGATTTGGGCAGATCATAGAATATTTTCAGGTTTTGCCTGTCTTGGGGTTGCTAATATTAGAAACTGTGGTTCAGCTCCCGTCACTTGCTTGGTTGGGTTGTGAGTCTCAAGCCAAACCAAACGGCTGCAGCTTTCTGTCTGGGAGGGTGGGGGTAAAATCCAGCATGGAGAGCATCTCCCTGGTGATATTTCACCTTGAACCGGAGCTTTTGTTTCTGAAAGTCAAAACAAAACCCGAAGAGACACCTCCATCCTGTCGTGACGGTGAAGTCCATGCGAGTGTTGGTGTAGGTGTGTCTGCAGGGCCAGGTTCCCCAGCTCTCGGTGGAGCCGCAGTGGTGTTAGTGTTGGGCTGTTGAGCCGCTGTGGTGCACGTTTGATTGCAGACAGGCAGGGCAGCTCTGCCATGACGCAAACACAGTTATTTGAGCTGTTCAGATGCTTTTTCTTAGTATCCAGATTACTGCTGAAACTGATGAACTTCTAACAGGACGTCTTCATTTGTGATGGTATAAAGGATGGTGGTCTGTAGCACTAAGTGACAAACATTGGGTCACTTTTACAGTAGATTTAAACCCAAATCTCTCATATCCCAGCAGGCAGCCTAGTCTGCAAAGCCATTCTGTCCTTGCCAGGGATGCTGCCGTGGTTTGAGTGGTCCTAGGAGTTGAGAACATCAAGGAGGTGAAGCAAAGGCTTTGTTTGACGCCAAAATTTTCAGCAGGGGAGTTTCATGTGTACACGACTGAACTTTCGTCCCAAAAACCAAAGGCAGGAGGTAAATGCAGCCCACACTATGTGCCTGCCTCCTGCCAGCCTCCGAGCACCCCTGGCGAAGGTGTCTGCAGGGGAGGTGGCAGCCTGGAGCCCCTCCTGCTTGGGTCCCCGGTGGGGTCAGCTCCGTGTCCACCAGGTGATGCGTTGTTACGGGAGTGAGAAGCTCTTCCAGCCTGGGAGGTATCTGAAAGCTCCGTGTTTCAAAGGTTTTGTTTTGTTTTGTTTTTCCTCTTCCCCAGCTCTCTAATTTTAACAGCCGCGCTTGGGAGAAGTACTTTGAAGCCTTAATTGTAATTATGAATCTTCCTCTGTTCCCAGGTTTCCCCTAATTGGCTTCCTGTGAGACTTGACAAAGCTGGTAAAAACAAAACTGCTGTTTTTGTGAGGGAGTTGGTGGCGTGAGATTCCTGAGCCCAAATAAAATGCAGCTCAGACGAGACTTCTCGCACGCTGCTGTAATCAGACCTGTGGCCAGACGCTCACAAGGCTGGCATTATATAAAACGTAAGCTGATTTACATGCTTGCATTTGGAAAGTGCTAATCTATTTTGATCCCCGCCCCCCCCTTCTCTTTTTTCCTTTTTTTTTTTTTTTTTTTCTTCTTCTTCTTTTCAGCCCCCTCTAATCTTTTGCCATCTCTGCCAGGTTCCCAGCTCCTTTGGCTGGAATAGGCTCCAGCTAAATCCTTTATCTGTCTATTTGGCAACCCCGGGCGAAGTAGTTAGCAAACGAATGACACTTTTCCTGGCTCATTAATTAGATTTAGTGAGCTGAGTGGCTGCTGCTGCTGCTGCTGCTGCAATAGTCTGGACAAGGCAGTTCTGTATTTTGTTTCTGAGGAATTGGGGTTTAAAAAAAAAAAAAAAAAAAAAAAGAGAGCTGGGAGGCAGTTCTGGTACTAGTGGTGGAATCCACGGCTCCCCTGCGTGCGCTGCCATTGAGAGCACGTGGTTTTCTCATGCCTGGCTTTATTTCTGCAATTTGCTGCTGCCTGAGCAGTTCTGGTTGCCTGCCATCATTTTACTGCTCAAAAAGTTTGAGGATGGGTATCTGAGTACTCTGCTCTTGAGGTGCCCGTGGCAGGATATCTCGGTTAAGGCAAGTGGTTCTTGTGGGTTAGAAATAACCTCTATGAAATATCAGTATGTTTTTATGTATTATAAATATGCTTTTTGACATGTCCTGCTCTGCCAGCCTTACCTGCCAGGGTTATAAATGGGATTGTGAAGGCTACATTAGGAAATAGGTGATCATTAGATGATCTTTAAGGTCCCTTCCAACCTAAACCGTTCTATGGTCCTATTGGGGCTATAAGAAAGCTGGGGAGGGACTTTTTGCAAGTGACAGGATGAGGGGGAATGGCTTCAATCTGGAAGAGGGGAGATTTAGATGAGATCTCAGGTAGAAATTCTTTGCTGTGAGGGTGGTGAGCCCCCAGCCCAGGTTGCCCAGAGAAGCTGTGGCTGCCCCATCCCTGGAGGTGTTCAAGGCCGGGCTGGATGGGGCTTGGAGCAACCTGGTCTGGTGGGAGGTGTCCCTGTCCAGGGCAGGGGGTGGGACTGGATGATCTCCAACCCAAACCATTATGTGATTCTATGAAATAGAAACAATAGGGTGAAAGAAAATCATGTTTTCACCTTTATCTAATAGAGCACACTGCAGCAGAGCCCCTATCTCTGCTTTTGGAGGAGGAAACTGAGGCACAGAGAGGTCACTCACCATGCCATGGCACCAGAGCTCTTGGTTTCTATTGCGGGCTTTCGGTTCCCTTCGTAACCACTAGACAACATGGTCTTTTTCTCGGCTTGAGGTGTGAGCAGTCTGGGAGGGAGGCAAGGTTGGGGTCTTGTCATCTGTTGTGACCTGGGAACAGGTTGGGGCACCGTGGGGAGGCTGACGGATACTGGTGATGTTTATGTGCTGCTGTTGCTGTCATCCCATTTACAAACGGGCAACTCGGACATGCAGAGACCAAAGTGGGGGTCACTCAGCCTGTGCTGGGGACAAGGGGAAGGAGGGTCTCTCCAGGGAAAGAGCAGCAGTGCTAAACTGGGCAGTGTTAAAGCTCCTTGTGTATAGGATGCTTCATTTGTTGGTATAAACATCTAAAACTAAAATTAATGACTTGCCCATAATTGGAAAGGGTGATGCAAAAGACTGGTAGATGTGTCTTGCCAGCTTGCCCTCCTCCAGTCCTGTGGATCTACAGGGGGTGGCTCTGTCTTGGTCTCCTGTTCCTTGAGGCTGACAAGGCTTTCCTTTTAAAAGGGGACACACAGCAGAAGACTCAGAGTCCCTTTGCCTGTGTTCAGTTGAGCATTTGACCCAGGTAGACCCACAGCAGCTGGTATGGAAGGGGTGAAATGGCATCTCGGGAAGGTGATCCTGCTCCTCCGGAGGTTGGAGGCTCAGTGCAGAGCTGGGGCTGCTCCAGACCGTGCCCAGTGCCCCATTAGCTGGTGCCACTGGATGTGAGAGGGTCTCTGGTCCTTCTTTCCTAGCCATTGCATCCCATGCCGTGGGGTGAAGTGCTGCAAAGCCTGTGGTCATGGAGAGGGGGTCAGTGCTTCCTAAATTGACTATCCCTGTTCACTTTTATTGTGTCACATCCAACGGGAGACAACTATTTAAAGGCTCTGAAGGGAGGAGGGTGTTCGGCAATTTTTAAAAGCCAGGGTTAGTTCCAGCTTCAGCTGACAGACCCAAACAGGCTGTCGGGCATTGCTGCCTCCAGGAAAGCACTGGCTTCCATGTTCCATCCGTCGGCTCCAGGAAACGCTTTGCCCTGGCTGCTCTAGGGGATCCGAGGGCAAAACCAACCATGGATGCTACATGTGCTGTCTGATCTCGTTACGCTGCCTGCTAACTGCTAATTTCAAATTGGGCTGGGTTGTGCCATGGTTGATGCAAAGCGCAAAACCCCATGGTGATTTGGGGCCAGCACCGCTTGTGCTGGTAAAAACCCTCCCAGGGTTTAGAGAGGGAGAACTGCTGCAGTTACTGGAAGGAGTTTTGTAGGCAAAGAGCTGGGGGAGGAGAGCAGAAATAGTGGCAAAATGTCAGAAAGCTGTAACCAAAAGCAATTCGCACTCAACCCACTTGAGAGTTGCCCTCCCAGAAAAGCAGCAGCTGTTTAGCTACCGAGGACCCACCACGGCTAGAGGCAAATTGCCTGCTAATTGGTCTTTCTGCGAAAGGCAGAGGGGTCAGGCTAGCTAATTAGACAGGTCTTTACACCTCCCCGGTTAATTTGGAGAATGAAGCATATTCCCAAAGGGAGGTGGACTTCCCGGGGAGGTGACCTTATCAGTTCTCTGGGTCTTTTGCTCCCTCCTGGCGGGGGCGGGGGGCAGGAGCTGGCATATGTGAGACACGAGCTCAAAGTCTGTCAAAATAACCTCGCAGTTATTTGGAGTTCACATTTTTGAAGTTAAAAGCAAAGAAGCGACTTGAGGTCTCCCTGGAGGTGAGAGAGAAGGGGAATAGGTTGCTGACAGTCTGGGAGTGCTGGGGTGGGAAGCCCACAGATCTGCTCCGAGCCTCCCAAAGCCGTGTGCTGGCAGAGCAGAGTGGCCTCGCTTTGCTGAACCTGTGATATTTCTTTTTTTTTTTTGAAAAAATGTTTTCAAAAAAAGGCCATCTAGGCACTTCTCAGAAACAAGAAACAGTCCCCGAGTGACAAGCTAAACTGAGGTGTGACCTGAGCTGTGAGTGCTGCAGATGAAATAGAAAGGGTGGAAAGGCCAAGAAAAGCAGAGAATAAATAGGGTGACAGGATTTTATAGCAGCTCTGAGGGTGAAATGCTCTGGGTTTAAGGTGCTGTTGGGTTACTGGTGTGGCCCTTGTGCTGACATAGTCTTCCTGGGTGATGTGGGCAAAGTCACTTTGCCTTTCCCCATCAGCCTTGGTTCCCCATCACTGCCTGGACAGTAGTGCGTTTTAGTTCCTTGGAGGAGTGATTTGAGGATAAGGGTGTTAAATAATGTCCAAATCCAGTGCTGAGGGAATGGGAGGTGAATAATTCCCAAAGATCATGGCTTTTGGGGGGAGCTGGTGCTAATCTGGGCTTTGGGAATCAAGTGTTTCAGCCTCAGGGTTTAGACACGTGGTTTCTCAAGCACAGCCTGGAAACTGTAAATTTTTTAAACTCTAAAAGCTGTGCAAGCACTGGGGCTGTTTTCTCCTTCTGCAGCTCTCTAATAAAGTGGGATGTGTCCGATGTCCCATCGGAGGACCTCTGCCCAAACCCATGCCTCTTGCAGGGCTATTATCCATCGCCCTGGTCTGCAACTGCTCCAGGAGGTGGCTGTGGTGAGCAGGACTATGGGGACCACCAGGCACGGAGTCGGGAATGGAATTAGAAATGATGGGAACATGAAGCTTGAGGCTGGCACCCATCCCGTAAGGGTGCATGATGGCAGTGGGGGACACGCAGGCTTGAAACCGAGGTCAAAGTCTTCGGAGCCAGGCAGGGACTGCATGGGGAGTACGATTGGGCCACCATGGCTTTTTGGGGCTTGGTCCTGGTTTGCTAAAAATACAGCTTGTTGTAGCCTGACCCCTCCTCGCAAGTGGCAGGACGCGCGTTTGTGAGCTGCAGCTGGAGTGGAGCTCGCTCGCATCTGTGCTTGTGGCTTGGGGCTGCGAGGGCTTGTTCTTTCAGTGGCTGCTGGAATGTCCCCCAGCCTTCCTCTGGGGGATGCGGCTGGCCCTGCTCGAGCGTGTCAGCACTGCCATGGGAACACAGGGGCAGCAAGGGGGAGCCTGTTGCATCAGTGTCCCCATGTCCTTCAGGGATGCTGCTGTCTCCAGGGGCTAAAGGGCTTTTTCTACCCTGCTGGGACCCAAAACCAGGGAGCATCAAATCCCCAGGCTGCCCATGGGCCACCTCTTGGACCACTGTTTATCCCTTCCTCTTGGTGAGAAGAAAAGGACCCTGGTGGTGAGCCCAGGAGGGGCATGACCAAGAGGTCTTCACTAGCAGCATCTTCTTGACGAAGCCCATTCATATCTGCCTTGCACTTGAGACTTGGAGGAAACCCTGGCAGGTGGGACCACAGGAGGATCTGGGTGCCCATCTGCAGCAGAACCTGCGTCAGCTCCAGTGACGCCCCTGTAGTTGCCTTTTGGCAATGAGGACACACTTGGATGACAGTTTGCTGATCGACTCCCTACCCCAAACAGATGCTGATGGCAAATGCCATCATCACTTGAACTGGTCTTCCAGTATGGAGAGCTGGTGGCAGCCACTCTTCATTCTAGGAAACGCATCCCTGCTGACAGCACCAGGTTTGGGAGGATCGGAGATGCACGAGGTGTGCCTTCATACCAGGGGCTCCCGAGTGCTGTTAACCTCTGGCTCCAATTCAGCTATAAAAACAAAGGGTGTTGGGGTTAATCTGATCATGGTTTGCTTTGGGGTTGGGGCCTCTCTTCTTCTATTAGGTAAGAAAATTCAAGGGCCTGAAGCATTGGGCTGGTTCTTACTTCACAGCAATCCCCGTGTCATTCAGACCAGGTATTGCCCTTGCAACACAACTTCAGAACAAAGAAAGAAAACAGAGACAAAACTAAAAACAGGAACCAGCAGATAAACAATACTCCGGTGCCTCTGGCGCTGAGCTGAGCTCCTTCCTGCTCTCAACCATCTGGCGAGTCAGCAGCGGGGCTCGGGGGAGCCCAGCTCTCCCGGTCGGCTCTTCCCAGCTGGGAAATGATTGAAAAGCTTTTCCATTCATAAAAAGATGTGTCGGGGTGTGAGCTGAGCTCCTGGCTCTCCTCCTCCCAGCGTGCTCAGCCGGGATGCCCTAAGTTCACCACTCAGACCCGGGCAAGACGTTTCTCCTGCCTGTGCTGTGGGATGAATGCCTTGCCGTGGCTCCAAGGAAGCCACCAGCGTTTCCATAGAGGGTGAAGAATTGAGCCGCAATGTCCAGTGAGCTCTTGAGGCGCAGGAGTGCAGTCAGTGCTCAGGGCTACAGCTGCCCCAGGGATGCTAAAGGTGGGTGGACTGGCACAGAAGCATCCTTGATGGTGCCTGGGTACCGTTTTTGCCAGCCGGTGTCATTGCAAACTGGTGTGATGCTGGTCCCTGGGAGGTCTGGCTTGCTGGGGGCTTGCTCATTGCAACATGAACCTAAACACTGGTGTGTGGAGGAAAATGTCTCAGAAATGAGAAGTTTCATTTTTTTTTCTGGCTTGATTTTTACTTTTTGAATCACAGTCAGATGAGTGCAAAGGCTGTTTCGAAATGATGGGTTGTTGAAAGGTTTCGTTCTGAGTCTTCGAGACCCCCCTCTCTCCACTCCTCGCCTTGCAAACCCTCCGAGCAGACACGTTTTGCTGAAATCCAGTCCAATTCGCTGAGGAATTTGCTCACCTCCAAACAGTTTCTCCAATTATCTTGTTCTTTTGGCTAAGTTTCTTACATCCCCGTTTTTGCTCCTGCCGTGATTTAATTTGTCGCTTTTGTTAAATGCACACCCTTCTGAAAACATGACCCTAAAGTGACATCTCCCTGGCTCGCTGGGGCTGGTCCTGAAGCCACCCCATGTGCCGACCCGCAGGTGGGACACGGCAAAACTGCATCCTCAGCTGTTGGTACCCAACGTCTGGAGCACCTACAGGCTCACTTCTAGCTGGTGAGCGATGCAAGTCCTGCTCCTGAAAAACACGTCTGAGACTTTATCAGCTCGACGAGAGTGGATCCCAGAGCAAAAGGCAGCAAAGGTGTGCAGTATTAGGGCCTTGCTTCTGATATTTATTTTTTCCTCTCTCCATGGAGCCTCCATCTCTGAGTCTCCGAAGCAAAAAGCGGTTGCAATTCGGAGCCGGTATTTGTTTGCACTTCTTGGTTTTATTTTTTTGGAGCTCACAGCATCTTCATCACCTAAGCATTAGCCTTAAGCTCTGGTTGCTAATGCAGGTAATCTTGGGGATGGAATTTGGGAAATCCCATTAAATAATTCCCATTTGCAGCAACTTGAAGGGCTTGGATGGAGGTGTTTGTGCGGAGTTGACATGTGTTAGGCATTTCTCAGCTTCCTGTTGGCTTTCTCTTCCGATCCCCTGAGCTGGGGGTACTTAGTACCAGCAGAACAGAGCAAAGCTGAACCGGAGGGAGCTGGGACCATAAACCACTTGTGATTACCACCAAAAAGCGCCGGTGCTGTGGGATCTACAGCCCAAAACCCAGTTGCCCTACTTCACCAGAGGTTCAAAATATTTATCCCCAGCCACTCCGGAAGCCTCTCCTCCGCCTCCTGCCACGGCTCTGCAGAGAGGTGTTGCTTGGGCGTCTGTGTATGATTCAATGCTTCTGAGCAGCCCCGCACCCGGGTAACCCGCTCCCATGACCGCAGTGCTCCAGCTTTCTATGCACAGGACGCCGTATTGCTTTTTTTGGTGGTGTCGCTTGGGGCTACGTGATGCTGAGTGCTGCTGGCTCTGACGTCACGTGCGTGTGTGTATGTGTGTGGAGGTTCGTGGTTGTTCTCTTCCCCTCTCCCTTTTCTCGCCCTCCCCCAGGTCCTGCTCCTGCCTCGCAGCTCAGAGCCTCTGGAGCGTTGTTTTTCCCTGAGAGCAAAGCATCGGTGTGGCCTGTGGGGCAGGGCTGGGAAAGTCACGCTGAGCGATAAGAAGTCAGTCCTGCCCTGTGGTAGGGAGAGTCCCCGTCTGGATCCGTAATTGCTCCCCTGCCTGCAGCTTTGCCCCGCAGCACGGCCCCGTGGTGCTCCATGTCTCCAGGTTGTGGCTGTTGGGTGACACCTTTGGTGCTTTCTTGGTGGGTTTGCTGTTGCAGGCAAAGTACTAGGCACAAAATTGATGACCAGAGGCTGCTGCCATAACAGGAAGATGCCGGAGGCATTTCCCTTATTTCTGCCTCTCCTGGATGTTTTTTTTTGCCCCCGGCTTGGACCGTGCTCCATCCTTCGGTTGCAGTATGGTTTTAAGCTCTTTTCTAAGCTGGAGACCTTTCCTCTCTGACCATGGACATTTCCTCGCTGGTGTGCTGTGTCCATGCTCAGCAGCATGGCAGATGGAGCAGCAGCAGAAGTGACCACACAGATGTGCACTCATTAGCTGAGACTTAACTGTCAGACCCTCTGCTGGCTCCGCTGCCTAGGGATGCTCTCTGTGCCCTGGCTGTGGGTGATGTGGTGGCCACCACCGTGCTTTCCCACGGAGCCATTTTCTTTCCTGACTGTGTATTGTGAATTAATTTGGTCTTCTTTCTGCAAAGAAGCCTCTTGTGGTCTCAGTCTGTGGCTGGGCCCATCCAGTCCAGCTCTGTGTAGCCACAAGCTGGGTGACCATGTTGGAGTTGGTCACCTGTCATTGAGTGGAGAGGAACAGGCACGTCCTGGCAGGACACAAGTAGCCACCTTAGACACCCCTTGGCACGAGCTGGGCAGCCCCAGGTAAGTAGTTCACAAAGACGTGTCTGGATTTAGCTGTTGGCAGTTTGGTGAGATGAATCACATCTCACGTTTTGATTTCTTAGGGTGGGCTGAGCCCCCCTCCCCGTGCTGCTGCCAGGAGCCCCCCCAGCCCCCTCCAGCTCTGCTGTGCCCACCGCGGGACTGCCCGAGGGCAGCTGGCAGCCAAACCTGGGCATGAAACCTGGGTGCCGCTTTACCCCTTCTGTGTTAGGTGCTCTTTGATATTAAAAGGCCTCCGAAACCACTTTTGCACGTTAGGTGCTTTCCCTGCTGTGTGGTGGGAGTCTCTCATTCAGCCTGGTTCTCAGACACGGTGAGAACAAGGAGCCCTCTCTACGTCTTAGTAAGCTTTCCAGTTCTCACGTTCGCTGGTGTAAATGAGGTTTTGCAGTTTGGTAAGACAACAACATTGCCCTTCTGCTCGAGGAGGACCCCAGTCCCGTAGAGCTACTGTGCTCTGAAGACCTTCATCTCAAGGGAGCTGCCAGGCTGGTTCCTCTCTTCTTCTGGGGATGGTGTTTACCACTAATAAATCAGATCTTCATTTCCTACTGCTAGCATGGTAGGGATGACCTGCATAGTTCCCATATGAAGTAATGCCCCTTAGCATGTAGGTTCGGATGCTGCTATTATTCCAGAAGCAGGTTTTCTTCTTGTGCCATGAGCTTGATCTTCCACTTTAAGATGAAGTCACTGCCTAAACCTCTCTTTCCCATTTCACTTCCAAATACTGCGCGGTTTCCTCAGAATCCTGCCTTATGTGCAAATCCCACAACAATTTTAAGGTTGCTGGTTCATATAATGGCTTTGTTGCTCATCTATTACATTAAGACTTTCTTCGTGTGCTGCTCCAGCCATCCCAGAGCAGAGACCTAATTGCTGTGAAAATCTTCCTTCCAGAGCAGTTCAAGAAATAGGTTGCTTCAGATGCTGATAGGATCTCCCAGCAGATCGTCCCATCCTTCCCAGCAGGGATGCATCGCTGTAGCTGGACACCTTGAATGTGGAGTTTGCTGGTGATGAGCAGGGCTGCTTATTCCTGGTGGGAGTTTTGCACGTCGATGTGATCATTGAAGCACCAGACACCATGTGTGTCCAGGAGGCCAAACGATTTCCTGTGGTGCTCATGCAAACCAATGCCCAATTGACTTTTCAGGGGTTTTGGTCGTCTGAAAACCCACATTGGTCTCAAAGTCTTTTCTTGTTGTCTATTACGAGTGCACCACTCAGTGCCTTTCTGTCTGGATGACTTCTCCTTGGTATGTGTTGCTTCCTGCAGACTTGTCTTGTGGATCCTCACCACAAAACCCCTGAGTCTGCTCTGCTCCTTTGAGTGTTTCTGCTCTGGTTCATTCATTGGTTCCCTCATGGCAGCAAATATTCACAGCATTGGCCCCAGTTGCATCTGTTTGCCCCTTAGCCTGCCTTTCCAGCCCCATGCTGGGTGGTCCTGTCCTGCTGCCCCATCCCAACAGCCTGTGTGATTTGTTTACCCCCTAAATCCTGCTCTGGATGTGCCTTGCTCAGAGACTCATCACTGAGGTCTTCATGTCCCATCTTGAAGCAGAGTATGAATGAGATGGCCACATTCTTCTACATCTCTCCTTTGCCCACTTGTCAGACTAGATGGTACAAGGTGGTTGAGCTGGGCTTGTGCAGACAGCATTAAATTACAGCTTTTTGGTTCAGATTCTCCTTATGTCCTGGAGAAGATGCTTAACTTCTGGTGTCTCTTCCTTTCCTCCCTCCGCACCCCAAGAAAAGGAGGAAGATAACAGAGAGGGATAACATCTCTTTTCCTGGTTTTGTTTGCTTGTGGGTTGTATTTTGCTATGTGTAAGTACAGCAGATAGCATCACGGAGTCCTTGCTGTGGTTCGTGTTTGTAATCTGTCCTATTCCATCTTCCTTGGCTCCTTGCTTTATAGAGGAGGAAAGGGGACAGTCCTGCACGGTACCCAGGCACTGCTGCGACTGACTTCTGAAGAAATCAGACATAATGATGAATTTTTCAATCCTATCCATGCCTCTCAAGCCCGTACCGCTACCTGGCAGTGGTAGTGGTGAAGATCTCATCAAGCCAACGCGGCGTGGGTGGGTGAGTAGGTGTATGGGGGGATTTGCAGAGATGTGGGTGCTGGCACCTAAGCGGCTTTCTCTTGCGTTTGCCCTTCATGGCCTCATCAGCGGTTGGTTTAGGTCAGTTCTACCACGGCCAGGATTCAGTAAGAGCTTAGTCTGGGTTTTGCTGGGTTTTGCCAGACCGTTTTGGAAAAAGTTCTCCATGTTGCTTCTCTGCTGCCTGTTCCTCTGTTGGTTCAGGGAGCGGAGGCTCCCTGGAGATGAGGTTTTACAATCCAAAGAGCAAAGGTCACTCATGATCTCTGCCATGGCTTGGTGTGCTCTTACTCATCAGGGTAAGAACAACTTTCATCCTTGCTCAGCGGGACAGGAACCTGAGGCCCTATAAGGAAGCTGCACAGTGCCGGGGTGTTTGGATGGTACACACTCCTTTGTGAGCGCCCTGAAAGGATGTTTGTCAAACCAGTTGCCTCCTGGATCTTTTGATATGCTGCCTTTGTGTGGTTTGAACGAACATCTTATCACCTTCATCTCCCTGCCCTTTGCAGAGCACTTACTTCAGTAGTAAACACACGAAGGCTGAAGCTTGAATCTTAAAAATTGCAGGTTCCTCCTGTCATTGCTCAGATTTCTACAAAGACTTCCTCCAGCTGCACCCTCTCTCGGCTCTTAGTTTCTGTCTTTGGCTCCTGTATGGGGTGCATAGGAGGCAGCAAAATCTTGCAAGCTAAGGATAGTTGAATCCAAGATTTCTCTTGTAATCTAAGAAAAACCAGACACTTTCACTGGAAGAGCAGGTACCACACGTGTGCTTGCTCCACTGCACAGCATAGCCGCCTATCCAGCTCCTCCCCTGCAATGGGGATGCGTCTCCCAAAGCCCCCGTGCTGCCTGTTGCCCATTTTGAGGATGAAGTGGAGGAGGCAGAAAGCTGAGATATCGCTCGAGGGAGATGATGACCTTGCTAGGGTGCTTGTACAAGGTTCTTGCCCTGAAAAAAGCTCTGGTTAGAATCCAGTTGCTTTAATTCCCTGTTAAGTGGTTTTCCTTCTTTTGCGGCACCAGCCCCAGCTCCTTTTTTCTTTAGGCTCATCAGCCTTCTTGCCCTTTTCTCCCCGGTGCCCTAAGCCCTACTGTGGCAGCAAGCCAAATGTTGAGCCACCTCCCTGCACCAACCCATGAGTTCATGTCTCTGCAAGGCAAGTCTTTGTCCCTCCTCCCGTTGCGATTGACAGCAGAGCTGGGCAGCGTGTTTACGAGCTGATCCCGTGGATGAAGGGGCTTGTTTTTCCTCTCCTGTTTCTTGCCTGGGATGCTCAGCCAGCAGCCTCGGAACAATCGGGGCAGGAAAGGGCATTATCCTGCTGTGAAGGTACCCAGGGGGCTTTCTGCGGTGCAGGCGGAGCAGTGCCTTGCTTCCCTGCTGCAGGGAAGGTAGAGGACTTTCAGCCAGGTCCTTTCCTGCCCATGGCCATCTTGAGGAGATGCTGCTGGGATTTGCTACCATGGAAAGGGAAATCTCAACTAGGTTTCCTCTCTTGCGGGGAGAGGATTAGAGCAGGGCAGGATGCTGGGAGTGCTGGCAGGGGTGATGCCTCCCCTGGGGCATCAGACTGGAGCTGCCTGGGGTGGGTGGGCTGGGATTTGCCCTGCTGATTGGATCGGAGGTGGCCAGTGTCCTGGGAGAAAGTGGTCTAATTCCCTTCACTACTTTGTTTTGACTTGATCTTTGAGTTCTTTTGCTCTGTTCCCATCTAATGATGGTGTCTTGGGCTCCACTACTACAGGAGGTCAGAGAAGTCCTTTGGATGTTGGAGATAGGACTTATGTGGACCTTAAGAATAGTGCTTCTCCTTGCAGGAAAGCCTGTGTGATCCCCAGTTTGTCTTCTCATGTGCCCTGTGGCAACCATGTGGGAACTGCTAATGGCCTCAGGCGTCTCCTCGACTTGGCTGCTGTCTGCAGAGGGACCCTCTGCTCCCAGGGCAGCACCATCCTGGGTATGAAGGAGCTGAGGTCTTCTCCTTTGGTCTGATGCTGAGCAGGAGGAAAGCCGTGAAAGGGAAGGGTCCCAGGGTGGTGAAGGCAAGTGGGGGAACCACAGTCTCTCCCAACTGAGTGGAAAGCCCCTGTCACTGAGCTGTGACATGCTGAGGGCTCCCTGTGGCCTCGGGCTTCACAGCCCAGCAGGAAAATACATTCTTTTTTTTCATTGGTGATGTTTGGGGTTTTTTTTAACATATTCTTTAAAACTGTAGGATTTTTGCAAACCTTGTGTCTTAAAGTAGGACAGGTGAAAATCTAAAAGCAAGGATCAGCAAATTCCTGCTTTCCATGAAGGGATACATGTTTACCTATTTAATGTTACTTAACGGGAAAATTGTAATTTATCTGTCCACCTTTTTAACTTGTGACAAACAGAGATGAATGAAGACTTCTAACTAAGCAACCTCTGATGGAAATTCCCCAAAGATGTTGCGTCCATGCAAGGCACTGGGACAATTTCACAAATGCTCTTAAGATACTTTCCAAACTGCGCTTTAGTGTGCTGTGCTGTTTCTCACTCACTTTAAATATTACTTTTTTGTCTTGTTAGAAAATGATCAGGTGGTGCCTTTCGGGCAATCAGCCCTTCTGAGGGGGTAGGTTCAGCTTTACCCCAGGCCTGTGACATTGCTAATTGTTGGCCATTTGTCAAAAACAGGGCGAAACCTCGAGGCAAATTGGTTTCCCTTGGGACATGGGATTCTTCAAAGCAGAGGGCTTAAATGTTGTCACTGCTGTGGCCGAGAGTGCTGTAACATTACCGGCATGATGTAACGTTAACAAGAGCAAGCCTTGCTCTTTGCCTGCCTCTTCCTGGAGCTGTTTGTGAGCTGGACACCTCCCTGTGCCCGGATCGGCGTGGTTGTGGTTCCTGGATTCCCGGTTCCCCTCTTGGTCTCTGTCAGTTCCTCTTGCCACCTCTGTCAGGGTGGTATGAAGATGCACCCTACTGATGTCCTGTGTGGGAGAGACAGAGAGGAAGGTGTTTCTTGGGACCTGCAATGGTAGATGTTTATCTTGCTTGGTCAGCTACGTGTAGAGACCGGAGCAGTGGGAGGCGATGGGGGACTCTGTCTAGGTGAGATCTACCAAGAAGTCCAGTCCTTTCTGACTGTGCTGATACTGCTGGTGGCAGGAGGATGGCATGGAGGTAAGGAACATGCCAGGAGAGCTGGAGATTTGCCTTCCGCTCCCAGCTGTGCCATGAGTCCCTGTGGAACAGCAGAAAAATTTCTTAACTTTTTCCAAGCATTGGCTTCTCTGCCTCTTTAATGGTGAGTGTATGGTTTGCAACGGTGTTTGGAGGCTGCTTTTAATGCACAAAGTTACTGGAGAAGGGAAACCAATCTCATCTTAGAGAACATCCAGGATTTGAATTGCCGTAGCTTGATTTTATAGGTCCGCAGTCCGATGCATGAGCGAGGTGTGGTGGGATAAAGTTCTTCTGCTTGCTTTGGTCAGCTCTTGCTGAGGCTGCGCAGAGCAGGAGCGGCAGTTGATCTGGCCACACTTTTCTGTACACAATATACTTCCCAAAGAGAGGTAGTTAATGCCTTGTCCAAGGGTGATTTGCAGTCGTTACCTGAGGATGTTCCTCATGACTGCTGCGGTGTCCTCTCTGTTCCTGCCTCCTAGGAGCAATATCCCTAGGGGCTTCACATAGGGGCAGAACAGATGTGTGGGCGCTGTGTTGCATTGCCTGCAGAGCTACTATGAGGAGATTTGTGACAATCCAATGTCGGAAGGTCTCTTGTTATCCTCCCTGCTGCTTTGTCTCAACTGGTCCATCAAACCTCTTCTTTCTTGCCTGGGTGGTGGTTGCGCTCTCTCTCTTGAAAGTGTGCTTGATACCTGAGGAGAAGGCAGGGAAGCCCATGTCTTTTGCAACGCATCACTCTGCCTGGAAATGCGCAGAGCAGCAGCCAGCCTCGGTGACGAGGGTGTCCCCGAAGGGTGCTGGGCCATGACCGCTCACAGCGTTTGCCCTGGTTGTGTTGTGAAACGTGACCGCAGGCATTTCACCAGGCAGCAACTGCACCATCCCTTCCACCTGCTCTGAATGCCTTGCACCTTGCGGGTTTGCCAAAGCAGCTCTTGGTTTAGCAGCTCTCCTACTGGGAGTCCAGCTGGAGGAAGATGATGAAGGGACAGATTATTATTTATTTTAATTTTTTTTTGTAGAGTTGCTCAGCACCCTCATAAACCATTGCAAAGCATTGATTAAAAACCTTGACCTCAACACTTGTTTTTCTTACTGTTCTTGAGATGCTTAACAGAGCTCCTTGGAAAGTCCAATTACGTCCTCCAGAACTGTCCCCTGCCTTGTCATTTTGCTCAGTGTGGGTGGGCAGGAAGGGAGAGTTTGGGGAATAAACAGTAGAAGAGGTTGAAAAGTTTCAGCTCGGTTGTGGTGGACAAACTGAGTCCTCTCCCATGAAAGATGCTTCCATAAGCACTGCCTTGGGAAAAGAGGTTTAGCTTCATGTGTGGTCCATAGCACACCAGGAAAAAAAAACAACCCAAAGACTGTTTTGTGGTTTGAAAGCTGTGATAATATCTTTGTCGTATTTTGTCCTTAAATTCCCTGCCTGTTTGGTGCTGGGATAGGAGAGGCATTGGGAAGGGATGGCTGGGCCGGTGTGGGGATCACCGTGAGCGTGTGGTGAGGAGCGTGTTCCCCTCCAAGGACCGAACTGTGCTCTAAAACAAGCTGACGTGCGGCGAGGTGTATTTTTGTGAGCTGGGTGTTGTAAAGGGTGCTTATGAGTCATGCCGTGCTCTTAGTCACTGCTTTCCTCTTGCCACAAGTCATGACTAAGGTGCTGTTGTGCAAATTCCCCGCTCATTCAGTCCTCAGCACCGCGGCGGAGCATTTCTCCGGCATGGATGGATAAAACTTTTGGTGAAGACCGTAATAACAGGCTGTGGCAGCGGGACACAAGAGGCAGGAGCCCATGAGCCTCTTTGGGGTAAAGGAGAGCGCTTGCACTTGGCAGGTCAGTGGTTCCCTATTGTGGCTTTGCTTTCACCTGTTTGGAGCCATTGGTGGCTTCTCTCTAGCATAGGAAGGACAGAGCGGTGGGGCTGGAGCCAGCCTCGCTGCTCCCTTCACTTTCAGGGAGCCCCAGTAGCCGGGCACGGCTTAACTGGGCCATTTTGGGGGAATTGCCAGGAATTGGGTGTGTGTGGAGGTGGCCACGCTGAGTGCACCAAGCAGGGGGGACCGGGTGGAGCCTCTGCCGAGATCGCAGTGGCTTTTGCTCCTGCCAGTGTGGAGGTGGGGAGCTGTGATGGGCGCAGCCACCACTGAGTACTGAGAATCAAATGTGGAAGATAAGCAGAGAATTGAGCATTTTGGGGGGTAACTTTGGGAATTACATGAGTGTGCGGCATGGGTACAGCAACGTGCTGTCCAGGATGAAAGCAAAGACCACCTTGACAGGTGGGTTTTGTAGTATTGGCAGGTTTTATTTCTTTTTCCTGGATTTTTTTTTTCTGCATTTGTATCGCCTCTAAGCGAGAGGCAAAAGGATGGACCCATCTCTGTGCAGGGGAGAGGAGACACTCCTGCTCCAGGGTCCCTCCAGATGCTAGGGCTGGCTCTGCAGGGAGGGAATCTCTGCCTGGGCACCTCTCTGATTGCTCACAGATCTGAGAAGTAAACCTTCTGGGCAAGCTGCTTTTATTTTCATGGTGTCCCAGACAGATGCATATGAATTGAGCGGGGTAAAATCTCCCTCCTCGCAGCCCACGGTTTAGGTTTGTGCCCTGAGCCGTGGAGGGGAGGTGAGATGTATGGAGCCGTGTTGTGAAAAGACTGCAGCCAGGCACGCAATCCACAGTTTCACAACGTCCTCAGATGCTGGGGCTGATGTCCCCTGTGTATTTTCCTGCATTGCCACAAGGTTCATGTGGACCTTTTCTTCATGGTGCTGGAGTGTGCCCAGAGAAGAGCAACGGAGCTGGTGAGGGGTCTGGAGCACAAGTCTTGTGAGGAGCGACTGAGGGATCTGGGGATGTTCAGCCTGGAGAAAAGGAGGCTGAGGGGAGACCTTCTCGCTCTCTACAGCTCCCTGAAAGGAGGGTGTAGCCGGGGCAGTTGGTCTCTTCTCCCAGGTAGCAGGAGATAGGGCAAGAGGAAATGGCCTCAACTTGTTCCAGGGGAGGCTTAGACTGGATATTAGGAAAAATTTTTACATTGAAAGGGTTGTCAAGCATTGGAAGAGGCTGCCCAGGGAAGTGTTTGAGTCACCATCCCTGGAGGGATTTAAAAGACGGGCAGACATAGTGCTTAGAGATATGGTTTAGTGATGGTTTTGCCAATGTTAGGTGGATGGTTGGACTTGATGATCTGAAAGGTCCTTTCCAACCCGGCAATTCTATGATTCATGTTGGCTGGGTAGCAGCAAGGTGACAGTGCCGGCGGCTCTCCTGGCTGGCACAGGGCTGACACTTGGAAGTGCGTTTGTGACCATCGACAGTGGACATTAGAGCCATCAAGGATGATCTGTGCCTAACGCAAGGAGTAGGAGCTTGGGCTCTGCCGTCACTTTTCCCAGGTTGGACTGGATGATCTTTTGAGATTCCTTCCAGCCTGGGCTGTTCTATGACTCCCATCAACCCCATTGCAAGGTGCTGCAGCTGTAAGCTCCTGCAGTGTTATCTTCGATGGAGACTAACCCAAGATTACCTTCTTGCCACAAACACATGCGCAAGACTTGATATGTCCCACAGACAGAAGTTGTGAGAAGACAGATATGCCTGCAGCAGGTCAGGGGCAGGGTGGCTTGACCCCACAGCCTCTCGTGATCGGGTCATGGATGTCTGCACCTCCTTTTCTTTGCCATGGTTGGGATGGATTGGGGGAGCAGATTGGAAGATGGTGACTAGCAGAGCGGGGTGCATCGTTGGCTTTGGTGTTGGGAAGGGTGACAGGAGGCAGTAATGGGATGGGTTTCGCCAAGGACATCTTGTCTGTACTGCAGTAGAAGTGTTGCAGTGCTCTCTTCCTTGCACTTTTAAGGCCCAGTATATAACTTTCTTCTTCTCTCTCTTTAGGAGATGAATTAAAATGCAGCACACCACGTGCACGGAGGACAGGATCTACCACGCACTGGAAAGATGTCTACATGGGCTTAGCAGAGATGCTGTCTCCAGCAGATGGGCTGGTAGGTGACCTGTTAACCATAAGCATGTTGGCCACGAGCCTGACAGCCTCGATGGGGTCAGACTCTTCTGTTCTTCTGTCTCTGCATGATCCACTGACCTACGTGGGTAAGGGAGAGCTGCTGGAGGCTTGGAGGCCTTTTCTCCCTTCCAATATCTAAATTTGGAGGTGGGATCCAACCTCATCAGTCTTCCTGAACCTCTCGTTGCAGTAGGAAGAGGTACCCAGATGCTGAACTAGTCATGTTAGGTCTTACATAGGTAAAGCTCAGCAGAGAAGACGTGCATCTTGCCAGTTGTCCATGCATGAGCTGGAAACAGGAGGAGTCTTCATTCAGCATGAGGGAAGACTCCTTTGTGTAATCAGTCAGCCGGCCTTGTCTTGCTTTCATGCATATAGTCCTCAAAACCTATGGGTGTAATCTCTGCCGCATTGTCAGAAGCCAGTGTGGAGATATTGTTATCAGCTTTATTTAAACCTAAATCAGATACCATGGTGGCCATAAAGACATGATGCGATCAGAGTGCTGCAAAGGGATTTGGGATGGTGGTGGTGAGGGCAAAGCAGCGATGAGAAGTCGTAATTTCTGAGTGTCGTTTTGACCTATCTTCCTCATACTCACGCTTGTAGGCTGCAATTAAATCACTCCCAAATCCTCTTGCGGATGAAAGAAATTAAATTAATTTGAGGGGCTGTCAAATTCAGATTTCCTTTTGTCTGTGCAGTTCTTCCAGCCCCCTCTGCTTTTCCATTTACCTGTAAGTCAAGAAAGAGATGCAAACATAATCCCACCTGCTACCAAATACTCGAGTAATCCCTCTCGCCCTGCCCATTTCCTTGCACCCACCAGTGTGATGCCAGCTCCCCGTGCTGTAGCATCTTGTAGAGTCTTGGTTCACACAGCTCTGACCAGGTCTCCCCGCATTCTGGGAAGCAAGCCCTGAAGTGTGACCTACATTCCTGGTTCCTGGAAGCGCGACCTCGCATTTGGCACTGTTACAGCGTGTGTCCAAAGGAGTCCCATCTCGCCAAGCCGTTCATTGTGCGCCACATAACTCACCTCTTCCTGTAATTACAATTAATCAATTCCTGTGTCACTCACAAACTCTGCCCTTCTCTAATCCCAGCCCCTCAGCACTGGTGTTTGTGTTAGAGTAGCCTTTAAAAAACGACTATCGTAATTTTTCTGTCTCATTAGCAAAGACAAGACTGTACGGGGCAGGGGTCAGGTGGAGGTGGGCTCTGTTGGAAGCAGTTGTGCTGCTCAGTGAGTCCTCATTTCTAATGATTTTCTCCTATTTCTCCGCCTGCTGACTTTCAGTCCTCTTTATGTGGCTTTTGTGGGGTTTGGTGGAATGACCTGGCATTCCTGGGAGAATCTCAGGCGTTTTACACAGCAGAAAGTTCCCTTTCATCGTAAAGCATTTGTGCTGTTGCCAAAAATCTCCAGCATGACCGGCAAACTCTGCTGCCATCGGTGGATGGGACGTAAATGGCTTTGCTGTGCCCCAGCCCCCGGGCAGTGCTCCTGGGCGGCCCCTGGGGCAGCGCTTCTTGGCCAACGCCTTCGGTGCTCGTCCATGGGTGCCATTGTCCTGGTTCAAGCTCTCCAGCCCTGCTGGATTTTTTAACATGTTTGCTTTGAAGAGCTGCCGTTTCACATCCTACCCCCTTGCAGTCAGGGTAGGAAGTATTTCATTATTGCAGTAATGTGTACAATTTAGGGAAAACAGAGCATAATGCAGAGATGTACCTACACCCCTTAACAGGGTATCCTACTTCCTTTCGAAAACAGAGCAGAAACATTCTCACATTCTTCTGCTTTCCCCATGTTACAAGCAACAGTTTAATTATTGCTGCCCTGTGTCAGATCCAGGCTGTTATTTATGTCAGGGCTCTGTTCCTCCTATAGTCAAAGAATCTCTCCACCTTGTTCTTAACTGTGCCAAAGCCTTCTCCTTTCTCGTTTTTAACTTCTTATATCACTTCTATTTCCCAATTTATTTGCTTTCCCCTCCCTTTTACCATTTCCGTACACCAAAATAACGTGCACCACGTTGCAGCTTTTTGGGCTGACATCTTGCTAGGATTTCGTTCCTTTTTAGATTATTTAATGCTTTATTTTTACATGATAATTTTACAGGAGGTTGCTCCAGAGAGGGTGAGTAATTGCTTCCCATGCGTTGTTTCCCCCCTGCATGAGTGGCTGACTATCTGAGGTCTGTGAAGGCAGCAAAGAGGAGAAGTGTGAGTGCTTTGGCCATCACAGATTTATTCCCTGGATATAGCACAGATTTATACCCATGGTTGACTCTGGAGTCTAAACAGAAAGTCTTGCCTGAACTGCAGCATTTATTGAAGGAACCAATTAAAATGAATTGTCTCTGACTCACAAAAAAACCCACAAAACTCTTAGAAAAGTGCTAGAAAAGAATGACCTTTGCTCGTGGGCACCCTCTTGAGATGACATCCCATTTGCCTTCTTCCATGTTCCTGGAGAGATGAGAGTCAAATCACAGCATGTTAAAGGAAGAAAAATACTTTATTTCTTGCTGTTGAGCTTTGGTGAAGGAGAGTGCTGAGCTTGGGTCTGGGTGCTGGTGGGGCCAGTGATGCCGTCCTGGGGAGTCAGAGGCCTGAGAAGGGCTGGAGGGTGGTGATGGATGGAGAGCTGCTGGAGAGGCTGTGGGGCACCCAGTGTCCGGAATGTCCCAGGGGTGGGAAGGAGCTGTTGTGTCTCTGCCGCGGGGCTGCATGCGAGCCAGAGCGGGTGAAGGATGCTGGTGAGGGAGGATGATGAATGGAGGCCGCTGGTGGGCTGGAGAAGGAGAGGAGTGTTTGGTGAGGCATCTTGCATGGTGCCCAGGGAGTTCAGTCTGCTCAGCTCTAATGAAGAGAAGTTTAAGATCCTGCTCAGTTGCAGTCATCTAAATACCCTCATGGGGAATGAAGAGAAGTCTGGTGTGGGGGTCCTCCACCTTAGTCACCTAGGAGTGAAGTGCAATGTCTGAAATACTTCTAGCTCTAAGTGCAGAATTAAGGGGTGCTGGTTAGTAAGCCTTGCAAATGCCAACATTTGAACCCACTCCTCCAGGCTTGTGGTGGGTTTTCATGCTAGGATCACTGCCCAGGCCGGATGGAAGCACCGGGGGTGGCTCCAGCCCTGGGAGGTGCTGCTGTGCCCTGCTCAGGGGGCTCCAAGCAGCTGCTTGGAAACAGGAGCCGCGGGTTGGACCCCTGCACGGTGCTGGATGCATCCCAAGGGATGCAGGGCTCTTGCTGTCCCCTGTGCTTCGGGCACCTCCAAGCCCTGTGCTTACAAACCGCTGCCAGTTGGACCTTCCTCTGGGCAGTCCCTTGGAGAAAACCACCTCATTCTGGTGAGGGCACAGTGGAAATGGTGGGAGTGGGTCTGGGGGAGGGAGGAAACGGAGACATCTGCTTTTCACCCCTCCAGCTGTGTCACTTCTGACAGCATCAGGAGCTGATGCCCAGCCCAAGTGCCGTGGGCAAAGGCAGCTTGGGCACATGGTATTTCTGCTTTATTTCTTCTTTTTTTTTCTTTTTTTTCCGACTTCACAGTTGCCCCCTATGAAGGGCGGCGGAGGGGAAATGTCAACCACTGGGGTCAGGAAGGAGCCGCTCTGGGAGGGAGGGCGCGTCAGTGCACTTCTCAGAAAAGAAATCGCAAAGCCTCATCCTTCCGAGGCCGCCCACGGGGCCGCTGCCACCCGGCTCCCGGCACGCTGCCGGCGTCTTCGTGGACGCCGATAGCGATCAAAGCGAGAGCGTGCTCCGCACCTGAGCTCCCTCCCGGTGCGGGGGTCTCGCGTCCCTGCTCGGAGGCTTTGCTGGGGGTTTTGCTCTCCCAAAGGGAGCTTTTTCTTTGGGTCTGCATCATGTTGGACTCAGTCGGAGATGAACACGGCTTAGTCCTGTCTCTGCTGTGGCTCCATGTGTCGCAGGCCCAGCATCCCTCAGCTGGGACCGCGGTGTGCTCTGGGCTGCCTGTGTTGCTGGCAGATAAATCTGACTCATTCTCCACGTATAAAGAAAAAAATAAATAGCGCTGGGTCGCTGTTTTAGTGGGGCAAAACCGGATGGATGAGCGTGAGGGCAGGGTGGAAGTAAGCAGTTTTTTAGCCATGCAGCTTCCCGCTGCCCTCCTGGGAGGTCTCCGGTGCCTCTTGTGATGAACTCATTGGATTTAGGGGATGGAAGGTGAAGTCCTGGTTTGTGCTGCCTGCACAAGGTGTGTGTTGATACCTCCAGAGCCAGAGCTCGCCCTGCAGCTCCCACGGGCACCGCTCTCCTTTAAGGTGTTGAGCAGTTTGTGTGTGTGACTTTACTTACTGCTTCCCTCAGCCGAGAGGCACCCGCCCGAGCTCTGCAAACCTGGCCTTGCTATGGGCTTAGGTGACTGAGGGGAAGTGTTTCCCCACCAACACAGGACTTTCCAGCACTTGCACAACGTGGTAGAGAGGCAGTGATGGGGAGCACAGCCCCTGCTTGCAGTGACAGCAGGGAGCATCCCTCTGCTCACCTGGGGGCACATCCAGGGCATCCTCGAGCTGCACGCTCCTCATACATCTGGGGTCTCACTTGCATCTTACAGTGAGAAATGTTTTTGGGGGGATCTAAAGAGTAAGTGCAAACCGCAGGCGAAAGCCTGGTTCAAGCTTTCTACTGTGCACAGTAGATCTGTGCACATCCTACTCTGGTCTACCCCAGCACAGGGAGGATGCCCAGTGTGGTCTGGTGATGCTGGTTTTGAGCAAACCTGGGCACAAGGGAACGAATCCAGTTTGGACTTTGTGCTCTGTGCTGCTTTGCCGTGGTGTAAAGCACTGTTCCCAAGTTGCCCCTGCGATCTGTGGCCTGACCCGGCACGGTGGCATGATCCACCATCACACCAAGCCAGCCGCGGACCATCCGCTTGGGTGCACTGAGACGGAGGAGCGGCTGCAAATCAAACTTTTGGGACGGGGTTTCCCCCCTGGCTGCAGCCTTCCCCTGGCCTGGGAATAAACCAAGTGCTGCTCTGCAGTTCATAAAAGTCCCCATGTGCTACCGCAGCACCCAGCTGTGTCCCCAGCGGATGCAGGACATCTGCAGAGGGATGGAGAGGGTGCGTGCAGGCGGGTGGCTCCTTCCTGCTTTTAATGTCACCATGGGCTGTGATCATGAGGAGCATCACCCTGCATGTCCAAATAACCTTTTTAGCCTGGATACCGGGGATGATACAGCTTCAGGGACTAATTTTGCTTCCAGTGGTTGGAAAATGGATGCTCGTGACCCGGCCTGTGTGCGGAGGGAAGGGAATTCCCACCCAGGTCTGGTCCCCTCTCCTGACAGATGCCTGGTAGTCTTTGTTTATTGTGTCCAGGATTTCCAAGCTGCGTTTTGTGCTCGAGACTATTTTTAGCAAGGACACAGCTGGTTTGGTGTGTTTTGGTTAATGCTGCTTTGCCAAATTTCGGATCCCAACCCCTAGCAACCTGCTGCCTCCCAGCATTGCTTGGCTTCATCCCAGGGGAATCCCCGTGCCTTGAGTTAAACAGAAATTCTGCTTATAGTGATGTTATTTGAATATACCTGGCCGTGTCCTTGTGCTTCAGCTCACAGTTCCTGTTAGAAGACCCCAAAATGGGTCTAAACGATATTTGTAAGACACTTCTCTCGAGCCCTGCCCTTGTCCCTGCTTGTCCCTTGCCCCTTCACAGCCGCCTTGCCCCAGCGCCTCTTCCTCTGCCCGTTCAGCACAGAATAGAATTGTAGAATGTGTTGGGTTGGAAGGGACCTCAAAAGGCCATCTAGTCCAACCCCCCTGCAGGCAGCAGGGACATCTTTAACTAGATCAGGTTGTCCCTCAGCACCATGTCTGCCTGGCTTTTAAATACCTCCACAGAATCACAGAATGGTGGGGTTGGAAGGGACCTCTGGAGATCATCCCGTCCAACCCCCTGCCAGAGCAGGGTCACCCAGAGCAGCTGGCACAGGAACGTGTCCAGGCGGGTTTGGAACGTCTCCAGAGACGGAGACTCCACCAGCTCTCTGGGCAGCGTGTGCCAGGGCTCTGCCACCCTCACAGGAAAGAAGTTCCTCCTTGTATTGAGATGGAACTTCCTATGGTCAAGTTTGTGCCCGTTACCTCTTGTCCTGGGTTGGTGATTCCACCACTTCCCTGGGCAGCCTGTTCCGATGCTTAATAACCCTTTCAGTGTAACAATTTTTCCTAATATCCATCCTAAACCTCCCCTGGTGCAACTTGAGGCTATTTCCACTTGTCCTGTCACCTGTTCCTTGGGAGATGAGTATGGGAGAAGTAATCCTCCCGACTGATGCAGGTCGGGTTGTTTCAAGGCACCATGTGAGCCCAGCCGCTTCTTGCCGAGGTCACCAAAGCTCCCGGCACCTCTGACCACTTCTGCTGGGCTTTCTTGACTATCTCACAGGTGCTGGGGCTTTCCCTAGAGGATGTGGTGCCCTGGGACAACATTGATTTATTTGAGCAGTTTGCTGGAGTCATCCTGGGCAGAGCCATGGCTTTGACCAGGTTGGATGGGGCTTGGAGCAACCTGGGCTAGTGGGAGGTGTCCCTGCCCAGGGCAGGGGGAGGCACTGGATGATATTTAAGGTCCCTTCCAACCTGAACCATTCTATGATTCCATGGCTTAGGAAAGTGGCTCAAAGGAAGACTGGAGCATTGCTGAATTAGCGGATCGCTGTGGCTATGCCCTCGCTGACAAGATATTACAATCTAAGGTTGTGCTCTGGGTGTCAGGAAACCCAGCGAGATGCTGGCAGTACCAGAGGCAAATTAAGAATTGCAGCTGTCATTAACAGCAAGTGCATCTGAGCTCCTTGGAAACTTTCCAGCAGGATCTTTCTCTGCTGGAAAATGCTGATTCATTGAAAGTAAAAAGTTGCATGGCAGTGGGGGGGCTTTCCTACGAGGGAATGGTCCTGCCCTGGTAATTCACATACAAGCTAGGCATAAAGCCATAGAAATAGCGTGTGTCTTGGTGAGCAAATGCCTGTCCGTGGTGGGGTGGACAAGTGAAGGCTGTTTTTGCAACCTTAGCACCAGTTTTGCTTGTCTCGGCCTCATCCTTCTCCCTGCTGGGCCACAGCAGACGTCTCCCCTGGTTTAAATTCATCTTGTTTAACACCTAGAAGGCATGTAAAGGTATTTTTATGGCATTTACATGTCAGTATGTTTGATGGATTTGTAGCTTCTGCAGCTTGGGAATAACATTTGAGGGACAGACAGTGTGGCCTGTAGATGTGTGATGAATACCACTGTCTCTTGCCAGCTCATGGCATTGTTTCTTCCTTGTTAGCTCCAACGCGACAGCCAACACGTGGGCTGGTATTTGTTATGTTTCTGTGCCACTTAATAGACCGTGTGAGTAAAGAGTGGCTGGATTTATATTTATTTTTCCTCTCTGATCATTAGCCCTGCTTCCCTGAAGTGAGAGATGCTCTCTTTCTGTTGGTTTTTCTTTTGGACTTAGCCTGGAAGAGCCCCGATGCTGACACCCCCAGCACCATGCTGTGGGCTGTGACCAGGCTGTGTGTGATGTCTGCCCTGTGTCCACTCCTGCTGGAAAAATCCATGGCGACGGGGGAGATGCAAACATGGACTATTTTCAATATTGACTAGGCTGTTTGCTTGAAATTTCCCCATAACTTTTCTCCAGGGGGTGTGGGCAGTGCCTGGGAGGGGGGAGGAGGAGGAGGAG
This sequence comes from Fratercula arctica, assembly GCA_947846985.1. Classification (NCBI taxonomy): domain Eukaryota; kingdom Metazoa; phylum Chordata; class Aves; order Charadriiformes; family Alcidae; genus Fratercula; species Fratercula arctica. The sequence goes on from CANTUZ010000011.1 coordinate 12,063,697, forward strand.
GTGCTGCTGCCTTGGTCTGCAGGTCCTGAGCCGGAGATCGCTGCCTCCTCCCCTGGGATGCGGGGCTGGGATGAACGGAGGCACCCAGCAGCTTTCACGCAGAACATTTCCCCTGCGACCGTCTGGGAGGTGGCCCTGACCACCAAGAAAAGCGACGGCCTCGGGAAACACCTTGGGCCATTGTGACCGGTCGGGTCCCAGCAGCAAGAGGCAGATGTCTGGGGATGGAGGACGGGGGGGTTCTCAGTCAGCCGGAGTGAAGGACCCTCCATCCCTTTGCACGGCAATTCTCCTCTCTCAGTATCTGGGTCATCTCCTGGTGGGGTTTTAATACATTTAATGAAAATTTGAAGGTGCTAAGAGGTGGAATAAATGCTGGCCAGGCTTAACAACGATGCTGACGTGAGGTCTGACTGGCACCATGCCAATATGACAGGGAAGTTGGTCAGGGGGTTGCAGCATCTCCCCTCCTGTGATGCAGTTGGAGGATGTTGGACGTGTGCCTGGCGGGACCTGAATTTTGCAGCAATTGAGGGAGTTTATGGTTGGGATGGTGCATCTGGGGCATTTGAGCCTGGGGGTGGCAGGGCTAGGGCACGTGTACCGGCGGGGTTTCTGTGCTCGGGCGGAATGAAGGTGGGCATCCACCCATGCCGCGCACATCCCTCCGGCCTCGGCAGCATGCACGAGGCGGCGCAGGCACCTCAGCTCTCCAGCCTCTCGGGGAAGAGTGCGCTGGGCTGCATGAGCAAGAGCATGAAGACTCTCGGGTACAAAGCGATGCCACTGAGATAAGCACCGTTCAGCGAGATTAGATCTGTCCAGAATGAGGGCACAAGGTTTTTTCCTCTGCCGTGATCTGACGCAGGTGGCGAACGCCTTCACCCCGACCCCTTCCCGTTGTTCACCCCTCCTATGGTCTCGGAGGGGGCTGTGAGTGACGGTGGCTCTGTCTTCCCCCTCAGCTGGGCTGTGCCTGAACTGCTGGAGCCTGCAGGAGCTGGTGAGCCGAGACGCCGGCAACTACCTCATCCTGGTGGAGAAGATCCTCGGCAAGGCCAAAGAGGTGAGTCGGGGGCTGCCGGGAGGTGGGGGAGCTGTGGGCTTTGAGGTGGCACCAGCTCCAGGACTTGCCCCAAGTGGGGTTTTGCAGAGCTTGGCAGGTGATTTTGGGTTGTGGTAAGGTATTGCTGGGGCACTGGAGCTTGGACACAGGTAATGTTGAGTTCACAGGTCTGAAATGCTGGTGGAACAGCCCTGTGTGTCCTTCCGGCTTCCAGCACATGGGGAGGGCAAGGGAAAAGCCCAGCTCTAATACCTGCTCTTCAGGCAGCACCGCAGATCCACGGGGAAGGCGTTCGATTTCCCGAAGCGCTGCTCAGTGCTGTGCAGCAGCAGCCCGGGTGTTATGGTTTGAGGCATCCACAACAATTTATTGTCATTTAGACAATTATTCTCTCAACCTGATGACCCCTCCCCACCTGGGAAGGGGAATTGCAAAAACCAAGGAAATGCAAGGGTTGAAATACATACACATTTAATAGAATAAGACTAAATAATTAACATTAATAACATTAAAGAACCAATATTGATCACAATATCAATATTAAATACACAAGGACTATTCCCAGCCCATTCCATCACAGGAAGCTGTGCACTCCCAGCAGGGACAGCCAGTGTGGGACGCTGCGAGCGCTGCAGCTGCGGGAGCAAGGGCTCAGGGCTCCGGCACCGGGGCAAGGAGTGCTCAGGATGGCAGCCATCAAGGGAGAGAGAGAACTCCTCAGCAAACTCTCTAATTTGTATTGAACATGATGTTCATGGTATGAAATAATCCTCTTGGCAGCTTGGGGCTAGTGCCCGGGTCTTGCTCCTCCTCGTTCCTGCATGTGGTGAGCTCGAAAACACTGAGACCTTGGAACCCACATCCCATAGCTGGATATAAAGTGAATATTTTCACAAATTCAGACACTATATTCTTCCAAAAGTGCAGTTTTCCTAGGCATTAGAAGAGAAATTAATCCTGTGTCACTCAAACCAGGACACAGGGTCATAGGGCTGCACCGATGGGGCCAGTCTTCCCCAGACCTTCCCAGCATACGGCTGGGGAGCTGCTAGTCCAAATCAGAGCAAATGGAAGGTTTCCTGTTGTTTTTGATGGAAACTTTTTCACAGCGCTGGCGGGCTTCCTGCCGGGCCAGGAGGGGAGCTGGGGTGCTGGGGACCACGCAAGGTTCGCAGGGCGTAGCGTCCCGGCGGGCAACTGTTGGGATAAGCACAACGGGGAGGCGAAACGGCTGTGGGACCAATGGTACCGTCCTGCCGTGGTTCTGTCTTGTGCTGGAGAAGCTCAAGGCATTGTCGGTCGAGCAGGGTTGACTTTGGCTGTGGCCGGGAACACCTCAGAGGAATCCCTTGATGTGGCAGGAAACAACGATGTGTTTCTTAAACCCCCAGCGCTGGAATTCATGTGATGGGGTAAATGCTGCCTTTCATTTTTTGGGAAAGGCTGTCTAGCTGTGGAGCTGATACCAGTTAAGATTAACATGATTCAGTTTAATCCATTTATTATTTTATTTTTTTAATGGCTGGAATTGGTCTAGTCGCAGATAGCATTTTATTACATTAGGGTTTGCGTAAGGGTTTATTGCCCTTTGTGCCGTGCTGATGAACAAGGGGAGACAGTGTCTGCAAGCATATCCTTGGGCCGTCGCTGTGTCCCTTGGTGAGATAATTCTGCTGGCTCTTCACTGACAAAGCCTGGGACAAAATTCCATGGTTTGTAGTGTGCTGCTGAGGTTTGCAGCCACTTGCAGGGACTGGGCTGCCTGCTTTGAGTCACTTTCATAGCATTTCACGCAACCCTGCACGGATCAGGAGCATCAGAGGGCTGGGAGCTTGGCCAAATCCGGCCTCTCAAGGGTAACGGCAGAGCCACAGTCTGTGCTGATCTGCCTGTCCCAGCAGTGTGGGTTACTGGGGCTTTAGTGGTTATTTTCCCCTGGAAACAAGGGGATTTGCTGGGGATGGTGATGTGATGGTGAGGGCTGGGTGCTTGGCTGCGCTGTCGGGGAGTCTCCCAGCACCTCCAAGGATGCTTTCAGGTGACGCGCATGGCGAGCACCCCAGCTCATCCTTCTGCCCTTGGGCTGTTCCCTACAGGTGCAGGAGAAGTGCGACTACGACCTCGTACCGCCCTTGGCTCTGCTCTTCTACTATGCGGTCCTGTATGTAAGTCCCAAGCTGCTGCGCGTACCTTGATCCCAGCCCGCGGGGAGGCATGGGGTCCAGGGCCCCATGGAGCCACGTGGGACAGTCACCAAAGTCGGGGTGGCTTTTTTCTGAAACATCACGGTCTGCTGTGATCAATTCATCTCAAAAAGAAGATCCTTTACGAATCTACAGGGATCAAGACCAGGCAACCATTGCACAAGCTGAGAAATGAAAAAAAATGAGCTTCAGTGGTTTTAAGCTTTTTGTTTAAAGATGGGCTAATGAGAAAGGGAGACAGACAATATCTCTGTGCAGAGAAGGCAAATTTTTTTCATTACCCTTTATACTTGTGCAAAATCTATAGGCAACACTAATGAAAAGGAGTGGAGCCTTCACAGGAAATACTTTTTTTATTATTATTATTATTAGCACAATGCATCATTATCCCAAGGAAATCATTGCTGCCAGATCTTGCAAAAGCACAGGCTGTAACGTGATTCATCTGTATGGCTCTGTGGTTGTTAAAAAGAAATTTATATATAGGCTTTGGCACGTGAGCCGCAGCCGGGAGGTTGGGGAGGTGCAGAGCGGATGAAGCTTTCTCGGAGCTGTGCCCAGTGGGGACCCCTTGACCCTTCCCTGGGAGAGGACGGGGTGTCACAGGGTGAACCTCAGCTTCGATCTGCTTCTCCTCCTCCTGCTTCCAGTCTAAATCCTACAGTTTTTAAACAGCGCTCAAGGCCCGTGTCCTCTCTCCCTTTCTAACCGTGTCTCCCCGTCCCCCGCAGGCCCCCCACTTCCCACCGGGCTCCGACCTGCTCCTGAAAGCCGCTAGTGTGTACCACAGCTTCCTCACCTGGCCCGTGCCCTACTGCGACATCTTCCGCGAGCTGCTCACCTTCATCAGCGACGAGCTCAAGGCCCCCGGTGAGCGCTCCCCCCCTGCCGCGGGCTCTGCTTCCCCAAAAGCTGACCACCCCATGCTTGTTCCCGAGACTCTTCTGGTGTTGCTGTCTCATACCCTGCTTGTTTCATGAATCCCGTGGGCATGGTGTCCACATTAACCTTGTGCATCCCAAACCTCAGCATTTCCAGGAGGTGAGGACCTACGCCCTCCATCCTCTGGATAATTTTCCCTGGTGGTCCAGCACAGGGTGAGACCAGATTCCTCTGGAGGAGCAGGGTAGGGTTGTGTTTTTGGTGGCTGCCTTGCGTGCAAGGTGGTGGGAGCATCCCAGGGACTCTCACTCAGTTCTGGACCAGTGTGAATTATCAAAATGTGTAACTATTTCCTTGGCTGCCTTTCAGTCTGGTGGGTCTTTTCCATGGCAAAGCACGTGCTGGCTGCTCCCGCCCAGCCCTGGGCTTTGTTGGAGATGCTCGGTTTGGGATGCTTGGTGGGGTGATAACAGTGGGTCCATTCATTGGCGTGAAGGTGGCTGGAGCCTTCGAGCCTGCCCTTGCGTGGAGATTTCCACAGGGCTGAGGGACTCCCTGGCTCTTTCTTTACAGCCAAGACGCTACCTTGTGATACGGCTTTGGGCATATCCATCGGCAGCAGCAGCGCTCCTCTTAATTAAGGACTCCTCGTAGATGTCCTGTTGTTCCCAGTGGAGCAGCTCTTCCAATTATTTCTAAAAGGCCCTTTCTCCCCGTCTTTTGGTGGCTTATGGAGAGCAGTTATCACACAGAGCGGATTTCGGCCCTTCTTTAATCCTGTGCAGGGCCGTGGCAGCAAGACCGGCTCTGAGCAGGACTTGGGAGGCCTTGGAGATGGGCTGCGGCTGAGGCTGGGGGTCCTTCCCCATGTCCTCAAACCAGGTGCCAGCTTTGGAGAGCCCTGACCGGGACGTGAAATACAGGGTCTCCATCACAGCAGCCATGTCTTGCGGAGATGGGAGCCTGTAGGAGCAGATGGGATGAAAGATGCTTTCAAAGGAACAAAAAGATTAAAAAAAAAAAAACCAACCCAAAGCCCTCTGTGGTGTTGGCACTGGACTGGCTGATTTACCCCCAGATAAATGGCCATGGCCACCGGGCAAGCTCTGGCTGGGTTCTTTTGCTGCATCCAGCCCCCCAGCGCCGAGCTGCAGGGCCAGCACGGATATGGGGATGCTTGTCCCATGCTGCTGCAGCCCCGAACTTCCTCAGCTCCTTCATGGTCAGTTATTGCTGTGACACCGGTCAGGCCATGTCTTGCAGACCACTGGGAAAGCCCCAGTGCCGGAGGAAGGTTTGCTACATCCTGCTCCTGTGCCATCACTGCCATCACCAGCCCTGGAGGCTGTGTAAGGTGGCCACTTTGGTCCGAAAGCTTTTCCCCTCCTACAAGTATATGAGATTCCCTCACCCCCGCCAAAAGATGCCGTGTGGGAGATGTTGGCCTGCTGAGGCTGGGGAGCCCAGTGCTGCCCCTCACTGTGGCCTTTCCCCCCACCTGGAGCCGAGAACAGCAAAAATGTGTCCTCTGCTGGTAAGCTGGCCAGGACCTTATATGCCTGTTGCCCGGCCTCTGTGACCTGCCACAAGGCTGAAGTAAAAGCTTTTTATTGAGTTGAGGGTAAAAATTATTAACTGAGAGCAAGCTGCTGTCAGTATTTGCCAAGAATGCAATAGCTTTTATCTGCAAACTGGGGCTGATGCCTCTGCAAGAGGGGTGGACGCTCAGGGGGCCTGTGTGGATCAACATGAACTGCCCGTGGGTGCTGGGTCCCCTCTGTGGGTGCTGCTCCTGGGCTGCTGAACAGCAGATGGGGTTGGGACACGGCTGCCCACAGTGATAAGGGTACTGGGTCTTGTTGACACCATAATTTCTTTCCCAAGGTGTACCCCAGTCCATCTGGTTGGGAATGACACAGGCTTTGCTGTTGCCACCCAGTCCAGGTCCATCCCATGTCACCTGGTTGGGGTTCCCAATGGCACCCTGGGGACAGTCCCAGGGAGGCATCCAGGGATGTGGGCTGCCCACACCAGCCTTTCTTCTGCTGGGGCCAGTCTGGGCTCCATCTCTGCAGGAGGGAAGGTGGCAGTGATCTGCTGTCCGTAAGTGAGATCCAGGGCCTGGGGGGCTAAAGCAAGCGGCAGAAACTGCTAAATATCATCCATGCAATTCACACCCCACATCAGCAGTGGGGCAGAAGGGACTGGGGATGGAGCAGCTCTCCTGTCCCCTCCTTTGGTTGGTTTTCCATTGCTCTGGGCTTTTACCCCATTGCTCTGGGCTTTTACCCTTTACGTCCCATGACTGCCTTGCTCCTGCGTTGGTCCCCTGACACAGCGGCTGTGCCTTGTTCCCATAGGGACTCTTGGTGCTGCCATACCCGCTCCGGGCAGCAGCTCAGCCAGGTCAGCACTGCATTAAGAGACAAAGTCACTGCGTTCCTGGGGCAGAGCGGTCTGCAGTGGTGCCATGTCTCATGTCCTCTGCTCTCTCTCCCCCAGGGATCTCCTTCCAGAGGCTGGTGAGGACAGAGCAGGGGCTGCCTGCGAAGAACTACCACAGCTCCACTGTGTAAGTGTGGCCATGGGCACTGCTGGTGCCACTCTGTAGCATCCCCACAGTCTCACGCTGCTGCGTGAGCACACTGTGAGCAGCATCTCAAAGGTGTAGCGGTGGGTGCCGGGGAGAAGAGCTGGAGAGCTGGGCTGAGCTGTGGGAAGGGAGGAGGAAAGTGCTGTCAGGGTCTGTGGGCTCCCCATGTCGGTTGTCCCACGGCCCTGCTTACTGCGGGGCTGCAGATCTGGGTGAAAACAGCCAGGGAAGGCAAAGTCTCCTCCACAGGGAGCTGCTGAACTCGGTGCACATTGGAGAACAGCCGGGAGACGCTTTGTTCGGGAGCCACCACCCCGAAGTGGGTCAGAAGCAAGCCTGTCCCAGTGCAACAATTAAGGAAAGCCTTGCAGCTGTGAGCGCAGGCAGACTTTGCACCTTAATCGAGGGCCGAACCTTTCCTCCTGCCAGGGCACCTCATTTGTAAATAGGAAAATGAGCCCAGGTGGTGCTGTGTGCCCTTCCTGGCTGCAGTGCCAGCCCCAGGGACAGTCCTTCATGCACAGCCACCTCCACATAGGGGGGCTGTCCTGCTGCTTTGACCTCTCCACTTGTGCCATGCAGCTCTGGATCTGCACCTGTATCCCACCCAGCTGCACTGGTGCTGCTGTTTTGCTTTCCCAGTACAGCTCTGCTTATACTGGTGCAAGTACAACCACTTACAGCAGGATGGCTATATTTGCATAAAAAGCCCTGAAAACCTGGCACGAAGCTGTACACAAGCTGAACCTTGGGCTTATTGAAAGCTTGTGCCCATTGCTGAGCTTTCTAGACCCAAACACACCAGAGCACATCCTTAATTCAGAGCCATCTTTGTTCAGAGGTGGACTGTTCTCCTCCACAAACATGCTCTCTGGGCTTCAGGTCTGCGAATTCAAAGCCTGTGGATGTTCATAGAATGAGAAAATACCAGGTTGGAAGGGATCTCAAGGGTCATTTGGTCCAACCTTTCTTGGCAAAAGCATGACTTCAACAAGATGACTCAGCACGCTGCCCAGGCAAATCTTAAAGGTGCCCAATGATGGGGTCATGTTGTGGTCCAGAGCAAAAATGCAGCTGAAGGATATGGCTCTTCTCCTTCAAGGCCAGAAATGATGCTGTGACCTGCATCTTGCAGGGGGAAGATGTTTCAGGGACCACTCTCATTTTCTACCCTCTGCTTCATTGTATGTGCTGGTTGTCCAGTTAGGACAACTGGCTGCTGGGCTGGAGCCCTGTCTGGGGTAGACTGAACAATTATTGGGCTGGTGATAATGCAGGTGTGGCAGGAGAGATGGTGCCAAGGATGGTGCTGAGGAGCAGGATGGGGGATGCTCATCCGTTAGGTGCTCCCTGCCCACGGCTGGCACTGCAGCCTGGGTCTGGCACCCCTGTACAGCCCCGAGACCCTCCAGCTGGGACTAACGTGAGAGGACACTGCCATCTAGCGTGAATGTCATAGAGTTTTAGAATGGTTTGGGTTGAAAGGGACCTTAAAGATCATCTTGTTCCAGCCTCCTGCCCTGGGCAGGGACACCTCCCACCAGACCAGGTTGCTCCAAGCCCCGTCCAACCTGCCCTTGAACCCCTGCAGGGATGGGGCAGCCACAGCTTCTCTGGGCAACCTGGGCCAGGGGCTCACCACCCTCACAGCAAAGAATTTCTTCCTGATATCTCATCTAAATCTCCCCTCTTTCAGTTTAAATCTGTTTCCCCTTGTCCTGTGGCTCCTCTCTCTGATCCAGAGTCCCTCCCCAGCTTTCCTGGAACCCCTTTAGGGACTGGAAGGGGCTCAAAGGTCTCCCCGGAGCTGTCTCTTCTCCAGGCTGAACCCCCCCAACTCTCTCAGCCTGTCCTCACAGCAGAGGGCCTCCAGCCCTCCCAGCATCTCCGTGGCCTCCTCTGGCCCTGCTCCAACAGCTCCATGTCCTTCTGCTGTTGGTGGCCCCAGAGCTGGAGGCAGCACTGCAGGGGGTGTCCCCAGAGCAGAGTAGAGGGGCAGTTTGTCCAAGAGTTTTATGTGCCACCGGCATCCGAGCCCGGCTGCCCAGCTTAACCGCTGTCCCCTTGTCCTCAGGACGGTGCTGCTGCTCAACCGCTCCGAGGTGCAGAGTGAGTTCCTCTCCATCGCCGAAAAGCTGAGCGCCAGCGAGCACCCGCAGCACGCCACGCTCGTCCTGCTCCTCGAGCACCTCTACCAGGCCAACTTCGGCACCCGCTGCGACCTGGGCAGCCTGCACCACCTCCTGAAGGTAGGCTCAGAGAGCTTCCCCTTCGGTGATGCCATGATACTGTTGGGAGCAGTTTCATGCGGGTGGCTGGTGGATTTCCTGACCAAAATAATATTTGACTGACAAAAGAAAATAAGTTTGTATAACACTTCTTGTAGGAAAAATACACGTCTTTCCCTTCTCTTCTGGACCTGGGGTCCACAATTCTGTCTTGTGAAGTATGGCAGGGGAATAACTTGCCTTTTACCCTTTTACTCCTTTCCCCATTCCTACATGGAGAGAGAAAGAGTACCTCAATTTAAAATGCAGCAAAAGTTTTTGTTTAACCAGAGAAACACTTTGCTTTGGTGTTTGTTGCGGGGGGAAACTTCTGAAGAAAACCCCTTAGGTGTGTTCAAACACTTTATTTTTTTTCCCACTTTGCAGAAGTTTTGGAGGGACCTGAAAAGGAGGGGGTTGGAGGTAGAGGAGGGAGAGAGATTTGCCCAGTGGTGTAGTTAGTGATCTTTCCCAAAGAGCTGCACATTGTCTGTGTGGAGGGACCCCCTCCATCTCTCATCTTGGCTCTGCTCCCCTAGTCCAAGACTCTGGAAGAGCTCTTGGAGATCTACGCCAGCACCGCCGACGCGCAGGAGGCTGCGGCCGCCAGCAGCGACCCTGTCCTGGCCCGGGAGCGGCTGCAGTCCGTGCTGCGGGACATCGCTGGGGCCGCCTCCTTTCCTGACATCGCAGGTGAGGAACCCCCCCCCCCCAGCCCCTCTTTCCTCCAGGTTTTTCTGCCAGCTCACCCCCAGCGGTGGCGAGGAGCTCCCCTGTGCTGTGGCGGGTGCTGGGAGCCAGCCCTTTTAAGTGCAGAACCCTCTTTTGCAAAGTTGCAACCTAGTGCAGCAACCACTACAACAGGAAAAAAAACACCAACCCAGGTCCCATTTCATAACTACATGATGAGCCAGAAATTGTTTCTCATCTTTCGTTAAAACAGAAACAACAAAAAACAATTGTTCTCCAGTCTTTGCGGGTGAGATGCAAACACTGAATCAGAAACCGATGGCAGCTGTGGTGTCTGATGGCTAATAGCGGTGTGGAATGTCCTCTTGTCCCAATTGCGTGGGACTTCACAGGGGTAATGACAGCAGCGTCAGTGCTCTGCGTGCCCTGGGCTGCCCCAAAACAAGTGCATGGGGTGGGTGGCATCTCCCACCAGTCGGGAGACCTGTCAGGACTGGTATCGGGGTTTGCTGCAAACTAACTCCTCTCCCTCCTCTTGTCCCAGGTGAGGCTCAGCCCCGCAAGCTCCACACCATCCCCATCCCCGCTGCTCGCTGCTACACTTACAGCTGGGATCAGGATAACTTTGGTAAGCGGAGGGGGCCCCCCTTCCCTCCCAGTGAGACCGCAGCCTCTGCTCCCCATCGCAGGAGCGGCTGAGCAGCGTTTCCACTCCACTGGCACTGACACGTGTGGCCAGGTGTGCGGCACAAACTGTGGCTGCAGCCTGAAAGAGCTGGTAACAAATTGGTGATGATGGGAGAGGTAACGCAGTGGGTACCAGTGTCCCTTGGATGGGAGGGAACATGGGCATCAGCTTGGGCATGACACCTGCTGCGATGCCGAGCAAAGCCCTCATCTAGTGGTGGGCACAAGACACTGGTGGCCCCAAAACACATGTTGCCAGGAGACAAATCATGCAGGGCTTCATCTCCTGGGCAAAGTTTTGCCTTGCATTAAGCTAGGAGAGGTTTGTCGCACCTGAGTCCATGGGGACGTTGGTAGGAAGGACACCTTGTTTGATAGAAAGCTCCTCTGCAAGGAGTAAACCTTGCTCATGCCCTGGAAATAATTGTTGCTGGAAAAGCCTGACCATGCTGAGATGTCAGGGCTTTGTGGGGTTGAGACCCCTCAGACGTTGCAGCTCTTTTCCCCCGCCCCCAACAGGGATGGCCGAGCAGCGGGTGCCTTTGCCGTGCTCTCAGCCCGGCCGCAGCAGTTTTGCAGGGGAAGTGGCGGCTTCTCCTTCTGCTGAGCTGGTCTCTTCAGCTTCCCCATTCCTGGAAGACTTTTTCTGTTCCCGTGAAGGTTTAGTGTTTTTTGCATGCTGGCCTCAGCAAGCTGGACCAGAGCTCTACCTTGGGCTTTGCAGTGAGTCCAGCCTTGCTGCAAGGCCACCCATAGTGGAGTGATCTGGGGGCTGATTAGCCAAATACCTTGCTTTCCTCCTGCCCTCCAGTTAAACCTGAATCGGACGTGACCACATTGTGAAATCTGTGTAGGAAGGAAGCAAAACCCCAACTGGTGTTTGCCTTTCGAGAACCCAAACAGAGTGTGACCTCAAGGAGAGAAGCACGTTTTGTTTTGCGTTGCATCTGAGCGCCTTATGGGAATCTAAAAACAATCAGTAGGAGGTTTTCAGCTCCTTGCTTGAAACCGTGCAGGATCAAAGGGACTGTTGGCTACGCTGTAGTAGTGTTGTTGGCTGGAGGCATCACATTTCCAGTGGTTATGCTGGAGCCCGTGCCAGACACGATTTCCCTCTGGTTGCCTTTCAGATATCCTCAATGATGTCCTCAGCAAAGAGTGCAGCGCTGTCGAGCCCATGGCCTCGGAGAATGAGGAGGAGGATGAAGAGGAGGAGGAGGAAGTGGAAACTGATGGCTGTTCCCCTGAGCGGGACTCACTGCTTTCCCCCATCTGCACTATTTCCAAAGACTCTGTGTACTCAACACTGTCGGAGGAGGGTTCCAAGCCCTCGCGAGTGTCCCTCTTCACCACCTCCAAGGACTCCATCTCGGAGCTGACGGTGGTCTCCAGAAAGTCCCTGAAGTCGTTCGTCTCCAGCCTGAAGGACTGCATGGACAGCGGGTACGCAGAGGACAGCGATGAGAGCTCCCTGGACATGGTGGGGAGGCCGGAGCTGAAGGTAGAGAAGACCCACCACAAATACAGACACACACTGACCAACAAGATCTACAAACTCTTCAAGAGCAAAAGCCAGCTGGTCTTGAGGAGGGACCTGAAGGATTGCCCAGACACGGGCTCGCTCCCACTGCCCCTGCGCCGGGCCGAGAGCCTGTACACCCCCCAGGCCAAGCACCGCATCCCGGCACGCTCCCGGCGCGCTCACTCGCTGCCGCAGCACGTCCTGAGCCAACGGCTGCCAGCCCCACTGGCCCCACAGCACCTCAGCCTCCACCGACGGCCCTTCCTCAGCTACGACGAGGACGCCAAGGTGTCCACACTGCGCGTCGTGGTCTTCGGCTCTGACCGCATTTCGGGGAAAGTGGCCCGAGCCTACAGCAACCTCAGGTGAGCTGGCGGTGGGGGGACCCGGCTGCAGGTACCTGGCCCTGCTGGGACATGCCGGAGGGCTTGGCTCACCCAGCCCTCTCCTACCTTCTCCTAGGCTCAAGGAGAGCACCTGCCCCTCACTGACAAGGTACTTCAAGCTGCAGTTTTTCTACGTCCCCGTGAAGAGGAGCTGCTTGGCTCCATCAACCCCACTGATGCATCCCTCCCCATCCCTGGGGGACCCGCAGCTCCGGGCCTTGGCACAGGCGGTAGGTGTCCTGCTCACCATGGGGCTCACGGTGCCACCAGTGCTCTGCTTAGCCCCGAGAGTGGTGTGCAAGGAGGCTGGCAGAGCAGGCTGAGGGGAGCGTTGGTTTCTTCCACCAGCCCTAAGCATGGGGTGAGGAGCCTGAGGGGGGCCCTGGTGTGACCCTTGTGTGAACGGTTTCAGGATCCCACCTTGGCTGGGATGGAGAGCAGCACCAATGACATCTCCCACTACATTGGCATGTTGGACCCATGGTACGAGCGCAACGTTCTTGGGCTGATGAACCTGCCCATGGACGTCTTGTGTCAGGTATGTGCATGCCAGCTGGTAGGGCTTGGCATCCCCCTTCCCCGAGGTACAGGGCAGCTGAGCAGAGAGCTTCTGCTTATCCCTGAACCACCACGGTCCTGTACAGCAGGCTGTGCTACATGGACATGGAGATGGGTGGTCAGTAGGAGGGTTTCCATCGCCGGCGGGGTGGGACGGGCAGTTCTTGGCACCGGGCTGTGGGTAGCACGTACCCCATCAGGCTTGTGACTTCTTCTCTTGCTGCAGTCTGCCAAGCCGGAGACTGAGCCCCAGGAGAACTCCCAGGAGCAGCTGCCCATCCTGGCCGACATGATCCTCTACTACTGCCGCTTCGCCACACGCCCCATCCTGCTGCAGCTCTACCAGACAGAGGTAGGTGAAGGGGCTCAGTCCCATCTTGGTGAGGGAGAAAGAGGGATATTTCTGCCTGTGCCACCAACTCAGGACCTGCCTGTGAAGCAGATGGGGGTACGGCACAGCCTCCATGTGCTGGTGGGGCAGAGCTCAGTCTCCTCTTATTCCCCAGGTGCCTGTGGTGCTCCTGGCTCCAGGACTGAGAGCATGCAGGTCCTGCGCAGACAATCCTTAAGTCACACGAGCAGTTTTCCATCCAAATACCATTTCCCATGACACAAAGTGGCTCCTGTCAGTGCTGACAGGTTATTCGCATCACTGGAAATCCCTCCAGTGCTCTGCGTTCCAAACCAAGCCCCTCCATGAAGCCTATTTTCCACGTCCCGCTGTGTGCATGGGGCAGACGCAGTGGGGAAGGTTGAATTCATGGCTGCAATCACCGCTTTGGTGCGGTGGCACGGGATCAGCTGCAGTGGGGCTGTGGTGAGCAGAGTCACTGCTGTTTGTGGGATTTGTGTCACCCAAAGCGATGCTCAGATATTAGGCTCATCGTGGCTTTTCTTTCCAGTGGGTTGGGGAGTTTTCTTTAAATTAAAATTAGGTTTTGGGGTTGTTTTACTTGCTGGTGGTCTGTTAAAATAGTCAGAAGTACAGCTAAAGGCTGGTGTCACTCAAGGCAGTGAGCAAAAGGGGTATTTTGAAAATATAAGAGGATTTTCCCAAACTGAGCTGTTTTCTGTAGAAAGGAGAGGTGTGAACGTTGCCTGGTGCGGGCTGGGTCTCCTCACCACTGCATTTCCTCTCTTCTCGCCCTGGCAGCTCACCTTCATCGGGGGAGAAAAGATGACCGAAGTCTTCATCCACTCCCTCGAGCTGGGCCACTCGGCGGCCACGCGGGCCATCAAAGCATCAGGTCTGTAGCTGCTTCTGTGCCCGCAGCCCTGGGGAACGGAGGTCTGCAAACCATGGGGCTGGGAGAGAACTGGGAAGAGGGTCTGGAGGGAGCGTGGGCTGGAAGGAAGAGGCGTCTGAGCCCAGAATGCATCGTGAGCGAAGTTCCAGACATCTTTTCACAAATTTGGAAATGAGGCGTCATGACTGTTGCATTCCTCTTCAGGAGCGAAGCTGTGGCAACGCCTTGTTGTTTTTAACTGCTGTTAACTCTAAAACGTATTTGCAATAAAACAGCTTCAAGCCCATTTCCTTCCTCTCATCAGCACCTGGCCAAGCGCAGCTTTTCATCTTTTCTTTTCGCCACTTTCTGTTGTTTGCGCTTTGTCCAGGAGCGTCATTTATAGTAACCTGCCTTCCATTTTCTTGAGTTTACGGGGCAGAGCAAGGTTCGTGCATGTGCTTGTAGCCTTCCTGCAGGGGACATCCATGAGCTTTTACACTAGGAATTTATAAAATGAGTAGAGACAAGAAGCAACGGCAGAAGCATCTGCCGGCAGCGTGCTCTCTGGCTCTCCTGGGCACCGCGGCCGACATTCTGCCTGGTGCGGCGCAGCTCGCAGAGACATCTCATGGCCAACCAACACTACTGCATTTAAACACGTTGCTTAATTATTTTTTTTTTTAACCAATTGCTTTTCTGTGACCTCGCCTTGTCTTTCTAAACAGAGCTCATAAAACATCCTCCATATGAAGTGTCACCACTCCACTCCCCCAAAATACAGGCTGGGCGAAGACCTCTTCCCAATAACTCATGAAACCACCAATGCTTTCTGACTTTGATTTTTTTTTTTTGATTTTTTTTTTTCTTGGGTTGTCTGGCAGTGAACCACTTAGCATCTGCAAAAAATTATCCAGGGCCGGGGGGGGAGGGGAAAGTTAGTAAGTGTCGGGCACAGTATTTCAAGACTAATTTAATGTGGGCACAAACATGCCTGGAAAAACAGGAGCCGGGTTAGCAACGCGGCCTTTTATTGCTTTATGTTTTCCGTGGAGCACTGACCCCTCTGCACCGGCTTAGCCAGCACCGCTTTCAGTTTTGCAGAGCTGCTTGTTGTCCTTTGTGTTGAAATTTCTGCACTGGATTAATTGCTTTCTGGCAGCTTTTAAGCCACCTTTTCTTTTTGCCTTTTTGCTCCGCAAGCTGTGTTCAGCAAACCGTTTTTTTTTCCCCTTTCTGTAGGTACTGAGTGCGCTGCTGTATCAGTCGCCTGCTGAAGAATGGGGATGAAAGGCCACCCTGTGACATTTGCTCCTTGTTTTGTGCAGGTCCAGGCAGCAAAAGGCTGGGTATAGATGGAGACAGAGAAGCAATCCCACTAACACTACAGATCGCCTACAGCAAGGTGAGTGTGCGGGACTTGCACAAAGACAAACAGGGCAGAAAACCACTGCAGTTCTGGGCAAACATGTCTCTCTGCTGGGGGCTGAGAGAGATAAGTGCTGACTATGTGCTGGAAGAGCCCAAATCCAAGCCCAGACGAGCCAAACTCCAGCTAGTTGTCTACTTACTGGCTAATTTGGAGTGGTTTTCCACTCCTGTTCAGCCAAATAAAATAGGGAGTTTGCATCCAGTTTCCATAGACTGGACATTGGACATTGGCCCAGGTTGCTCAGAGAGGTGGTGGAGGCCCCATCCCTGGAGACATTCAAGGCCAGGCTTGATGAGGCTCTGAGCAACCTGATCTAGTTGAAGATGTCCCTGCTGCCTGCAGGGGGGTTAGACTAGATGGCCTTTAAGGGTCCCTTCCAACCCAACACATTCTATGATTCTATGAGATGAACTGGCTGCCACTTTACACTGATGGACTTTGCCTCCAGGGAGCAATATTCTGCTGGTCACAGCGATCCTCCTATTGTCTTGGGCCCTCTGCAGTTATTTAGTGTGAAGCCTGGGCAATTTTTGTAAATCCAGGGTTAAATGAATTTTAATGCCTACTCAAACTTTGTCTGTGCACCTCCAGGTAAATCCAGATCTGAGCTAGTCCAGCCAGATGGTTAGGGGTGGGAGGCAGGGTAGCGTCAGCCTGGAGCGTGGCATCTCATGGGCTTTGCTTGGTCTCTGCAGACAGCTGTCAGTGGAAGAAGTCACTGGAACGATGTTGAGAAGGTCTGCACATCCGTCAACCTTAGCAAAGCCTGCAAGAAGTATGAAGAACTAGGTGGGTAAAGGTGGTCTTTCTGGCTTTGTGTAGGGAGCAATGGGGGGGACTGGTGGAGCAAGAGGATGGTGTGGATCTTCTAGCTGGAGCAAAGCGGGGATGTGTGAATGCAGGAGAAGATATATGGAAGGTGCCTGGGCACCTGTAGTCCTTGGCTGCTACCACATCAGGGATGAAGGACAATGATTTCCCATTGTCCTGAAGCTTCCAGCCAGGGATAGGGCTGGGATGATCCAAACAGCAGGATGTTCACTGGAGAGCAGTGCTTTCCAGAGCAACACTTATTTAGTAAGAAGAAGGAGAGACAGGTAGAACTGTTGTTAAACGAAGTAGAACCAAGGGTGAGGGTGCTTGTCCTGCCATCCGCAGCAGCTTTCAGCAGGCTCTCACCAAGCTAATGCTTCAGCCCGGTTTCCTTCCTGCAGCTCAGAGATAGCTGCCTGCCACGTGGTTTTGCTTCAGAACTTTTTTCCTAATCAGGTTTCTGATGGGGCATTAATAAGGCTTTGAGTCTTTGAAAAGCAGCAAGACTT
Source organism: Fratercula arctica (assembly GCA_947846985.1). NCBI lineage: Eukaryota > Metazoa > Chordata > Aves > Charadriiformes > Alcidae > Fratercula > Fratercula arctica. The sequence continues at coordinate 12,080,532 of CANTUZ010000011.1, forward strand.
TTAGTCTGTGTGAATATTTAGAAGCAATACCTGTTCATTCTTGCTTAAGAACTGCTGTTTTGTCAGTCAGACACACAGTTCTGAGTAAACAGAAGGGTTTTTTACTTCCCTTTCCTCATATGCTTTGTGTCTGGCAGATGTGTGGTTTGTGAGCAGAGTAGTCATGGCAAATGGGCGATCTACCAAACAGGAGACAGCTCCTACATGCCCCACGGAGCTCAACATAAACCTCTGTCCCTCCTTTTGCTACCCCATCCATGAAGCCTGTGCAGACAACCCTGGAAAAAACCCAGCAGGAATTATTTTCTCACCTCCTCTGTACGTTTTGCATTGGGTGTTTCTGCACTAGTTCAGGAGCTTCACTTGTGCTGCCAGTGCTGTGTGTTTCATTCAGGAGGTGTCCTCGGTTCCGCATTGGGGAGAAGCTTCTGCTTCATGAATCTCTTCCTTCCAAGAAAACCCGGTCCTCTTGGTTGTCTCCGTTGGTTTTCACATTCAGCAATTTGACCACAGGATGTCACTGTAATTCCAGACACGAAAAAACATCTCCAGGTGGACTGCAGGAAAGGCCATGCTGGAGAGCTAGAATTTTCTCATGATGATGGGGCAATGGGTTTTCTCCTGTTTAGGTCCTAAGATAGTTAAATGCCCTTTGTGGCTATGTTTGGAAAGCAGCTGGAAATTACACAGAAGTTTACTTCTGTCTCTCTGATTGAATTCTTTCCACGTAGGCTAGCGCTGGGGAAGGAAACAGTATTGTACTTCCCATGACAGTGAGGTCCTGCTGAGAACCACTGTCTCTGGGATGCTTTGAGGGGTGGAGGGACCACTTGGGTTCCTACCAGCAGCCCAGAAGCCCCAAGTGATAGCAGTTTTCTTTTGTTTCAGCCTCAAAGACAGAGTGTCTCAACTTGACCATGACGGAGGTGGTCAAAAGGCAAAACTCCAAATCCAAAAAAAGTTTCAATCAGGTAACTCAAATCATGGTGCTTTTACATTTGGTAACAGGATGTCAGCCTGACTCAGCTGGGACGGAAGCAGGGCAGGAGACAGTCGCTCCCAGGGGGATCTGTTTGCTGTTGGCCACCAGGCCTGCCCAGCTCCCCTGCTCCCCTTCCCTGACCAAGGATAACACACTGAGCCTGGAAGCTCCCTCACTTGGACTCTCTTTCTATCAGCAGATCAGTGTGTCCCAGATAAAAGTAGACAAGGTCCAGATTATTGGTCTCCAGTCCTCCTTCGCCGTGTGCCTGGACCAGGATGAGCAGAAGATCCTGCAGAGCGTAACCAGGTAGGAACTGCAGCCTGGCCAGCTGCTCCTGGGATCGTGCATCCTGTGTGTAAGGACTTGTCCATGAAGCGTGGGTGGCCAACGGGGGGACAAGGTCCTGAGCACCATTGTGGATCTATGACAGATGCCCAAGCTGGGTGACATTAGCTCTGAGCTCTGTAGTGCAGCTGAGCTCAGATGGGATGGCTGGTCCCGCTCAGATCCCAGCAGTAGTTGAGCTTCATGACTGCCACAGTCTAAAGGGTGGTCCCCAGGTGATACTGCCTCCAATGGAAGAAAATTTAGGATCTTATTTCTTAAATAACCCTGAAGAGAAGTGTTTTACTTTACTTGTTTGTTGCACAACTCAAGGGGCTAGTGGGAAGAGTTCAGTGCACAAAATGGAAAAGGAGATACTTCCCTCTCCCAAAGCTTGAGGGATGCAAAGGTTCTCGTTTTCCCTAATGAGTTTCAGAAATTGCTCTTTATGGATGTCTGCTCTAGGTCCCAATTGGAGCCAGCTTAAAGACCTGAACTCTCAGCACTCAAACTCCAGTCCTATAAAAGACTGCACTGATTCCTGTTTGTTTGCAGATATTTCTGCTGCACCTGAGGACACACACCTTACTTAATCTCGGTTTCTTTTTGTTCCCCTGCAGGTGTGAGATCTCTGTGTGCTACAAACCCAGGGACAGCGATCTCTTTGCACTGAGAAGGTCCTCTTTGCCTCCCCAGGACCCCTCCGAGTTTCATTCTCTCCTGTGTTTACCCATTGCCACCTTCAGTGGAGCACTGCCATAGAAGAACCCCGTGTCGTCTCACCAAACAGTGTCAAACACCAAAACAGCCTCAGGAAAAGGAAGCTGACTGTCCTCCTTTGGGCTGGAGACCCATCTGTTCTTGTCCAAGACATACTGCAGCCTGAAGTATTAGCATGGTGGCTGAGCTGCTCCTGGTCTGGGCTTAGCTCATCTTTGGGAAATGGGAACGTTGGTGTTGTGCTCTGGTACCTCTCAGGGTTCCTCAGCAATGGGGGAAAAGTGGTTTCCTTGAGATGTCCACCTGGTTCAGCAGACTGACAACACCTGGACTGAGAGGTCAAGGCAAAGACAGGGATATTTTCCTGTCAGCAAATGGTCTTGTGGCTGTATTTGACAGTGACTGCAAGGCCAGTGTGATCTGGGGGGAGCTCACGGGGAGATGTTTTGGAAAATGTCTTTGGCTGAGTGGTGGTAGGTGGCCTTCAATGCATGCAGAGTTGCAGACTGCCCAACCGATGTCCTGATGGCGTTTCACCCGTAACAGGTGAAGGATGCTCAGGACAGGTCTTTAGGGATGGGGACAGGCTTCCTCAAGGTTTCCTTTAAATTATGAAGGTTGGGTGTCTTGCAGAGAACCAGTGCAGAGCAGAGCAAGCCAGCTGAGGCCCAGAAAGAGCCCAGCATGGCTTGTAGGCTGCTGCTTGTGTTTCAGTGAATTGAGTGCAATAGGCCATACCAGGGCCTATACGCAGGTATACATGACAGCTTGTCATGTATACCTGCGTTTACTGTAAACCCAGGACGTGCAGGAGATCAACTTCCAACTTCTGCAGAATTTCAGAGTTCACCCAGGAGATGTACTCCCTGTTCAGCCCATGTTCTTGCGTCCTGCTCCCCAGCACTCTACACTAGAGACATCCCAGAGGCTGAATCCTCAATAGTTGCTTGAAATACGGCGGGAGCCATGCTCACACTCGTAGGAGGGAGGGATGTACTGGGGAAACCACGAGGATTGCCTGAAGCTCACCTGAAGAGGCAGCTTTGCTAGAGAAGGACCCAGCACCAAAAACACTAGTGACGCTCCCAAGCGATGATAGGATTTGAGATCCCCCTGCCCTGCAAAGAGGCTTTATGCCCTTTTCCTCCTCTCTGCAAGGCTGTAGGTACAGAACGGTGCAATAGTTGGGGGTATTTAGAGGTATTCTGACCCTGGGAGCAAAAAATGAAACTGGAGAAGCCTTGCCTGGTTTCATAGCCCTCAAGCTGTTTCTCAGTAGTTTTTGGTGATTGCACTAATGATAACAGGCAGGAGAACATGCTGCCTGCTGCAGGGTAAAAGGATCTTAATGCCAAGGATGTGTGCTCCCTGGAAAATGTCTGGAAGGGACCCCAGATATGGCTGGGGGGCTGCAGGGCTCAGCCATGGTGTGATCAGTGTGGGCTCCTCGATCCTCCAGAAAGCGGGACCTGGTCAGCTCTTAGTTAAAACAAGGTTGGGCTCTTGTCCCCAAGGGCTGGTGGCACAGCAGCAGTGTCATTTGAGGCTGAATCTGCCATGAAAAGGGCCCGGGGGCTTCAATTGTCTCAGAGGAGTGTGGGTCAGGCTTGTCTGCTGGATTCCTCCACATCCCTCCTGGAAGTGTTTTGGGGATCCCTCCTGTGCTGGCAACTCTGATCCTGGCCCCACTGCCTCTCTTGCGTGGGGACATCTCAGGTTAAGAAGGTACCAGCTGGCCCTTTGTTGCCCTCAGCAGCTGTGGATGCAGCTTCTGCCAATGGCCAGAGATGAGCAAAAATAAGAGGTGAACACACTCCTGAGGCTTCTGCGCTTCATCCTTTTACTTGAATAAACCATCCCAAGGATGGTGGTGTTTTGTGGACTCCAAGAAAAGACCCTCGTGCAGGGCGAAGCATGACTTGAACGTACGTAGGCACCCTGGCTCCACCATGATGCAAAGCCAGCTTGGACTCCTGGCAAGGACCCACCTTCCCTGGCCATGCACCGACTCCGGGAGCATCCATCTCTTCCCACCTGCTTGGAGCAGCATCCATCCCTTGCTCGCAGCACAGACTCGACAGGGACACCGAGACGCTGCCAGGTCGTGGTGGGCTGTCCCATCTCACGGAGTGCCTGCAGGGCGATGTGGGAATGCGCGCTGAGGTCGCTGCTGTGCGCTTCTGCACATCAGTATTTTAAGCCCAGTGGGCTCCAGGGATCAGAAACAGATTTTAATAGCTCTTTCCACACACTTGGAAAAAGTTTTCCCACTGACTTTTTAATTTCCCAAACAGGTTTGTGTATGTCTTCTCATACGGGGCTGAAATTTGACAGCTGGGTGTTTTTTTTTTTTGTTCAGTACTTTAAAATAGCACCTTATCCTGTCAAAACATTGCTATTTATGATCGTGATATCCGTGGCTAAATCTGTCCCTGCCACTCTTAATGATATAAACCTCTTCGGTTTCAGCTGGCCCTGCAGAATTACTAGAGAAGAGAATTTCTATCTCATAGAGGAAAAACAAGCACAAACTCTAGGGACTCATAATCCTGGCTGAGGTTTTGACCTCTGATGCTTTCTGGAAACTAAAGAAGTTCGAGGTTCTTTCAGGTCATCCTTGTACATATGTGCAGCTTCACCAAATCTGTGTAATGTCTGTGCTGATCTGTAAAATACCGTTCGAAGAACTTTTAAAGGTAATTGTAAAATATTAAATGTTGATTTATTTCAAATACAAGTACAGAGTTTGAGTGGCGTCATTCCTCAGCAGGCGGGAGGCACAGGAGGAGGCCCCATGTCCCCACGAGGAGGGCAGGGAGCACCCGGCTGCTTTGCGGAGCAGCTGAACCTGAGAGCAGGAAAAGGCTCGTATAGTCATTATATTCATGAGCTTGGTCCCAGAGGGCACGAGATGGAGACCTGCGGCGGTTAATTGAGCTGCTTCTGTTCTGTGAGTTAAAAAAGCAGGTTTTAATGCTGTAAATGCAAAATTGGTTGCCTGCTGGGCTAAGGAGAAAAGAAACTAGCAGAGCTTGTGTGTGCAAGGTGAGATCTGGGCATACCCTTCCCTCCTAGGAGGTTTCTTGACCTTTGCGGTGTTGCTTTGCAGAGAAATACGAGTTACGCCGAGAACTGAGCTCCCGGGGCCACGGGCAAAGTCCAGCCCTGGCACAAAGGGCGACTGCTTGGGGTTGGCAGGTTTTTTGCCCAGCAGCCGGGTATTTGGGGTATTTCTGACTTGGAAATCCCTTCTGCATCTTTGGGGATGCAGACTTTGCAGATGGAGCTGTTGCTACTGAAAGTAGTCTGAAATATGAAATGACACTTGCAAATGTTTAACTGTCTCCAGTGTTGCCTTCTCTTCCTGTGGATATTGGAGGAAAGAGGCTTAGTCAGTAGGTATGAGGGCCAATGTGTCGTAATCGAATAAACAACGTGGGAAAAGTCATTTTGGCTCAGGCGAGCCAAACCCCAGATGAGAATAACTTTTGTTAATCAGCACTTTGTTATGTATTAGCTATCAAGTTTTTTCACTCTGATTAGAGAATAACAAAAGGTGTTTTTTAAATAAAAAGAAAAGGGTCTTTTGAAAAGGCATATAAAACCCAAAAGGAAAATACTTGATTTTCCAAGCTGGAATGATAATCTGCTTTTGTTTGTTCTCAACAACAAAAAAAAAGCCCCAAACCCTAAACCACAAATCCCCCTTCCCTGTTCTTTTCTTTTTAAAAAGAAAAGTGGAAAGAGGAACACGCATGCTTAAATCCAAAGCAGAAAAAAGGTACTTTGTTCTAAAAACATGCATGACGAAAAGTTTAGGATCAGGGCTCAAGTCTGATCCTTGAAGTGCCACATAACTGAGGGTTTTGTTCGTGTAAGTACAAAAGATTTAGCAAACAGCTGCTGATAAAATAAGCAGGACTGGGTTAAGGCTAGACCATTTAACAAAACTAATTTTGCCTCTTGTAGATATGGTTAAATCAACTCGACGGAGATTTTTGCAGCTCTCTCAGCATCTCACAGGGTCTGTGGCCCCTCTGCGTCTGAGGGACGGGAAGACAGTGAATAAGGTGTACTCGACGTTTCAGGCTGGGAACACCAACTTATATTGACTTCCTGAATTCTATAGGTTATACCAAAAAAAGTGCCTTGGGGTTTTGGTATGTGTTAACTTACCAAGGTGCAGTGGTGGTTTGAGATGGTCCCTGCTCTCTCAGGGGTTGCCATCCCACAGCCACCTCAGCCGAAGCTGCAGGACTCGGCACAGCTGGAGCAGGATATGCTCCACTGCCGGTGAGGTGGGAGGTGGCGATGTGGTGTGGGAATGCACTGTGGGGTGACTTCTCACCACCCATCATTGGTGGTGACCCTCCATCCTCTGGTCTTCTCCAATGGCACTTTGTGCATAGGTGCTCCTCATCTTTATTGGTGTGATGCCCACGGCTTCACCTCGCCAGCACAAGGAACATCCATCCCAGCATGGATCCTTGCCAGTGTGCCACAGGCGTTGGTTGAGAGCCAAATCTGCCACCCCAGAGCCACCGTGGCTCAGGGCTGGCAGGGAACAAAGAGCTTAATGCAGGCAGGCAGCATCAGTCAGGTTGCTCAGGGTCCAGCCAAGGTCTGAATAGCTTCAAGAATGGAGATGTTCTAGTGCACGAGCTGGAGAACAACATAAGCCAATGATCATCCAGAGAAGGGGTCCTTAACTGACCAATCCTGATCTGGTGGCTAATTAGGAATACAGAATGAATTAGCATCAATAGGCATGAGATTGTGCTGGATCCACAGCAAGACACTCCTCTGAAAGGTAAAAAAAAGCAGGTGCCATCCTCTTTTGGCAGGTAGGGCAATAGAATGCACCTCTCATGGTCTAAGTAGGTCATCATCAGGTTGTCTGAATGGAGGCACTGCTGTGAGGCATGACAAATGATGGTGCGCTGGCACAAAAATGACCCAAACATTTGGCTGGTGATGGGGCTCTTCACCTGGACGTAGGGGCTTGCTCACAGGCTCGCACAGCCCGGCACCTCTGATCCCTTCCTCGTGCTCACATAGTTGTTTGTCAGCTGTGCCAGGGCAAACCTTCCTCTTGAACTTTTCCTTCCTGCCACGGGTGGTTTGGTGGGTGGCATTTGCAGAGAGAGACCAGCAGACATGGGGGATGACAAGGGGATGTGGAAGCCCACAAGGACCTGTGCACTGGGGTCATGGGACCTGACTTGGGCTGTTTCCAGGGGATCTCTTACAAGGAGGTATTTCATCTGCTCAGCTGTAGCAGGAATAGCAGAGAGCAGATTCGGGCTTCCCGGCAGCTCTCGGTCTCCACGTACCATTGCAGGATAAGGATTAACGTGCCCAGGGTGTCTCCTCGGTTAGAGGTCACTGTCCCCTCCTTTCTGTCCCTCTGCTGCTTGTCTGCTCCCATCCGTGCTCAGGGACGGCTGGCAGTGAGCCCGGAGCTGCCTGCGGGCTGGTGAAAGGCAAACCGAGCCACGGCACGATGGCCAAAGCCACCCCTCTGCCAGGGACAGGATCTGCCTGACCCGGAGCGGGTTATGGAGAGACCCACCAATAATCCAGCACTTTCAGAAGAAAAGGGAGAAGCAGAAGAAAATCCAGGGAATATCTTCTTCTGCCAAATTCCCTGCCCTAGTTCCCCCTTGCTGCTGCAAGTTTCTGGGCTGGTACATCGGGCTGTTTCCCATGTGCATGATTTAGCTGCTCTTCCAGGCTGTTGTAAAGTAGAAAAGATTGGAAATTTCTGTGAATTTTGCTAATTTCTTAAGGGTTTGGACAGCATCCATGACTGGAAAGGGCACCCGACTCCCTGTTTTTCCCAGGGCTGACCTTTGCTCAGGACTAACGGGAGCGAAGCTGGGCAAGTGAAACATTTCTGGGCTGCAGGCGGCTGTTTGTCTCTTGGCAATGCCTGTGGCTCCACTCTCCTTATCTTACTTGTGCTAATTAACGATCAATTAAAAGTTAACAAGGCTCCCTGTGCCTGCATGTGGAGTTTTCCTAGCAGGGAAAATTCACTCAAGAAGAGTAGCAGCGCACTAATGATGCAAATTTGCATAATTATCAATACATTCAGCTGCAGTAGGTGTCCTACGGCCCGTGTGCCTGTGCCAGGGGAGCGGAGTGGGCTTGTCTGTGCCAGCCCCACACTCACTTTCTTCCTCGGTGCCCTTGTCATCCCCTCTCCCCTCTGTAGGCACCTCCCCTGCCACACTCGCAGGAAGAAATGCGAAAGCGAAAGGGTTGTAACCAGAGCAAATATGTCCCAAAACTGAAATCCAAATCAAAGCAAGCATGGAAAATATTTTGTGGTGTTTACCCAGCTCTAGGATAACCTAGACTTGGGTTTGATGGCATAAAACTTTCTGGCCAGCAATGGGCCAGTGTAATGCAGTGTGTTTAGCTGGTGTTCCCACCCCAGAGAGGACCTGGTGCAGGGTGGCTCAGCCAGTCAAACACTTGCTGTTCTCACAAGGACTAGTCCTGCTCCTGGCTGTGTCTGGAGACTTTCTAGGAGACGCCAATGAACTGCAGGCTGAGGCTTTGCCCTTGTAATCAGAAAGCTGTGGATGTATCTGTCAGGATACCAGGACCCTGGATCCTCCACATTCTGGTCTACTGGGAGATCTTTGCTGATGGCAGGCCCTGTCACATCTCCCAGGAAGGGTCCACTCAGTGCTGCCCCTCTGCACTGCCCAAGGGGCACGGGCTGGGTGCTGAGCTGCAGGGAAAAATGAGACCCTGAATCATCAGTACTTCCCCTGCACAGCAGCACATGTTTTTTTCCATAGTTTGGCTCTGTGTTGACTTACCATCAACAGTGGTTCAGGTTAAACCACTTGAGGACAGGATGCCCTTATGAGAGGTTCCTAGAAGAAAGTTCAGCCCATTAAGGGCTTTTTTTTGCTCAGGTACCCATCTGAACTATAATCCTAAAGCTGCTGATTAAATTTTTGCTGCTGTTTTATGGCTGGTTTTAATGGTGCACCCGGTGCAGGAAGCAATGGGGTAGCTCCAGCGAGGAGCTAGGACTTTGCAGCCATTCCCTGGGAGACTGGGCAAGGGATGAAAGAAGGGATGGAGTGCAGGCACCATGTGATGTCTCTGCGTGCTCCAGACCATCATCTGGACGCCTTCCTGCCGTGGACTGGGTGACCGAGAGGCATGTGGTTCCGCTGAGATGTGACACACTGGAACCGGCACGAACAATCTGGGTAGGGGTGAGATTGAGCGATAGCTGAGATTCCTCCTCTGTTTAACTTCACAGCCATCATGAAAGGAAACATGTGCTAATCTTCAGCTAGAAGCCAACCTCTTCCCGTCCTAAGGAGCCATCTATACTTTTAACATGTAACTCGAGCCTGTGTGTAACCAAGACCATCGCAGTAATTGTGACAGTCCCTCAGGCCAAAGACAGCCCACAACTGGGTGGGGAAGAAGGTTGGAGCCTTAAAAAACTGGGGGATACCCAGATTTTGCTGCTTGTTTGCTGAAGGAGTCATCTATCCTGATCAGAAATTGCCCAAGGAAAGCCACTTTGGTGAGGAGAATGGTGCCTGTAGCGTGGGCTTGGTGCAAGCAAGGATGGAGATGTTTGGCTTCTAATTTTTCTCTTCTGTTTCCTGGAAGCCATCAGTAAGGAGTGACTTGCCTCATGCACCTGTGGCAGATTTTGTGGGACCAAGCTGAGGTGCTCCAGCAGCCTTCCCATGCTGTCCTCTGCCCCTGGGATGCTCAGGACAAATTGTTTCTTACGTAGTGAGTGAGCAGCCTGGTGGGCTGTGTGATGAGGACTGGAGCTCATCCTTGTGGCTGGGCTACAGGTCCCCTTGTCCCTTTCCAGCCCCACCTTGGCCATGGTGGCTGGGTTGAGCAGTGGGGTCCTTCTCCCATTACATGAAGCACGACCAGTGCAGGATGGAGGAACAGGCTGAGCCTACGTTTCCCTCCATCCCTCTCTCCCTGGGCCTGGCTCTCGGCGACCATGTGAATATTTAGTTGGAGGTCCCTGGGTGGAGATGGGCACCCGCAGGGTGAATGCAGCCTGTAACTCATCCTCTTGGCTGACGGGCAGAGTGGGCGTAGCTAACGGCTGTTTATCAGTGATTGTAAAACATGGCCAAAAGGAGGTTGTGATATCTTCATGTTTCTCACTTTCTATCAGAATGTGTTTACAAATAGTTTCAGATAGTGAGAGATGGTTTCTGAACTCCCCCGGTGTGACTAGTGTCTCTAAATACGCAAGACTCGGGTTTGTGGGAGTTGAGTTGTCTATTAGTCATTGTAAAGCCTTTGAATACCCCTTGTGCATACAACCATGCCAGGAAATACACATCACTGTATTTATCTGTCTGCCTGCTTATCTCTATGTATCAATGAATCATTGGTATAGCATACATAGTCAGCTTGTGTGTGTGTGTATGTATATGCATGTATGTGCTGTAATATGAATGATAAATGCAGCACAGATGTGGGCAGGTGGGTGGATATGTACTTACACACTGCACATTCCTTTTTAGCATATAAAATACTTCCACATACTTTGTAAGGTAAGAAAGTATAGATGGGTGTGTGGGTCGGTGCACAGTGTCCATCTGTGTTACTTAAACTGCTCCACCCCTGCCAGGTGTATTATTAAGTATACTTAACATATATTATAAAATAATTATAATATAATAATATAAAATAAATATAAAAATTATAAAATATAAATTATAAAATAAAATATATGTTATAAAATGTAGATTGATACGGTTTAGTTATTAACATATAACCTGGCCAGACAGAGCAGGTAAGGTACACGTGTATGTATGCTCTTTATGTAAAGTTTCTCTTTCAATAGACACATGAAAACAGAAATCTAAGCACCACCGTGCACTGTGAGCAGCCGCAGCCAGGCAGTGAAAAACCTTTAAGCGTGAAGGTTTTGCTCCAGCACACACTTAGCTCTCCCCAGGATGGGATGGGGGTGTCCAGGGGCAGAGACGCCTGCATCCACCACAGCCACCCCACGGGCGTGGGGGCTTGGGGCATCCTTGTCCATGGGGACGCCCTGGAGGAGCTGCGTCATCTCATCTCATATATCTCATCTCATCTCATCTCGCCAAGGCTGCCGGCATGTTCCCACCAGCCGAGGGGAAGAAGACTTTTGGCTGCCAGCAGATGGAGTGGACTGAAAAACCAGGAAAACAACTTAGGAGTAAAAGCGCGGTCGTTACATTGCAGGGTGCTAGAAAGAGATGCTTCAGCTATTGCTCCCATGTTCTGGTTTTTCTCTGGGAAAATTTAAAGCTTCATTTGTCATGTTTTTTTATGTCTCCTTTGTGGTTTTCTCCTGCCTGTTTTCTTTTCGCAGCTCTCCGTTCCTCATTTTAAAAAGCCTGATGATATAAAGCCCTAAGGTGCTGAGCTCTGGGGAAAAATGATGCCCAGCAGTGAGGAAATGGGAACAGAAAAAGGAAACAGTAAATCCAGAAAATAGTTTGTTACATTGTTGATGTATTTTAAGCAAACCTGTTTTACTGAGTTTTGATGTCCCTGTTTAAGAAAAGCAGAGCTAGTCTGTGAAGCAGAGACAGACCCACCAGGGATGACTCAACACCAGCGAAGGGACTCCAGTGGAGAAATTCTTCACGACTACAAAGGTGAGAGAGCACGGCTGGTATCAGCAAACACATTTGCTTCTTCAGGAAGCCGCTTTCTATATCTCTGATAGCACCAGCAATCCCTCCCTTTCACTGGGTGACACCAGTAGATCTCCCCATGGATCACCCAAGAGGACAATACCATTTTCCTCACCCTACACATGCAGATCATCCCACTGGGGGAGAACAAGAGGACATACAGTACCAGAACCAACATACAGTACCAGACCTTCCTGGCTAAGCAGCGAGCTCCTCACTGACCTGCCACAAGGAGGACAGGGCTGAGGTGCTGGGATGGCAGCGGGTGACAAACAGCAAACATGGGAGCATCCCAGAGGTGGGAAAGGCAGAGGAGGCACTGGGCTGCAGGAGCACGACAGCAACGTATGCTCACCCTGTTAGCGAATGTTAGCGGTGAGAGATAAAAAAAAAACTGGTCAAGTCTTGAAATTGACCATAGGAAATCCCATCTCAACACAAGGAGGAACTTCTTTCCTGTGAGGGTGGCAGAGCCCTGGCACACGCTGCCCAGAGAGGTGGTGGAGTCTCCATCTCTGGAGACATTCCAAACCCGCCTGGATGCGTTCCTGTGCAACATGCTCTGGGTGACCCTGCTCTGGCAGGGGGTTGGACTAGATGATCTCCAGAGGTCCCTTCCAACGCCCACCATTCTGTGATTCTCTGAGTCCTTGCTAGAGAGGGAAAGCTATCCATGGATGATGTTGAAAGTGTTAAAGGCATGTTTGCATGAACTGGGAAGAGCCCAGCTGGGAGCTGGTGGGTTTGGTGTAACTGTCAGACACAGGGCCAGATCCCCATATGCAGGGTAGGTGCACTCAGGAATATTAAATGCTTTAAAACACCTGACATGAAGAAGTTCCTGCCAGGGTGCTTTGGGATTCAGCTAAGGGCTCCCTCTTGCAGTGACTTTTGGTAATAGGCAGAGGAAAAGTGAGGTTGTAAGACTGGAGAAGGACAAGCAAAAGATGAGCCTTTAAAAAGGGTGAAGGAGCTGAATTAAGTTCTCTCAGCCTGATTCAACTGCTGGGAAAATGCCAGCACAAAAAAACAAACTCTTTGTGGGTACCTGGAAACAACACAGAAGTGAGGGATTTAAAAGAATCAAACTGGGGATTTATCAGAACCAAACTGAATTAAACCAATGCTGTTTTGCTCCTGCGGCAGCACAACGAACCCCGAGGATGTCGATGAGCCATCTGGGCATGGTGGAGCTTCTGCCACCGCCTCTCCTGTGCCGCCTGTAAGGGAACTGGGGAAACATGGAGACCTGGTGCGCCCACTGCACACCAGATGGGAGGCCATCATCCATGGTCTGAGCACAGGTCCACTGCCAAGCTGGGAGGACGGAGGAAGGTGGCTGTGCAGGGCATGTTGGGCTGCTGGCGCTTTCCCATCTATCCATTCATGAGATGGAGCAAAGAGCACCTGAATTGCCTTCATAGATGAGGCTGAGCAGGATGGTGACTCCAGTGCAGAATTGGAATTTAAAGTGAACTGAGCCGAGTCCAGGTTTTTTTACCTTTTCATAGGCTGCCATTCAATGGGAACAAGAGCCAAGATTCCCCCTGGGGCAGAAATGGCAGCTGCATGGTAGGGGCTGGGGAGCAGCTGGGGAGGTGGCAGTCCTCTGGAAAAGCTGTGGGGACGCTGGGGATCACAAGCTGGCTCTGAGCTGCCTCCAGCTCTGGGGCCACCAACAGCAGAAGGACATGGAGCTGTTGGAGCAGGGCCAGAGGAGGCCACGGAGATGCTGGGAGGGCTGGAGCCCCTCTGCTGTGAGGACAGACTGAGAGAGTTGGGGGGGTTCAGCCTGGAGAAGAGACGGCTCCGGGGAGACCTTAGAGCCCCTTCCAGTCCCTAAAGGGGCTCTAGGAAAGCTGGGGAGGGACTCTGGATCAGGGAGTGTAATGATAGGATGAGGGGTGACTTTCAAACTGAAAGAAGGTAGATTTAGATTGGATATCAGGAAGAAGTTCTTTGCTGTGACGGAGGTGAGCCCCTGGCCCAAGTTGCCCAGAGAAGCTGTGGCTGCCCCATCCCTGGAAGTGTTCAAGGCCAGGTTGGACGGAACTTGGAGCAACCTGGTCTGGTGGGAGGTGTCCCTGCCCAGGGCAGGAGGTGACACTGGATGGGCTTTAAGGTCCCTTCCAACTGTAACTGAATGGTGATTCTGTGATTAACTGGAGAAGGCTGATGGACAGGGGATGTTTCAAGAAACATTCAGGTGAGGCAGGGTGAAGGGGCAGGGGTGGCCATGCAGGGGGAGCAGAGATGATCATTGTGCCTTGAGCATGCACTGGGGGCTGGTTTCTGGGTCCAGCCTTGTCCTGGGATTCACCAAAAAAGCAAGCCTTGGGATTAAGGAACAACCTGCCCCTTTCTGTGCCTTACGCAGCAGGTTGGAAGCTCAAGCAGCATTTTGAAAGCCCTGCTTGTCTGTCCTGTAAAACAACTGCAGAAACTGCTTCTCCACTCAGCTTATCAGCTCGATGAGTGAAGTGGAGCAGAGTGACTGTGATTAAAAAGAGCTGTTTCGTGTTGCACACTATCACTGGCAGAACCGATAAGCTCGAGGATTTGATCTCATTCCAAAACTGTCACCTTGGTACCCACGGCAGAGCTGTAAATTCTGGGAAAAAGATCCTGGGAGGTGTGAGCAGTGGGCAGTGGAAACCCTTGGCATACGTGATGCAGCACTTAAGATTTTGGACAAAAAGCAATCTCTCACCATTTCAAGCAGCTGATCTCTTCCTCGACACTGGCAAGTCACTGCCAACCCCTGTGAGCGGAGACGTGCCCAGCTCATCGTCACAGGCTGGCTGAGCACCCGCCAGCGGCGCCGGACCCATTTCCTACAGATGCCTCAAAGTTCACGGCTCACAAGCGGGTAACCTTGACTCGCAGCAGGTTTTCCGTCACCTGCCCCGCTGGTTGTGTGATAGTGGATGTGTAATTGCAGCCCTGAGGATGGTGGGAGCTGGTCGCTGGATGGGATGAAAAGACAAAACTTGGTGGTTTCTTATCAGCTGTTTGCTCGCGCTTATCGCAATCAACTTGCTTGGATTTTCAGACCTGTAATTAACCTGTAGGTGAGCAGTTGTGTCTCCTGGTGCTAGTCCCTGTACAGTCTTTGTCAAATAAGATGATATTTTCCACTTTTGCAGGACATACTGAGATGCTGATTAGACCCGGTGCAGCTGCGAGGTGCCGGAGCGTGGCTGCTGGGGGGTAGCCAGCCCCAGCCGACGTCAGCACGTCACAGCCCGGTGGTGGTGCGACTGGCTCTCTGGCAGGGAGATGCTGCTGCTGGCACACGTTGGGCTGCAGGGTCTCGGGAGGAGAGAGGGCTGTGGCCGCTCCAGGGCTGGAAAGCCCCTTCCTGGGCAGTAAGCACCTCTCCAGGCTGGAAAGCCCCTCCTGAATCAGTGCTTCAGGTGAGCTCTCTCTGTTTATTTTGGAAGACAGACTTCTTCCACATGAGGGAGATTCAGACTGGCTCAAAACTTTTTTGTGTGCCATTCATGCACAGAAGCCTACAGGCATGGCCCTTTATGGTGCTCGGGCACTGCCTGTAAATCACAGCGGACAGTGAAGAGACAAAGAGCTGTTTTGTACCTGGTCCACGCTACTTCCCACACAACAGGTTCTCTCTCTATGTTATTTTGACTCTTTTTTTTTTTTGTCCTCTGACTGGAGCCTTTGTTTGAGTGAGGTCATACCTGGCTCTTCCTGTCGCCGTTGCCAGCACAGGTTGGCAGAGGTGTGATGTTGTCTGGGGTGATTTGAGAGTTCCCCGTCCTGTTCTCAGGGTGACAGTCAGCTGTGTTTCAGTGTCTAATGAGCTCAGCTGCTAACTGGCAGCTCATTCGAGAAAACATGGAGAACCAAACCCTTCCTCCCCGTTACAGGTGTTGCCACAGGAGAATATGACCCTATGCTCAAAAGAGGGCTGATGCTACGACTGGAGTCAGCATGTACAGAAAAGGCAGAAGGGGAAAGTCTCCAGAAGGGTCCTTCAGATAAATGAATTTTGGGTTGGGATCCCAAAGTTGATGGCAATGAAGGGGGTGCTGGGTGTGTGCTACAGGAACCGTCCAAGGCAGCTCACTGGCATCCTCCTTCTGTAGCTGTGCAGTGTGAGAGAGTCCAATTCTAGCAAAATTAAGGGGGAGGGTGAAGGTTTGGGACCTGCAGTGGCCAGCTGAGAAGTGAGGCATGAAAATGGGAGATCCTAGCCTTGAAAGATGTTTGTGAAGCATCACCAAAGCAAAAGCACATCCGACAAAGGGGTGTCATGTAGCCAGTGACACACTTTTCCCCTCCTATGCCACTGCATGGGGCTCATACCCCAACTTCTGTCAGTGCATTGGCTTCACAGCTCACTTTCCTCTGGCTTTTGCATGGGGAACTGCATCTGTGTGGCAATTCCTGCCTGTGGCCGGAGCTCCTGCACGCTGGGTAACTCCTGCTGAGGAAGGACAGATGCAACATGGCATGAGGAGTGATGGACAGGTACAGGACAATAAGCTATTGAACAGGGATGCCCAAACCCTTAGCCCAAGCATGTTGAAGGAGCTAATTCTGATGCTAGCAGGGACAAAGCTTTTGCAAACAGGGTCCCCCATGTGTATGGCACAGCCATGCTACCCACGGGGCTGGTCTGAGGTCCACCGGTGCCGCCGTGCTCTGCAGCGATTCTGTACCGGGGCCAGGACACGTGTGCATGTCCTCCATGAATGGGAGCAAATGTGAATGAAAACAAGACAGGGGAAACAAGGATGTTATCATCTGCTGTCATTTCCCCGGAGCCTTCCTGCTCACAGGACGGCTGCTCAGGGCGGCGAGCCCGACGGGGGAAGGGGATGCTGCTCAGCGCAGCGACTTGGCACCAGTGCAACAAGTGGAAAACTGAATGCGAGTAACGCTGACAGCCAGTTAAACTGCCTCCTCCTGCCTTTCTCTCCCAGTCAGGAAGGAAGTAGGTTATTTTTAAATCTGGGGCCCAGGTATGTAACTCTACCTAATGCTTTTTCTCATGTAAAAGAAGATGGGAAGTGATATGGTATCAGCTGCGGTTCCCACACTCCCTCTATACGTACTTTCTCCCCGCAACCCGCTTACCCCAGAAAGCTCAGCACCTCAAGCACTGCTCTAGATAACACTTGGGGTGATGGCTGACCCAGCAGGGCTCTGGTCATAGTGGAGACGGCACTGATTGTGGCAGGTCAGTCAATGCTATTGAGCTTTTCTGAGCATGTCACGCAGTGAAACGTGGGGCACACACACATGTCCATCAGCTGGCTGGACTGGCAGAGCTGGTGGGTTCACCCAGCCCTGCATCCACATCCCATAGGGATGAACATTTATCTCCTGATGTGGGCTGGGTCTGCCAGGTCCACACATCCCTCCCATGTGCCAATCTGGTCTTATGTCAATGTGCCTCACCCCTACCTGAGTGTCAGGGCACTGATAGACCTCCGCAGCCCTGAGCAGCCTCACCTGCAGCCCTATTTGGGGTCATCCCGGGAGCTGCACTCCTGACACTGAGTCACAAGGGGTGACAACGTGATGCCCTGCTGAGCACAGCCAGATCTGCTCCAACCAATGTGCAGCCAACACCTCTGTCAATGCAACCTCAAACTTCTCTGCAAACGCGTTCCAGAAGGGGCCGGGCATCCCCTGCCCAGAGCGCGTCCCCAAGCTGGCAGCAGGAGGCAGGGGCTGTGCGGGGCAGCTGTGGGGGCTGGCATTGAGCAAAAGCAGATGTGCCTGAGATGCTCTGGGCGGGAGGCGCTGGCAGAGGCACAGAACACCGCGCTTGGAACAGGGAGCTGGAAAAGCGTTTTCTTGGACAGACTCCTCCTTGTCTCTCGTAGCAACACTGTTTATTTGGAGGCGTTGGGTGTGCAGCCTCCAGGCGCCCGCTCTGCCTCTCTGGGAGGCAGCAGCACTGCCAGAGCTGCCCCGGCGTGGGGTGGTTGGTGGCACAGTAGCTCACCGCGTCTGCCACGGGACAGGCTCATCCCAGAGCAGCCTGACCTGCACGGCTGGTTTTTGGGGATTAGAGGCAGGGTATGACTGAGCCCTCTTTCGCCGGCTCCTGCACGTCCGGAGATCACCGGGTGAGCGCGACCTGCACGGGGACAGCTTTCTCCTTGAGGGACTTCTCTATGAAAGAGGAAGTTGTCTTGAAATAACTCCGGCGCTTCCCTTTTTCATTTTGCAGACTTTGAAGTGTGCTGCAGAGCCCAGCAGCAGCCCCGCCGCTCTCCCGGCACCCACCGACCTTCTGGACGGGCAGAGCGGACCCCACAATGACTCCTCCGGGACCCCACTCTGCTCCCTTGCGCTGGATGGGACCTCGGGTGCAGGTGTGACCCACCGGGCTCCCTGGTGCCTGCCCTGGAGAAGCAGGTAAAGTCCTGGAGGGCAAGTTGCTCCCGGCTCCGTGCATGGGGAAAGGCAGAGCTCATCCTCTCTCTTGTCTTCTCCCTGCTCCTCTGAGGGGGACCTGCTGCTCTGCTGGCCCCCAGTGCTGTGCTTTTACTGGGGAGGGCTTTCTGTCTTAGAGGCTGGCCGTGCGGGCACGAGTGCTGCACCCCTGCGGGTGAAAGACCCTGCAAAGCCCCTGAACGGGCTGGGTTTGGTTTCCTTTCTCAGGGTGAATTAGGGTAGGAGGTACCAACAGTGCTGGAGAAGAGGAACGTGTCGCTTCTCTGCGGGAAGGGAATATTTGTGTACGCTTCCCCGGCTGCATCCTGGTGGGAAAGACAGGGTTTTCCCGGGAGCCTGTCCCAGGGAGGAGCATGGGGAATTTGCTGCCTGCATCCCCGGGGCAGCTGCGGGTAGTTTGGATGTTGCTACTTCCCTGGGCCTCGTTCACAGCCGCCGGCGGCTCGTGGCACACGCATCCCTGAGCACAGACAGCCAGCGGCTGCTCGCTGCGTGGCAGATGGGGCACGCAAGTCCCCTCACTGACTTGGGGCTGTTTCAGCAGTAACTCACACTTATCCATTTCGCTCTGTGTGAAACAACTCCCAGCCGCAAGGAACGGAGCCACCTGCCCACAGCTGCTCCCGGCCATTGCCACTATTCCCCTGGCATTGCTGGGGATACCCCCCTCCCGGCTCCTTGCCCTCCTTGCTCGTGCATCCAGCCCTGGGGAGGCTTTGCTGTGGGTTTTGCTGCAGCCCGGGGGTGGCACATGCTCCGGCGGCAGCTCTTTGAGCAGTCGTGTGGCTGCCTGGCTTCCCCTGCCTTTGGCCTGGGGCCTTCTCGGTCCCTTGGGAGCCCTGAGCACTGCAGCAGTGACATGGCAATAAACAGCGATGGCAGTGGCGATAACGAGGAGAGCGTGGCGGCCCTGTCCAGAAAGGAAACAAAAAGGGGAGTGCTTGTGGCCTGAGGTTCAAAAAAATGTAGATGGGCCAGTTTTGTAACAGGCAGGTTTTTAGTCCTCCTCCCTCCCATGCCCTGTTGAGTATTTTCCTCTGTGTCCTCTGGCAGCGTCCTCTGGCTGCATCAGAGGCACCGAGTCTGAGCCATCGCACCCTGACCCATCACCTCCCTGGGGTGCTCTCGCCTTCCCATGGGAGCTCTCTGAGCGTCTACGCAACTTAGCAGCAGTTTTTCTTTCTGTCTCCTGACAGAACACAGAAACAAATTCCTCTGGGCTCCAAGGACTGATTTATCACCTCTGAGTATTACACAAACTTTTAGGTGTGTACTTGTTTGGTACTTTGGTTGTGGAGTGAGTATGTGGCTCACAAGGCTTTCTCAATCAGGTTTTGAGTTCCTCTGTGGATGGCCCAAATCCATGAGACATTAATGCAGCCTTCACAGCTAGGGTCCTACTGAACATCTGAAGGTATGTCCTGCATCTGCAATGGAAGAAAATGATGTGGGTCAGTCTGGTGAAATATATGGCCTGCCTCTGCTCTGCCACAGGAATCTGTTCAAACAGCACAGCTTTGTCTCAAACATTAATTCCACCCGAGGAAATAGCTTGAGCTGTTCTGGCAAGAACCTGGGCTTGCTGCTCGCAGCAGGCACCGGCCTCCGCAGGGCTCTGCCCACCAGCCATGAGATGCTGGGACTCCAGCTCTGGCACAGGACTGTCCTGACATCAGCTATTGGAGACCTGCTGTGAAGATCAGCTGTGATGGTGTTTCCACCCCAGAATCCCTTGGGTTTGGTTCTTTTAGTCCCGTTTCCTAAAGAGACAGAGCTATGAGGCTTCATTTTTTGTTGCCAGTCCATCATTCTGGGGTAGCCCATATTCCTGGCTGGATGGCCCCAAATCAGAAAGAGAAGACTTCTTGGCACAGGGTGAGTTGGCACAGGGCAGCTAGCAATGGTTTTACGGGAGTTTCCTGGACCTTATGGGACAGCATGTTCAGGTCGTTGTAGGACAGAAACATTGCTTTCTTTTTTGCTACAAAAATAAAATAATCTCTGCTTCACAGAATGGCTGTGGGGGAGGCGACTGGCCACTGTTCCCCATTGCCAGGCACCAACTTGCACATCCCCTTTGGGGCAGCTTCCAGTTTCTCCTTTGTGCTCAGATGGTTTCCCTCCGGGAGACCTGTGAAGGCTTTCTCAGAGTCTGCTTTTCTGCACAAAGTCTGCTTGTGTCAGATGTGGTCTCGCTCCACCGGTGACAGGGACCTTGATGTAAAACCTGTCTGTGGCCCCTTTGGCAGGGGTTGCCCTGTGCACACTCCCACTGGGATATACCAAATTCCCACCTCCCCACCACCTTCTGATACATGGGGTGGGCACAGCCACTGTTGTGGCATGGCCATAATGACCTTTCATCTGTCACCTTCATACAGGTTTGTGGCCGGCGGTTGGGATGTGGGTGACAGCAGCAGCAGTACCGCTCTCCAGCATCCCCTGTGTGCCCAGCCTCAGCAGGGATTTGACAGAGGGGCGCTCTGATTTTCACACGAAATGAGAGCTCCTCCACTCCAAGTGTTTGGGAAAGAGCTGACCCAAGAGGACTCTCATTTTGGTTGTGTCCAGCTTTCCTAATGCAGACCACATCTCCTACCCAGGCTCTCAGGAGTTGAATTCCCAGTTGCTTTCTTGCTTTTGTGAGCTTTGCTGGTGTTAATGGCTGCTCTGAAGGCAGATGCTGTGTTGGTTGAGTCATGTCTTTCTATTTTGAGGTGCGACATGCCTTGAAGACAGCACCGTCCATCAAACATGGTTTGGGCAGGGAAATGCTGTTGTGAGTGATCTGTGCTGGGACAGGTTTTGCTTGTGAGTCTCTGGTGTGATTCTTTGGTCCAGACTGGTGTTACTTGGGGGGGTGTTCATGGTCCTACTGAAAGCAGTGGTTCCTGTTGTTGCCCGTACCATGTAATTAAATCTCATTATTATATACTCACCCCTTTCTTGCTAAGCTGCATCTCTCTGTGCTCCATGTTAGCCCTGTCAGCAGTTGTCACGTTGTTCGTTCCCCACTGCCAGAGCAATGCCATGAGCACATCACTGGCCTGGTCATCTGCTGACAGCAGGGGAAGGTGCCATCACAACACGCTGGGGTCACTCTGGCTCTGGTCACCCTCCTCTGTGACCTCCCAAGGCCATGGGCAATTGCTCTGTGCCCTCCATGAGCCACGGTGGCCTCCCCTCTGCTGTTGGGCAGATGTGGCCACCTCAGCACAGGTTCCAGCAGCGGCTGGGTGGGAGCTTCTCCACCATGGAGGGGAGCAGCACTGTGTCCCTGCGCAGAGCCGGGCACTCAGATGCCATCACATCACCTGGGGAGAAAAGACCTAAGTTATAAAGAGCATTGGATTCACCACTGGGGCTTCTGGATACAGGTACACCCGTGGTGGTCCCTTATGGTCTGATCTCCAGATTGTGCCCGTGATAAGGCAAGGCAGGTGGGCACCATGTGCTACCACTGGCCGTGCTGCCGGAGCACTGCAAGGAACGGCAACGTGACATGGTCGCAGCAGCTCAGCCGTGTTCAGGAGCTCCTGCCCGAGCACATCTCACTGCAGCCCAGAGGGAGCTGCTTTGCTCCACTGCACGAGGCGCTGAACACACCCTGAAACTGCTGTTTAAACCCCGAATTTCTTTGCAAGGGATAAAGGATTTGCTGTCAACACAAAACCGCTTGCTCCCAGCTGGGGACACAGAGCATGGGAACAGAATCATAAAATCATAGAATCATGGAATATGTTGGGTTCGAAGGGACCTCTAAAGGCCATCTAGTCCAACCCCCCTGCAGGCAGCAGGGACATCTTCAACTAGATCAGGTTGCTCAGAGCCTCATCAAGCCTGGCCTTGAATGTCTCCAGGGATGGGGCCTCCACCACCTCTCTGGGCAACCTGTTCCAAGGAAGGGGCTGCACCAGCAGGGACGGTGCTGGTGGAGGCACCATGCGAGGACGGTGCTGCTGGGCGAGCGGGGCTGTGGTGGCAGGGAGCAGCTGTGCCATCCCACAGCCCCTTCCGCATCCCTGCCTGGCCTCTCCCAGGCTGGTCACCTTCGGGAGCCTGAGCTCTGCCCGCTTTTGTTTCCCCCTCAGGTGGACAGCACTTGCCCGGGCTGCTTGCACCAGCAAACCTGGCAGCAGTTTTCAAAACATGCTTATTTTTTCCCTCTGATTGTTTTTTCCAAAGCCGACTCTGGGAATGGAAAGAGATGCTAAATCTAAAAAGCTGATGCTTCCGGAAAACTCACTTCTTTCCTTAGAAAGAATGAAATGTGACGTTGGCGAGGAAGTCTCCAAAGAGTCGTTAGTGTCCAGGAAGCCACTTGACTTCCATGCCAGCTTTAGGAAAGGGCTTCAGGGCTCATTCAATCCTGATGGGCAGATGAACGTCCGCTGCAGAGGGAGCTGTGAAGGTGTTTCATTAGTGAAACGGCTGTAAGCCGTTCTCGCCTTCTCCCTCCATGGGCATGAGTCTGCTGGCAGGGACGTGCCTTGCCAGAGCAGGCAAGCGGCGCAGCAAGGTGTTGCTGGAAAGCAGAGTCTGAGCTTGAGATGCGTTTCCTTGGCAGTGGGAGCCCGAGGGAGAGCATCTGGTTTCATATCAGAGCTGTCTGAAACCACAAGCCCTGCCAGGTTTTGAGCTGAAACTGAAAAAGCAGTCCAGAAGGGGAGCTCCAAGGCTGGTCCACAGCATGCGTGGTCCCCCTGCCTCTTCTGCAGGTCTCCTCCACCCCAGCAACCTGTCCGAAGGGGGCCAGAAATGAGGCAGGTGATCTTTATGTGGTTTTTTGAGATTCAGAATGAAAGTTTTGCTTTAGTTTTCATTTTAACTGAGACACTTTGCTCTGGGGCAGCTGAGGTAAGGTGAGATGGAGCCAGACCCTGGCCTCGGTGTTTATCCTTAGCCATGGTACAGGTCCTGGGCAGTGAGGAGGGGCTGGCGGCTGGAAAGCTGCATTTGTCCTGTTTTCCTCCAGCTGGGCTGGAGGTCGGGATCAGGGCCAAAACCAGCAGCGGCTCCACTGGCAGGTTTACGCGGTTTAAGAGGAAGGTCCAAACAGGGTGTCAAACTTACCTCTGGTGGACTCCCCTGGATGATTTTCCTGCAGCATCAGCTTGTCATGGCGTAAGCAATGACGCTGGGTCCAGAAGAGTAATTGCACAGCGTTTTGGGAGCGGTCGGCTGCAGTTTTGAGCAGCCCAAAGGATGCAATGTCAAATACTTGGGTTAGCTGGGGTGAAAACGGCCCTTCAACTCACATGGTGAAGAATTTACCCCTTTGGCTCACATTTGATACTTGTGCTCCAGTCGCTCTTCCCAGAGCTAAAAGGAAGCGTGGGCTGGGCAGCCACCCCGGCGCTTTGTAACATTAGACGGAGCCGCCGATGTGCTACTTTCATAACCCATCTCGCTCGAAGGCAACTGCAGGGAGAAGGGGGAGGGCAGCGTGGGAGGGGCAGTGAATTTTGGTCTCTGCTCCACAGGACATCTGTCACCTCATGACAAAACGCCGCAAGCATACGTGCCCATGTGTCTCCCCTACAGCTGAGCACCCACCACGTCTCCCCTCAGGACACTCTGGCACTGAACACCTCGCTCGCCGTTGCCAATGGTATTTGTACGATCCTTCCTTGTACAGGGAGCAAGGCGGGGTGTCCCCTGCAGGAAAGGGAAGAGGTGGGATGGGGGTGGTGGGATGGGGTGGAAGGGAGAGGAGGAGTGTGGCCGGGGGAACAGCTTTCCATACTTTGTTCCTGTGTAATACGCGGGTTTTTCTTTGTAAGCGTCTGTAGTCGAGCTGATAAACAACCACAGGAAACCTCAGAGGCACTCGTGTAGTGAATTGGTAACTAAATACAGGGCTGCAGAAGGCGTGGAGAGACTGGCTTTGGAGCGGGACTAAATATAACTTGTAGAAAGCGAGCGTGTGCTGGGCACCAGGGGCTGACGTCCCCCAGGGCTGGCTGTGGTCAGCGGAGCTCCAGGTAATGGCAAGAGGGACCCAAGCCAGGGTGTGCTGGGAGCGGAGGGTGCCCAGGCATGTTGGAGAGCTGGGGGTCGGCGCGACCGAGCTTCCCAAGGGAGGCCAAACCTTTGCTGCTGGCCTAACTCCCACTGCCAAAGGGTTTGGGTTTAGGTTTTCTTTCACAGCTTCAGATATTTCTGCATTGCTCAGTCTGTGTCTCATGCATTTCACCTAGTCTGGGGGTTTTGGTTTTTAGTGATTTCCGTCACTTGAGACATCAGTGAGACAGAGCAGCAGGTCTTCTGGGGACGCTGTGCGCCCCCGTGTTGAATGTCTCCAGGGGACAGCCTGAGTCACTTCTCTCCACTGAGTATGGTGGGGTTGAGATGACTCATGTGGATGGACACATCTCCATCCTTCTGCTATGGGATTTTCAATCTCACCCCATCGCCCCCACATACTGAGGGCTTAAAAAGGACTGAGCTTCAACTCCTGCTGTGGATCGGAGCTAAGAGGGAAATCTCCTTTTCTTGGGACAGGGATGTGCTTTTCTACAGAGCCAGACTGTTCCTCCGGCAGGTGCACTGGGCTGGGGAGGCAATCCCATTGCTGTGTCACGCGCTTGCTGGGAAGTTCACCTGGCTGGGCTTTGTCGTAACAATCAGGAGAATGGAACAGACTGGGGGAGCTGGGCTGCTGTGGGGTGGGACACAGCCCAGGTGGCCTCCTGGGACTCAGCTCTGGTCCTGGTAAGGTTGGATTCTCTTGCAACTCATAGAGGCTCATGGGTGTTTGCTGTCAGGGTGTTGGCAGCACTTCTGAGAATCCCCCAGTGCCCTCAGTGGCGAGGCCATGAGGGTGCCATGCCTCACTCAGACCGTCTCTGCTCAGGGGTGCCTGGAGGCTGGTGGCCAGGTGAGCCCTCCGCTGGCATGGAACCACGTAGTGCTGAGCCTGATCCGGGGCCCTTTGGGACTGCAGGTGATGTAGCCTGACACCTGTAAGGGTGCTAGCTCATATTGTAATTAACCTAACAAGGTCTGAGTGAGCATGGCTTGTCCTTCATGGAGGACAAGAGCAGCCAATACAGGTCTCTGCATGCGGTCAGGACCGATGACCCTACAGGCACCAATGACCTTCTGTCTGTACAACATGGTGGTGCCCACCCAGACATAGCTAGGACCCCCCAGACACATCCAAAAAAGCAAACAGGGTAACGTGTGATCAGTGGAAACCTTTTGACAGTGTCTTTGGTGTCTGTCCTCCTAATGACCAGTCCTTGGAGAAAGGAGAGGGCATCGGTGTGGTCTCCCCACCATGCCTCCCTGGCTGTAAGCACCGTGGAGGGGACAGCCCTGGAGGAAGGTGACTATTTCTTTGTGCAGGCCTGGGCCAGAGCATGACAGAGATGGGGAACCCCTGCTTAGGAACAACAGAGTGAGCGCTGGTGGGATGGAGAGGTGAGGAGGGAGGCAGACAACTGGAGGATCCCAGCCCCAGTGGCCTCTCCTCTAAATGGGACTGCACTTAATTCTGTATTAGCTCAGCCAGTGTAGAGCAGCCATCACAAACTGTTCCCGACCTCCGGGTCCCCATTAACTGCTGCCCTGCAGAGGAGGAATGCTGAAGATGGGTTTATGGGGTGCTCAGCACCCGATGCTCAGGCAGGTCCTGCTCATGCTGTCTCCAGTGCCCTGGTAGTTTGGAAAAGGAGGATGAGGCTGTGAAGCCATCGTCTTATCTGCCAGTTTCCAGCACGAACTGTACTTTCAATGCAAAGTTCTTCATTTTTAAGAATATAACTAGATGGTTCCCACAACTACCCCAAAGTCTTGGGAAAGGTGGCTTTTGAGTCACTAAGGGTTTTTCACCAAAACCCTCATAGTTATTGAAAACTGAAGGGGGGAATGCGACTTCCCTTCTCGCCCTTCCTTTTTAATTTTTTTCTGCAAATGAAACAAAATACAGCTGATGCCATGGGTATTTTAAGAATTGCAGAGAGGAAGCAAGGATTTGCAGCTCTGCAAAGAAGTGGGATGAATGCAGAGAAGACTCTGGTCTTGCTGAGCTGGCAGACAGCAAAATAACCAGTTACGGGATGAAATGTGTCTCACGTCTGCTGCAGGGAAGGGAAGAGATCCAAGGGGGGAGGAGGGGGACAGAAAGCGGAGAAGCCCTCGCTGGCGTGGATCAGGGAGCTGAGCGGCTGCTACCTCTCGCTGGCACTTTTGCAGGGCTTGCTTTTATGCCCTGCACCGTCATATTTCCCCTCGGCTCATCTGTCGTCTCCCCGCGGTTCGTTGGGGCCTGTGAGCCCTTCCTGTTCCTGGGTAGAAAGCTTGTGGTCACTGGTGAGCGCAGACACATGCACAGCAAGCCCAAGCAAGCCCTGTCCACGTTCGGCAGCGCTGTGCGTGGACTCTGGTGTGGATGACGCAGGGATCGCTACTTCGCCGCCTGGCTCCCACCTTGGCTGAGGAGCTGATGCCCTTCATCTGCGCCTGATCCCTCGCCGCCTCCTCCCTCCTCCTCCTCCTCCTCCTCACAATGTGGCTGCTGGGATGGTCCTGTGCCCTGAAGGGAGCCGTGATGTTGGGAGCTGGAAGGATGCAAGGGAAGGTGAGTGCAGGTCTGGGACAGGGTCCTTCCTTGCATGGTGCCCCTCACAAGGGGGACGGTGCGGGGCCAGGCTGTGATGGGGGATCCTGTCCCCAGCCCTCAGGGGAGCAGGGCAGCGGTTCCCAGGCGTAAGGTCTGAGTTAGTCCTCCAGGCACTAGGGACTGGTGCAGAGTCCCTCCCCAGAAATGGGGACAGCATCGCTCAATTTGTGCCAGGGATCGGTCATTTTGGGAGAGACGAGGCAGGCAGCAAGGGGACTGTCTGTAGCGGGGGGGTCTGATGCCTTGTGCTCCCCTTCCTCCTGGGACTGTGCTGATGCTTGCTGTCAGCAGCAACCCCAGTCTGCTGCGCTGGGGTGTGGGGATGGGGCACAGCTGATGCTGAGGGACCAGTTCTAGAGGCACCCTGAAGTCCCCTTGGCTGAGAGCATCCCTGCCCAAGACACCAGGCCAGCAGTGCAAAGCTGGGAGAGGGGACCTGGACCCCTGGGTGAGAAGGGAGGGCTGCAGCGCAGCTCAGACATCTCTCTTTGCCTGCCGTCCCCACGCAGCGTCTGAGCAAGGTCTGGGCATGGGGGACCCCCTGGATGGCTCACAGCACGTGGTGGGTCAGGGCTTGATGGGCACAAAGTGCAAAGGGTGGCTATAACCAGGGTCTTCATCCTCATGGCCTGTGACCAGAAGGAGTGGCAATGGCAAACAAGCCAGCAGGAGGGGACTTGTCTGTGCAGGAAGAGGATGCAGGGACATCCTTCTCCATCTTCTCCAGGGAAGGAGTAGTCCCAGCACCACAGCATCACATCCTGGTGTTTCGCACCTGGTGTCTCAGGGGATTTATGGTTGCCGTGTCCTGGGAACAGCCTGGCAGGTAGAGGTGGACAGGATGGGTGTTGGGGACTGATCCTGTCTCAGCAGGCTGAGCAGCAGCCTGGTGCAGTGACAGTTAATGCCCCAGGTTTATGGGTGCCAAAAACACTCACACCATGGTGTGTGCCTACAGTTGCACACATCCTCTGCTAAAATGCCTTTTCACCCAAATCAGCAGCTCTAAGTGTGTCATTGGAGCTTCAGCTGGTTATTGTGTACCTGTAGTGACACATGGCTTCTAGGTGGTGTTTGGAACTAGATGGTCTTTAAGGTCCCTTCCAATCCAAACCATTCTATGATTCAAGGAATCTCTCCTGACAGGTGATGGGCTTCATCCCTTATGGTCACCCTCTGCCCGGAGCAGCATCACTGCCGGGGCAGGGACTGGCAGTCTCCTTCCCAAGGGTGCATAGGCTGGGGTTTTGCTCCCTGCCTCTCTCCGCCCAGCCAAAGAGGTGCCGAGGTCAGATCATCTGGCATAAATTGGCCTGGCATCATTAATGCCACTCAGAACCTCCCCATGCACCTCGGGGAGCAAAGGCTCTGTGCAAAGGCTGAATTTAGTCCTTGGTTACAGCACAGGCTCTTGCATCTTCAAAGCCTTCCTTGTCCTGTTACTGGGTTTGGATTTGTGTCAGGGTGATTCCAGGGCCAGCTGCTGTCGAGAAAGTCCTGGTGAAGCCCAGGAGGGAAGGGCAGGCAGCATCCCCATCTCTCATGGCTGGAGAGGGCAACTGTGGTCCTGCCATCTGAACTGCTCCGAACTGTGGCTGATGCTGGTCAGCTCTTCCCATCCTCAGCCCTGCATCCCTCCTCCTCCTCCATTGGTAGCTCTGGTACCCTCAGCCTCAGGGAGCAAAGCAGACAGAAAATGTCCCCAGTGAAAATGGGTGATTTTCTGCTCATTTAGGTCCCTGTACTGGTTATGGCTGGGCCAAGCAAGAAGCAGTAGCTGGTGCCTGGCAGGAACCAGGGTGACCCCAGTCTTCCTCCCCAGCCTGTTTCTATGTATATCATTTCATGCCTCTTCTCATATGACATTTACCTGTCCTCCTGCTGATGGTGAGACTGGACTCTGAATATGCTGGGGACCAGTTTTTGGCATTTTATGTTGACTTTTCTTCCGAGACCCAAGTGCTTAGAGCAGGCAGGTGGACTATGGATTCAACATCTCCTTGTGAACGGTGACGAAATTCTTTGCTGTGAGGGTGGTGAGCCCCTGGCCCAGGTTGCCCAGAGAAGCTGTGGCTGCCCCATCCCTGGAGGGGTTCAAGGCCAGGTTGGACAGGGCTTGGAGCAACCTGGTCAAGTGGGAGGTGTCCCTGCCCATGGTTGGAACTGGACGATCTTTAAGGTCCCTTCCAACGTAAACCATTCTATGATCTATGAAAGCCAGCCCTTTTTAAGCAGATGGGTGAATGGAGAACCGAAGTTTCTCAGGCAGGAGGAGCTCACGCCACTCTGCCCCATTGAGCCCTTTTCTAAATCTGGAAACCAAGCTCTGGCACACAGGTTCCACGTTTGGTCATCAGCTCCCCTCCCACGCTCGGGCAGGTAGGATGCGGATGTGGAAAACCACCGACGCAATTAGCAGCAGGCTGCGTTTCGCTCTGTCGGGAGGCCTCCCCGAGCCCCGCAGCAGGCTGCAGCCCGAGCTGCTCTGCTCCGCACAGGCACCGTGGGTCTCCCACGGCAGCAGGGACACCAGCGCTTCTCCCAGCAGGAAATGTCATTTTGAGAACCGCAGTGCCAACCAGCTCACTGGCTGTGTAACGCTGCTGTACAGTATTTGGTGCTCTTACACACGATTAGGAGAATCATTCACTTTCCTTTTGTAGGGATTCAAGAGGGTGACAGGTAATTTCTGAGAGTAGGAGGATTAATTGATGTTTTCCTCCTCTGGCCCAGATGACAGCAGACCAGGAGTCATGTCCTATCTCTGCCTGTAGAAGCAAAGCCCCGATTGCCCGCAGACGGACGGTGGACATGTGGTGCAGGCTGTCAGCGCTGCGGTTAGCCGTGGCTGGGGCAGGAGAGCATCCTTCCCCTGCTCAGCGCTCTGCACCCAGGCTGCTGAGCATCCCGGGGAGGCATCTCATGCCTGGCTAGGGGTGGCTGCTTGGGCACGGGGGGGAAGGCAGGAGGTTGTGTCACAGGCAGGGACAACATGTGGGCAGCACCGTAACTCACCTGCTGGCAGAACTGCTGCCATCAGCATGGAGGGAAGAGGGGGAAATGGTTTGGTGACCTTAGGAGACACCCTCTGCCCTGCTACGCACCCCTGGGCGGTCACCACAGAAGAAAGGGCATGTCCATCACCGCAGCAGTACCCATGTGCTGCAGAGATGCGATTCCAAGGTTGGTATCAGGGATCCAGCTGAGCCAGAGGAGGGTTGGCATCTCCTCCCTGCTCCCACCCCTGGGCCAAACTGCCTGCCCGCTGTGCAAGCCGAGGCAGGGGTGTTGCTGTAGGAAGTCCCCGTCCTGCAGAAGGACCCCTGTCCTTGCCTCCCTTCTCCTCTCCATGGCCAGGAGCTGCCCTGGCGGCGCTGCTGCTCGGCGGGCGGTGGAAATCCGCCATGGTGGCTGGGCGCCAGGTCTTGTTATCCAGCCCCAGGGCCAGAAAGAAAGGTCACACAGATCTGGGGTGGGTTTTGAAAACTTCACTTGCTGCAGGAAACCTTTAATGAGCTTCTGAAAGCTGCCGAGAGCAGGATGCTCAAGTGGTGCATGGCAGGGGCGTTCCCGCACGTGTCCATCCATCTCCCCCTGCAGCCGCAGAGTTGTTGGGTTTGGTGATGGATGTTTACAGATTTAGGACCTACCTGGATAGAGCTAGGTCCTAAATCTGCAAATTAAAGAGGGGAAAATCCTAAATAGAGCAAGGACATGAGCAGGAGCATGGGCTGATGGCCTGGCTGTGCCTGGGGGGATGCGGAGGACTGACGGGGCTGCTCTGTTATTGCTGCCTGTGCCGGTTTGGGGCTGCTGGAGGTGAGCTCCCTCTTATCAGCCACAAATCTGAGTGTTTCAGGGAAACCATAGAATTCAGAGCTGTGGGCTGGGGTTTTTTCCATCCCTCAAGGCAAGAAGAGAGGGCAGAACCTGCAGGCTGGAGAAGCCTCAACGTAGAAATGCTGAAAGCAGTGCTACAGCTCGCTCTGCGGCTGCCGCTGTGCCCGTGGGTGGGAAGACAGGAGAGGGCAATGCACTGGGGGGATGCTGCCTCCCGTGGGTGCTGTGGGGGGGCAGGACCACGGAGGACTGGGACCAGGGGCCGGGAGGGACCCAGTTGCGGGGTGGATGGCTGCAGATGAGCATCTCAGCGGCAGTATTTCACGTAGAAGATGCTGGCGCCTCCTCTGCCCTGTGCCGGCTCCCCAGCCTGCTTGTGGTCCTGTCAGGGGGAAATCTCCCTTCCTTCCTCCTCAGGTCTTGGGATTATTATTTTTTTTCCTCTTTCTTTGGAGAAAACAATGCTTGAGGGTAAGGGAAGCTGGCCAGCTCCAGGCTGGCTTCCCTCTGCAGCGTAACTGGCTCTCGAGCTTTCCTTGAGGTTTGTTTCTCCGGGATGCTGGATCAGGGTGGCAGCAGATCAGCGCACCAAGTGTAGAAACCTCATGGAAAATTGGGACCTTTTTTTTCTTTATTTTTTTTTTTTCCTTTTCTGGTTGGACTTTGCATTTCAGTCTCAGCTTGACTTACCCTGAACATCTCTTCTTAAATCCTGGGGAGGAGAAGGAGAAGGAGAAGGATCCTCCCCTGCTTGACAAAGCTGATGCTCATCCCTGGGGGCCTCCTGGCTTTGGGGGCCAAGTGCTCAGACGGGTTCAGCTTCAAGCTGAAGCCTTCTCCAGCAAAACACAGCCCCTGAGACATGCTGTGGTCACCCTTAGGGGGTGCCAGCCATCCTCCACCCTGGGGTCCCGTGTCCCCATTGTCCCGGTGGCTTTGTGCTCCCCCCAAGGCTGATACTGATCGCCACCACCAGCCTGAGCCTGCCCTGTTTTTTCCAGGCGAGACACAGGATCCAGGGCCATGCCCGTGTGGAGTGAGGAGCAGCTGCAACCTCGTCGCGTCGCCACAGACACCCTGTGGCCGCCGTGCCCACCCCCTGCCGCAGACCCAGCCCGGCCATGGAGAGCACAGGTGGGTGATGCCGAGCCCCACCCCAGGGTGCTGGGGAAGGGGGGTCCCAGACAAATTAACCCGCCTCATCCACCTCCTTGTCCCTCCAATAAAACATGTGGGTATCTAAGGAGGATTGGCTGCCGCGGGGCAGACCTTGCCCTTCACAAGATGTTGGCAGAACACACAGAGTAGGTGGGAAATAAGGCACGAAGCAACGGAGGGGCAACCAAAAGATTTGCTGTAGAGGGGTACTTTGGAAGCACCAGGTCTGGCAACCATTCACATTTGAATTTTAAAGCAGTTTTATTGTATTTTTTTTTGGTGTCCATTTTTTTCCCCTCCATCTGTGTTTTATTTTTCACGCTGTTTCACAAGGTGGTGGTGGTGGTCTCCCAGCACCCCGGGGTCAGGATATCAATGCTGAAATGTCTTTTCTTTTCTCATTTCTAAGCCGCTACTCTTTGTCGCTCGTAGGTTGAGACTGTTTTTAGATCAAAGTGCCTCTTGTTTGTGTTGGAGCGAACACTTTGCTGCTCTGCTCCTCATGAAGAAACCTCAGCAGATCATGACCGTAGTCACTTTGATTTAGAAAAAGAGGACAGTTTTTATATCGGTGCTCAGGAGAAACTTCCCCTGGTAATCAAAAACATACACAAATGAACAGGAAATTTCAAATAGTCCATTATTGTGTAATTCCCTAGTGCAAAACCAATGAACATAGCAGTGAAATTGAGGAGCTTTACAAAATCACTGGAGAGAAAACAAAAAGGAGAGAAATCACAAATTTCCAAAGCAAAATTTTTACATTTCCCCAAATGACACTTCCAAAATGAGAAAAAAAAAAAAAAAAAAAAAAAAAACATTTCAAAGGGCATTTTTGCACTGCAGTTTCTCCCTGCGTTGGTATGATGGCATGAACTGTGCTGGCAGAGATGGGGCTGCCCGTGTCCCACACACAGCTTCACCAGCATGTGTGGATAGTTGTGGACCCGAGTGTGTGGTTGTTTTCTGACATAGCTTCGACCGAAGCCATGGCAGTGGGTATGCCTCTGCAGAAGAAGCCTGAATTGAATAAACCCTCACCACAAGCATCCTTAAGAGGAGGCACTTCCCTGGGGTCACACAGAATCACAAAATCACAGAATGGCAGGGGTTGGAAGGGACCTCTGGAGATCATTTCCTCCAACCCCCTGCCATAGCAGGATCTCCCAGAGCAGGTGGCACAGGAACGCGTCCAGGCGGGTTTGGAATGTCTCCAGAGACGGAGACTCCACCACCTCTCTGTGCCAGGGCTCTGCCACCCTCACAGGAAAGAGGTTCCTCCTCATGTTGAGGTGGAACTTCCTATGGTCAAGTTTGTGCCAGTCACCTCTTGTCCTGTCCCTGGGCACCACTCAGAAGAGCCTGGCCCCATCCTCCTGACACCCACCCTTTCAGTATTCATAAGCATTGATCAGATCCCCCCTCAGTTGTCTTTTTTCCAGACTGAAGAGACCCAAATCCCTCAACCTTTCTTCTAAGAGGTGTTCCAGTCGCCTAATCATCTTGGTAGCCCTTTGCTGTCCTCTCTCCAGGCAGTAAACAGAACTATTTTGGCTCTTAGGCTGTACTCAGGAATAAGCCATCTCCAATACTTTAAATTTTGCATTTCCCAGCTGTCTTTTATGCCAGGCTCATGTTGTCTGCCCCTCTGCCCTGGTCACCATCTCATTGGACCCATGGCGCTGCAGTCTTTGGGCTTGTAGAGCGCAAGAGTAGCTTGTCACATCTCTGGCTGTGCTGCCAGCCCTGCGACCTGGTGACAAGGAGGCAGCAAGGATGCTGTGAGGGGTAAAGTGCTCCTGCTCTCTGCTGTGCATCACCAGTGGGAAGGGTGGCAACCCTGGTGTGCCATGTCCACTCCCCTGCATGATGACCCTGGGCCCGCACACCCTCTAAAAGGCACAGTAGAACAGCAAAAAAAAGTCTCTATTTTTTGCTTCAAACCCATGCTGAGATGGTGCATGGATCTGCATGGGACGAGGGGGCAGAAACTCAAAGCTGCCCCAGCTACTGCATGATCGTGTCTCTGTCCATAGGAGCACTCACTGAGGATGCCCCTGGTTGGTCTGACCCTCCAGCTGAGCTGTAAAATCCCCCCTGTATTTTCCTGTTTCCCTTCCCGTAGCTCCCAATCCACCTCCCCCAGTCACTGTTCCTTGTAAAACCCAAAGCACCAACTTGCTCCATCAACCAGACCCAGCCCAGTTGGCTTTATCTCCTTCCGGAGCCAAGGAAGGATGTTTGGAGGCTGTGGTCCTTGAGCATAGCTCTTAAATAGTGTCACCCTGGCTGCCGCCTTCGTTTCTTGTAGGTAAAGATGTGTGTGAGTGCCCACCACTGCCCTTCTGCCATCTCTCTGATGTTAGGGAAGGTGGAGCTGTGGCGGAAGAGGTTGTGGAGGGAATGAACAAATTCAGGACCAAAACGGGGCAGGAAATGCAGTGGTAATAACACCAATCCCATGTGGACAAGACAGCTTAGACCAGGCAGCATATCTGGAGCTCCCTTAGGACCTGAATCAATTGCTCCTTGCTTGCACCCTTGACATGCAGATGAGACCCACTCAGGCAGTGCTGGCAATGGGTTCCACAGGGAAGAGCCCTGGGATATGGTTACCACAAACATCTGAGCTCCTCCTCTGGATCAGGTCATGTTCTATCTGCTCCAGCCTACAACTTCCTACAGAGGGAGAACATCACGTAATAAATATCCAACTTTATATAATGCTTTTTTTTATTACAAAGGAACAAGAATCGTTTTGCCGATGGGGAAAGAGTAGCCCAGGGTAAGGAGGGACACGCAGAGAGGCCGTGGTGGAGCAAAGGAACCTTGCAGCTTTCCTGGCTGACACCCCACGTGCTTTCAGGGCTGACTTCTATTTTACATCCGCACTCTGTCGGCACCCATGGCCACCACGAGCCCTTGCCCCACGCACAAGTCATACCTCAAACTGGGTCTGAGGCTGTCAGAGTTACTGTTGGCCGAGAGCAGGATGCAGTTTGGTTTTGATGTGAACGAGGTGCATGTGGTTGTTACCAGACAGCAGCACCGACCTCAGGTGCCTGCTTGGGGGAGCAGAAGAATCTCGGGGCCCACAGGTGGCTTGTCACACGTCAGGGAGAGGCTGCAAGGGATCATGGGTGGAAGGCAGGAGGTGACATGCCCAGCGTGATGGCCCTGCCTGGGTTTCCCAGGAGGACTGAGATGCCGGTGGGGGCAGCAGACCTTGTTGCAAGAGTGCTCCTTGTGATGGGTTGAGGCCAAATCCATGTGGTGACAAAATGCAGAGGTGTTTCTGCTCTTTCATGGTGCCAAGTTGTGGTTTAATTTCATCAGTTTCTATATTTAATGTGCAATTTTTTTATTGAATGAAGAGAGAGAGGGGCTCTGCAGAGCTCATGCACGGGCAGTCCTCTGCAGAGCTCCCCTACCACCACATCCCTGCTGGAGCGCTCTGCTCTCCAGTATGGCTCCATGGGCCACCAGACCATGGGGTGGCATTTGCCCCCAAGCTCCAGTGGCCCTTGGAAGGGCTCTGGCCTATTTCCATCAAGGCTCATCCAGACTTGAAGCCTGCTGAGACAGCCATCCTGAGGGATGCGGGGAGGGTGCAGTCCCTGTAATTCACTGTACACCGAAACCAGTGTCTCTTCCTCTGGGTTTGTCCCCGGGTGCCAGTCTCCCAGGGGTGCTGGCCTGGCTGCTCACGTCCTCTCCATCCCTGCAGAAGTGGAATCTGACATCCTGCGCCGCGTCCGCACGCTGCTGCGAGAGCTGGACGGTCACCACCCTGCCTGCCAGAGTGACCGAGGTAAGGCAGATGCCGGGTACAGCTCCTGGGGGTCAGCACCCCCCCATGTTCCCCCCACTGCCTCACTGCGCCATTGCATGGTCCCAAACCTCACTGCTCCCCTCTCTCAGACAGCATCAGGGTGGGGGGACACGGGGTGGCCTCACCTCCCTGGCCCTGCTCTGCCCTTTCTAACCTGCTCTAGGAGGTGCTAAATCTTTGGCAAGCTCCTGGTGTCTGCCGTGCACCAACCTCAGCAGCTCCCATCCCTCCTCCTGCATCCTCTACACCCTTCATTCTGCCCCAGATCCATCGCTGCTCTGCTCTGCAACCTCACCTCCTTCTTGGCTCTCACTTCTCAGGGATGCTGCGATGGACCCTGCATAAAAAAATTGACCAGAATCCCAGTAACAGCTCTGTCCTGGTCAGGATCCTGGTGAAGGAGCTGGAAAGGGTGAGTGCCGCCTCAGAGCCATCCCCTGAGCGCTGGGATCGGCCCCTCTGTGGCGTGTGTGTCCCGCTGCGGGGCTGGGGGAGCAGAGGGATGGGGACCAACTCCACTCGCAGGGCTCTGCCTCCCTCCTGGAGCATCCCGGGTTGGAGATGGCTAAGGTGTTTTTAGGGACCTTAAGCCTGGTTGGGGACTGTAACTCAGCAAAGAGTGAAAAACTCAGTGGGACACCAGGGCTCCAGTAGCTCATCCCCAACTGACAACTGCAGGGACCAGGATTTGCCCCAAAAGTGACAGCAAGCCACGGGCAGAGCAAGGAACCTCCCCAGGCCATGCCGCAGCAGCCAAAGGCAGCCGGCCTTTGCAGCTTGCAAATAACAAAGTGCAAAACACTTCTGAGCACCCCCAAATCCCCCTCATCCCACCCCAGCCAGCTGTAGTCACAGGCACAGTGGAAATTTCTCCTCCGTGTCACTCATTTCTGCCCCGGAAGGTGTCGGAGCAGAAGCACCTGACCAGTGTCCTGACCTGAGAGCATCTGACGGAAGTCTTGTCATGGATTTTTTGTTTCGTTGATTTGTCTTGTCATTTTCTGGTTTTGTGTAAACTTTTAGCACCCTCAGCATCCTGGTGCAACCTTGTTTGTGGTCTGATGAGATGTCATGTACAGAAGTAACACCTTTTCTTAGTAGCCTGCCTCATTTTACCCAGCGCCCTCTCATTCCGCTGCAGGGAGGAAGAGCCCATGTCCCTCCTCCACCTCCTCCTCTCCACCCCGGTGAAGAGCCCCTGCGAGTCATCCTTTGTGCAGAAACCTCCCTGTACCGGTTTCTCTGCACTTTTGTTGTTTTTCCTGTCGAGCTGGAAGGATGGAGCCACCTTGCCCAGCATCGCTCAGCTCCCGCGTTCTCCTGCCCGCTGCCGCTCAGCCCCGCGGGGGCCACGCACCCTCTGCAGAGGCCGTCACCTCCCTCCGTCACCTCCCATGTCAGTGTTGGCCCAGCACGGACCCCTAAGCGCACAGCGCAGCGCTGTGAACGTTGATCCATTATTCCTCTCCTCTGTTTCCTGCCTTTTCAGTGGCTCTGAGGCTGTTTGCCGCCTCCCCATGCCATGGCAGTTTAGCTTCCCTCAGTGCCTCGGGGAGGGATCTTATCAAGCTGCTTTTGCGAATCCAGGTAGACAGGAACACCCGCATCGCCCTTGGCTACAGATGCAGGGATTCCCCCGGAGGTCTGCTTTCCTCTGCAAAAGCCACGTCACTCCCTCCCTGTTGTAACTGTTATCACTCTGCTCCTATCGCTTTCCTTGCCCAGGGGGGATGTCAGGTCTCCTGGTCTGTAATTCCCTTCATGTCCCTGAAGCTATTCTTGGAAATCAGTGTCACTTTTTTTTTTTTAATTTTATTTTTTTAATTCGTCTGCTACTGCAGCAGCTCTGAAGAGTCAGTACCAACCATAGATAATAATTTAGCAATTTCATGCTTGAGTTCCTATGGGGCTCTGGGCAAATATCAGCTGGTCTCCGCAACTCACTATTGTTTGTTTTATTGATCGTTTCTAAAGCTGTGCTGCCATCAGTTCCATTTAACTCAGATCCAGCAGCCCTGAAGAAAGCTGCCAAAAATAACTTTGGGATGAAAATGTCTTTCCCAGGTTTATCCAGGGGCATTCCTGTTGCTGGAGCTGTCAGTTAGAGCCAGGCTTCGGGGAGGGACCGGGGCTGTGTTGGCTTGAGCATCCATCTGGCTTCCCAAGGGCCAGGATGGGGATGCAGCAGCATCTCTCCTCCCTGTCCACTCTGGTTCCACACCCACCAAATGTAAAACAGGCTTTTTTCAGCGTTTTTTTATTTTTCACATGAATTTTTGTAACAGGAAGAAGCTCCTCAATGCGCTCAGTTAGAAACCTTTGCTCGCTCTCTCCCACCATGACTGCTGTGAATGTGCTCCGCAGCTCTCGCTGTGCAAACCACGCTCCTGCAGCAGCTCCCAGAGCCTTCACCTCCCTACAACAACCTCCAGACCTTCAAGGTGGTGGTGGCCACGGCAGCGTGGTCCACCCCTCCACCTCCTGACCCCTTCCCCAAGGCTTGGCTTGCATGGGATGCCCACCAGGCAGGACCTCTCTCCCCCGGGGACATCCTGCCCACCCTGATGGCCTGTGGAGGGACCCCAAACCCCACCTTGACCTGGGGGTGAGCCACTGTGTGCTCACCCTGTGTGCCTGAGCCACTGAGCAGCCGGGACCCAGCACATCGCAGGGGCTGCGGTGGCTCCCCCGGCTCCGATCCCAACCCCCTGCCAGGCGCTGCCTGCACTGACTGTGCCTTTTGGTCCCACAGGCGGAGCGAGGTGACTTCAGACATTACATCATCCCCTTGCTGCACACGCTGATGTACACCTTGATAAAGGTAACCTACCATGGGCTTTGGTGGGGAAAGACCCAGAGAAATCAGAGGGACCACCTGAAGTCACTCAGCACCTATTCCTGTGCTGAAATATCACAGTACCTGCCCAGTAAAGCCCTGGGACTACCACAGATGGACCCAACTGTGCATTTCCCAGTGTGATATTTGATGACTGAGACACCTGTGACATTTATGGGAGTGACAGGTCCTTCCAGCTGACTCCCTTTTCTGGAGGTGTTTAAGTGCCTGATGGTGGAGGAAGCCACAGCCTGGCAAAAAATGTGTGCCCACAGCCCTTCAGTGGGTATTGCTGGAGGTTTCCAAACCATTGCAGGGTCTGGTTCTGCTTCATATATTGCATTTAAATCCATATTGAATTCAGTGTAGCTCTGTGCCCTCCCACCCTGAGGTCTGTTGTGGGGAGAGCACCCTTAGGGATCACTCCTGTGGCATCTCCCATCTGCCCCTTTCTTGCTCCAGGCTCCTTGCATCCCCGATGAGCTCTGCAGCAGAGTGTATGACTTCTGTAAGAAGCTGCTCACCCTGCCCAAGCCTTTCTGCACCATCGGTTTGGACTATGCCATGAGGCTGAAGATGGAAAGGACAGCACCAGGTATGAGGGCTTCTCCACTCTGCCCGCACAGGGCGGGGTGAATGGCTTTGGTTCTAGAGGTTTTGGGGGGGTTCCATACCTGAGCTGGCCTTTGCCTAATGCAGCGAGCCATGGCAGGGATTTCTGCAGGGGGGTGGCCAAACGCTGGGGCTGTTAGGGATGGATTTGGATGGGAGGCTTCTCCTCGCCTGATTTCAGGCTACTGAGCCTTAGTTACTAGCGGAAAACCTTGTGGTCCTCCTGCCGTAGGTGGTGGCACCACCAGCATAAAGTCCAGCCCACCTAAGGCAGGTGTACATACACCCTCTGTCTATACAGGAAACAGGGTGCTTATGCTCCAGCCTGGGCACCTCAGTAAATTTTGTGGAGGTCTCCATCTAAAATGGAGTTGCAGGCTGACAGCATGGGCTCTCCCTCCACTACTGTCTATCATGTTTTAGACACTAAAACATCGTTAGTTCCTCCAGAGATCTGTCCCTTTTAAAAAGCAAGTCAGAGGAAAACTCTATTTTCCTTTTTTCTATGTTACTGATTAAAGTTCTTCTTGGTAAAGGCTTCTTTAGTAAAAGTCTTTAAAAGCAATCCTTTAAAACAGTGCAAGGTGCAGACACCTTGTGAGGTGGAAGTAAAATATGAGAAACCTGATGGGAAATTAGAGAGAAAGTGCCATCCTTGGTAGTCTCAGCCCATCACCATCACCCCAACCACTCTTCCCCAGTACCACTTTGTCTGAAGCTCCAAGGTCCACCTGTATCTCACCTGACTTCTGGCAAAACAATGATTCAGTGTGGAGAGATGGGGATCTCCAGTGGGGCTTCTCTGGGAGCACCACAAGGTTCACAAGATGATTGCACTCGAGCAATGCGGGGTGGACGTATCTTCCCCACCCCAGAGGTGGGTGAGGGTAAAGTACATCTCTCCCGATTCAGAAATGCATTGTGTTCTTCATATCTACCCAAATGCTGTCCCCCGCTGTGGCCCCTGGTATGGAGGCCGGGAGTAGGGCTCTTCCTCCTGCTTCCGACTCCACTCCCAAGCTTATAATCCACTAAACAAAGGAAGGGAAATACAGGAAATTGTCCTTGAATAGAAGGGGTTTTCTTTTTATGTAGCGTGGCCTATCTTTGTCCTTGACTATTTTTAACTCTGAGCCTGAATCTTGACTCTTGTACATCATCTCTCCAGCAATGAGTGTTCGCTGACTTGGCAGACCCCCTATCAGCCACTACAACCGGGAGCAGCGCTGAGCTGCTCTGGTGAGTTGTGTTGTTATTTCTCATGCTCTGACTCCTGCCTGTTTATCTCCTTGCATTCGTTAGGTATGTTGTACCAAAGGATGGTCATTTCCGAACAGAGTCTTAAAAGCGACCCGTACCCTTATCAGGAAAAGTGAGTAGCGCCTCTTCAAATGTGCTGTTACTTGTATTTCTTTTGTAGTCTCATAGTGAAATCTGTCCTTTTCGTATGCTCTGAATTAACTTTGGATGGAACACACAATTTGGACATAAACAACATGGCAGCATGTGGTCCTGGGGGAGCTTTGAGTTGGGAGAGCACATTCCTCCCACGTCTCAATTTATTTCTGTGGTCCTGGGGGCAGGGAGCCTCCCTGGGCAGGGAGACAGGGCAGAGAAAGGGAATATCAGCAGCAACCCTTTTTCTTTGCGTGGGATAAAGGAGATACGAGCTTCTTACTCCAGCCCTGATGTCAGTAATGGGGAGTCCTCGTCTCATCTCCCTCTTTTCCCATCTTCCTGCCCCACGCAGGATTTTAATCTTTGCCGATCCGGAGCTGCTCTCAGAAGCCATCTGCAATGCGCTGGTCACTGACACGGAGGCAGCTCAGGTGTCCCAGAGTCCCCGGGCGTGCATGTGCTATGTGGTCATCCATGCCATGCAGGCGGCCCTGGGCGAGGGCTGCGATGTCAGCGGCTTGAAGAGAAGCCTCCAGGTAACTGGCACCACTTCTGCAGCATCCCGTATGGTTTTCCAGTGGTCCTGCTCTTGCTGTGCACGTTGGAGCAGGGAAAGGATTTTTGGCAAGTGAGGAGACCTCTCAGCTCCTCACTGCACATCTCCATCCCTGGTAGCCCCAATGTTACTTGCAAGGCCGAGCTACAAGCAGAGCTGGTGTTAAATGAAAAAATTCTCCAAAAATAAAAGAGTTGCTGTAGCAAAAGCCAGAGGTTTTGAATCTTCAGTTTGATTTTTCAGTTTTGCACAGCAAAGCTGGGTTCTGAGGCTGAAATACAGGCTCCTCTGTGATCCCTGGTTTGGCTCGATGAGTCATTGCAAAACCATCTCAGCAGAAATGTTTCAACCAGTTTTCTCCCAAACCTCCTCCAAGGAGCTGTGGGGCCCGGCCCCATTAAGACAAAAAGCTGGTTCAGATAGGTGACTTTGCAGGGGCTCTCAGCAATCTCCACTCAGAAGGACACCTTCGTGTGTCTGCTGTGCCCATCTCCCCATCTACCACTAGAGCTGTCACTGGAGCTGCCAGCTCTGCTGCTGGCTCCCTGAGCTGGTGGCAGCCAGGAACACAGCGTCCCTCAGCTGCAAACCTGCCAGAAAAAAGTCTAAGCAGACAGCACAGCCAGCAGCTCTCCTCCTCCAGTCTTCCCCGGGGACAGGAGGACATTTGTGTCCTCTGCTGTGAAACAATAATTTTTGCAGGACTCATTTGCCCTCTTTCTGCCCCCTCCTGTGGCTCTGCCCCTGAAGCATCTCCTCTTTTCATGCCTCCGGGTGCTAACAGCTGCTCCTCACGACAGGACATGCCCATGAGCGACATTGAGCACTGGTTCCAGCAAGTGGTGGTGGCAGTGGAGTGTGCAGGACATGAGGCGAGCGCAGACCGTGGCCAGCACACAGCAAGGCTGGAGGAGATTTACCGCGCCGTTCTCAGCACCTTGCAAGCAGGTGAGCTCCAGGCCAACCATCATGGTGGGTGAAGGGAGCCGTGAAGCTGGCAGGTCCCTGCTGTGTCCTCGCCATTGCCCTCCCATAGCTGTCCATCTCCACCTCGCCTCTGCCTCCACTTTTGCAGCATCCGTCCCCAGGATCAGGTCCCTGCAGCCTGGCTCCTTGCAGTGACCTGATGC
Organism: Fratercula arctica; assembly: GCA_947846985.1. Taxonomy (NCBI): domain Eukaryota; kingdom Metazoa; phylum Chordata; class Aves; order Charadriiformes; family Alcidae; genus Fratercula; species Fratercula arctica. The sequence continues at coordinate 12,122,688 of CANTUZ010000011.1, forward strand.
CCACGATGGCAAATGGCATGTGGCAGTGGAAGGCAGATTTGTCACCTGAGGAAACCTGATTGTCACCGTGGCAATCTCTGCTGCTAATTCAGTTGTCCTGAGGTCCAGAGACATCTCCATCATTTGCAAAGGGTGCTCTAGTTGTTGACCAGGGAAGGTTGAACAAATTCTCTAGCACTCTTCTGGTGTAAGACACATCTTGCCATGGCCTAGACTGGGGAGACACTGTGCACCACTCCCTGAAACCTCCTTGTACTGCTGTGGTGGACAGTGGTAGTGTCATCTCCTTCCATCCCTGGCAGTGCTCTATTCCAGCCTGATGCCATCGGGGCTACATGGACTATAGTCCCCACCCATCACAGCTCCTTACACAAATCTGGGGAAGACCAGAGGGAAATGGGGATCATGCTTCCCTCTTGCTCCAGGTAGAAGGTCCCTGCATCCCAAACCCGTCCCCAGAAAGAGATGGAGACTGTCCCAAAGCAAGATATGGACAGGAGCAGCCAGTGGTGGAGGGAAAGGAGTGGGACCATTTCCACTCCATTGGACCACCACTCCCCCAAAAGTTGTCAGTGAGCTATTCAATTGTCACACTGCTTCTCACAGAGCCATAATGGGTTAAAAATAGCCAGCGATGGTGGGGTCAGAGAGCTCCTCTGTGTCTCAGCTGAGATTGCCAAGGAGAGGTCCTGACATGAGCATTGAAGGCTCAGTGCTCGAAGAATGTTTTATTTATTCTGCAATCCTTCAGCTGTCTGCAGCAGAGCAAGGTCCTTCACTTGCCTGTGACTGCTTCCCCATCTTCATTTCTCCCTTTCACTGATGGTGTCGGAACCTTTTCATGGATCAATTTGTGAGAGTAGAGGTCTGTGGTTACAGTCTCAGGTCTGGCCAGAAGGCGACCAGGGTGGGAGAGCCCTTGGGGTCAGCACAGGCTCTCTCAGCCTGTGTCTGAAGCACAACACTGGTTGGGGTGCAGGAAAACTGTCTGCTCCCATGTGTTACAAGCATCCTTGTTTCCCCCAGGTGATGCTTCCTTGGGAGGGCTGCAGGGTACCCCTCTGCCCAACCCCAACATCAGCTTTCACCTCTGGACAGAAGACGACCAGCTCTGTGAGTGCCCTGGGGGGGCTGTGGCGAGTTCGGATGGTGCCTGAGGCTGGGAAGCCTGCACAAAATGTGCCATTTAGCCCTGATTCTTGGGCTGTGAGTTTCATAATGCTTGCCCAAGGGCCAAACTTGTGGAGGCTTGTGGTGACTGCAGCAGCCTTCCTTCTTGTGGGGTGTCGGGGTCAGGTCAGAGGATGAGGTGAGGAGAGGGCTGAAGAAGATGAGGGGGGGAACCCTGTGGGACAGGCTGCAGTAGGATGCACCCAAAGTGCCTGATTTGAGTGATACTCAAAATGAGCTCTCTTCATTGTGCAATGTGAAATGGGACTGAAAGACTTACTCCTCTTGGACCCCCTGGTGGAGATATTGACCCTCCAGTTTGCACAAGAAGAGGGGAGCCCAGGCAGGACTAGGGCTCAGCTGGGGTTTGGCTGTATTTCCCTCCTCGAGCTCCCTTCTGCCTGCAGGGAAGGAATTGGTGCTGTTCATCCGCCCGCTGTCGCAGAACTGTGAGCCCAACTGCCTAAGCCAGGACCTGGACAACTTTGAGATCCAGGACATCATTTCAGACTGCGAGTACTGCGAGCAGACCCGCTTCTCCGTGCTTTCCACTGACAGCGGCATCGAGCGAGACCTACCCGCAGCAGCTGAGGAGCCCTTCGTCCATTGCAGCGCCGAGACAGAGCAATCCCGGCTCCAAAGGAAGGGTGGCATTAAAAAAAAGCTGTCACTGCTGGAAAGCGTGGCCTTCCTGCAGGCTGGCTGCAATGGTGCTGGGGCAAAGCCCCCGGCAAAGCCACAGAAGAGAGCAAGCATCCCCCCAGAGCCTGCAGCCCCAGTCCAGAGGCTCCACACTGCCCGCATCGTGCTGCTGGGGGACGATCGGATCCTGGGGCGCCTGGCCCAAGCCTACCACTCTTTGAGGTAACTGGTGGCCACAGCCTCTTTGGCCCTGGGGGGTTGGGGAAAGGGAGGACAGGGTGAGGGCTTGCTCTTCAGCCTGTTGATGCAGCCGGCATGGCTGGGGGTGCAGTTGGACTCCAGTGGTACCTCAGACAGGATGGGACCCTACAAGAAAGGTGGGGAGGGGCTGTTTGTAAGGGCATGGAGCAATAGGACGAGGGGCAATGGTTTAAACTAGAGCAGGGCAGGTTTAGATTAGGCATTAGGAAGAAGTTCTTTACACTGAGGGTGGTGAGACACTGGCCCAGGTTGCCCAGAGAGGTGGTGGAGGCCCCATCCCTGGAAACATTCAAGGCCAGGCTGGATGAGGCTCTGAGCAACCTGATCTAGTTGAAGATGTCCCTGCTGCCTGCAGGGGGGTTGGACTAGATGGCCTTTAGAGGTCCCTTCCAACCCAACACATTCTATGATTCTATTCTATAACCCAAGTGTTTTGCACCCAAATGCATCTGACTTCACTGGCTGCATGGCATCATTTGGGTCTGTTGCCTAAACAATGCACACAGGGAGTTTTTCCCTTCTGTCCATGGAATGGGTTTAATGAATAATAAATGAGGCAAGATTCTTTCCCATGCAAAAGGGAAAAATCCTAAAGAAAAGCTGTTTTCCAGCTGCCCAGCCAGGAGACCAACATGGGGTGGGTCTGGGTCATGGTGCAGGCAGCAGCCGCGGGAGCAGAGCTGGGTGCGGAGGGGACCGCTGGTCTCAGCTGAGAGCCCATCTGCATGATGTCCCTTACCCCCATCGTGTCCCCTTGCCAGATTTGGGAACCCTGGGCCATTACTGCCATCCCGTCACACTGGGCAAAGAAGGCATGCGAGGAGGGCATGAGCTCCTGTTGCAGAGCACCTGTGGTCTCCTGGCACTGCCCAGCCTTGGCCAAGAGCCGTTTTTCCTCCACCTTCCCCTTGTGACATGGCTATTTATTCTTCCATTTCAAGGAAACGAGAAACACGGCGAGTTTTCCTGACTCCCAGGCTGAACCTGCAGTTCTACTACATCCCAGTTGTGACAGGGCAGCCAAACACCTTGACTGTTGCGGTGAGTCTGGGTTCGGCAGCTCCGGGCGCTGCCACTGGCTGCCAGCAGCTGATGGTGTTTTTGGAGGAATTCCTGTTATTTACAGGAATTCATATCCATTAATGACTAGTTCCTAGAAGCAGGAGGATGGGAGCCAGGACAGGGCTGGGCTCAGTTTGCAGGCTGACTTCAGGAATCCATCAGCTCCAGAGGCTGCTCCAACCTCCCTGAGGGGTGATAACTGACAGCCTGGAAATGGCATTCAGTTTTGCTGCTGTGCCCCAGCTATAGGAGGATCAAGGGAGCTTTAGCAAAGAACTGATGTTTTTCTCACCTCCCAGACGCTTAGGGGAAGCGGCCGCCCCTTACTGAAGGCTTTGCCTGCTTGGTCATGGCCCCAGTTTTAGTTCCGCAACTCACTACCTTGCAGTTTATCTTGGGCAAATCTCTTCCCTTCTGACAGCCTTGAGACAGCGATAAATAAACAGTTGCACTTCTCACAATGTTTTAAGCTGGCCCAGAGTTGGCTGTCAATCCTGACAAATGTGCCATTACAAAAATGAATATTTCTTCTTTTTATTCTTCACTTGGTCTTGAGCACCTGCTAAGTGAGTGCTGCAAGAAATGTTTTGCCATCTTCTCTGGACCAAGCAGGGAAGGTGGAAGGATGGGGCTCATGGGGCATTTGTGCCCCAGCTCCCTCTGCCTCCTCTGCGGCTCCAGGTATTTTGAGCCATAATCGTACTCTGAGCTGTGTGTTTCTCCCACAGGACCACGCTGTCACGGGCCAAGAGGAGCTCTGCGAGGTGGCCAGGTACCTGGGCAGAGCCGACCCGTGGTATGAGAGCAACATCAACACGCTCTGCCACATGATTCCCAAGCTGGCCACCATGGTATGAGGGAAACCTTCCCACCATCCCAGCCTGTCCCGTTCCCCAAACATGCCTGCGGTACCTGAGGATGAGCTCGTGCCCTGCAGGGCTCCTCTGTCACCCAGAGAGAGGTTTTCTCCCTGCAAACCCTCCCCGGGGCTGGCAGCCCAGGAAGGTGCATGCAGCTGACACTGCCCCAGCCCACAAGACCCATTTGCTACAATGGGTTTTTTGGCTGAGGGACAGGAAATGGCAGATTTCAAGAAAGAAAATGTAAATGAGGCATTTGCTGAAATACCCCCAGCTCTCATTTCCTGGCAGTTTGAGCCACCATCAATAGCCTACAAAAAAGGCTGGTAGGTGGGCGCAAGCCTTCGCTTCTCCCGTTCGCTTTGACTGCTCATGGCAGAGCAGCTCAGCGCTGCCCCGGCAGACAGCTCATTATTTATCTAGAAAGGCATGGGGGTTAGTGGCAGTGTTTTTGAGAAGTGACTGTGGCTGATCCATGATGTGATTTGCCCCCCACAGCCTTCCTCTCCAAGCAAACATCTTGTGACTGATCTGTTCATCACTGATGTGATTGCGTACTATGTGCGCATGGGCATCCAGCCTGTCTGCTTCCAGGTCTACGTTGTGAAGGTGGGTGCCACATCTCTTGTGCCTTTGGGTGGCCCTGAAAGGACTTGCAGAGCCCCATTGCTGGCAAAGTCGTGCAAAGTCAACAGGGTCTGGGGGCTTTCGGTAGATATCTGAGGCTGGATCTCTGTGCTCCCCAGCCCGCTCCCTCCTTGCCAGGCTCCCGGATCTGTAGCACAGCTCAGCCAGAGCCAATGATCCCAAGAAGGCTATTTCAGGATCACCCAGGTCAGCAAAGTGAACCTTGAAATTGCCCCGTAAGGACACAGATCTCCTGCTCTGCTGGACTCGGGTTTGCTCAGGAGCTCTGGCACCTCCTGCTGCTTTATATGCTGTGAGCAAACAGGAGTTTACGGAGTGGCTTTGCCAAAACCACCCTGTACCTTGCAGGGGCTTTGCAAGGCTTCCTGAAACACCATTTTATTTATTTCCTGCCAGCTTTTCTCTGAAATGGCATCACAGTGAGACCTAGCATTTGATACAAGAGCAAAGAACTACTGTATTCAGTCGTGTAACATCAACTCCCCCATCTGCTTCTCTGGCAGTTTTCCCCCTTCGAAGCTTAGGGTGGTACTGATGCACATATCTCCTTTTAATCTACCCATAGCCAACGTGGCAACCTATTGCAGCAAAGGAGCAGCCATTACATGAGCAAACTGACATGTGGCTTGCAAAGAGCTGGAAGAGCTTTGGTAATTACTGGTAGAGCATCACCAGGACTTGAATTAATAACATGTAGCTCGCAACACTTGAAGCAGCTGGTCCTCAGCTTGTGGGGCTGGAGATTTGGGTTTTTTGGTGAATTTTTATTCCACTCATTTCTCCTCAAAGACAAAAATCAAAAGCAAGTGAGGGAGTGGGTGACTCAAGCAGGGGAAGAGGAACTGAGTCCAGATGTGGTTTTCAGATAGAAGCACCTAACCTACCCTGCTGTCATACAGGGTGTGATGCTGCTTCATCTGGAAACACTATGCCTGGTTTGCCTTTTTGGTTAAGACCACACTGTTCCTCTTTGGTTGCAGAGAGTTTTCCTGGAAGTGAGGGTCAAGTCCCATGGGAGCTGGACGTAGGGCTAGGAGGGGCTCCCCGGAGCCTTATATTCATATTCTGCCCAAAACAAGCCCGTGAAAAGAAAATGAATACGTCTGAAGTGACCAGTCGATTTAGGTGTATCAGGGAGAAATTAGCTTAGCCTTGAAGCTAAGCCAGCGTCTGCAGTCAGGCCCGGGGAGCTGCTCCCCTCCACCTGGGTTGTCCCTGGGTGGATGGCTAGGAACAGATTCATCTGTGAGGGCGCAGTGACACCCAGTGGCAGGGGACACTGCCCGTGGCTCTGCTGGCTGGGCCCTCCGGACTCCTGGCAAGGTTTGCCATGCTCCTGGTCTTCAGAAAGCAGAGCAAAAGCGCTTGTCTCCACCCCATAGGCCCCCTGGCTGCCATGATGAGGTCATAGATTCCCTTTGATGATGTCACACCTGGGTGCTCTGGAGAATCTTTTGATGTCACAAGTCCAGTGTGACATCACAGGGTGACTGAGGAGGAGCTGTTTCTTAGAGATTTTCTTCTCTTTCAGATTTTCTTCAATGACCCAGCACAGGAGCCGGCCGAGGACGTGTTCCTTACGGAGCTGCGCACCCAGGTGCAGGAGAGCAACCCCCACAGAGGTGTGTGCGTGTCCCCAAGATGAGCCCTGCAGCAGGGGCTGCCATCCTGGGCAGGGGTCCTGCTGGCCCCAGCTCCCTCTCGCCCTGTCCCTCAGCCTGCAGCCATCAAGGCCGTGCCGTGGGGCACTATCCCTTGTTCCCTGATGAGCAGGAGGCCTCCCCAAACACCTCCATCTCCCTCTCGAGCGCATGACACCAGGCTAAATGAAAGTCTTGTAGACTGTGCCTTTGGTTACCTCCACGACTCTCTGAATTTGAACCAACATCATATTTTTGTGGAGGAACCAAGCTGGGCTTTACAGCCATTCCCACTGCCAGATGTTTTCCGTATTAGAAGTTCTGCTTCCTTGAGTTGCCGGTGATGGGACAAGGGTGCTTGAAGGCTGGACTGTTACAGAGGTCACATCCAGCCCTTCCATCAGTGCACTCTGGTGTTCAATCCAATGGATGTTTGCCATTGTGGTTGGGCACAGAACCTCAAATGCATCCATCTCACTGGACCCGTTAAGTTCACAGACCCTCAGCTCCCATAGGCAAGGAGAGAAGGGCCAGTGTGCCAAACCACAAGGGCTGTGTAACAGAGAGGGTGGATCATCCCATGGGAGGACCCCTCTCTTGACCACAGACAGGTGGGATGAGTGAAACCTCAATCCTACCCGGTTCCCTCCTTGCAGAGTCAAATGCGACCAAGAAGAAAACCACCCTGGATGGTCCTGGCATAGACCTCACAGTAACATACAGAAAGGTAAGTGGGGCTCTCAGCAGCCCAAAATGTCTCTGCTAACAGGGATCTCAATCACGACACAGATCTCCCAAAAGGAGTGCTCTGGCTCTCCTCCTTTCCTCTGGAATTGCACTCCAGGACAGAGAGGTCATGACGAACTTTAAAAGCCTGTTAGCTAACCCTGCATTTGTGAAAAACTGCCCCCAAACCTCTCCATCTCTAACCTCCCTGCCAAGGTGAATTAACAGAGCCTTTTCTGCAGGTTGTGGTAAGCGACCGGGCAAAGGAGCTAGCAATGTCCCTGCGCTCCACAGGCCTGGTGATGAAAGCCATCCCTGCTGATGAGGCTGAAGGTGGGTGTCTCCTGCTCAGAACTAAGTGAAGAGGGTTTGCTCAGTTTTCTGGTGCTCGATAGAGTAAATCCGACCACAGTACTTAGTGCCAATTGTGCGTGGGCTGTGGGGGTTGAATCAATGACGTGCATGTATTGGTGTCACCACAGTCTGTGATTGTGTGCTTTCTTGTGAATGATGTGCCTGGGGCTCCCTGTAACATGGGATTCAGCATAACCGTAATCTAGATTTGGCGACATCTTCCTCTTGCTGCAGCCTTCCTCTTTCACCTTGCCCTTAGCATAGCCTCTGAGGTTTCCAGCCTGAGCCCTGAGCGTGATCCCACACAAACCCTTACCCCATGAAGCTTGCTAGAGTCCTTTTCTGCAGACCCCACGGACCTCTGGCAGTGCACCCAAGCATGGGATCTACACCAGTCCCACTCAAATCTAAGCTGAGATCGTGCCATGCTCTAACGCTAACACCCTGCTTCTGTTGCAGACCTGGTGTGTCTGAATGTGAACATCACTGAAATCGTCAGGATCAACAACTTGTCCGGACGATCGTTCTCAGTAAGTAGCTGTGGGTGGTCACAGCCCTGGAGGGGCTGGCCAATACATGGAAATCCCTACAACAAGGGTGAAAGCGGAAACACTCTGTAAGGAGGAGAAGGAGGAGAAGGCTCTGGGGCCACCCTGCTCAGAGAGTGTTTTGCAATTACTTTCCATGGCAAAGTCTAGATTTTTGAGCCAAAGACCCAAATGCCATCCCTGCTGCTCAATGCCACATCGAATCCTGTCTCAGGACACCCTGCTGCTGGGCTGATGCTGTGACCCCAGGGAAGAACTGGAGAAATAAGGCTTAGCCCTAGTCATCATGGCTCCACCTGGGTACAGGAGAAGGTCTGTAGTTTTGCAATCACCTTCATTAGCTCCACACCTCCAGCTGCAGTGCCCTCCCCAGACCCCATGAGTTAATCCCCACAGAGCTCATGAGAATAGAGGCCACTGCAGAAATATTTTAACAAAGCATAAATGAGAAGCGGGAACTTCAATGAATCTAATTACCAACTCAGAAAGATGGATATGCAAGAGATGAGACTGAAAACTTGGACTCCTGTCTTTTTTGTTTTACGTGAGAGCTCAAGTAGACCCCAGAGGACACGCTGCCCCATGGTAGTGTGTCGCTGCCATTTGGGTGGCATTAAGTATTATTGTGCCTTGGTCATTTGAGCCCTGGAGCCTCCAGTTTCTCAGCTGGTATTTTTAGCTAGCCAGCCCAACACACTTTTGCTTATTTTCACCTGGCTTTCAGAAACATCAAGGTATTGTAGGCCACACTGCCCACCAAGATATACCATAGCCCTGGAGAAGAGACCATGCCCCCATATCAGACATCCCCAACCCTGTGACATGTGCAAGCGTTGCCAGTTTGGAAAGTTTGCCCTTGCAAAATTTCACCAGGTTGTGATTACAGAAAAAGGAAACAAGAGAGACACTTCCCTCCTAAAGAATTCACCTTGGTCACATCTGAGGTTAAAAATAAAAAAAAAAGAGAAATGTCATCATTGGTCTCTTTCATACCCAGTATGTATGTGCACACCCCCCATCACCGCGCAGCCAAGGGAAGGGAAGCAAGTCACTCACTGGACTCTTCCTCCTCTCTCAATCCAGGCTGTGGCCAACAGATTGAAAACACGCAGTATCAAAATCAGGAGCATGGAGCAGAGACTCTTCACGGTGTGTCTGGACAAGGACAGCAGAAGAGCCTACAGGAACGTGATCAGGTGAGAATGCCACACGTGCCAGGCTCTGCACATCTTGCCAGTGACGTTGCATCCCTCCCTGGAAGGGCTCCCAAGGGGGCAGAGGTCTTTCCCAGGGAGTCCTAGTCCTGATCCTCATACGTGACAAAAGACCCATGGGCAAATACATTGCTTTTCCAGGGAAAGCAGGGCAGAGTGGTGCTCTCCTACCTTTGTGGTTTTGGGTGATGGTGTGAGAAACAAAATGGTTCTTCCATTTTAAGAAAGCTGCTATCATTAGGACAGCAGAAGGATAGATACCTCCAGGGAAAAACTGAGCTCTTAGATCTCCTTAATTATATTGTGGAGCTGATGCCCTCTCACTGACTGCATTCCCCAGCAGAGTGTCTCAAGCATATGAAGGCAGAGGGAGAGAATTCAGCTCTGTGAAAATAGCAGGAATCGATGTGCCTATAGTTGCTGCAGTGACATATGATGTGTTGGAAGCAGACAGACAGGTGGTTCATGGTCCATGGACCATGTGGAATATACATAAAATGTGAATTTCTGAGAATCGAATTGAGCCAGGCTAAGGACACTGGTTTTGTGGTCAAACACTAATACACATCAGCTCATCTTTCCAGCCAAAACCAGTTGAAAAAGCATAAAAGCAGCTCCTCATCTCAATATGACAGCCCACCCTCAGCAGTCAGTGGAGGGACCTGAAGTTTAGTCTGAGTTCAGACTCTGGCCCTCAAGGGCAGATTTGCACATGCAGTAAATATGTTCTTGTGCTCTTGCAGCGTGGAAGTGTCTCCTTGCCTAGAGCCCAGCTACTGCTTGCAAAAAACAAGGACAATGAAATTCAGCCTGCATGAAACAGAAGATGTGGGGCTTGTGAAATACATGCCCAAGTCCCTGTTGCTGCCCATCAACACATTTGCAGGCATCATCCAGTGAAGAAAATGAGAAAAAGCTGGTGCGAGAGATGTAACATTGGGTCATCACAGAGAAGATGGAAAAAGAAAACACACTAATAGCCCCCAACAATGATTTTACAATGGTAGTGGTGTACAAAGCTGCAACAGCAGAGGTGGATAGGGCTCAGGGAGGGCAGCTGTGCCCTGCTGAATGTGCTGAATGACAGTGATGACCACAGCCAACCTCCCCTGCCAAGGGGCAGAGCGTTGCCGAAGAACTGAGTTTTAACCTTTTGCAGAAGTCAGGGAAAACCTTTGAGCTTCTTCATTTCAGGAAGACTGGGGGAAATACAGCTGAGGCACTGGTGCTTGCTGTGCTTGTGGGTCGCAGAGCAGTTGCTAGCAGTAATATTTATTATGGCAATGTCTCACAGCCTGGCAGGGGATCAGGGCCTGTTGCACTGGGTTCTGCACAGCAAACTCTTCATTCTGGCACAGGGTGATGTATTTGGGCAAACCAGCAATTATTCCCCTGAGTGATTTAGGAAACCTCATTGTAAGCCTGGCCACAAACAGGACAGCATATGTGTTTAACGCAGCTTCTACGGAAGTTAGTGGAAAACCTGCTGTTGTTCCAAAGGGTTCGCACAAACTAACGATGAATGGTGTGAAACAGGGACGTGGGAAATCCAGTGCAATATTTGGCAGTGACGAACAGGGCAAGAACAGCTCAGGCTGCCTAGGCAGTGCTGTGGGATGTGCTCGGCTGTGAATGGCATAGATCTGCTTGAAGAAGAAACCTTTGAGCAGACAATGGAGGCTGCACAACAGCTCTTTGTCATCTGAGCTGTACCTTTGAGTCCACCTGGGATTTCACTGTGGCTTTGCTACATGGCCTCTCCACATCTGGTCTGGAACCTCACGTGCACCAGTTGCATTCCTCCAGCTGTACATCCCGGGAACAACCACCTACAACCCCAGCAGCAGCAGACCTCCTCCATGAGGTCATCCAGCAATCCCTCTGCATCCCAGCCTGCCTTGCAGTCCTGGTTTGGTCTGTGTCTGCTGTGCGGGTAAGAGATGTGGAAGAGTGGAGTAGTGCTCCTGGGAATGATGGATGGGCAGGATGCCTGCAAGACTTTTTCGTTCCATTCTTCTGCTGCTACCACAGTGTAGAAACCCTCCCCTGGTTTGCAGATGGGCCAGGCTGAGCAGCGACAGCCCGGCTCCTGCTTCCACCCAGGCTCAGACTAACCCCGTGTTAAGGATGACTCTGTAGGAGGACCCCGTCTTCATTCTAGTTTGTGGCTGACTGAAATAATGGAAGCAACATGGTGTGTATTTATTAACTTTCTGAATGTGTTCTGTGGTTTCTGGGGTGTGTCTGGGGAGTCTTCCCTAAATTCATGTTGAAGGGGATTTGGGGGCATTCCTTCTATGACACTATCATTTTTTTATTCTCTTGGCTCCCAGACAACTCGTTACCTGGGTTGTCTTCACTCAGGGGTGGTTGCTTGGATCAGCAGTCCAACGAAAGTGTCCTTCAGCTTTGTATATATGCATAGCAACTATTCCCAGTCATCTCTGGCTGTCACTGGTGGGGAGACCTTGGAGCCAGCTCTGTGCTACTGGGTGATGCTGACTCAGCTGCAGTGGCAGTGGCAAACCCCTGTGTTAGCCCTGATGGCTGGGGATAAAACCACCCCTGTCCTGTCTATGCCAGGTCTGCCCGGCCCTGGGAAGCTGCATCTCTGGAAAGTCACTTCTGTTTAACCACCCACACCTGGAACAAGGAGCTCACCTCCCAGGTATCCCAGCCTGAGATACTGGAGAGGACGTTCCCTTCCACAGAACTGCTCTGAGCTTGTGGGGTTGTCTTGGCTGGTTAAGCCCCATGGAAATCTTCCTTGCATTTCTTGGCACGTGCACAAGGCTTTAGGGGTTCAACCCTCAGGCTTCCCTGGTCCCTCTCTTTGCCAACAAGCACAGAGCTTCCATATTCCTGCTGCTGTCATGCACTGTCACCTGGCACAGCAGCCATTGCCGCTTCCTGTTCCCAAGCTAAAGGTATATTCCCTCTCACTTTGAACATACTGTGCAGTCCAAAACAACCACTGAAATACACTACTGGGGCCAGAGCAGCTCTGTAGCTGTCGGCCGGTGATGGGTTATTTAGCAGTGTAAAAAGCCTCCAGGTCCCAAGAAATATCTAATCCCAGACCAGCACCAACAGTTGAAAGATCATGTTGGGCAACAGCAACAGGGCCATTTCCTAAGGAAGCTACCTTGACCTGCTGGCAGGTGTAGCCCCTCACTCCTGGCTGAGCCAAGCACAGTCCCCGAGCCTTAATGTCCCTCACAGAAGTCACAAAGCTGCAGGATCTCAGCAACAGTGGTCGGTTCCTCAGTACCTGTTTTTCACCTCCATTTGCTCACAAATAAAAAAAATATCGATGCCCACCAATGCCAGACTTAGGCAGCAAGCATTTTGGCCCTGAAGGAAGCTGAAGTTAGACAGGAGGCTCAGAAACAAGTCAGGAAACACCTGCTTGCACCAGCTGTTTTCCTCTGTGAGCTGCTGCGCAGGGTAACACGGGGTTTAAGGGGTGCCCAGTGGCTCTTCACACCTCTGCCTCCCTGGGGGTTCACTGGGGTGTTCATGTACCCTGACACACAAGGCAAATGCTCACAAAGCCGACAGACATGCGCTGGGTTCAAGCATGGTCTGCAGTGTCCACAGTTTACTCTGTACAGTTGTAAATGATGTAGATGGATTATAAGTTATTTGTATAGGTGTCAGAGATGATCTGTATCAGAAGGTGCAATCCTTTTAATGCCAATTAATAAAAAAAAAAAAAAGTAGAAAAAAACCCAGCAGAAACTGTCAGTTTGCTTGATTTTTTTTATGTTTGTGTGTGGCTGGGGAATAAGCTGGTAGGAATCGAAAGACATCACTGTCATTTGGCCCTCTATGGCTGATGTCATCTCCTCCCCACCTGGGGGCTACCTGCTATGTTACACTGAGAGAGACTTCACGGCCAAAGAGCTCTTTTGTGAGGGGATGGGCAGAAATGGCTGAATTGCAGGAATTCGGAAGCAGTAGTCTACAACCCCCATGCTGGCTGCCCCTCGATTCGCCTCTGTGCTGGTACAGTCTGTCCTCATGGCCTGTTCCCCTTGACATCTGTCACTTCACCCCATTCCCTCAGCGGTGCCAGTCCTTGGCCCAGTGCATGTAGGCTTGGGCTGGGAAAGGGGTGAAATGCTGGCTGCATCCAACATCCTCTACAGCCCGCTGATCCTACTGAGCGCAGGAGCTGCTCATTGATAGAGCAGAAACAGTCCCTGAACTCGTGCTAATGAATTAGCACAGCTGTGAAAAAGAGGATTTCAAAGGGTTTTTTTTATTTACCCCTGGAAATCACGGGCAGCTAGTGCAGGTCACAGAGCATCCACAGTACAGGGACAGTGTTCAGCTATACCCCGTACCTGGGTGAAATGCCTGGAGGAAGGTGGCAGTGGACCTCAAGGGGATAAAGGTGGACACGTTTGCCTGGAGACTGGGAGAGCACAGAAACCTGAGTGCAGGGTGCATTCATAAATAGCAGAGCTGGAGGTAAGGTTTGTGGTCGCAGACCCTCCTGGCACAGCTGTGTTAGGGGTTTTCACTGGCAGGATTCCCCACCTCCCTCCAGCTCACTGGAGAGACTCCCAGCCTTCCAAAACCTCCTGAATGCATTTATTTAAGCCATTATATCACGCTTTGTTACATCAAAATGCCCCCAGCTCTCCCTTGTGTGCCCAGCTCAATGCCAAGCAGAGACGCAAACAGGTCTCATGCGGACGGTGGCTGATGCCAAGCTGGCTTGGCCAGAGTCCCCATGAGTCCCTGCGTGGTGGCTTGCTGTGTCACCTCGTGGTCCCCGCTGTGTCATGCCAGTGTGAGTCACTGCCACCTCCTCCTCCAGCACAAACTCGGACCAGCCCGGGCGGCAAACAGCGCTTCAGCACTTGCAGGTAGTTAAGGTGATCCCCAGTTAGCTGCCTGTGAGCACTGGATTCTGAACAACCCCCTCCTTCCATCACCTCTGCCGAAATACTGCCTAGGACAACCTGAACACACCCACAGGCTGTAAATTATTAAACACTATTTGGAAAAAGGCTAAAAAAATCAACTCTTTTCCAGGGAGAAAAAGTACCAAAATTTTTCTGTACCAAAATTAAAACCTTCAGAGGCAGAATGAAGCCAGCAACAAGAAACCCTGGTATAGATCATTTTTACATATGGAAAGAAAATTCATCTCCCACCAGCTCCATGGGAAGACCTACGGGCTGATCGAGGGGGAGGACAATGCTGCATGGCCACCATTAACGGTAGATAATTGTGTCTTCATCAAATGACCTCCCCAGCAGCAAGGTGCCAGGAATAACAGCAGTGTTCACAGCCCCATCCATATTTCGTATCCTACCGGGGTGACTTCAGCTGCTCTCTGCTCGGGCAGCTCTTCCCTTTTCTAGGCTGAACTCGCTGAGCCCTCCATGGGCACCCAATGTGCAGGTGGTCCTGCCTGCCTTTGCCCCATGGCACTCAGAGGTCAGACCCATAAAGCCGGACAAGGGCAGCCTTCAAACACTGCCAGGATAAATACAGAACAGGGGAAAAGCCCCTCTTAAAGGTGTTTCAAAGCAAGGAGAATGCGATCTCCCCATATCTTGTTTTGGGCTCACCAAAATCAAGGCTCTGTTGGTTTCTGCGCTATGCTGTTGGTGTGTGTTTTCTGGGTGACCTCAGGGGCTGGAAACAACTCCATGGGATGTCAGTGTCATGTCGGCTCCTGTGAACACTCAACACATGGCACGGCACGCAGAACAGCCGGCTATAAAGCACTGTAGTAAAGCAGGACTATGAACACATCACTCAATGCACGGGAAAAAAAACAGAGTCTACGTTGAAAGAAGGTATTCCCCACCACGAATGATGATTTAGGAGATCTGACTGCACTGAGGTCCTTAATTCAGTGATTCATGAGCCTATTTTTACATGTTTCCTTGCATTTTTCCCACTCTGCCACAGCAGAGATGTTGTCCCAAAGCGGAGTTGTTTACCCGATGTGCGAGACACCAATGTACACAGAGGCATTGCCACCTCTGCCGGGACTGCTGCAGACCACCAGCACTGGAGTAACCATTCCCTTATGGAGACGCATGGTGTAAGTGCTCAGCAGCCAGCCCTACCTGAGCTTCGCAGGGCTGGAAAGGAGAGGAGCAGAGCGAAGGGTTAGCACTGAGAGGAGCTGTGAGCAGAGAGCTGTGGGGCTAGGGGATGTAGCTGCAACCCTGAGGCAGCTGCCCTAAAGCAGCTTAAACCCTCAGGACGGGGAATACGCTGGGTATGCTGAAAGCCAGGAATGATGCAAAAAGGGATCGGTGCTTGCTGTGGGATTAGGATATAAATTTTTCTAACCTTCATAGAAATAAGCCTTAACAGCCCTGGGAGCCAGACTGGCTGACTTCTACACGGGAGCTACAGGGTGAGATTACAGACCCCTGTGGTAAGAGGGGAGCAGATATGGCTGCCCAGAAGCTGGGCTGGTTCCCTCTCAGCAGGCAGGGGAGGGATGGGCAGGGGATCCAGGCCAGCCCCGATGGCCATGGGGAAGAACAGGGGGAGCCCTGACGCCTGAGCAAAGTGTCCCAAACAAAACCCAGTGCCGGGCCGATCCCTCATTCCACTGTAGCGACCCGGTGCGTGACCCAGGCCGGGTCAGTGCGTCCCTGTGGCACGGGGCTGACAGCAGGAGGTCATTTTGGGGGAGAGTGGGCTGGGGAGCGCCCAGTGCCTTGTGTGGAGCTGGTGAGATTTTATATGAAAAAGGGAAAGGGTTTCCTCTCTGCTCTGTGACCAGCATGAAAGGTTTTGGTTCTCAAAATCCATCCTGGCTCTGAATTGAAGAGTTTAGCTTTTATTTTTCCACATGTGGGGAAACACTGCAGCAAACAATGTCTCCTTTTGGACCTGAACCAAGTTTGAACTTCAGAGAAAAAAATCCCCCACGTCCCTTACTTTGTACAAGAGAGGCAGTCGAGCTGCTCTGCTCCTTCTCACAGCGGCCGGGATGCTGCAGCACGAACTGCCTGGCGGGGAAGGCACGAGGGGAAAGATCTCAGAGCAGCTGACCGTGGACATCCCATGGGATCCGCGTCCTACCCCATGGTGGCCTGGACCTTGATCTTACCCACGGCCTGCAAAGCTCACTCCCTCCAGGATAAAGACAAAAATAAACAACTGTAAGGATTGAAAACAAATGTTAATATAGCCAGGAAGCATTAAATCTTAACTCAATATTCAGGCTGGGGCTCACAGTCGGGTTTCGCAGGCCTTGCTCCCCGCCCAGTGGTTCCCCCAACACCCTCCTGGCGTTGTGCACCAGGTGGGGCTCCTTGGGCCCGCCATGGCCCACAGGACTCAGTTCTCCCCTGGGGAGACAGGGGCTGAGGGGAGCAGAAGGTTATAGAATCATAGAATGTGTTGGGTTGGAAGGGACCTCTAAAGGCCATCTAGTCCAACCCCCTGCAGGCAGCAGGGACATTTTCAACTAGATCAGGTTGCTCAGAGCCTCATCCAGCCTGGCCTTGAATGTCTCCAGGGATGGGGCCTCCACCACCTCTCTGGGCAACCTGGGCCAGTGTCTCACCACCCTCAGTGTAAAGAACTTCTTCCTGATGTCTAATCTAAACCTGCCCTGCTCTAGTTTAAACCCATTGCCCCTCGTCCTATCGCTCCATGCCCTTGCAAACAGCCCCTCCCCAGCTTTCTTGTAGGCCCCCTTCAGGACTGGAAGGGGCTCTAAGGTCTCCCCGGAGCCTTCTCTTCTCCAGGCTGAACCCCCCCAACCCTCTCAGCCTGGAGTGGATGGCTGAGGGGAGTGGGCCTGAAGGGAGCGGGGCTGAGGCGGCGGCGGCGGGGCGGGAAGGGGAGGGGAGTCCCGCTCCTCCCGGCCGGCAGGCGGCGCTGTTCTCCCCACCGCCCGCCGTCTCCTGGCAACGGGACGGGCCTGGGGCGCGGCCCCGCGGCGGCGGCAGGTGTGGGCCGGGCCGGGCGGGGAGCGGCGGAGGTGGCCCCGCGCCCTGCAGGTACGGTCACCGCGGCCCGGAGGGGTGGCGGGGGACCCGGAGGTGTGTGGCGGTCCCGCCGGTGCCCGTGGGAGGAGCATGCGACGGCGCCATGAGCGAGCAGTGGGACGTTGGCCGGGCCCTGGCCCTCTCCGGCCTCTTCCGCCTGCTGCAGGGCGCGGGCAGGGCCTGCGCGGCCCCCTTCCTCACGCTGTACCTCCGGCACCTGGGGCTGCCGGCCCCGCTGGTGGGCGTCGTGGCCGGAGCCAAGCACCTGGCGGCAGCTCTCTGGGCTCCCCTCTGCTCCTGCTGCCCCCGGGGCCGAAGAAAGCGGCGCCTTCTGGTCGCCAGCTCCTTGCTGGGCTCGGCGGGGGCCAGCCTGCTGCTCACCCTCATCCCGCCCGCTGGCGAGGACGCGGGGTACAAGTACTGTAACGCCAGCCAGCTGCCGGGTGACCAAGGGGCCACTGCCACGGTGCCCTGTCCGGGCACCAGCAGCCACGGTGTTTTAAGCATGAGTGCTATTACGAACGCAAAAGCTGTGACAAAAGAAACAGTGGAAACGACTGCTGGTGTTTTAATAGTGAGTGGAAAGCCAACACTAACCAGTGCAGCCTTCCAGGGATTATTTGGCTTGACAGATACTCTTGAGAAAAAAGGCAGAGGGATTGGTGAAGGTGGCGCAAAGACAAATGGCTACTTGGATGGTCCTTCCGGCTGGACAACATCTGTGGAAGCAGTTAACAGGGAAACACAAGCACCAGAAATGCCAGCTTTCTACAGACCTCCTTTACATAGACTCGAGGAAACGATCAGTCTGGGTTCTGCTGCAATAGATGTTTCTGATAATGCT
Organism: Fratercula arctica; assembly: GCA_947846985.1. NCBI lineage: Eukaryota > Metazoa > Chordata > Aves > Charadriiformes > Alcidae > Fratercula > Fratercula arctica. Next base: position 12,140,639 of record CANTUZ010000011.1, read on the forward strand.
GAAGAAAGCCTTTATGCTACTGAAAGTAATGAGCTCTCTTTGTTTAAAACAACTCTTCCAACTGTTGGAGATGTTTACGTGTCTGGAAACCTCTCAGACCACCAGAAAGACACTCAAGATGTCAGCTTTGAGGCGGTGCAAAACATCTTTCAGGACAGAGAGCATCAGATTTTTCTTATGGTATTGGGTGCTGTCGTGCTTTGGGAGCTGTTGGCTACTTCTCTCGAATGGACAGTGGATGAGAGTCTCTATGACTATCTCGACTTTGTTGATGCAACTGACAGGTATGGCAAGCTGTGGATTTGGAGTTACCTGGGTGCATCTGTAGGCGCCTGCAGCATTGCCATATTTGTGGATCAACTGAATTGCTTCCTCAGCAGTACAATCACCCGCCTCGCTGTCCATTTCTATGGCTATGCTCTCCTGATAATGCTCTCGTTGCTTGTCAGTGTCTTTTTTCCTGTCCACGTTCCCAAGAGAACCAACCATGTTAACAAAACCGCCAAAGCCCTGGCTCTCCTGTGGAGCGACGGCCGAGCGATCCTGTACGCCATCACCGTCTTCCTCACCGGCGCGGCTGGGTCTGCAGCGCACAACTTTCTCTTCTGGCAGATGCAGGACCAAGGCAGCAGTGAGCTGTACATGGGGCTCTCTGTGGCCATTGGGCTACTTGCTGAAGTTTTTCTATATTTCTTCAAAGGGAAGTTGCTGAGGACTTACTCGAGCAGCAGAATTGTTGCAGTCAGTCTGAGCCTCCTGGCAGTACAGCTTCTGTGCTACTCCTTCTTATGGACTGCGTGGCCGGTTCTGCTTATCCAGGTTTTATCCGCCTTCAGTAGCGGTGCTTTGTGGTGGGTGGTTAACATGACGGTGGATGACATAGCCACTCCAGGCATGGACAGGTCCCTGCACGCTGTTTTCCAGGGTCTCTGCTATGGTGGAGGAGCAAGTGTGGGCAGTTTTGCAGGGGGATTTGTTGTGAAGCACTTCGGCCTGACAATTCTGTACAGGGCGTGCTGCGTGTGCCTGGTGCTGTGGCTCTTCTTGTTCTTAATTATCCAGTCTAAATTGCCACGGCAGAAAAAAATTAATTATTCTCGTCTCCTGGCTGCTGATTCCAGCGATATGAGCGACTCTGATGAGGAGAATGAGAGGGACTGGCTGGTAAAAGCTATGAAGGATGAAAGCTTTAATAGGAACTGGTCACAACAGCATGGGATCAACTAATCTGTACTTGAATGTGAGGGGTAGAGTGGTAATGTGGTGTGATGATGATGCCCAGAAATGACTGTTAATTCTAAAGCGCTAAATATATACAGTATATATCTGACAGCACAGATTTTTATTAAAAAAAAATATAAATCTTTATATTTCTTAATTTATAGTGGTCTTGTAGTCATTTTTCCTTTTTAACTTAATGATTTTGCTTCCAAAATCATAACAAGGTATTTCAGGTATACATTTGCTGAAATGAATGTAGCTAAGTTTTTAGTCAAAAGGCAAACTTGAATTGAATTCTTGCTCCCCAGAGCTGATACTGTGGAAACTGTGAGTGAAAGCTATGACCTGTACTTCGACACAATCGAATGAAAAATATTGTAACGCTAAGAGCACACTAAACTTTTTCAAGGTGCTATGTCTGTGAAATCCTTTCGCTGAATAGGGGATGTGAATAAAAAATTGGTTCATTTGCTCTGCTGTCATTTGTAAAACCAGGTTTTGCTGCAGACCGTCTGTCTTCTCGTGTTTGGGGATTTAAGTGTGCTTCTGCATCAGCATCTATTGGAAGAAAACCTCCCATGACTTACAGTCAGTGCCTGCGGGCTGTCCAAACCCAGCAGAGCAGCCTGTGGACTTCCACGTGTTTATTTACCTAAGGTGGCACCTGGCATTCAGTGTGGCCAGGGAGCAGTCTGCCCTCCTGATTTGAGTAACTTCTGTGGGCTGGGAATTCATGTAGGGGGATATTCATGGGATACGATTTCAGAAGGAACTTGGCACTGGCTGAGTTGATCTGGTTGAAGCTGGTGATCCTCCCCTGGTCAGTTTGGCCTGAGGGCAGCGCTCTTCTTACCTTTCCTATTTAGAACTAAATCTCTGTCCTGAACGGGGTCTGCTAACTCCAGACAGATCCTCAAGCTGCCTTACCTGCCTTGCCTTAGCCTCCAAAGCACACATTTCAGCACCTCTTCAACAGGTAAGATTTGCTTACAAATTAAAAATTGGTGGTCTGGTCTCGCTAAAAGGTCTGTGTCAGACCTTAAACGGGGCTGGTGGAGAAGCTTTGAGCCTTACAGTCCTTTCAGCTGCCATCAAAAGCTGCTCTCAGTTTATTAGGTGCTTCTTGGTCAAGTGACTACAACATTCCTTTGCAGAGGGACAGATTTTAGTAACACCTTCCTAATGTTTTACAAGCTGCAAAAAGCAGAATATTTACTTAATGCATATTTAATGTGTTATATGTAGGTGGCATTGCAGTCTGTCACCCTGCTGTGTTCTGGAGTCAGTGGTTGGAGACAAGGAAAAGCAAAGCCATTGAAGAGAATCTCTGTTTGCATCGATTCCACATTATCTGTACATCAAATGCTTTCAGGGCAATTAGCTCTCCGTTTTCTTGGCAAAAATCATTATGCCATGCAGAATACTCTACTAGAATGACTCTATAGATAGAATTGTCCTCGTGCCAAGAATAGCTGGAACTTTTTATTAAGATGTTACCTTCTCCCAGGAATTCAAACTCAAGTTGAGAACAATTTTAGTGTCAAGAATTTATCCCAGCCTTATTATACCTCAGGAACTCTAATGACTTGTTAATAGAGTATCTGACTTCAGCCTTGAGTAACATAACTGCAAGCAGCACATCACAGAGCCATGTGTGCTTTTGTGAGCTGAAGACTGCAGAAATAGCTGGAATGGTTTAAAATGCGGTTGCGTCTTTAGCTGGAAGTGACAGCCCTCATTTGAAGCCAATTAAATGAGTGATACTTGCTCTTTTTATCTGCTCCAGCATGAGATCAGCTGCTGGAGTTCCAGTTTTGCAAAGAGAAACCTTGAAATGAAAAGTGCTTGTGCAATTCGTCCTTTGACCGTGGCGGAGGGGTGACAATGGCTGCCCAGCAGAGCCGCGGCGTGGCTGTCCTGGGCTCTTACCTCCGTGGTCATTTTTGGCCAGGGATGTTTAGATGTTCTCAGCCACTGCCGCTGTCAGCAGGGAGGATTTAAGGTATGGCCCAAAGCTTAATGTTAGTGTAATAATCTTACATAATATGATTCCTTTTTTAAGTTATTAATCCAATAAATTGGTGCTGACCCGGGAGAATCATATTTATACATTTTGAAATATGTTCTGAATTACAAACCACTATGGAAGTGGACGTGGCAGAGGGCTCATTCGCTGCAGAAATTGCACCAATTTGGTTAAATAATTTTCCACTGGGGTTTATACAGTTTCTGCGTGTGAGCTCTACAACATCAGTGACTCGGTTTCTCTGAATGGTCACAGATGCTGCAAGCCAACAGGGGAAGGAAAGAGGTGGATTTGAATTGTTCTCTGTGAGACTTCTTTGCTGACCGTGGCTTTCTTGTTCTTGCAGAAGCAGGAACATGCTAAGACATTTAATGCCATTGGGAAGAAGATGTAACTGAGAAGAACCAAACTGCCTTTGGGGAAAATAGTTTCTTATGGTGTGTTTCCAACCACATCAGTGGTTATTTTTGCATTACTTAGCAACTATTTAGCAAAAAAATGGATGTTGAAACTTCTGTTTCTTTAAATTTTTATTTAGATTTTTATTCTTAAACAGCAATTGTAAGGTTAAAAGCTTATATGTAGAGATTTTTTTTTTTTTTTGCCCCTTGGTGTCAGCCCAGGGTCTAAGTTGAGCTGTGTCCTTCTTCTCTGAGTATGATTTGATTTAATTAAGCTCAGGAGGCAAACCATAGTTAGCGCTGAGGAACAAGTTCCACACAATGATGGTCTTTGTAGCTCTTAGATTTTAAACTTCCCATAGCTCAATGTATGTGTACTTTGTAAGAGGTTTCAAAGGATCTAAGTAAATCAGTTTTATTAGATGAGACATCATTTGCCAAAAAATCACAAAGGCCTCTTTGCTTATCGTGAAACAACTTACAGGCCCTCAGGTAGTTGCGATACACAGCTGATGCAGCTGGACTGCAATCTGAGTAACTCATTGCATTAGACACCTTATCTTGCTTTTAAAAATTTTGTTCCCAAACTATAATGTAACTAAAATTGCAGATTCTATTGTTCTGGCAGTTATTTTATGATGGGATATTGCAAACGTTTCCTGCAGCTCCTCTCTGCGCGCATCTCACATCGACGATTGACTTAAATAGTGCGGCACTTTTGGAATATGAAATTAGGTAAAACTCAGTGGGCGCTGATTTCTAAATATTCATTTTTCTTGTGGATCTGAGCAGCATAGTAAGATCCTGTGCCGGGTTCTCCAAAGATTCCTATAATTCAGCAAACAGTTGCCGCGTGTTTCTTTGTGGACTGTAGTGAAACCTGCTCAGATGAATTCACAGGGAGGTTTTTCTATTTTTGTAATGAGTCATTTCCCAAAATTGTAGATACGGTCCATTTAAGGTAAGTCCATTTTGCTGTAGTTTCACAAGAACACAAGTGGGATGTTTCTGAGCGCTGTGGAGTTACTCTGCTTGTTCTGAATCTTAAAAGCAAGAGCTCTTGCTTTTCTTCTGTGACGGAGCGTGATGCCTCTAAGGCACGAGCTGTGCTGTCTTCCGTGCCGCTAGTAAAAGTTTCTCGTTTTGTTCATCTTTAAAGTAAAGACAAGACGTTGCCAGTCTGATTTGAACTATTAGGAGAACTATGATTACAGCATGATAACCAAATTCTGTGTCTTTACAATAAGGGTCCTATATAGACTTCTTAAAAGTATCAGGCAGCTCCTGACCATTGCTGGCACCAGCACTAAGTAGTAGTAATGCAGGGGAAGAAAAAGAGTCTATCCTGAAATCTCTTGACACTATCAGCTTGTCGTTGCTGTATTTATTGAGAGGGAGCCAATGTAAAGGAATCTCTGCTAATTTAGACTGTACATTTCTCAGGGAACAGATACATTCTTTTCTGCATGGTTTTTCCCTGGGGCCTGATTTTGCTGTAATATAAATGAGTTTTCTGGTTGAGGGCAGTTTTTTACTCCTAATTGGGTATGTTGAGACCATAAAACTGTGAACCCAGATGTAGAGGTGAATAAGAGGCAACTTTAAAATTAACCTTTGCTTCACCTTTAATATTTAGAAATCTTGCCTTAAGAAATGAAGGAACAGAAAATGCAGTCACCGTGACCTCACCAGTAGAGCAGACAGGGAAGCTGTTGGTAACATGGCTTCATTTTGAAACTTTGAGAACATTTCTACCTCTAAGCAGGTTCAAAGGTCAGAACTATGGAGGTCGGTACAACACTGAAAATAGAGGGCTTGTGTTAACATGGGGTTTTATTGTCAGTAAAAGGAATTTTGAGCCAGGAAACACAATCCCATCCTGAAATAACTTCAATATTCAAAGCATGAATTGAGAAATATGAACTTGATTTTTTGACAAATCCTAAGGAAAATAAACTTATTAAATAATTCCACACCATTTATTCTGACATGTACTCTGCAGGAATAGACATTCAAGCGCTTGGGACCACAGTCCTATCTCAACAAGTCACAAATTTAAATACTCAGCTGCCTTCTATCATCAAGATGCGCCTGAGCTGGCAGTGAGGGGCACTTTGAGCATCACCTTGGAAGTGTTTTTGAAGACTCTGAATTGGTTGAATGTGCCTTAGTGGTATCTTGTTTGCTGTTGCCTACTTGGGTTGTTTCTTTAAAGAGCTTCAAATGATGGTGTCCATCCTGATGTTCTCCAAGCTGCGTTTTAATTCTCTTTGTGTTTGTCAGCACCTTTCAAGTGCCTGGGAGATTGTGTTACTATTGCGTGGTACTGGATGATGTTCTGTTAATACACTTATAATGTGTGTGTACTTTCTATTGTGTAGGTGCTTGATTTCTACAAAAGTGACTGCAGACAGGGAAATACTAGCGCTTTTAAGAAATATTCTGCTAGTGCTCTGAAAGTGTTGCTGCTAGTGACTCTCCTCTCATGTAGACCAATGTGAAAGTAGTCTCAAGACCCACTAAAACTTCTCAGGTGTGTATTCGAGGGCATAGAGCGTACCTGGGTGCAGGGAGAACCCCAGCGTTTGCCTGGAGGCCGTTGGCAGGGGGCATGCTGACTCTGTACCGTCTGGTGCACCTGGTTTGCGTTCATCTCTGCGAAATGGGTTTGCACATCATGATTCCATTCAATGCGGCAGACCAAATAGCGTGCGTTAATTGGATCATAACTGTGTGTACGACTCTGGACTGTTTGATTTAATCACATGTTTTCATTGAGAATAATGTGTCGAATTCAAGTTGCAGCCCACGGCAGAGCTGGCTACTCATGGTGAAAGTAATCCTGTAGAGTATTCGACTGAAGAACTGATTTAAAGTATTTACACGTTCATTTTCTCTGCACTGTGAAGCAATCAAAACAAGGTGACTCACTTCAGACCTGAGTTCATAATTACAGTGATGGCAGAAGCTCATCATTTAATGAGCTGAGGCACAGCCAGTTGGTGGCTATTCTTACCTTCCCCATTAAAACAACCAGGCCACAAACCCCTGAAGTGACTGCGTCCCTCCGCTGGGCTTTGCCTAACTGCGGGCCTGGGAGTTAAAATTACAGCGCGTCTGCCTTACAAACAAAACTCGGGGCATTCCTGAACAAGTCATTCGAATAGTGAAGCTTTATATTTTTCAAAAAACACTGTTTCAGCTCTGAGGTGGGTTAAAACACACTTCTGTGGCTCTGGGGCTTTGTGTTGCTCTGGTCTGAGAGAGGCGTTTGCGTTCTCAGGGGATTGCTGGAGCGACGTGCTGCTGCGTTGCTCACACTTCACTGGCTCTCAGAAGCTGCTGCTGCATTTCTAACCCAGGTCAGCAGCTCCCATGTCCTTCTTTTTCTTTTTTTTCCCCTTTTTTTTGTATGCACAGACTTAATTTTTGTCTCCTCGTTTTGTTTGTATGCCACAGTTATCCTCAGTGAATGAAGCACAGTCTCCCTTGCACATGTTCTGGTTTAAAACACAGGAACGGATCAAAAGTCAGCAGCTCCTCCCTGGTTTCTGGAGATGGGAATACCAAGATTTTGCTCAGATTTATGTCCAGTAAGGACGTTTCACATGGATTAGCTCAGCAGCCTCTTTCATTGCTGGGGGAGCAGCTAGAGACAAGGATGCTGCGAGGTACTGACAGCTGGTAGTTCTCTGCAGGGGGTGATCCTCTGGACTCATCCCTTATGTTGCCATGCCGCTGTTTTGCTCACCGGTAGTTTATTTTATTGCACCGACTACTGACTTCTAGCAACATCCACTGCCAGCTGGGTGGCAGGATGAGAGGGCAGAACCCCGCAGCTGCTCCCCCAGGCCTGGCCCTCACCTCTCCGCTGCCCTTGCCCCCGCTGCTCTCCAGCCCTGTCACTTTGTGTGGCGCTTCCCAAAATGTGCTGGAGGGTGTCCCTGAGCCCCCTCTTGAAGGTGGTGTGTCCCTCAGCCCGGCCTCCCCCTCCCCTTGGACCTGTTCTCTTGCACAGAGCCAGCCTGGGGACATCAGTGCCACCTGCAGGCACGTCCTAGCAGAGAAACGCGTCCTAGCAGAGGACGTGTGTCCCCTGCATGGGTTTTGGGGAAGGTGCTGCTGAGGTGTGTGCCTCCCCAGAGGGCAGCAGGTTGGGAATCCTCAGTGGAGAAAGTGCTTCTGGTATGAGTGAGTGAGAAGCGTAAAACCCTGTGAGCAGGAGGGTTTACAATCCACACCCCATCCTCGCCTTCCCTGTTCCAGTTTGCTGGGACAAACCTTCAAGGTGGTGGGACTGGTCCCACAGGACAGGTTGCTTTGTCCTGCAGGAGACCCCCGGCCAGAGAGGGGAGAAGGGTAGCGCTCATCACTGAGACCCCACTGCTGGGGTTGCTACCAACAAACCTTTGAATTTCAGGTCAACACTTAAGTTCTATGATATCTCTGAACGTTTTTTAAACATGTGTTGTGTTTTTCCATAGGGAAAAGTTACTCCTGCTGGAAAGCGCAGCTGCCCAGAGAAGCTGTGGCTGTCCCATCCCTGCAGGTGTTCAAGACCAGGCTGGATGGGGCTTGAAGCAGCCTGGTCTGGTGGGAGGTGTCCCTGCCCAGGGCAAGGGGGTTGGAATGAAATGATCTTTAAGATCCCTTCCAACTCTAACCATTCTATGACTCTGTGACTTTGTGTCTTTAGGGGGGCCTGTTTAACGCCGTGCTTCATGCCGCGGCACACCCCATGTCCCACACAGGCTCTGCAAAGCCTGGTTGTCTTTACTCACTGGAGCAATGCGTGTGTCCACCCGAGCGTCCCCACCAGGACGCGTTTTGCCCCCCTCACCTGCTGTGCCAGGCGGGGCCACTTTTATTTTTTATGCCTTTATTGCTGCGGTTTTCATAGATTCATAGACTCACAGAATGGTTGGGGTTGGAAGGAACCTTAAAGATCATCGAGTTCCACCCCGCCTCGGGAGAGCTGCGGGGGTGCGAAGCAACCGCTCTGGGCTGAAGGGGGTGCCGAGGCCCGGGCACTAACCCGGATGCCGCTGCAAGGGGGGGCGGGGGGGGCGCGGGGGGAGCGGGGCGGTGGCGCGGGGGGCGGTGTCCGGCAGAGGGCGCGGGGGGGCGGGAGCCCCGGCCCGCCCCGGCGGAGCGGAGCGGTGTGGCGAGCGCGGAGCGCAGCGGGCAGGGCTGCGGCATGGAGGGGAGCCGGACCCCTCCGCGCTACGGATCGCTGGAGTGCACCCGGTGGCCGCCTGCCGGCGCGGGGCCAGGTGAGCACGGCGGGAGGGGGCGGGCGGGGCCGCCGCTCCGTCCAAACTTTGCCCCCCCCCGACCCCGGCGGCTCCGGGACTCCCCGGGCACCCCGGGAGCTGGCGGGGAACCGGCGGGTTCATCCACCGAACGGAGCCCCGCGGTGCTCCCCGAACCGGTACCGGCACCGCCGGAGCCCCCGCCCATCCCATCCCATCGTGAGTGGGGCGAGAGGGATGGGGGGGAGAGGGACGGGGGGAAGGGAGGGATGGAGGGAGGGAAGGGCTGGATGGGGGAGAGGAGTGAATGGAAGGAGGGAAGGGGCGGATGGAGGAGAGGAAGGACGGAGAGAACGGACTGGAGGGGAGGAAGGATGCAGGGAAGGAGGGATGGCTGGAGGGAAGGAACCGATGGAAGGAGGGATGGAGCCCGCCATCCGGCTGATGCTGCCCGGAGAGACAGGGAGCCGCTGTGCTGTCATGCCCGGCTGTGAGCGTGGCTGTGACCGGCAGACTGGGGTGTCCACCCTGTCCTTTGCTGCCTTCTCCCCTCTCTGACCACTTCCTCCAGTACAAAACGAGGTGGGCAGAGAGTGGGCGCAGGGGATTGTCCAGGGCAGAGTCCCCAGCCGTGGGGTGGGCGGAAGGGGCCCGATGCTGGGCTGTGGGCAGCATCCTGGGGAGGGGAGGCTCCTGCAGCCCCCTGCCATGACGTCCCTCCGACACCTCCCCTTCCCCGCCGCATTCTGCTCCCCCTTAGCCCCTTGCACCCAGCGGGATAGGGACGGGCAGCTGGAAAGGCAAGGAAGGAGGGATGAAGCAAACTCCGGCACCCTGCTTTGGCACTACTGTGAGGGTGCTGCCCGAGAAGCTGCTCAGCTCCCTGGTGAGCTGCCTCAAGTTTTAGTCCTTCTCCTTTGTGCCTTTCAGCATGGTATCCTCCCCCCGCACCTCCCCTGCCTGGGAAGAGTGGAGACCCTGCCCTTGGGGGGGGTCTGGGCACTTCCATCGCCTGGATCCACTGCTCCCAGCAGCTGGGTGACATCAGGTGGTCCAGGGAAGGGTCAATCACTTGCTGGACACAGGGTGCTGGGTATGGCCTGGGCTCCCCCCTCGGGTGCCTGCGAGCAGGGCTGCAGTGGCTGCGATGTTTGCTGGTTAGTGCAGTTGTGTAAAACCCCAGCTCCTGGGGGACCCTCAGGGTGGGCGAGAACGTGGCAACGGTCGCTGTCTGGTTTTTGAACGCTGCTCTGCTGTTTGCAGCCATCCCAGGAAATCTCAGGCCAGCCCTGTGAAGCGGTGAGCACGCGCAGCCTGTTGCCCTGCTTGTGCTTGGGGGGTGCCCAGGGGAACATGCACACAGCAGCCGGGTGTTGTGGAGGGGCTACACCCCTGGTGATACCCCCCGTAAGTCATCCTGGAGTACCTCACCCAGGAACTCTGGTGTTTTTATGGCTGTGTAACATGTCCCCAGTGGTGCTGGCTGTGCCAGGGGCTGCACAAACAGTCAGAGAGACCCCCCCTGACTGCAGCGGGCCACGGCTGCACGTTTCTCCCTGGTTTACTTGAGGGGACACTGGCAGGGAAACAGTGCCGTGGTTCGCAGGCTGCCAGCGGCTGTGATCTCTCACATCTGAGCATAGAATCATAGAATGTGTTGGGTTGGAAGGGACCTCTAAAGGCCATCTAGTCCAACCCCCCTGCAGGCAGCAGGGACATCTTTAACTAGATCAGGTTGCTCAGAGCCTCATCGAGCCTGACCTTGAACGTCTCCAGGGATGGGGCCTCCACCACCTCTCTGGGCAACCTGGGCCAGTGTCTCACCACCCTCAGTGTAAAGAACTTCTTCCTGATGTCTAATCTAAACCTACCCTGCTCTAGTTTAAAACCATTGCGCCTCGTCCTATTGCTACATGCCCTTGCAAACAGCCCCTCCCCAGCTTTCTTGTAGGCCCCCTTCAGGGACTGGAAGGGGCTCTAAGGTCTCCCCGGAGCCTTCTCTTCTCCAGGCTGAACCCCCCCAACTCTCTCAGCCTGTCCTCACAGCAGAGGGGCTCCAGCCCTTTGATCACCTTCGTGGCCTCCTCTGGCCCCGCTCCAACAAGTCCATGTCCTTCTTGTGCTGAGGGCTCCAGAGCTGGACGCAGTACTCCAGGTGGGGTCTCACTAGAGCAGAGTAGAGGCATGATCCTGTCCCCTGGGACCAGCATGCTGGGCTGTGCATTGGCAGTCCTGGAGGCTCATGTCCCTCCTGCCAGGCAGTGTGGGTGGTGGGGTTTGCGCCTCATCTGGCGAGGCTGCCCCAGAGCCGGGCAGGGGGTTACCATCCCTCTCATTATCGAGCTTCTGGGGCAATGGCTGGTTCTGAGAGGCTGAATGCCCCCTGCCCATGCCGTGGGCAGAGAAAAGCACACGGCTGAGGTAAAGACCTCTTGGGATGGAACCCAAGTAAAGAGCTCTGACCCCCTCCATGGGGTACTGTCAATCCATCGCCGAACTTTAATCATGAAGTAAATCGTTTGAAACTCATCTGTGCACTGGTTGCTGCCGTGACTCATCTCAGGCTTGCTGCTGGCTGTCTAAATGTTTTCACCAAAGCCATATGGAGTGGAAGTCTCCGGCTATTACACTCCTCATTAACAATATTTGCTTCCCCTGGGCCATGTGTGATGATTAGAGCATCTCCAAGTTTAAACTGAAGCTTTCTGCCCTTCCCTGGTTTGCTGGGTTGAAACGGTGCCAGTCGGGGGCCTTTTTGCTTGGGTAGCGTGGGATTAATTTCTGCCTGGCTCCAGTGGCGTGTGTGCAGCTGTGGGAGCCAAGGGACCTGTGGGCAGCATGGCTGCACACGGTGTCATCCCTGTCCATCCCCGAAGGGAGACTCAGCACCGTGAGCTTGATCACAGCTTTAATAAACATCCCTGCCTTAGGCCCTCGCTGGTGTCAGGCGCTTAGGGAGGGTGTAAGAAACCCAGCTCAGCTTTGGCAAAGCCACCTCCAGGGAAATCTTTTGCCCAGCTGTCTGCTTGCAGGATGTGCTGGGTTTTAATCTGTTGTGAGCTCCGAGTGTCTGCACTTGCCATTTGCAACCGCTGTATGGTGTCACCACCATTGCACATGTTCATGGGCGCACGGTGCCCTTTGGTCTCCCCACCCTCTCAGGAAAGCTGTGATCTGGCCCATGCCTGTGGCTGCTGGGGTTCAGGAACTCAGCAGCACCCTGTATCTGCCTGCAGAAAGCATCTCCTCAGCCAGCAGGGAAGATCCATGCACATCCCTTTCGGTCACCACAGACGGATCTCATTACATGGAACTGCAGAGGACTTTGGATTGGGAAGAACCTCTGGAGATATTGTGTTCAACCCCTTGCTTGGTAGATCAGGTTGCTCACAGCCTTGTACAGGAGGTGTCCCACAACCTCTGTGATCCCTGTTCCAGTGTCTGAACAACCCTTCAACCTGCTTCTCTCAGCGTCTCCTCGTCCGTCCCATGCTCCAGCCCCTGCCCTCACTCAGATGTTCAGATCTTGGCCTGATGACCTGTGGTCCTGGGCAGATGCTGGTAGATACTCCATGAGCAAGTTCATCTTCCCATCCTATCAGCTGCCCATTAGTCACCTGTATGGATTCATTGGTTTCTCATGAGGTTTAGTGGATGGTTTTGCTGCAGAGGCGTAGCTCTGTGTCCCCTTGTCCAGGTGCTCCCTCCCAGGGTTCATGGGCTTCATTTTGCAGGAGCACTCACCTGGGACTGCCCTCCCTCTGCTTCTGCCCCGAATTAAGCAGCTCCAGGCGCATGACTCTCCTCTTAGAGCTTCTTGTCCAGGACTTACTGCTTTGGTGAGCAGTTCCCTGCCGTGCCTGAGGACATGTCTTGCTTGAGGCACGCAGAGTACTGTGACCTCAACCACACCACCTGAAGGCACAGCCAGGGGCTGAAGAGCTTCCACCTCTTCTGCAGACAGTGCTCCTCTGTGTGGTGTAGACCTGTCTGCTGTCCCCGTTTCACAGGAGGCTGCTGGGATGTGTCCTGTAGACTGGTGACTTTGGGGGAGTGCATGAGGGCAGCTCCTCTTGGGCAGGGTAGTCCCAGCCACACCGTATTCCCTGTCTCTGATGGGAACCCACCCAGAGCTGAACCAGGAGCTTTCTTGCTCTGGTGGGCAGCTGCCTACAGGCTGAAATTACATCCCATCCTCCTGCCGCAACAGGGGAGAGCAACCCAGCGCTGCTGCCTCCTCCCTTTCATGTACACAGGTGAGGATTCACCTCTCCCGTCTGGGATGGCTTCTGCTAATGAGGTTCTGAGATGAGAAGGGAGAAGAAGCGATGCTGACATCTGTTTCAAACCCTTGCACTCACCCACTGGGAAACAGCTGGCTGGTAACCTCAGACAGATACTCCTGCCACCAGTGATCAAAGATATTCTGGGTTATTCACCCACCCACCCAGGCCAGGAGTGACAGTCCCCCTCACCCACACCCACACACCCCCCATGCTCCTAGGGATGATTAGATTTGTCCTTGGCTAATGAAGGCTGCAGTAAGCTCATATGGTTGTTTATTGGCGCATCTGTAATCAGCCGTGTCATTATAGCCACAGAAGCAACACTTAAAGCAATGCAGCTTTTTCCTGACAGGTCTCGAGCTGTGCTGAAGTACAGCCAGACCCCAGGGAGTGGCTGCCTACAAGTACATGCCAGCTGTACCGTCTGCACCTTCATGTGTGTCGTTACCTGCGTGCGTACTGTCACCTGCAGGGAGATCCTGCCTGTCCCCGGGGCACGGCCTCAGCCGCTCAGCGGTGGCGGGTGTGGGTGCAGCAAAATATCGCAGGCAAGAGAAGCTCTGGGGTGTCAGAGCAGCAGGATGCTTGGGATGAAGGACCTCAGCATCCCGGTCCCCTAGCAACCGCAGTGTGGTCCCCTAGCAACCGCATCCTGGTCCTGTAGCAACCACAGTCCGGTCCCCTAGCAACCCCCTTCAGGCCTGTAGAAACAAAGCTGCGGGAGGGTTTCTGTGCAAATTTGCAGCAGAGGCATTGAGCAAGAGCTGCGGGAGGGCAGCGCATCCAACCCCACACCTCGTCCAAGCCATGTGTTTGTCAGTCTGTCCTGAGCAGGCGCTGGTCCCCGGGAGCATCCTGACAGCTCAGAATGGGGAACAAGGATTCAGCAGGCTGGCACTGGCTGAATGTGGCCACTGTGGTTAGGGGAAGAGGGCGATAATCTCCAAGTAGTCCTCATGAGTTTCTAAGTCAGAAACAGCAGAAAACTTCTCTCTACACCAGTCATGCTAGCCCAAACCACTCATATTTCCACTATTAAACCTTTTCCGCCAGCAGCCTTGGAAACATGCCTCACCCTGGGAATGATTTCTCAAGCAGTTGTACATGACGGGTGGAGGACCAGTGAGTGAAGAGTGTTTTGCCTTATGCCTTAATGTTTTCCTGCCCTGTAACCCTCAGCACCCTCCTGCTTGGGATCCCCAAGCTGCACACTCCAGCTCTGACATCTCCAATTCCCAGACCTGGGCTGCCCACAAAATCCTGCTCCCGGAGCTGGTGCTCCTTGGCTCTGCTCTTCCCTCTCCCTGCACAGGGAAAGCCTCCGGGCTGCAGAAAGGCAAAATCTCAGAGGGGAGACGTGTCCTGTGGAAATTCAAAGAAAGCAGAATATGGCCCCTGATGTATGTAATTTTTAATGTTTTCTCATAGCCTGGCTTTGCTGTAGCTGCTAAGCCCCCTCTCCCCAACCTGTGCTGTGTGTACATCACAGGACAGCCAGATTAGCCGGCATGTGACAAATGTGCTGCTGCATGTCACTGATAAGACGCTCAGTGATGTGTCTCCAAGAGGCAGACCAGGCTGGGAGGCAGGAGCTGGCTATCCCTCAGCTTTCCCCGTAAAATGGGCTGGGAGCCGCTGTGGGACGTGCAGGCACTGTCTGAATCGGCACGGCGTCCTCGTGTAAATCAGTGTGACGGGCTTGTGCAAACCAGTGGGACATCAGAGGGACATCTGTGGGTAAACCAGTGGAGGGGGCAGGCAGAGCTGGTGGCTGGAGCAATGCGCTGAGGTTGCTGGGCTCTTGTCCCTTCTGTCCCTGGGCTTCCCACTGCACTCTTCTAAAATATAAATCACAGCCCCTTTCCCCTGCATTTTGCTGTGAGGCTTTTGCCTCTTGCCCTGAGCAAGTGACATCCCCTTTCCCTGCCTCAGTTTCCCCAGGTGGGTTACAGAGGTGATGCTCAGCACTCCAGAGGATGAGGAAGCCGAACTGGCCTGCTGGGTACCACAGGGGGGTCCCCAGGGGGTTGGGAAGGATGGGGTGTCTTCATCCAGCCTGTGATGGAAAGGGAACAGCTGTGGGAGCTTCACCTCCACGACTCCTTAGGGAGGCCCCTCTGTGCTGTATGGGCCCAGTGTTCGGTCCTGGCACATACTGAGAACAAACTTTTTAGCAGGACTTGTTGCGGTAGGAGAAGGGATAATGGTTTTAAACTAAAAGAGGGGAGATTCAGACTAGATAAAAGGAAGGAATTTTTTACACTGAGGGTGGTGAAACCCTGGCCCAGGTTGCCCAGAGAGGTGGGAGATGCCCCATCCCTGGACACATTCCAGGCCAGGTTGGATGGGGCTCTGAGCAACCTGATCTAGTTGAAGATGTCCCTGCTGCCTGCAGGGGGGTTGGACTAGGTGGCCTTGTGTTGCGTGGAAAGGGACAAAGCAGTTTTGGCAGAAGATAAACCCCCTTGCGTTCTAACACTCCTCACCGAGGTGGGAGGCTAGGTGCGGCTGGGTTTAAATTCTGAGTGATGCCCAATTCAGCACTGTCAGTCCAATCGCGTTTAATATGTATGAAACTATTACGATTTGGATATACTAATAGTGAACTGCACCTTCAGTCTAGTCGTGCTCATGAACTAGCACGGCCACTCTCGAATCTTTGGTCGCGTTCAGTGAGAAACCGAAACGACTAGCTACTTAAACAGTGCAGTTTATTTAAACAACAGATAGATAGGTTCTTAGGATTGCCGGTGATAAATACACTGTCTGCAAAGCACGTGCAAATGAAAGTATTATTACATATATCAAATGTGCGACAAAGTTATAAACGGTACAGCCTGGCTATAAATGTAGGAAAGAGATTCTCTAGAGAAATTTCTAAGTTTCCTGAGAAAGCACTCAGTATAATCTGAGTCTTACCCAAAGGCGTCCCTGTGGGGGGGAAGAAAGGCTCAGCCCGTCGACTGATCCCGGAAGTCAGTGATGAAATTCTTTGCGATGGTGTCTTCCCTGAGTATCCCCCTCTCTCGGGCTATTTTTATACTATTTGTTTGAGTGACTTTAGTCATAAATACTTTAATTATGATTGGTGTAAAATTCTCTCGCTTCACAATTAAAGGTATAGTTTACAAAAAATTCAGAGCGCAGACTCAAGGAGTGGTCGCACCTTGGAGGCGGGTAGCCTTTGGGATGGAGGTGTGTTTTGGTATTATAATGACATTATAATGAGCAAAGTTTGCACAAAGGACAGCATTTCATCAAAATTTGACAAAATGTTGGCTCCGAGTATCGAGCAGGCAGCTAATTGGCAGCTTATCTGTTTCATGGTATCGTCCCATTCCCATATCTGCTATACATCATAAGGTAAAGCCGCGGAATAATTGCATCCCGCTCCGTACCTCATGTAGCTTCACAAGCTCCTTATCAGGGAACCGCAGATGTTGCATTCTTCATGCCAGCTGCAGCTGTTTTCTACCTCAGAGGCCTCTTGATTTTATACTTTTCCTTAATGTGTGAACAATGTTGTACTTTTGTATTTTTTAGCCAATTTAGTAATTATTCCACACCTTGGAAGGTCCCTTCCAACCCAACACATTCTATAATACTGGAGGACAGGCTCATGTGTCTGCGTGTCTGTCCATGTGCTGGAGATGCCTGAGACTTACGTAGTTCTGGAAGAAGGGAGAGATATTCCTGTCCTTCTCTCCAGGGTTTTTTAGCTCCCTTGGCCTCCTGCTGTTCAGCAGAGGGGAAGACCCCCCAAAAACTTGTGGCTTTCTCAGCAGTGCAGAGCCCGGCACAACACTGGCGTGAGCAGGGTGCGCTGCCAAGCCAGCACAAGCAGGCAAAATAATGCTTGTTTCTAAGGCTCGGATGAGGGGGCCTGCTGGCCTCTGAGGTCCTCTTTCATGCAGAGACTTCATGCATATTGCATGCGTGTTTGGAGCTGTGCTCAGCAAGCCAAGCCAGCTTTGATGGTAATGCAGCAGTGAGCAGATCTGCTCTGGTGCTCACAGAAAGCATAAATAAAGGCAAAACGCAGTAACCATCAGCTCAATGTCCTTGCCTGTGTCACTGCCTTTCCACGTGCCCGTTGTCTCCTCTTGCAGCACCTGGCAGGTTGGTGGTTACGCTGGTCTGGTGTTGGCAGAGGGGGTCCCCGTGACAGCCCTGTGGTCCCTGGTGTCCTCAGCACGCGTTTAACATCTCCTGCTGGCTAATGTGGCTCCCATTTCATTTGCAGAGGACGAGATTGTTTCCATGGCTGACTCCACCACCACCATTGACGACATCGAAGGGGAGCTCTTCAAAATTGAGAGGATCAGGGAGATCCTGGTGAGGAGGGAGTCAGAGCTGCGGTACATGTGAGTACCTGCCCTCCTCCCGTGCTGGCCCCCCTCCCCAGGGTCACCCCAGTGTTTTCTGCCTGCCCGATCAAACACGGATCGTCCCCAGGGATGAGCAGAGCTGAGGCTACTTTGCACCTCATTTTCCACCTGGAAGTGCGGCATCTCCCACTGCTCTGGCATCGCTTTCCGAAGGTGCTTGAACAGGTCCCTGTTACAAGGCTGCCACCGACGCTGTGATGATTTCAGCCAGCCTATTTCTATGCAAACAGAGTTTATGACATGGGTTTAACTATAACTACAGTAATTGTTTCCATATTCAACCACAGGCACCCAATCTTCCCAATGGGTCCATACTCTTCCTCAGTGCGTGGCTCTGGGGCTGGGCTTGGGAAGGGACCTGAGGTTTGGTGGCTCGTTGCTGCTCTCTGGAGAGATCCCTTTGCCCCAGCACGCAGCTCTCTGGCTGTTGAACAGCCAGACGATCACAGTTTACTCTCCCTATATCGAATTATTACACATCCTCCCAGCTCCTCCATTTCTCCTCCATCCCTTGGCTGCCAGGGGACATTGGGACGCATTGGGGCTGGACTGGCCTTGGGGCTGGACCGGCATTGGTGCCTGATGCCCATCTCCACACAGCGTCCTGCTCTCCACTCCCAGCACAGTCTTTGCAGCCAGATAAGGAGGGAAGGATTTTCTCCAGGGTCCATTTCAATAATCAAAGCAAGCAGTTTTTGAGTAAAAATCTCTAGACCTGTTGCATTTAAGGCAATCAAATAATCACTGTGTTGCAGTGGTACTAACCAGCGCTTAGGGTGAAAAGGAAGACTTTCCCTGGGAAAGTCAGGAGATTTTATGGTCTGGGAGGAAATGGACTGACTATTCATAGTCTGGGTTGATGAATCTTTTTAATACCACTAAATTGCTGTAGTCAGCCCAGTCTGGAGATCCCATGCTGTCAGGTCAACATAAAGCCTGGGATCTTTTCCTGATAATGGCAAAAATCATACTTAGTGGGCTGCAGCACTTAATATGCTGCTTTTTTAATGTGTCTGTGTCCCCATTGGTACTGGCACCACAGGATTCACCAAAGCCCAGAAATGCTGGTGTAAATCTGCTCTCGGGGGAAGCTGTGAGCTGGACTATGGTTTAGAGGCTCAGATTTGGAGTGATGACCTCTTTGAGGCACAGTTGCCCCTGAATATATTGCTGAAAAGGATTTTTGGAAATCATAAAAAGTGTAGTTCTTAAATGCTTTCCATGGCAACCAGTACCTAAATCTCACAGGTGCTGTCAAAACTCACATCTCTTCCTTTTTCTTATCCCTTTATTTGTTTTCTTCCTTGGCTTGCACTTGGAAAGCGAAAGGAAGTCACCTACAGAGACCACAAACCAGGGTGGGCACAGCTGCAGAAGCGATCACTTGGAAGTTTGGAGATGCTGGGATTCCATGTCTGAGTGGTTTGGAGGCGCCGGGGGGAACGCGAGCGCCGGCTCTGCAGAGTGCAGCAGCGGGGAGGAGCATGGCTCTGGGAGGCAGGGAAAGCCGAGGGCTTCCCTGAGCATCCTGCTGGAGAAGAGGGATCCCCAGACCTGGCTTGGGCAGGACAGGGTTAAATTGGTTGTGGACCTGGGGCTGAAAGGGGCCTTTTTTTCTCAATGGAGGGAAAAAATGTAATATTCGGGATCGGTTGGACTGTGGGGCTCATGACGATGGACATCTGATGTGCTGCCAAAGGGAGGAGTGACCCACCTGGTCAGTTGGTAGTGATCAGTGTTTTCTTCTTGTTGGCAATGTCAAACTAAAACATTTCCGGCATTTCTGAGACATCTGTGCTGTGGAAGACGATGAAGCTCCCAATATTACTCCTTTCGTAGGGCAAAAAGAAAGGTCTGAAATTCCCGTGGGAGGTTCAGCTCCGCACTTCACCCACTCACAGCTCTGATTGGCGCCCTGGGGCTGCGGCTGATGCTACACTGACTTTTGTCACCAGTGGCAGAAGTTTTGTCACTGAGTTTTTGTCACCAGAAGTAATCTCAGCTCCAGCAGCAGCCTTCTGGGTGCTTGTCTTTGCAATCTCTCCTGAGTTTTACTGAAATGAGAATTTTTATTACTGCCCATTTATTATTCTCATTATCAGTTTTTACAGAATTAAATTCCAATTTAATTTGAATAATATTTCAGTTGTCATTTGACTGTTTATCTTAATTGTAATAAGTGTATCATTAGCAAACAGCCTGTTGCCTGCGTGTCCGATTGCAGACCTCCCTGCTGGTGCTCTCTGTAGAAGCTCGGGGCTTGGTCACCATGGGACTATGAACAGGCAATAAAAGGACAAAGAGACCTCGCTGTTCTCCATGTGCAGCTCCCAGACATTGGCATCGGTGGACCTGCTCAGTGCAATATACAAACAAATAAAGACACTGCCAGATGGAGCACACATCTGACAGAGCCAAGAGGAAGTCTCCTCCGCCTGAGATGATCTCCTCCTACAGCAGTATCTCACAAGGTCTCTCTTCGTCAGTCTGTGTATTTTCCCTTCCCTTATTCATTTTTCTGGTGTCCTCGGCTCAGCTGACAAAGCTGCATCTTCAAGTAGCTCCAGCAAATATGACTCATCCCAGGAGGGGTGGACGGCATGACTCAGTGGAAGGACCAGCAGGATTATTGAAGATGGAGACAGGGCTTTTAGTAAGGCACCCTTCAAAGGGAACCAAAGGCACATCTGTTCAAGGTGGCCCCAGCTCATAAGTCAGTCATATATTACCTGTAGACACAGATGTGTGTTAGGGCTTCTGATCACTCACAGACATGGAGCTTGCTAAGAACCTCAGCTGTGCTCTTTCAGGTTGGACGATTTCACATGCATGCTGCAGCGTGTCCAAGGAGTCCTTCGAAGGCTTGGACAATCTTGGGAAGCTCATGGGAAGCACTAAGATGCTGGGGTGCTTGGTAGGTCTTAGGAGGACATATGGTGCCTCAGCCTAGGTGAAAAACAGGTTGGCTGATTCCTCAGAGTCAAGATCTGGATATCCTGCTCCTCTTGGAGGCTCAGTTAAGCTAGGGTGTCCACTGTGCCCTGCGGTGTTGGTGCTTACCAGCTTCTTCATGAAACTGGTCAGTGAACATGATGTTTAATGGGGGCAAATGCTTCCCATCCCACCCCATGTAGGCACCGTGCACAGGGCAGTGCAGGGCCAAATCCTGTATGGACCCATCTGGTATCCAGCTGAGAGGTTTGTGCCACCAGATGTTTTCCCAGCACAGACTGCTCATGGTTCAGTGTCCTGTCTAAAACATACAGGGCTGCGATCACAAGTCTCTAAGGTTTGTGGAGCCCCTAGATATGGGTGTTTCTGAGATATCAGTGTATTAGTTGCACTGTCATGAGAAAATAGTCATGGACAGAGGACATCTACCTCAGGGTGATGATGGGAACCCCCTTTTCTGCTGGTGGAGCTACTCAGCACCATTTTAATGTGCTGCCTGACCCCGACCCCTCTGCCATGGGGCTTCTGGTGCCATTGCTGGCTCCAAGTTCCTGGAAGATGTGTATCAAGAGCGTGAGGACTGATGTGTCAATGAAGAGGTTGCTTTGTGAATGCACCAATTGAGCAATTTCTGGTCCTGGGGGCATGGGAGCCTGTTCCACCTGGAAAATCTGGGTCCAGATTTTGGATAGAGACACTTTCTTCTAGCTTCAGGCCAGGTAACAGAGATAGGTGATGCCAGATGGTCTGGACAGGGTGGCTCACCCATGCCAAGGTAAGCCTGGAGAAGAAGAGAAGCATGCCAAATCCCAGCTCAACAGTCCAACCCTGGTCAGGAGATTCAGCACCTTGCCACAAGGGGGCACCTCATGGAGTACTGACAACATACATCTTTCGCGGGGACTTGTAACAATTCTCAAATGAGCCAGCAGCCAAAATCCCTGATCATGGACTTAAGTTCCCAGGTACCTCAATACCAAGGAAATGGTGCTTCACTGGCTGCTGGCTGGATGGCTGGATGGTGCCGAGGCTTGTCATTGGAACAGGCTGCCCAGGGAAGTAGTTGGGTCACCATCCCTGGAGGGGTTTAGAAGACATGTAGACGTGGCACTGAGAGACATGGTTTAATGGTGGACTTGGCAGTGTTGGGTTAATGGTTGGACTTGGTAATCATAAAGGTCTTTTTCAACCTAAATGTTTCTATGATTCTGTGATTCTATGCCACATCAGAGCAGCAGGCTTTTCCTAATCTTCCCAGAGAGGGATAGTGTGCAAGGAGCGGAGGGAGGACTCTGAGCAGAAGGAAAGGTGTCAGATGGGTCGGTCTCGTCATGCTTTGGTTGGAGATGTGGCTGGCCAAGGTTGGCTCTAGACTGATGTAACCTTGGAGACTGCTGGAAGGGCAGATGGGGCTGGGCAGCCCTTGGGTCGCTGCTTGCTCTGTGTATGAGTTGCTGGCAGAAAGCAGGAGGACTTTGAGGAAAGAAGCCTAAAGAGCAAAGCAAAGAAGTCACTAGAGCCGGAGGCTGCTGGAGTGAGGGAAGTCAGGATCTGGGGAGCACAGCTCTCAGACCAGAGGCACTGGGCGTTATTGGAGTTGTGACTTGTCTTGTCTTTCATGTGTCATCTACCCAGGGGAGATCCTCAGGGATGACTTGGTTTGTGGTAGAGGGAGGCCTCAGCCATCAGCACTGTCTGCTCTTGGGGTTTCCCTCGCCACAGGTGAGTGCATAAAGCTCTTCAAACTGCAGTAATGATGCTCATCATGGCCAGACACCATTGTTCCTCAGTCCTGTCCAAGAAGGGCTTTGGCAAGGGCATAGGTATGTGATTTTTAAAAATAAATCAATCAATAAATTAAGGGTTAAGTCTTCTCTGCCAGCCCTCGTGAGCAGCGAGCAGCACTTGAGCCGGTACATCCATGGAGGGCGATGAGTGTCTGTGGTGCTTCTGAGAAATCATCAAGGGCCACTTCGATGGGTGTGCTCCACCCACTCCATCAGCAGCCGCCGCTGGCATTTGAGTTGAGCCCATCCTGATGAGTATCTTGCTACTGTCATGTGGTTTGAGACAGAGATTATTTAATAGTCTGTGGCTTTGGCGGACTCCTTTTCTCCTGTTGAAATGACCTTGTTTCTCAGTGGACCCCTGCAAAGTTTGCACATTTTCCCCCTCTGTTGTGTTTCTTTTTTTACTTTTTTTTTAATTCTGCAGGAAGGCAGAATAAAAATGTCAGATCTTTTTTACATGGCAGAAGCTTCCATTTGTTTCTGGATTTTGCTATTTGGGGATTATTTTGGGGGAGAAGGAGAAACACAGCTGCTATTGCATGGTGGATGTGCCAGGTTTTAATAAGGCTGCATTGTCATTAGAGCAGTGAACCTTTTTCTTTGCCAACAACTAGTGATACAACCCATGGAGCTCCAACAAAAGCGGAAGTGGACTGCCATTTCCCGTGAGCAGGCAGGTAAATCTGTGCTCCCCACCACGGGCACTGAGCGCATTGGCTGGGTATTGCTCCAGAGGTTTTGCACCTTTTCTCTCCCAGTCTTTCCCTCAGCAATTTTCATTTGTGTCTTTGCAGGATGGATGACATTCAGCTTTGCAAAGAAATCAGCCGGCTGAAAAAGGAGCTTCAAAAACTCATAGCCCTTCCAGGTACGGCTTTGTGAAGGTTCGGAGAGCTGCACCCTGCTGCTGCAATTGGCAGAAGGGTTTCCGTGACATACAAGAAGCTCTTGAATGGCTCCCACCCCGGGATGCTCCCAGGGATGCTGATGCTGCTGCAAGCAGCCTGTGAGCGTCCAGAAATGTGGCTCCTTGGGTCTGACCTGAGATGTGTCTTGGGATCCTTGCTGCTTGCTGCCAGGGAGTCCTTGTCCAGGCCTGGGCTGAATGGCAGAGGAAACAGAAAAGGAGGAAAAACATGAGTCCTTTAAGGAGAAGCATGGATCTGGTATAGGAAGAGGGCAAGAGTTGAGTGAGGTGGCAATGAATGCCAGCACAGTGGGACCTGCCACGTACACCAAGGAGGATCCCCAGACGAGTTGAGAGGACAAGGCAGGGGACATTGTCAGACCACACCATGGAGGGCCCCCTTTGGAAGTAGCAGGAGGGAAGATGGCCTCAAGTATGTGAAAAACAGTGAGTTCTTGCTGTGGCCTTGTCAGAAATGTGTGTCAGTGCTGGGGCAGATGGCAGCAGCTGCCAGGGAAGGGTTCCTGGCTGCAGCCGTCGCAGGATGGGTGCTAGGGGAATGTCATGCCAAAGGGGTTCGGTGATGTCCCTGATTTAGGCGAATTCATCATTCAGGATATTGAAAAGAGGCAAACAGTCCAGGACAACATGTGAAAACTTCAGCTGGGAGAAAATGCCACTTTTGTCCCACTCCTTACCATGAGCAGTGACCCTCCATGTGCCTGTCTCAGCCAGTCACCTGTGACCCTTCCACAGTCCAGGAAAGGCCAAACCTCATTTCTCTAAATGATCTCCCTCAGTCAAAGTATTCAACAAAAGCACATGCCAAACAGCTCAGGGTTTGAATGAGAATGAGCAAGAAAGGCTTCCCCACAAGCTGTGTCCGTCTCTGTTCATAAGGCTGTGCCTCCTCCTAGGACATCCTCATCCCCAGTAAGGACTTTCTGTGTGTTTTTGGAACCGGCTGGGAAACAAATCCCTGCTTATTTGTACCCATCCAAGCAGTAAGGTCTGGACTACCACAAGTATCTCTCTGAGGATGCTGCACTCACTGAGACCAATGAGTGGATGCAGACAAGGGACCAGCTGTGCACATCTGTTTCCCAGAGCAGCAGCTCAGCTCATCGGTTCTGTACCCAAGGTTTTCTCAAAGCCAAGGGTGGCCAGAAACCTTCACCCTTGCCAGCGCTATAGTTTCAGTGTGCTGTATGTGCTTGTGAATCATCAGCACGCAGTTAGAACCATCAGCACGCAGTTAGCTGCTTAATATGCAGGTCTTGATCGGATTAATACAACCTGGCTGCATCCAGAGGGAGGTTCAGACAGGGGAGGGGAGGATTCCACCATAAAAACGGGAGCTGCTTGCAAACCATAGACACCCGAATCTCATGTGGGCTTTTAATTCAAACACCTTCCGCTTCATAAAACAAGATAACCTAAATGATGGCTCAGGACCAGAGATAAACTGGGCCTTTTTTGAAGCTTGAGAACTGTGGCTGGCTTTCCTTCATCTGCTTTGGTCTTTCATTTCTGTTCTTTTCAGCATTCTCAGATTCAGCTGAGAGCAGAAATGCTGCTCTTTTTGTCTTCTTTATAACTTGGCTCAAATCCGACTCTGCTGGAAAAATCCTGCAAATCGTTGGTCTTGTGAGTCTATAGCAGCAGATCATTCATAAAAATGGGCGTTGAACTTTGGTTCAGATAAAGACTCAAACACGTCGGTGCTTACTCAGAGCTCAGCCAGACCTGTGGTTTGAAATCTCACCAGACCAAGGTGCCTTTAATAATTCAGAGAAATATCATGGTCATGATGGACTCTGACATCAGCAAGTGGGGAAAAAAAGGTGCAGTGTTTACCCAGCAGGTGTGTTAACTCCGACATGCTCTAACTCAGGAACACAGATGGTTAATTAACTCCAGATAGCTGGTATGTTTGCGTACAGCCTGATGTTTCCAATTTGTATGGCATCCAAATGGCACTTTAAAGTGTTCCTGTTCCCACCAGGCAGGTGGGAGCTGCTGCACAGAGACAGTGGCCATGGCCAGGTGACTTTGCTTTAACTCTTCATGGTAGGAGACCAGCAGCTGTGGCCCAGACCTGGTCCAGATCAGCTTTCTCTGCCAGGAAGCTTGAGCTCACTCCCTGCACAAGACCACAACTGCAGGAGAAACCTTTGCTGGGGATATTTCTAACAACATGATGATTATGAGAAGTTCCTCCTACTCGGACCCCTGCAGCAGCACCTCTGATCAATATAGAGCGAGCTTTAAACTACAAATCGATACATAGTTTAGGCAACTGCTGAGACCCAGCCTACTGGGTTTGCTCCATACTGTGAATTTCATTGCACTTTTATTCAGCTGAAAGAAGACTGGAGATTGATCCATCCTGTGCTGGATTGATTTTGGAGCTGGATGTTGAATTCATAAATGGTATTAAATAGCTGCAGCACAGACAGTCAGAGTTTCCACCTAAGGTAGCTCTCCGTTTATATTTAACATTCCTTAGCCCTATCTGTCATCTTCACGTATCCCACTTACCATTATGTACAAATTTACATAAGACATGACTTCCTAGCGATGTGAGAATTTTCAGGTCTTCACTAACTCACTACCCAAAGATACGTGGCACAAGTGGAGTCCCACCATGCTCAAGGTAGGTCACTCGGGGGGTCCGGGTGACAACCCAGGATAACACATTCAAAATAGTTTGGCAGACACTTGTGGCCATCCTTGTCACTGGGGTGGGAATGGGGCTGTCAGTGGTTTGAAAGATAAAATGTAGAGGATGAGATCACCGGGACCGTGTTCAATGAGGGAATAAGGCCACAAAACCCAGTGGATCATATTGGTTTTCATGTCTCTGTATGTATGGGATAAATGGTGGTGTGAGGTGTTCCCAGGGCATCTGGGATTGTTGATAATTCCCTATGCACCTGAATCCCTGGCTGGTTTCTCAGACACATGGAGGACCTGGCTGAGGGGTCTCTGGACCCATACCCAGCTCAGGGCCAAGCTGAGACTGGTGGGGTGTGCTGGTGTGGGAAATGCAGGTTAAGCACATCCTGACTGAAGGGTGACATCTGAGTCTGACATTTCTGAGCTTGTTCAGACCCAGGGTTAGGGTTAGGGTAAGAGTTAAGGTCTGGGTCAGGGTTAGGGTTAGCAGTGCAGGATGAAGACCCCAGAGAAGCCATGGTCATCTTCCACCAGAGAGGTCACCTTGTTGAAGGGCCCTTCCTCTACTCTGCAGAGCTCAGAGTTGCATCTTGCAGTGCTCAGCCCCACGAAAATTTTGGGGAGAAACTGAAAATTCAAAGTTCGATGATGCCAGACCTGTCTCCTCCCAGCGAGGGTGGCTTGGGATGAGGTTGTTGTTTATTTAGCAGCCTGTACCTGAATCCAGGTGCGTACTTTGGGTTGGCTTTTACCCCCACTCTCACATCTGCTCCCGGGTTGAGCAGAAGCAGAGCAAGCTTGACCTTGGCATGGGCAGGATGGCCCCTGTTGGTGTGTTAAATGTGTTCCCTGTGCTGCAGAGAACGAGAAGTCCAACGAGGAGAAGCAGAGGGAAGAGGAGCTGGTACAGCAGATACACAAGCTTGTGGAAACACGGGATTTCCTGGTGGACGATGTGGAGTTTGAGAGGCTCAGGTAGCTGGGTGTAATTTATTCCTTGCACTGGGGATAGTGCAGTCTGTCCTCTGATCTGTGTCATGCCTTGCTAGATGGTCCTGAATGCCTTGCTGCTCTTTTCCTGAGTGCTAACCAATGTCTTTGTCACAGGGAAAGGGAAGAAGACAAAGAAATGGCAGAGTTCCTGCAAAGTAAGCTCTCCAAAAGCTACCTCCAGAAAGCAAGTAGGTGGTTGATGAGTTTTATTCCTTGCATTGAACCTCTCTGGTAGTTTCCCCCCTTTTCCTAAGGACTCTGTACTCAAGATTTCATTGCTCTGCATGGGGCTAGCTTACCTGGAAGCCATCTGTTGCTGGGGGAGGATGTGGGGAAATGACAACGGGGGGATGGTGGTGCTTGAAATCACATTGTGGAAGCATCCTGAGTTGGTACAGATGTTATGCTTCCATTTCCCTCCTGGCGTTTCCCAGCCAGCATGTCCTATGAGAATGGGGACGGGTAGGTGTCCTTTCAGGGCAGATGTACGTTATCTGACCCTTTCCAGACAGTTCCTTACATTTCATCACACCATTAGCTAAGGTCACAAGTTGTGGCATCCATCCAGCCCTCCTTTCTTCATGGCCCCTAATGGCGACCCTCTTCCCTGTGCCTCCATCATTGTTGGAGGAACACCTCCCCAGTGCAGTGGGAGGCATTTCCAGCTCAGGGTCCCTGTGCCTGTAGCACACATGGTGATGTGCCTCCTGGATGCTGAACCTCATGCCCATTTGTGGGTCAGAAGAGGGTCATCATCTTAGCCCTGAAAAGAGCTCTAAGAAGAAGCCGTGGGCCTGTGCTCTTGTCACCAGGCAGACATCAATTCCTCTTTCCATAGCTCCTGTCAAAGAGAAGAAAATGACTTCCAGGGGGCAGCAAACCTCCGCACCGTACATGACCAAAACGGGCCTCACCCTGCTCAAGGAGTGCTGTGGCTTCACCTGCTCCATCATGTAGGCCAGCCCCCAGCTCCTGTGCACAGGACATGACCATGGTAGTGTACACGTCCCAGGAAGCTGGGCCAGGCAAGAGGGGCTTCCTTGGTGTGCTGAGAGAGCTAAGTGCCTGTGTGGGGTGGGTGAGCCCTGGCATCCGGGACACGCACAGCTCCTGGTGCTGCAGGCGTGGGGTGTGAGGGACCACCAGACGGCAGCCCTGCTCTGGGGGTCTGACATTGGAGAAAAGTGCTGGCACACCACTGAGTCCTGAGAGAGGGTCTGGAAGGCAAGCAGCAGTGGTTGTGGCTGGGAGGAGGACGAGGGGATGGAGAGGGTTGTGTGGAGGGGGAAGAGAGATGGAGGGCAGGGAGGAGGAGGGCTGGGCGTGCTGCAGGTAGCGTACCCCAGGCACCAAGGCATCTCCAACAAGAGGGAGTTGTCGGTCAAATGTACCACTGCTGGGCACACCTGGTGCTCATGCAATTACACCACCAATGCCTTTGTCTTCTCATAGCATCTTCTCTGAAAACCTAAGAAACCACCATGCCTTTCTGTCCGTGAGGGTCCTCACGTGTCTTCTCGCTGGCCCTCTCGCCTGCAACTTTTCAGCAGGTTGCAGTTAAATCACTGGCATCTGCTGACAGCCACAGGTGCCCAACCATAGAGTGATGTGCCCGTTATTTTTAAATCAGAATTTTCTAAGGACCGGGCTGTGTCAGTTGTGCAGGACTATCCTCTGGCTGCCAAGAGGCAACCAGACACATCCCCACCCCACTTGCCAGTGGTTCAGGACATAAACCCATTCCAAACATTATCACTTTGTAGAAGTCTCAGGGAGCACCAGACCCAGAGAGAGGTGCTTCTTGCAAGTGCAGGCTGGTGTGGACTTCTCCACCTTATCCCAGGAGGAGGCTGAAGTGACCACGTTCACAGAGGTGGGTGGCTGGATCCTCACTGGACCAGCTCTGCCTGGCTAAAGCTGCCTCCCTACTCTTATGCCTATGCTTGAGACTGCTCCACAGCACATGCTGCCAAAATTGGTGCCTGTGGGGTGCAGACAAGTCAAGCAAGGCCTAAACAGCTTGATGTAGGATGGAGCAAAGGCTGAACTGGTGATAGCTGGTGAGTTGAGCTCACTCCTGCTGGAGTGTGGTGAGGGCACACGTGAAGCCAGTCATATCTGAGATGAAGTTATGTCTATGAGGATGTGCTTTAATACAGGTGAAGTGAAATTATGGGCTCCAGCACCACAAATATGAGTCCAGACTTTACATCTCATCCCAGGGCAGTGGTGAGGAGGTGAAACCACCCACCTACAGAGCTCCCACCTTCCTCCGTGCCTGGGCTTCACTCAGTAGGTGGCCAAAGCTCAGTGCTAGGTCCTGACTGACAGCATGTGTGACAAGCGCTGTGTAAGAGGAAGATGATGGTAATAGTGGGTTGTAGTCCCTGCGGGAGGATACATCTGATCCTTAATATTGCTGGAGACTTCCATTGTGGCAGGTGACCCGATACCCAAGAGTTAGTCTCATTAGCATCAGTCATGCTATAAAGCAGGGTTGGCTCTCTAGCCATTGGAGAAGGGAGGCACCAAGGGGATCCCATGGTTGCAACTCATGATTTCCCATCTCTTGCCTTTCCTCCCCAGGTCTCCAGCCAGAGTCCACAATCTGCTCTCCTCTGAGAGTTTCAACTTCCCGTCATTGTTCATGCTTCCTACTGCGGCACCACCACTGAAGGGACTTCCCAAGCAGGCTGGTGCAAGCTTGAATGATGGCATGTGTCCTTGGTGCCACGTCAACGGTCGTCTCCTCCATGACATTAACAAACACCGAATTCCACCCGAGCTCAGCTTGGAAGAGGTGTGCGCAGCAACGGCAAGCAAGTTCATGACAAAGAGGACCAGTACAGTCCTTCACCTGGACAGAGTAATGAAAAAAGCACTGGGAGCTAATGTTGAGAGAACGTTCTGCTCCACCATCCAAGACGTACTATGGTCACAGATGATGTCTCATCCTTAGCCTTGTACCACCTTGTGAGTCTCTATGGGATGATTCCTGGGGACTCTTGGTGGGGAATATCTCTGGTCTGGGCTTCGTTGTGCTTGCACCGGTTTTATTGCAAGGCGCACTATGGCTCTGGGTAGAGCTGAGCAAAGCGTGAAGGGCAGTCCCCAGAGATGGCTGAATGAAGGGCTAATTCTTGTGAAATTATCACCTAAGCACAAACCTGGTGCGCTGAACTACGGGCAGATGAGTTGCTTTCCCTAGCTCACTATTACTGGATTCAGTTTTCAACTCCGAGAAAAAGGAGGAAATTAGACCAAAAGAGAAAAGGAGAAAAATTCAGAACAGGGCAGCATGCAGAAGGAAATGAAAACCAAACAGGAGTCTGGAAAAGTGGCAGGGGAAGGTAGAGACATTCTCACTACCAAGAGGGCATTCAGTCCTGCCCTCCAGTGCCCCAGCCAGCGCCTCTGGGCTTGGCACCATGAGCTGGACATTAAGTCCTGTGCAAAGGACTTATGGCACGCTGCGGTCACCCACTGTCTCAGTTCCTGTTGTCCCTTCTAAGCATCCTTCTGTGTTGAGATGACAGAGCCAGAGCTGATAATGCCCATCGTGGCAGGACAGGGGCTCTCTTTTGCTGGCTGTGAAGGCCTGTCACATCTCCTGCCCTGCACTTCTGCCCTGTAGGATGCTATGGCTTTACTGGGTGTCCTGGGGTAGCCTCCCATTTGGGTGACTGCCCAAGAGGTCTGGTCTGGCCAAAACACTCCTCCAGTTCAGTCCTGCTGCATCTTTCTGTAGGGTCTTGAGATGATACTCCTGCCTGGGCCACTGACCAGCACGCCCATGCCACTGAGATGGTCACAAGCCATCTGGCACTTTCCATTGCATCTGATAGCACATTCATCCGTATAAAACACAGTGCAGGTGGGAACCTTCCTGGTGCAATACCATAAGCAGGTCCAAGTCCCTCCTGCATTTCTTTATCAACACTGCCAGAAAACCCAGTGTGTGGAAACCTGTTCTCTAACCTTTGCAAGGGGGTTTCCACTCACTTGTCCTTCCTGAACAATCTCCTCCCCATAAGGATCTTACCAGCAGCCAGAAAAGTCCTTAAACTAAACCAGTCCCTCTGCACACTCACAGACCAGGGTGCAAGGCCCAAATGGGCTGTCATGGCCATCTCTAGCACCTGGGCACCTGGTCATCTCTAGAAAACTTGACCCTGCTTTTGTTCATGTCACCTCTGAGTTGACTTCAGTGGTCTCAGTCTGAAGCCTGCTTACATTTTGTGCTCCTTATTGTGAATGACCTACAGCATCCTACAAACACCACCTGCCGGTTCCTGGTGCTCTCCTCGCTTGGCGGAGGCTTCAGTGTGGGCTGGAGGGAGCACCCTGTAGATCACAGGGGCAAATTAAGTCACAGAATGCTCCTCTCTGCTTTGGCAACCCTGTGTAATGGAGTGAGGTGCAGTACAGAGTTGGGGCTGTTGTCCAAACAGGGGTGACAGGCCATCATCAATAGCATCCATCCTAGAGTTGATGGGACAGGTTGGGCCACTCACTCCATGCTCTTCCAGAAACTGTCCCGTGGCTGCCTTGCTTGGTCACTCTGCAGTCGCGCACATGGTGCAATACTGGTGTTTGCTTTGATCCACACAGACCGAAGGCTCAAGACCTAGAAGGCCCCTCTCACTGTCCTTGCCTTCCCCAGGGTCTTCTTGGGAAGGGTAACTGAGTTTGGTTGGTTGGACCGAGAGGGAGCCAAATGCAAGGAAGAGCCCTTGATTCAAAACTTGCTCCCCTAATTCATCCCTACCTCCACCCCGCAAGGCCCCAAGACCCAGACTTCAGCTCTGAGGAGTGCTTGAACAGGCAGGGAGGATGGCTGAGGGGAAATGGGCAAGGTCCTGGCCTGTTTTGTTCTGTGTTTGCTGGCTGTGTTTGTGTGGCTGGTCATGGAGAAGGAGACAGGCTGCTGTCCTGGTCATACGATGCTGTTTGGCCTGTAAGTTACTGATGGCAAAGGTGCGCAGCACATGGGAGCGACACTGTTTCATGTGCATTGATTTCAACCCAAACAAATAAATGTCTGTTGGAAGTTTGGTTGATAGATATTTTCCTTGCCTGGGACCTTTGCAGAGAGATGTGTCAGGCTGTGTCACAGCCAGGTGGTTGGAGTGGAACAGAACAAGATCCTAAAAAGTCAGACAGGACTTTGGAGTTCCCTGGTATTGCAGGAGAAGAAAGCAGCTCCTGCTGCTGCAGCAAGGTATCCAACCCTTCCATTTCTGGCTCTTGACCTAACATTTCACTTTTGGGACAGGCTGAAAAATCTTTGGAAAGGCAAGAAGCTGCCTCCCTGGGTTAATATCCTTTAATGGTCAGAGCCCTGAACTCTTTTGATATATTTGTTCACTGATAACAGCCTTCTGTCCTCACTGAGCCTCAACGGTAGGGTTAATAGAGGGGTTGTGGAACATCAAATGTCTTCTATATGTGGCACTTTGCTTAATGGAGCTCTTCGCTTGGCCCCACGACTCTGGCCCTCCTGTATCCCACCCCCCAGGTGCTCTCAGGAGGAGAAGCAGGAGTGACGGGCCTGCAAACTGTAGGGTCTTCTGGGTTTGGGAGTTGGCTGTCCTTGGGATGGGTGATTAAAGAAAGTATGAGCAGCATCGCATGGTGGACATGCTGGAGAAGGCAAGGAGGTGGGAGATGGGCCAGGTAGGAGCAGAGAGGCAGGAGAGAGTCTGTGCTTTGAGGACCAGGGAAGCTCGCAGTCACTCACAGATACAACGTGTTTTTATGACAACTGCTGAGAGGCGACCCCTCTGGCTCTGGCACCCACATCCTCTCTTGGATCAGGTGGCTGGAAACTGCATGTAGAAAACCAATGCTCTAATTCCACTTTAATGACTTCCATGTCTTTGCCATCTGGCACCCGATGGTTCTTGGCATGCCAAGTCCTAGATAAGTGCTAATCATGGGGTTAAGAAGCCAGCAATGTCTTCTGAAGTCACCGCTGAAGACCGTGGTCACTGGCAGTCCCTTTCCGAACAGCCGTGCTCTGTGTCACAGCCTGTCCCTGTCACTCGGACTGCACGGAAGCTGCTCTTCAACTGGCTGCTCTGGGGCACCAGCCCTCCAGTGGGAATCCCACCATCGGTGCTGGGGCAGAGCTGCCCCGTGGAGCAGGGAGCACAGCAGTGAGCACTGACGTTGATAGCTCTTGCCCACACTGATGGAATAGCAGGCTGCTTCAGAGGAAATGTTGACAGAGTCCAGATTAAACAATAACAACATCACAATATGCTGGGGATTTTCCATCAACGAGGCAAAACAGACTGCAGATTTAGCCAATACTTTAATCATCTCTTCTCTGAGCCAAGAGAAAGGAATCTTACAAAAAAACCCACCCAAACCCAAAAAACACAATGCAAACAAATCCAAACCCTGCAATTCCCCAAGAAGGCAGGCTATTACAAAACACTTGTTTATTATACACAGCATCACAGAAACCCTGGTACCTGATTAGGTGATTTTAGTCTTTGCTTCCATATCCCACAGCGTCATGAGTCACATCGGTTTCGCTTTGCCCAAGAAAGCGAATAGAGCTGGTTGGAACTGCATCTTTGTGACGCTCAGCACGCTGTGCTCGGGCAGTGGGTCCTGCCATCTCCTCTGCTGGTGCTGAGGTCCCTGGGCCAGCAGGATGGCTCCAGCAGGCAGGAGAAGAGGAGCATGGTGGATGGTCCAGGAAATCCTGGCAACCCTATAGTGCCCTCTCTGGAGCAGGACTTCAGGCCCAGCACAGCTCCAGCTTGGCATCTTCTGGCATCTCGCAAGTGGTGAGAGCAGAACTTGTCTTTCTCCTAGGCTGGGGATGCCCTGGCTAGCTTTGCCTTAGCTTAGATGAGAGGGTTTCCTTCCTTTCCAGCTCCCCAGGGAAAGAGCAAAGGAAGGATGAAATGAGTTCAAGGCTGGAGCAGCCAGTGCCTGTCCCCCACACCCTTATAACCCCTGGTTCCTCTACCAGGCAAGCCTGACCAAGGATCCCTTCACCCCACTCACGATAGTGCCAGTGCACACATGGGGCCTCTTTACCCCCTGGGCATCATCTCGCCAAGGCTTCTTGAGGAGGCATCTTTAGGAGCTCCTTGTCATGTGAGGAGAGGTGAGAAACGTTATTTAGACATCTTGTAGCCATCCAGGGCACAACCTGTGCTCCATAAGCTGGCTAGAGCCTCTCCAGCAGACCCACATGTACAAGGAGACTGAATCATTTGGGCTGGAAACCTAAAAGGTGCTGTTGTGGTGCTCACATCTCTCTGAATGTGCTGCTGGCTATGAAGACCACCAGGCATGGCTCAGACAGGCATCAAATCTCTTCTGGAGCAGTCAGGGAAATACCTTCTTGTCGTGCCTTCCCACCTGGGACAAGGCCAGAGACAGCATCTCCTCCATGTCATCCCTCTCTGTCTTTCCAGAAGCTTGCCTGGGTCTAATCCAGGCTGGTGTTAGGTACAGCTTTGTCCCACCACCCTGCTCATCATAAAGACATCTGGTAGGTCTCTGGGGATAACTCCCTTCCCCTGATATGCCCACAGATAGACATCTCTGGGCTCCTGGTTTCTCCCTCCACTGGCTGAGATCCCAGTGGTGGGCAGCCTGACATGGTCCTTTTTAAAGATCTTGCCCAGCTGGTCAGAAGGTCAGTGCTGCATCTGAGGAGCAATGCCATCTGTCCAGCTCTATGAAGAACAATTAGATGCAATGCCTCCCGTCAGTCTGGAACTTGAGTATGGCTTACTCATGCCTCGGTAAGGACTTTGCATTGGCAGGTGGGGAGCTGCTATCTTTGCTCTGCTGGTGTGGCACAAATGGCATATAAGAAGAGGCAAAATCTGCCCTCAAGTTTCAGTTACTGGTCTCTGACTTTCTAAAACCAGTCATTCCACTATGTGGGGGCGTGGACAGGGCCACAGAACCAAGAAGTTCCAGTAAATGATGCTGCAGAGCAGCATCCACACATGCTGTGGCTTCATGTTCAGGATAGCAAGGGCTGCTGGGGCTGAGCAGGAGCAGACAGGACATCAGGACCAGTCAGGAGCACAGGGACATGCTGAATGAGATGTACTGGCTGACAGATGCACACTGCCAGGCCCAGTCTACTGAATGAAAGGAAGAAAATACATTTGAACAGATCAGAAAGTGCCTGGTTGGGCCAATGTGTCTCGTCTTTCTGTCCCATGATGAAGGTTCCTCAGAAGAGCTCAGCTCAGGCATACAGATAAGAGACAAGTCTCTGAACTGGCCAGCACTCAGTGTCCAAAAGACTTCAGGAAACCTGTCCTACCAGGCTGTCCTCTCCATAAGCCCCGCCTGGAGACAGCCGTGCCTTCAGACCATCACTCGCAGAGTGGCAGGCTCAGAGCTGCAGCCCCCTGTCTTCAGCGCCTGGGCAGAGCTGCTCCTCTCCCATTAGCTCCCAATAGCTCCCATCAGCTGCCACCAGTGAGAGGCATCAAAGTGGGTGAGGGGGTGGCCGTGGATGGAAGGAGAAGGGACAGCTGAGTCACCTCTCTGGATGGGTGTAAATGCTCCTGGTCCCTTTGGATATGTCACTGCCGAGATGAGATGCAAGGGCACAAATGCGCAACATCGTCTCTGCTCAGATGAGTCATGAGTTGACTTTTCCAGTGCAGGCAGCAGCTCTTGGTATCATCACCAGTGCCTCTGTGAGACATTTACCAACCTCTGGGACCCCTGAGGGCCTCGGCAAGGTTCACTCTCTCCTGCTTCTTTTTTTCCTTCTCTTCTGCTGCTGTGTTTTTGATCTCACAGAAGATCAAGGAAGGCCAGCATCCAAGGATGCTGCTGACTGTGGGGTGAAGGCTCTCACATCCAGCCCTGGCACAGGGAGCTGCTGTCTCCAAGGAGGTGACACGCTCCCCATGAGGCCCAATCCCGGGACTGAGCACTGAATCACGCCATGCAAACAAAAAGAAATACATTTGCTTCCTATTGAGAAATAGATTTTCACTGGCCTGAAGTGGTCTGCACCACCTCCCTCTCAAGGCCACCTCCATGGTCCCAGCCATGGCCGAGAGTGCAGTCAGGCTGAAGGTGTCTGCTTGCTGGGGAAGGAGGCCCAGGCGTGACAGCAGGAAGGGTATCATAGAATCATAGAATCATAGAACCATAGGGTTGGAAGGGACCTCTGGAGATCATCTAGTCCAACCCCCCTGCCAGAGCAGGGTCACCTAGAGCAGGTTACACAGGAACACGTCCAGGCGGGTTTTGAATGTCTCCAGAGATGGAGACTCCACCACCTCTCTGGGCAGCCTGTTCCAGTGCTCTG
Source organism: Fratercula arctica (assembly GCA_947846985.1). Taxonomy (NCBI): domain Eukaryota; kingdom Metazoa; phylum Chordata; class Aves; order Charadriiformes; family Alcidae; genus Fratercula; species Fratercula arctica. The sequence continues at coordinate 12,176,847 of CANTUZ010000011.1, forward strand.
CCACCCTCAGGGTAAAGAAGTTCCTCCTCATGTTTAGGTGGAACTTCCTATGGTCAAGTTTGTGCCCATTGCCTCTTGTCCTGTCCCCGGGCACTACTGAAAAGAGCCTGGCCCCATCCTCCTGACACCCACCCTTTAAGTATTTATAAGTGTTGATAAGATCCCCCCTCAGCCGTCTTTTTTCCAGACTGAAGAGACCCAAATCCCTCAGCCTTTCCTCATAAGAGAGGTGTTCCAGTCCCCTAATCATCTTGGTAGCCCTCTGCTGCACCCTTTCCAGCAGTTCCCTGTCCTTCTGGAACCGGGGAGCCCAGAACTGGACACAGTACTCCAGGTGTGGCCTCACCAATGCAGAGTAGAGGGGGAGGATGACCTCCCTTGACCTGCTGGCCACACTCTTTTTGATGCACCCCAGGATGCCATTGGCCTTCTTGGCCACAAGGGCACATTGCTGGCTCATGGGCATCCTGTTGTCCACCAGGACTCCCAGATCTCTTTCCACAGAGCTGCTCTCCAGCAGGTCAGCCCCCAACCTGTACTGGTGCATGGGGTTGTTCCTCCCCAGGTGCAGCACCCTACACTTGCCCTTGTTGAATTTCATAAGGTTCCTCTCTGCCCAGATCTCCAACCTGTCCAGGTCTCTCTGTATGGCAGCACAGCCCTCCGGTGTGTCAGCCGCCCCCCCCCCCAGCTTTGTGTCATCAGCAAACTTGCTGAGGGTGCACTCTATCCCCTCATCCAGGTCATTGATGAATATATTGAAGAGGACTGGACCCAGTACTGACCCCTGGGGAACACCACTCGTCACTGGTCTCCAACTAGATTCTGTGCCCCTAATCACAACCCTCTGAGCTCTATCTTTCAACCAGTTTTCTATCCACCTTACTGTCCATTCATCTAACCCACACTTCCTAAGCTTCCCTATGAGGATGCTGTGGGAGACCGTGTCAAACGCTTTGCTTAAGTCAAGATAGACCACATCTACCGCCCTCCCCCTCATCTATCCATCCAGTCATGCCATCGTAGAAGGCTATCAGATTAGTCAGACATGATTTCCCCTTGGTGAATCCATGCTGAGTACTTCTGATAGCTTTCTTTTCCTCCACGTGCCTTGAGATGACGCCCAGAACAAGCTGTTCCATCATCTTTCCAGGCATGGAGGTGAGGCTGACCGGCCTGTAGTTCCCCGGCTCCTCCTTCTTGCCTTTTTTGAAGACTGGAGTGACATTGGCTTTCCTCCAGTCCTCAGGCACCTCACCTGTTCTCCAGGACCTTTCAAAGATGATGGAGAGCGGCCCAGCAATGACTTCTGCCAGCTCCCTCAGCACTCTCGGGTGCATCCCATCGGGGCCCATGGACTTGTGAATATCTAAATGATCTAATTGATCCCTCACTCGCTCCTCCTCAACCCAAGGGAAGTCTTCTTCTTTCCCTGTTACTTTATTCAATGCCTGGGACTTCTGAGGGCTGGGCCGAGCAGAAAAGACCGAATCAAAGAAGGCATTCAGTAACTCTGCCTTCTCCGCATCCTCCGTCACCATGACTCCTGTCTCATTCAACAGTGGGCCCACAACTTCTCTGGTCTTCCTTTTGCTTCCAATATACTTGTAGAAGCTCTTTTTGTTGTGCTTAACATCCCTAGCCAGGTCTAATTCCAAGGCGGCCTTGGCTTTCCTTGTTTCATCCCTGCACGCTCTGGTGGCATTCTTGTAATCCTCCCAAGGGGTCAGTCCCTTCTTCCACTTATTATAAACTTCCTTCTTCCACTTGAGCTTTTTCCGAAGCTCCCTGCTTAACCATGCAGGTCTCCTGCGTCCCTTGGCCGATTTCTTTCTCTTCGGGATGCACCGATCCTGAGCTTGGAGGAAGTGGTCTTTGAATATCAACCAGCTTTCTTGAGCCCCTTTGCCTTCCATAGCCCTAGCCCACGGGATCTCTCCAAGCAGTTTCTTGAAGAGGCCAAAGTTAGCCCTCCTGAAATCCAAGGTTGTAATTTTACTTCTTGTTGTTTTGTGGATAGTGCCCATGATCCTGAACTCAATCATTTCATGATCACTACAACCTAGGGTGCCCCCAACCTTAATGTCCTCCACCAATCCCTCTGTGTTTGTCAGTACCAGGTCTAGAAGTGCTCCTCTCCTTGTTGGCTCCTGTACCACCTGTGTCAAAAAGTTGTCATCAATGCACTGGAGGAGCCTCCTGGACTGCCCATGCCTGGCTGTGTGGTCTTCCCAGCAGATATCAGGGTGATTGAAGTCCCCCATGAGAACCAGGGCCTGCGATTGCGAGGCTACTTCAGTTGTCTGTAAAAAGCCTCATCAGTTTCCCCATCCTGATCAGGTGGCCTGTAATAAACACCCACAACAGTGTCCCTCATATTTTCCTGTCCCTTAATCCTCACCCATAAGCTCTCGACCCGCTCTTCATCCGCCCCTAGTGAGAGCTCAATGCATTCCAAATGCTCTCTCACATAGAGTGCAATTCCACCTCCCCGCCTTGCTGGTCTGTCTTTCCTGAAAAGGACATAGCCACCCATGACAGCATTCCAGTCATGCGAGTTGTCCCACCACGTCTCAGTAATTGCAATGAGATCGTGGCCCCGCAACCGCACACAGACCTCCAGCTCTTCCTGCTTATTCCCCATGCTGCGTGCATTGGTGTATAAGCATTTCAGAGAGGGAGTTGTGTGTGTGGTTTTGACCCTTGAGATGTGGTGTGCCTCCTGGCTTTCAGAAATACTGGCACACTGGCCCACAAGCGCTGAGCAACTACGCCCTGGCACCTCACCAGCAAACCCAGTACCATCCCCACCCCCCTTCAAATCTAGTTTAAAGCCCTCTCAATGAGTCCTGATAACTCTTGTCCTAGAACCCTTTTTCCCCTGGAAGACAAGGTATTCCTGCCTGTTACCAGCAGGCCAGGCGTTTTGTAGATCAGGCCATGATCAAAGAACCCAAAGTCCTGCCGGCAGCACCAAGCTCGAAGCCAGGCATTGATCTGCTGGCTCCTCCTATTTACCCCCTCATCATTCCCTGCAACAGGGGGGATAGACGAGAACACCACTTGCGCTCCTGATCCCTTGACCAGGCGTCCCAGGGTCTTGAAATCTTTCTTCATTGCCCTTGGACTTCTTGTTACCTCGTCACTGCCTACCTGAAAGAGCAAAAGTGGATAGTAGTCTGAGGGCCGTACCAGGGAAGGAAGCATCCTCTTCACGTCCTTGACCCGGGCCCCAGGGAGGCAGCAGACCTCCCTATGTACCGGGTCCGGCCTGCATATTGGGCCTTCCGCTCCCTTCAGTAGGGAGTCACCTATGACAAGGACCCGTCTTTTCTTCCTTACCGCAGAGGTTTTGATGCAGGGGGAGGTCTGACTAGACCTTGCTGACGGCTCCAAGGTAGGAGAAGTAGGAGAAATATTGTGCTCATCATCATCCAGGTTCCTCTGTAGAGCACTGTACCTGTTAAATAATGGCACCTAGGAAGATGGGGTAGTCGCCGGGCAGTCTCGAGTGCGGCGCCTGTTGCGCCGTGCAGGAACTACCTGCCATTGCCCCCTGTCCTCCAGGTTACTGCCTTCAGTTGAGGTGACAGAGGATAGGGAGCTCTCTGTTGCAGGGGTTCTATCTGCCTGCTGGGTTTCTGTCATGGGATGCAGGATTTTACCCCAGGAATCTATCTCCCTCTCACATTCCCTGATGCTCCTCAATCTACTTACCTCCCCCCTGAGCTCCATGACTAATTGGAGAAGATCCTCTACCTGGGCACATCTCCTACAGGCATGCCCATCATTGCCATCCGACACTGGTGTAAGAGCAGGGCATACCCTACAGCCTGATGTCTGTGTGGTAGCATGTTCCCACAAGAGTACTGTCTGAGAGGCGGCATCAGACCTGGTGGTTGTGGAGCTCATGGCCGCCACAGTCATCTTGCGAGTAGTCACCATCGCTACCTGGCCGGGCTAGCAGTCTTTCAGCTCTATCCTGCACGAACTGCTGTGCAGACCGCTGTGATCGGACTGCTGTATCACACCCTGCTTGGCCACCCCCCTTCTCCAGCCCAGGAAGTACCCTCTTGTTGTGGTGCTCCTGGGTGGTTCCTCGGGTCACACCCAGGGAACGCCCACTCCCTGCTTGTTTGCTCAGTGCTCCCGAAGGGCTGCTTTTGTGAGGGGGGAGAGTGGTCCCACCCCCTGCTCGTTCACACCTGCCGCCGGGGGTAGTGGCTCCGCCCTCTGCTCCTCAGCTGCCCCCGCCCCCCAGAAGTGCCGGGTACCGGCTCGGGCTGGCTCCTTTTCCTGGCTTTAAAAGCCTCGAAAAACGAGCCCCAGGCCGACCCTTCTTTGCCGCGATTTCCTTCCCCAGCACAGACTTTCCTGCACTGGAGCTGATCTCCTCGGCGAGACTTTCGGGTATGACTTTCGGGATTTTTGGGAAGTTCTTCCCATGCAAGGAATCACTGCAGACCCACAGCCCCCGTGTAGAGTCTTTACCAAAGGCAAGGGAGAGCCTCCCATTTACCCTTACCCCATCTCTTCTTCATCCCTCTTCTCTCCCTGAGCATCCCCCCACAACCTTCAGCTCCTGTCCCTAACCCATGGACCACTCTGTTGATGTGGCAGCTAAATGCCCCCTCTTCCTGGATGGCCAACGGGTAAGAAACCAACCTCTTCCCAACTCTGTCATTCACCCCCTGGGTGACCCTGGGCTCCTCTACTCTCCTCTACTTCTGCTCCCAGACTGGGCATCTCTTTCTCCCTTGCACCCTGCGGGTCCTTAGAGCAAAGACTGTACGTACACACCAAGCTGAGCGGAGCCCAGACCACAGGACTGGTTTGATGGTGACTTCAACAGGACATTAATCTGGGCTCCTGCCACAAGAAGCAATATGTCTCTTGGCAAATATCAGCACCGTGGGGCTCCCAGCCCTCTACAAGGAGGTGTTAATGCCAGGGCTCTCAGTGCACCCATGGGCTCTGAGAGCACCCCTCTCAGTGCACCCCTTCTCCATCTGCCCATGCTCAAGACCAGCTCTGATGTAGGACAGCTGTGTAACCTGGGATCAGACTGCTGGGAAAACAGATAAAGCATGAGAAGGAGCTGTGTGGAGCCTTCACTGGAGCTTCTCCTGCTGTGCTTGGGAGCTGCATTTATGTTTAGGTCCTTGCCCTTGGTCTTGCCTTGCAGGTAAGCCTGTGCCCAGCCCTGTACCTGGCTGATTCTCACCTGCCTTGCTGACTTGACGTTCTGGCTTGATCTTGGACTTGGCTCATCACTGCAGACTAGTGTGGGAATCACTGGACTCAGCCATGAACCTCTCTGCTCTCGCTCACACACCACGGGGCCACATCATCCTGTCGATGAGGATATCCTCCTGCCTGCTTTGCTGTCACCTTAGCTCGTTCCCTTGAGGAGCAACCCATTCTTGCCCATCCCTGACAGTTATTATCCCCGCTTTACAGAATGAACATAATATAATCATTAAAGTGTAGGCACATGGTGGCTGCATAAAGTTGCAACAGCTTTTGCTTTTCCTTGCCAGCTGAAATGCAAACTGCCACTCACCTCCCACCGCTCTGGGGATCTATTGAGAAGAACACGGGGCATGTCGTGGCCCACACTGTATTTACATGTCAAGGTTTCAGAAAGAAATGAGCTCTTCTTCCACGTATAGCAGCTGAAAAGCAATTACTGCCCTTGCCTCTGCGATGGAGGCTTTCACTGTTGTGTTTTCTTCTGCACTGGCATCACACTGAGGACACTGCACAGGGTCATTTTCTGCTGATGGATGGTAACTCCCTGAGCTTCAATGGGACAACATGGGTCAGAGCTCAAGAGGCTTGAGGGAAATTGGGTTTCCAGGATGAGTTCTTGCTGAGACCTGACCTAAAGTACTGTGTTTCTAATTGAGTTTACTCCTTTGAATTCAAGCCTGCAGAGAAAGCAACAGCAAATGCACAGAGGGAGCATCCTCTGTTCGGACTCTGCATCAAGTGTTCCTGCCCCGAATTCATCCTTCCTCTGCTTTCCAAACAGCAGCCAGCACCAGCCTGGAGTCATCTGTTTTCCTTGTCACTCATGAAAGCACAGATATGGAGAATGGAGGGGGTTAATCTGTGCCTTCCTCCCTCTGGAAGGAGGGGGTCAGGTGCTGAGGAACCCCCAGGCGTTATAAACATGGACCAACTGGACTCAGAGTTTTCCGGAGGATGCATTAGCTGAAGCCACTGGCTCAGGACAGGAAGCGACTACTGGAGAGAAGGGAGCAAGAAAATGCGATCAATGGTCTCTTGCCTCAAAATCTGTAAGCTTATGTCATTGAGTCCTTGGTCCATTAAAAGGTCCTCCCCAGAAGATTCTGAGCCTGGTCTGAACTCCATTAGTGTGTCTCCAGAGCCATTTTTAGTCCTCTTGTTTTGTATTCGTCATGTTGGCTCTCACAATGAACAGCTAAATGCTCGGTGCAATACTTTCGGCTGGTTCATCCTTCACCGATACCTGTTCTCCACACTTTCCTTAACAGCTTGAGGGGGAAGGTGAGTTTTGGTATGTAGCACATGGCTGTGCAGAGGAATCCATATCCTTGGATATGCTCAGTGTGGTGGTGGAAAATCTCTGAAGCTCTCACGAAGCAGTCTCCTCACCCCATTGTGATGTCCCTCTCAAATATCTCAGAGCTTAGGATGAGTGGGAGGTCCAAATGTGACCACTACTACTAATCCCTATTTGGGATCACATTCCTGTCCCACCCTGCTCCCCCTATTTTGCATGCCTTGCTGGGACACTGTCTCCTGCAACCAGAATCCCCCCTGCTAGAGAAGGCACCCCAATGGCGTCTGGGTGAAGCTGTGAGATGGAGCTGCTCTGGTATTTCCAATCCTCCCAGGAAATGAAGAGACACCTTAAAATATTTGGTTATTTTTAATAGCATAAAAGATGTTAGCAACTTGTGCAGGACAGAAGGGCCAGAAAGGTGTAAAACTTCACTGGTGTAATCTGTGGTGGAGTCTACTATATCTGTAGGGCCCTCTGTCCTCCTCTTTTCCTTCCCACCCTGCTGAGCCTTTGCTGGCAGAGCAGGTCATGTTGGCATGTCCCTTATAGCTCTGGAGGTATAGATGCTCGGTGGTGGTTCTGCATGTCCTTCCATTTTACCTCCATCGAGATGTCTGTGAGGTCTTGGATAAACTGCTGAATCTAGGGTGGGGGAGAGAGATGGCAGAGCTCAGAGTGGGGATGGGAACAGGAGGCAGAGGGGAGCTTGTTGGCCCTTTTGGAGGGCAAATTTCACCAACCAAACTGAGCAGGACAATAAGGCGTTTGCCTGGCTGGATCTGCACCACCAGAATGGCCTTTTGTGAGTGAGTCTGAGTTCAGGGCAAGGGTGAATGAAACCAAACCTTGGCCATGGGTTCATCTGCATCCCCTGCATCCCCCGCCCCAGCCTGCCTAGTTCCCACTCCTTCTTCCCCCACAGGGACCCACACCCTGCTCCGCCTCCTGGGATAAGACAGGTTTGCCTCGTGTCTTCTACCCATTCCCCTTGCCCAAGAGAGAGCCCAGGTGAAAAGGAGGGTGTCTGCCAAACACATGGATTTCTCTGGGCTCTCCCCTCCCGTTGGGCAGCTGAGGGTCATTGCTGCTCCTCTCTCTGGGCAGGGAGAAGGGGTCTGGCTTGGCTCTACCATGGTCAGCTGTCTGTGGCTGTCATCCACCTGCACGTTCAGGTTTGCTTTCAGCTGCATGCTCACACACTGGAAGAGGTTGAGGATGGCCAGCTTGATGGTGCCCAGCTCCTGGGTCTTCTTGGCAGTCATGTTCTGGGTGTCAGCCCAGCGAGTCTCCTGAGAGGAGAGGAGACATGCAACATGGGGAGGTGCCCCAGCAAACATGCTGCTTCTTCACTGGAGACCCTGGCTTGGAGACACTAACTTCTGCACTCATCTGTTTTGCTAGAAAGAACCTGTCCTTGCCCAGAGCTATGCTGGAGGCTTGGTGTAGTGGAAGCACATCGAGGAACCACCACAGCTGCTCCTTGCCCCAGGAACCTCTCCATCTCTCTGACAATTCCTGCAGTCCTCGCTACATTGGGTCCTCCCTTCAGGCCCCATTTGCACTCCCCACAGTAGGGCTAACTGATACCCTGGGAGCAGCGCATCCCACTGCCACCATCCCAGACCAGGTGCTTTCCAGCTTTGCCTGATGGCACCCAACTCCTGGAGTGCGGAGTATCCAAGAAGGCAATTAGGAGAGGGCCCCTCAGAATGATGGTAAGGGAGCAGAGGCCAGCAGAGCTGAGGGTATTTTCAAGGGCTACCAAGATGATGAGGGGACTGGAACACCTCTCTTATGAAGAAAGGCTGAGGGATTGGTGTCTCTTCAGTCTGGAAAAAAGACGACTGAGGGGGGATCTTATCAATGCTTATAAATACTTAAAGGGTGGGTGTCAGGAGGATGGGCCCAGGCTCTTCTCAGTGGTGCCCAACGACAGGACAAGGGGTAACAGGCATTAACTTGACCATAGGAAGTTCCACCTAAACATGAGGAAGAACTTCTTTATTCTGAGGGTGGCAGAGCCCTGGCCCAGGCTGCCCAGAGAGGTGGTGGAGTCTCCGTCTCTGGAGACATTCCAAACCCACCTGGACGCATTCTGTGCCACCTGCTCTGGGTGACCCTTCTCTAGCAGGGGGTTGGAGGAGATGATCTCCAGAGGTCCCTTCCAACCCCCACCATTCTGTCACTCTGTGATTCTGCATGCTGAGCACTGGCTACACATTGATGTGCCTCATTACAGCTCAGTTTACCACCAGTGTGGTCACTTTTGGACTGGTAAGGAGGGAGGAGAAGAGGTGAGCCCTGGAGGGCAGATGCTGTGCAAAGGATGATAACAAATAATGAAAATCAGCAAAACCAACTTCACTCTGAGGTCTGAGCCATGAACAGTGAAGACCACGAGACATGTCACACTGAGGCCCCATTACAGGGATGATGCTGCAAGGAATGATGAATGGAAATGAGTATGACCCGGCTAGGCAAACCCAGTGGGCCCGTGATGGAATACTCTTGTTTTTTTTGCCAAGGCAGACCTCCCCAAAGCCTGGTTAGCTGATCTCCTTTGACTATGAGTTCAAGCAAGGACTGAAAGATCACAATGGCTTTGTGAGGGCCTTGTTTTAACCCATGATGTAACCTGCTCCAGACTTGGTCTGTCATTCTTCATTCTGTAATCCCTTGGAGGAACGAAATTAGGCAACTCCTCCAATCACAAGGACTGCTATTAGGCCTTGCCATGACCCTATGGCTTACAGATGAGCCACAAGCTAGTCCTGTCACAGCCAAGCCTTGGAGATTTTCCCCTGCCCACCCCACATTTCCTCACCCAGGAGAGGATGTCACTTTGAGCCTGGTCAAAACGTAGTTGGAGCTGCACCAGCTCATTTTTGTACTGCAGAATCTCAGCTTCTTTCTCTTCCATGTACTGGTCCAGGAGCACCTTAGCTTGCTCAGACATTTCCTTGTGCCTCTGTTGTGACTGCAGCAGGTCCTTGTGCATCCTCACCAGTGTCTTGTAGCGCGAAATGACTTCCTGGATCTCCTCAAACTGCAGCATAGGGCTCCTGGTGTTAGTAAGCTTCCTGCCCTCCCCTTATCATGATTGCAAGTCTCATGCTGTTTGGCACCCTGCCCTGAACAGGGGCAACACCTTCCCAAATGAAACACTTATCAACACTTATAAATACTTAAAGGGTGGGTGTCAGGAGGATGGGCCCAGGCTCTTTTCAGTGGTGCCCAGTGACAGGACAAGGGGTAACGGGCACAAACTTGACCATGGGAAGTTCCACCTAAACATGAGGAAGAACTTCTTTCCTGTGAGGGTGGCAGAGCCCTGGCACAGGCTGCCCAGAGAGGTGGTGGAGTCTCCGTCTCTGGAGACATTCCAAACCCGCCTGGATGCGTTCCTGTGCCACCTGCTCTGGGTGACCCTTCTCTGGCAGGGGGTTGGACTAGATGATCTCCAGAGGTCCCTTCTAGCCCTACAATTCTGTGATTCTGTGTGATTCTGTGATTCTGTGAAAGGTCTTCCCTTCTTGATGGGACTATTGCCCCAATTGGTTTGTGAGCATCTCCACATCCCCCGTATGATGACATCCCACTGTACAGTCCCAGAGCTGTCACTGCCATAAGCAAGGGGAGATATTGCATCTCTTCCCCAGGTGAGCAGTGCTCTGACAAAACACAAAGCACAACTGCAACTGACAGTGCCGAGTCAGCTAGAAAAGGGAGGGGGGCAGCTGGGAGTGCAGGAGCATGAACAGTGCATGGAGTGATGCCTGGGCATCTTTGTGAGAGGGCACAGCTTTTTTGACAACTGCCTGGGTTCCCATTCCCAGGCAGCTTTTCACTTCTCCCAACCCACCAATGTGACATGAAACAGTGACAAAAAAAGGGTTCCCGTTCCCCTCAGACCTGTGTTTTTCCCCCTTCTAACAGTTTTTCTTTGGTTTTGTCAAGGCTTCACCTCCTTTTCTGGTTCTTCTCCCCTAACTGTGGTCCCTTTGGCTCATCTTGGTTGCAGGGAACCTCCTCCCATCCCATCTGAGGTCTCTGGGTTTGATCAAGTGTTATGATTTCCCTGGAATTGTCTGTCTCCTCTAGGTTTAACACCCACGTAAGGTCCTCCTCAAGGCCATGATCTGTTTCTGTCATGTCCAAACTCACCTGTGAGATCTTCACCACATCCTCCAGGTATTTGTTAAAGATAGAGTACTTCTGCACTCTGTTGCAGAGTTTCTGGTGCTTATTTCTCAGGGCCTCCAGTTTCCCCTTAGCTCTCAAAAGCTCACTCTCCTTTTGCATCTTATTCTCTCTCTCTCTGATAGCTTTCTTCAGAGCTTGCATTCGCATCTTATCATTTTCCTGGTGGCGTTTGTCCCACCAACACACATATATACACACACACAGAGGGAAAGGAAGACAAGGGAAGATGGAGCTGGGTTGCTCAACAGCAGTGGGAGAAGGTACCTTCACAAAGGAGAGACCAGTACTGGAGCACCCCTGGGAGCATTTTCACTCCCTGTTTAACAGGGCCATCCATCTTGCATTGACCCTTTGGTCTTGGAGACAGGCACCTGGGACGACACTCTGATTTTCAGATCTACTGGTATCTGTCCCTGGAAGACACCCAGGTGTCAATGGTGGGGACAGGCTGTGACCCTTCTGGGGGGATGCTTGGGGTCTCCAGGAGATCACTCTGGTACAGGACAAGCTCTCTCCTGCCCAAGCCCTACCAGGGTTTTCCACATCTGTGGTACAAACCCCTGTGCCCTGCCAGTCCTGTTCCTCACACCTCCAGGCTCAAGGGAGGCTTGGACAGATGTGGTGGCCCAAGATTGTCTCCCCAAGGGAGGGAAGGAGGTGGTGGTGTGGTTCAGGGTCATGTCAGTTGAGCAGGTGTACCTTTAAAGTCTTCCCAGATTCCTCCATGTGGGTTTTCAGCTGAGCCTCCTTAGCATGGAGGTCCCTCCACTGGCAGGTTATTACTTTCATCCGCTCCCTGAAGTCCTGGAAACACCAGAGTGAGTGTGACATGGCTGTCCACACCTGGAGCCAGTGACCTGCTCACTGCTCCCCTCCACAAAACCACAAGCCCTCCTGACCATGCCCCAGCACCCTTCCATCTTTCTCACCTCTTCCTTCACCTCCAGACCCTTTTGCATCTGTTCAACTTGTTTCTTCTTTGCCTGGAAGCGAAGAAATGGAGACGGGGTGTCGTCCTCTGTCAGTCTGAGTTTTCTGTCACACAAGTTTTCCTCGAGGTTACTGGGTCCAGTACCTTGGCAGGGTGTTGGCTTGCTCTGCCCCATCACCCCAGTGTGTCCTGGGTAGGGTGACAGGGCAGAACAACCCAACACCATCTCAGATCCCCACCTCTCCCCAGTGGGGATCCCACTGGCAGAGCAAGGGGGTGGGACAGGGCTGGAGAAGGGAGGTACAGGAGGAGACTGAAGTGGTGGAGATAAAGGATGGGAGTTTGTCACGGCGCGGGGAGGAGGGATGGAGGAGACAGGAGAGGAGGATGGAGGGGATGGAGGTGGATGGAGGAGCCCCCTCACCTGAGCAAGGGCAAGCAGTTCTGCTTGTACTGCATGCGAAAATAGGCCAACAGGTCCTCAACACCCATGTTGGCCATCGCTCCAGCCACCAGCAGGGCCCAGAAAGCCCAGATTCTTCCAGCACTTCTCCCCTCCCAAGCCAGCCCAGGAGCTTTCCTGCAATCCTGAGGGCTCGGTGTTGCACGGGAGAGGCAGCTGGGCAGGGGACGAGCCCCTGGGTGCCTCTTGCCTCCACTTTCCCAGGACCTTCCTTGCCCCAGTTGTGCCTGTGGCCTTTGGCTCTTCGTGGCCAGTTGGCATGGAATGGTTGCTGTGGGCAGTTGGAAGATGCTCAGGCGGTTACTTGGCAACTGAAGCAGGGTGATGCCCTCATGCCAGCAAGGGGGGCTGACCACTGTGTCCAGCACCAGGACCCTCCAGCACTAAAGGAAAGCTGAACAAATGCATATTTCTTTCCCTTCCTCACACTTTCTCTGTTTCCTTCTCTGCTAAAAATCAGCCCCTGTGTCCTGTGATCTCTGCTGTGCTGGGCAGGTGTTTCAGCACCCCAACATCCATCTCACTGTCTCTGAGCTCAGGGCAGGAGCTCCCCCCTTCTCTCCCAAAACACCAGATGGAAAGACAGTTAAATTGAGGGTACATCCTCAGGGATGCTCGATCACTGTATCACCCATGGTTCTCTCTGTGTGGGACTGAGGTCTACAGTTCTCTAAATTGTTTCAGATTTTTAATTTTATTTTTTTTTTTCCCCCAGAACAAGGTGTTTGAGTAAGGCCCATTGCGCAAAGTAAGAGGTGGTATTCATGGGCCAGGTGGGGGAAAACCTACAGATGATGGTGACCTCGGGGTCTGCTCCTTCCATGGGAGATTTCACCCTCCAAGGTTTGCTTCTGTCAGTCTCTGGCTTCCTCATTGGCTTAACAGGCAAGAACATTTCTGTGAGCTACTGAAGGTGAAACACCCCTGGCTTGGAGGGGCGAAGTCTTAATGTCTGTTAAAACCCTGACTTGCATCAGGGAAATTGTTTTCAGGCAAATGTCACCCCTTGCTCATTATAAAGCAGTAAGAGCTGGGGAAAGCCTGCCAGATCCATCTCCACTTTAAACAGCAAGAAGATGTATGGCCCAGGAAGGGACCATTCATTATATGAGAGATGCTTCATTTAGAGACAAGTGACCCAAGGCAAAGCAGTGAATACACCTGGCTTTTATTACTGAGGTTCAAATTGGTCCCATCAGTGACAGGTGAGTTCCCCTCTGTCCATCCCGAGGTCATCATGGGGCTGTTCCCATCCTGACAGGTCAGGCAGATTAAACCTCGTCTTCTGCAGCAGTTTCTGGACCTTGGCATGGACAAGGCTTGCCTGGGAGCAGGGCTTGTGCCAGCCTGCAAGGTGAGGGGTCTCAGCCCTTCCTCCAGCAGGCAGGGATCCCCTCTGGAAAAGTCCTTCCCACTCTTGCATCCCCTGGGCTGGAGGAGCTGCTGGTCCTCAGCAGAGCATGGGAACCCACCAGACAAGCAACCAGGAAGGTCTCAGAATATATGAACGTCAAGTACTTGCTGCTGAGCTGGGAGCTGGGGCAGAGCCTGTCTGAGAAGTGATAGTGGCGTGCTCTGTCGCACAAGCAGAGCTGCGGAGCCACATGCGTCCTTGTCCTCTGGTGGCTGAACTGTGCTGTCTGAAATTTAAAAAAACCCTACAGCCTTGCGGAGAGCAGTCTGAGGCAGCCGCTGGGCACCAGGATCAGCACTTCAAGCAATTACAGTTCATTATCGTTATGAATAATTGGAGACAGACATTTCCAAGGGGAAGCACTGGCTGACTTGCCAGTCTAACCGAGAATTCCCCCTTGTATGACATTTTGTCATGCAAATGACAGATGGGCTCCAGGGAGCAAATGACTTCATCAGTCACCTTCCTGCTTGTTAGGCAAGCATAAAAACGAGGGGCTGCCCCTGTGCCTGTTTCCTTCTTCCTGAGGAGGTGCTGCCCTTCCGCAGCAAGGATTGAAAGTGCAGCTGATAATGAAATCCCTGGGGTCTTACCTTCCCCCGTAGGTAGCTGTGGGATTCTCGCTTTCCACGCTTTCCATGCTCTGAGCGAAGCTGCTGCTGCTGGCAGGCTTCTGAATGAAGGAGGAGTCACCACCGAGTTTTATTCTTATTGATCAGTAGAAGTTGGAGCTGAGTCCAAGGGGGTTCAATCAAGGCCCGGGGGGGGGGGCGCATTTTGGAGGCCTCCCAACACTCTTGTACCCAGGGAAAGCCCCTTGCTGTGCATCCTTTTCGCCTCGTGTTGGCAGTGGGGAGCTGCAGTGCCCGCTGGCTTAGCACAGTGGAGAGCCAAGCTCAGATCGCTTGTGTTACTCTCAGCCTTTCTTGTGCGGCATCCCACAGACCATCACCAACATCATCCCATGGACTCCCTCTGCTCTTGCCTTCACCTCCTCGTTTTGGCAGACAGCAAAGCTGCTTGCACTGGGGATCTTTGTGTGCCCCATCTGTACAGCACCTTGTGACGTTCGCTCCCTGTCATCACCACAATGCCATAATGACTAGCATAAAATACATGCACTGCAGCAAACAGGATCCCCAAAACTTTTTTCAGGGGTGTCATCTTCTGTGTGAGACAGTGAACTGGCTGAGAACAGGACTGTTAAGTCTAGAAGATTTGGGATGTGATGTGAGATGCCCTGTGGGTACCAGTGATGTCTGCTAGGGTGTTGGGAAGGTGCTCTGGAGGGTGGCTCCCATGGACTCACCTTGATGGGTTTCCCACCTGGCCTATAGGGCTGAGCTTCTCCAGGGACAACCCCAGGAGAATCCTGGACAGGGTGACTGGGTCTGTCTGGGTACATTATTGGGATTCCCCCATCTGCCATTGTTTTCTGTGTTCCTCCATGTTTGCACTGATGAAGCTTGTATGTGCTCATGGCTTTCTGTGGTGGTTTCCAGCATGGCTGGGCCAGGGTATCACTCAAGAGTCCCCCCTGCCAGTGTTCCTCTGGGCTCATTTGTGTTTGTACACCCTTTTGCACATTGTTCAACAGCCACCTCCAGCGCATCCAGGCTCTGCTGGAGCCCTTTGTGTTTGCATTGCCTAGCCACCAGCTCTGCCCAGAACTGCTGGCTGCTGTGGAGAGGACACCTGGGTCCAGCGTCTGTATTGGAAAAATTAGTATGGAATCAAGAGGAGGATTAGTGCCAAACAGCCATTATCCTGGGGAAATGGGGACAACCTAAACTAGGAAAGGTGATCTCAGGCCTCATGGTTGGGAGAAGAGGAAGACAAAGCAGTGCTCGGAGGAGGGATGTTTGGGATGGAGGGAGAGGAAATGCTGTGATGGCTGGAGAGGGAAAGACACGGGTGACCAAGTGGGTCTGAAAATACACTTTATGTATATTTTCCCCTGAAGATGAAAAGGCTGCTGGCCGGCCTGACACAGGGAGACCTGAATTTTAAGTACCCAGTGACACACAGGTACCCTTCATGCAGCACCATGGTACTCTGGGCCTTTGCACCAATACCCTCCACTGTGTTGTAGCACCCTCACCCCCACAGGACGGGCAAACCCAGCTCATGAAACACCCAAAATGACGTGATGTCCTGCCTCTTGCCTGCTCGGAAACCAACAGACCCCACCAGCGGACCTGCTTCCTGGGGTGCTGGTGGGTGGGAAACCCTGAGCTGGGATCAGTCCTCTGCCCTCCTGGAGGGAAGCCGAGCAGGATGAGACCAGACCCTGCATTTCACAGCTGTGGTGAAAGTGTTTGCAGATGGCTTTTTTTTTTTTTCCAAATGTCCCTAATCACCATTTTCTGCTTTTATCCTCACACCAAGGTTTTATCTCCGACAAACGCTTTCCTCCTCAATACATTATGCATTAAAAAAGAGTTTCTTCCTATTATGCTCTCCATAGCAACTGCATCAGCTTGCCATGAATAAATTACCTCTGACTTGACATTCCTTATTAGAATATAGAAAATGCTGTTTCTGAGTCATAGCAACCCAGGAGAAACCTTTTCTCTTCATCCCTTAGGTGCATCCCCCACCTCTTTACTCTTTGAAGGAAACTGCATTATTTATTTATTTTTCTTTTAAATCTCCTCTGCTTTTGAAGCCCCTGAGATTGAAAGCTGATGGAAAACTGACACAGACTTTTCCTTTTGGCCGTCAGAAGCTCCCAGTGCAGTACAAAACACCTTTGGTGATAGCTGACTCCTCTGAATCTCACTGGCCTCTGTATTGGTGTGATTTTGAATGGCCAAATCTCTTCCCAGCATCTTTCATAGAATCATAGAATCATAGAATGGTTTGGGTTAGAAGGGACCTTAAAGCCCATCCAGTCCCACCCCCTGCCCTGGGCAGGGACACCTCCCACCAGACCAGGTTGCTCCAAGCCCAGTCCAACCTGGCCTTGAACCCCTGCAGGGATGGGGCAGCCACAGCTTCTCTGGGCAACCTGGGCCAGGGGCTCACCACCCTCACAGCAAAGAATTTCTTCCTTATATCTAATCTAAATCTCCCTTTTTCAGTGTAAAATTTTTCCCCCTTGTCCTATTGCTCGCCTCCCTGATCCAGAGTCCCTCCCCAGCTTTCCTGGAGCCCCTTTAGGGACTGGAAGGGGCTCTAAGGTCTCCCCGGAGCCTTCTCTTCTCCAGGCTGAACCCCCCCAACTCTCTCAGTCTGTCCTCACAGCAGAGGGGCTCCAACCCCCTGATCATCTTTGTGGCCCTCTGCTGGACCCGTTCCAACAGGTCCATGTCCTTCTTGTGCTGAGGACTTTCGCCAGTTCTTAGGTCCCCAAGGGACAGGCTTAAGGGGGAAGATGAGCTTCTATCCAGGGAGACCATGACACTGTATCTTGGTGGGAATAGACATCATGGGGACATTCAAATACGGTATCTTCCTTGAGTGCCCAGGGATTTCTGGAGTTGGGGAGCATTTCCCATGTGGAACTGGGACCTTCTGGAGCTGAAGAAAGGTCCCTGCCCCACTCCGGGAGTCTGTCCAGCCTAAGATACCTCCCAATTTGCCAAAGAACTTGAATTTTCTCTGGGACAGTGTGGCCGTGGCCCAGGAGAGGGAGCGCTTATTAAACAATTGTGCAGTCCCAGAGGCAGCCCCGGTCCTGCCCTGTTTCCTTGCCCTGGGATAACTCCAGGCAGCCTTTCTGGCGGTGGGCAAAGGTCTGGCCTTTCCACACAGCACCTTCCTCTGCCCTGTTCCCATCCCAATCTGCCCCTGCGATGTGAATGCAGTTGATGCGGATGGCAAGGCAGGATAAATGTGCTGATAGGTAAGGGAAAGGGGCGGGGGAGCCTGACTCACTGCTAGGTGCTTCTCCCCCCACGCCACTGCTCCCCTGATAACTTCTCTCTGAGTCATCAGGCACAGCAGGATTTCAGCTTAACCCCCAGAAAGCCAGGGCTGTTGGAGACGCCCATCTCCTCCAAGAACCTCAATGCCTCTTGGGCAGGCTGGGCTCTGCTCTGCCAAGCAGATGTTTTCCCTCTCCCGGGGTTCACTGACACAGATTTGTCACAACCTCTGTACCTGCACCCCAATCCAAAGTGCACCTCAGGGTTGTGGCTTGGGGGAGGAGGCTCAGGACTGGGGGCTGATGCAAGAAGCAGCAGGAGACGGAGTCCAAACACCGGACTCCACCTATTTGCAAAGTAGCACACCCTTAAATTCACTTAGTCATTTACAGGCACCTGAGAGATCGCAAGGTGAAGAGGAAAGCACAGGGCAGCTCTGCTCTGCCACCAGCCAGCTGTGCGGCCATGGGAAATCCTCACCTGCATCTGTCTCTGCCATTCAGGTCAGGGTGAACCTTTTGCCATGGGGCCTCACTCAGCTCCCAGTGTTAGCCCTGGCCCCAGACCTGCCCCTGGGGCTCCTGCAGGGCCATCACTGCCCATTGCTTTCTCCAAGTGCATGTGACACACTGTAGAGGAGAGTGAGTTGGGAGCAGTGACCTTATCAGCATGGTGTTGTAATTTCAGGAAATTTCCCTGTATATAGGGACTTCTAAAGCCTGACCTCCTGGAGTTGTGGGATTGAGCGAGGCTCCCTAATCTCCATTAAAGAAAAGTTTCCAGTTAATGAGCAATCACCTGAAAACTCACAACCCCAAAGGCGAGTGGGTAGGTAGTCAGGATGCAATATTTTGTGTTTGACTTTTTGCCCAGTTTTTTCATTCTGTGAGACCTGAATCACACAAGCTTCGGGGTTAGCCATCCCCAAACGCTATGGTTACACCATCAGTTCTGTGGTGCCTCCTGAAATCCCACTTCACTGTGTGGCTTTGAGCAGAGCTGCCTGCTCTTCCCGCCTGTGTCAGTGGGAGAGGTTGGTTTTGGCTTCCCTGGCTGCTATGGTGGGGTTTTGTGTGCATCAGGCTCCACTGTCAGGGCAGTAAATTGTCCAGTTTCTGTCTTGCAAGAAGCTATCTCTGTTCTCACTTAGCTGGGTTGCAAAAAGAAAATAGACTGGTGAGCCCAGTAATGAAATAGGTGTGGAGGCTTCATTGGAAAGGGTTATTCCACACCTTCCTGCCATCCCTGGGGCTTCAGCTGCTTGTTCCCATGCTGGTGTGGTTCAGCCTCTTTAGCAGGGGGATGTGCATGGCAGTGAAGCAAGGATATGGTGAGTATTTGCTGCCAGCTTTCAGTGAAAGAGAAGAGCAGCCTGGATATTTGGGTGGATAAGAGAAACAGGGAGCACTCTTTCCATTTGGAGAAGATCAATTCAACACAGGTATCCAGGGATGTTTCCATTTTAAGACCTCATTTGTTGAGCAAATCTTTATAGTGAGTAAAAGAGATCAAAAAGGACAGTTTGCTCTTTCATGCACAGAGTGGTCCATGAATCAAAAAATAAGGATGATGCAGCAGGAATAAGAAGCAAACTATGACTCAGTGTCCAGACACCCCCATGGCAGCAGCAATCATTGGACCGTGTTAAGATGGGATCATTCATTTGCTGCGCGATGGGGAGGATGCAAGAGCTGGAGGAGGAGGGGTGGGTCTGGTTCCAGCCTTCAGACGTTGCCTATTCTCCAGCTTTGAGAGCTGCTCCCCAGGCTCACACACCTGGACACAAAAGCAAAGCAGCAGCAAACAGTTATTTTTCTCAGGAATAGTTTGCTTCTCTTTTTTTACAACCTAAACTGCTCAAAAATTGCATTCCCACCAGACAACAGTGAAGGCTCACAGGTCCACCCCAAGGCAGGTGCAACTACACCTTCCCAAGGGTTTCAGGGCAGCAAACTGCCCTCACCCTGTTTCAGTTCAAATTGGGATCTGGATTGTGTCTACAAAGAGCACATTTAAGGATTGTTTATCCAAGTTCATGGCAAACGTCTTGAATGGAAACATCTCCATGGATGAGGCCATCCCAAGCTCCCATTGTAGCTGGTGAGAGGGATAAGGACTCCCAGGGCACAACACATCTGATCCCTTAAGGCTAAATGAACTTCTGGAAGCTCCTGCTTCTCTCCATGGACTATCCAGGGCACCTGCTATGACCACCTCGCATAGTGACATAGAATTTGGCCACCTTGAGCATCCTTTTCAGGCCCTGTAGCCCCTCATTTGGCCTGGGACCTGTGTAATCACTGGATTGAGCCCAGTCTCCCAAGCTCTCCCTGGGACTGACCTGTAACCAAGAGGTCTAAAGATGAGGAGAGGAGGGCTGGAGCTGTGGGCTGCAGGGGAGAAGGATACCCTGATGGTGTGGGTAGACTTCATGGCTAGCCTTGCTGGAGGCAGGTCACTACATGTGCCTAGACCTCAGTCCTTGCCAGAAGTAGATGCTGAGACTCTAATTTTGGCTATGAGCTCTGCTAAGGATGTGAGAATAGATTTTCATGCGCCAGTTGGACTTCCTCAGCCTTAAGAAAATTACCCTTTCCAAGAAGCCACCTGGAAGCCTGTGTGCATGGAGCAGGCTCCTGGAGGCAACCGGCCGCTCAGTTTGGGCACTGTGGTTTAACCCAGCCCACTGCCTCTGAACAGTCCTCAGCGAACTCCTGCAAGCTGGCCTAAAGCTGGCCTGTCTCCAGCTTGGTGTCCTCTCCAGGAGCCAATGGAGGCTTGGTCCTTGGTGGGGGCATTTAGGCTATGGGGCTGGGGACATGGCACTAGCCCTGGCAGTCATAGTTCATCAATGACAGCAATGCAGCATGTGCTGTACACACACCTCTAGGACCTCTCTCCTGGATGGGTTTTAGCAATAGCTCTGCCATGGCTCTGGATTTTCATCTGACAGGGACACCCAGGGGTGCCATAAAATAAAAATTGTCTGAGTTCATCTTTTGTGGTGCAAATGATCTCAAACCCAGAAGCACCAAATGAATGACTGTTTGTCAGGGAAGCTCTGACAAGCACAGCCAGCCTTGTGGCAACATCAGGAGGGCGCTGGGGCATCAAGGTGAAAAGAAAATGCCTCCTTTTTCATCTTAGATTTTTTTTTTGGTGGTGTGAGGTGGTGGTGGGATGTGGCACCAGTCTGAAGCTGTTCTCATACTGCCCAGTCTGGGGACAGAGATGGTGACCTGATCCCCAAGGCGTGTCTGGGCAGAGTCTCATCTCCAGAGAGACCTGCCATCAATACATCCCCTCAGCTCCAGCACTCAGCTGGTTTCCAGAGCATCAGAGTTTGGAGATAATGAGCTTCCTGCACTTACATCAGTTGAAGCTGCCTCATCTGCCACAGCTGCTGGAAAGGTCTTGCCCTCCTTTTCTTCCCCATCAAAGGTTTGATTTCAGCTCCGCAGGAGCTCAAATGCACAGCAGGATAATTGCAAAGCAGGAGGTCTTCAGATTTCTTGGGCTGGATTCAGCTTTCTGGTAACTAAGCAGAGCTCAAAGCCCTTTTCCAAGCACTCAGTCCTGGGTTAGTTCTTGCTCTTGGGCTCTGAAACCCCTCCTGCCAGGCATGGTGGTACCAGACCCCATACGTGACTCCACTGAGCCCATCAGAGGAGACCTAACAGAGGTGGAACCATGGTGGTGAATGCTAGGCAGATGGCAGAGCTGCTGAGCAGGAGGAGAAACAGGATCCTGGTGTGGTCAGAGCCCAGGGACCATAACAGAGGGGTGTCAGGATGCCTCGGCTGTGTCCATGGCTCCTGAAGAGGACCAGACCTGAGAAATGTGAAGTCCCTGTGGGGAGGCTGAATCAGCGAGGCCAAAGAGCATGGGTGAAGTCCATGGCTCGTGCTCCTTGTACCACGCAGAGACCACCCCAGCCTGGAGCTGGAGCTGCAGCAGAGCTTCCCAACCCTCAGTGCTGCAGCAAGGATCAGGCTCAGAAGTGAGATCAGCTCTGGCCTTTGGCTTGAATCATGTCGCCTAATCACAGATGTGCTGGGCAGGATATTTCCACAAGTGAGAGGCTCCGTTGCGGCTCTCCCAGTTGCTGAGGAGGGAACACTTTTGCGTGCAGCTGGGGTTTTTCTGAGTGCTGACACAGCAGGCATCATCATCAGCCAGCAATGCCATTTCCATGGTGTTGCCTCATCCTTAGTTGCAGCCCAGCATAGGTCTGACTCCATCCCACCACACAGGATACAACCTCAGGGGAGGGCTGATGGAATGAGCCGGGGGCTGCTCGCAGACTGGGATCACCTCTGGGAAGGGGATGCTCAGGTGTCTTGTACTCTCTGCAAGACCGAGCGTTTCCCTACGAAGCCCTGTGACAGTGCAGAAGCCTTCTCAAGTCCTTTCCTCTGCTGCATAGCGGTGCACCAGATCCTGCCTCACTCCTAGACACAAACAAATCCTGCTGAAATCAGTGCCGAGTGAACAACAGGAAGATTTCAGGATTAGACCTGCTCAGTTTTGCTTTGGGGCACTGCAGGCTCCTCTTCAGCCTGTGACCCCCACAGCACCCCCCCAACACACACACACAGCCTGGACCTGCTCCAGCTGTGCCACCATCCCCATGCTTTATTCACATAGCTGATGTTTCCTCCAGACCTGCATTTCACACCCTGAGTGCCTGCAACCCCATAAAGCCCCAATCCATGGATGCTACTCGCGTGTTAGAACCACATCACCTTCATCAGGAGGGAAAATACAGTCTGGGAATCCAGGAGAGAGCCCCAACAACCTCCCTTGAACCACTCCTGCAGGGGGTTGGATTTTGATGGGGGCGGGGGCTGGATTTTGATGAATGTGTTAAGCTGCCATAATCCGTCCGTGACTCCTGGAGATGCAGCCTGGTCCCTCGTCCCCAGCTGCTCATTCCCAGCCCTTCACACCCCCTGTGCTGGCACAAGTGTTTGGGTAGCCCTGCCCTGGATCAGCTCAGGGAACCGACTGCCTGGAAAACACGACCGACATCAAAGACCCATTCAAAAGCCTACAGAACACTTGTGTGGATGAAAACTTGTGCCCAGGAAAGGAAGGATGCTTGAGAATTGGGGCAGTGTGTGGGGAAGGGGAGGACATAGCTTCCCGATGGCAAAGCTTTACACTGATGCCCCCAGCCTGAAGAAGGTCTCCCCTGAGCAGGGCTGGTGCTGGGGCTGCGGTCCCCTTTGGAGACACAGGGCAGCCCAAATTGTTGATACACCTCATAGCACCACTTCTTCCTTTCCATCAGGCCATCAGTCCTGTGAAAAGAGGCTTATTTGGTGTGAATTGATCATATTAGTGTTTATAAACCATTTAATAATTCACCCCGATTATGGGTTGATAATCCCTCCCCTTTTTCTGGGCAGGTTTTCTTCTCTCCACCCCATCTTCCTGTTCTCTCCAGCATCCCCACGAGCTCTCCCAGACGCCCCCCTCCCCGAACACATCCCATGCATCTACACCCTCCTTTATCCCACCTCTCCTGTTCTGGCCTGTTTTCTCACAACCCCCTTTCATCAACTGTCTGGTCACATCTGGATTTTTATGAAGATTAAAGCTAAAAAAAGAAACCATCAAGCTCCTCTGCATTCCCTGCATCCTCCTCTGTTTGTTCTTCTTTCCCGCTGAGCAGTGAGCTGAAGCTCTTCTTCATCTTCCTCCCTGCAGATGCTCTTCATTCTGCCTGTGGTGCCCCTGCACGCAGCAGCTTCTGCTTTCCCATCAGCATCCCGCTCACTTGTGTTATCCCTCCAGGTTCATTCAGCCTTGCTCATATGCTCTTCTTCTCTTCAATGCTTCAGTGTTCGAGGGCTTGTGCAGCCTTCCCACTCCTCTCCTGGCAGGTCCTGTGCCCCTCTGTGCTACGAACATTTCCCATGGAGCGGAGATAGAGTCCTGCTTGGGAGCTGCCAGCTTTCCTGCCCTCCTTGCCCTCACTGATCCCCTGCCAGGATGGTCCCCGCCAGCTGATATCTGCTTTTTTCATTGTTCTTTGAATCCTCATGTTCCAGCTGCACTACCCCTGAGATTTGCATTTGTACCTTTTCCCTTGTCAGCCCTTACTTGAAGCTGAAAATGAGTGAAGAGCTCTGATTTAAATGTGGCATCTCTTTGTTTTCCACTGAAACAAGCCTCATCCACACACTCTCGCTCTCTGCAGGACACAGCACGTCTGGTACAGAGGACACCGGAAAGCCATGTGCCTCCAGCTCCTTGCCACGATCCAGAAAAATGAGGAGGTGATGCCATCCCCAGGCTCTGGGAAAAATAGCAGAGGGTTTGAACAGCAAGAAGGAGACTGGCAGCTGGGGTGCACAGCCAGGGATGGTGGGCACCTGGGGGTGAGGAACCAGCACTATTTTCCATGGCTACCTTCTCCATCATACAGACCTGGGTCTCAGCGTCCCCTGGCATCTCGCACACTCTCTGCAGAGCTGCCAAGTGCCCTTCATGAAGCCCTGGCAGAGCAGTGCTGGACATGCAGCTCCTCTTGCACTGGCTGCTCCAGGCTTGCGCCCTCCCAGCAGACACTGATGTGTCACTGGAAGTCCCCAAAACCCTCCATAGGTTTGTGAGACAGTGCAGAGCCTCTGAGGACAGGTCTTGAGTTCAAGTTTCAGGTTGATTTGTGACCTGGAGGACTTTGTCCTGCCCTGAAGATGGAGAGGGAAGGTGGGCTGATGCACTGCGGTCCATGGAGACCAGGGGAAACACAGTTGCCCAGGCTGAGCCAGAAGATTGGGATTTTGCACACAGATCTGGGGTGCCAGAGCCCATCAGGGAAGAATGTGTCCCAGATTAGACAACTTGGATGTTTATAACTGGTGTGAACAGGGCTCTGAGCCTGATGGATGGAGCTCAACTGAGGGTGTCACTAGGCATGGGTGTCTCCACCTTCCTTTGATGGAGCTGAGGAAACTGTGGGCAGAGCAGGACACTGGTTTGATGCAGGGTTGCAGCCACTACCCCTACCCTTCTGTCCCCTTCCTTCCCCTCCTCCCTTTCTGAAGTCCCCAGACCTTACAGTCCCCACCCAGGGATGTTGGCAGTGAGGTAGCCAGGCTGCCCCTGGAATTTGGGAAGAGTTGGCTGAGGCCAACTCCACTAAACAGGACTGTTCTCCACAGGTACTCTTCCCTCTCCTGGGGTTTAGGCATCCTTTATCTCATTCCCCTTTACCTTGAGGTCCTGAACCCATATTGGCAGGTGATTGCTCCAGTTATTGGCAGGTACAGCCAAAACTCCCACCAAAATATCCTTTCATCAGCTGTTAAAGACCCTACTGGAGTGTTTAAAGGGGGAAGGACCTCCAGGACAAGGGTGGTGTGGGGTTTTCCTCCTTTTTAGAGACACGTGGACCAGTCTTTTTCGCAGAGGAAGTGTACAGCTGGAAGTCTATTAAGGCAGTTTTATGGGAGCTCACACTGAGCGCTCAGATTAATTAGCTGGCAGTATTGCTAATGATCTCAGCTGCAATGAGTTGTGCTGGGAAACGCACAGCTCCGAGGGCTTCGGGGAAGCAGGTCTGATGGCGTGGTGCCTCTCCAGACAGGCTGTCTCCCCATGCACAGGCATAGCTGCTCCCTCCACCTGGAGAGCTGCAGATATATCTGGCTCTCCCAGGCTCTGCCAGGACCCTCCTATTTGTCTCTTCTCCATCCCACCCATCTCTTTAGACCCTGCAGCAAGCGGCTCCAGTCCCCAGATAGTCTGGATTGGATCTTCCCTGTTTCTGGCCCTGAAGTGCCACCAGCAAGCCCAGGGGTTTCCAGGATGGTCCAAACTGAACTAGGACTTGGCTGGGGGCAGAGTAGAAGTAGAGAGTGACCATCATGCCTTGGTTTGCCCATGCCTGTGCCGGACTGTGGGTTTGTGACACTGGGATGTCACGCTGGAGAGTCTGCAGGCCACAAAAAGCAGTGACTCCCCAAAAAGGGGACAGTGTCACCAAACAGCTGGCAGTCTCCAAGCACTTCACACATCTCATTTGCTCCCCATTTCCAGCCCATGTCTCCATGTCTGGAACCAAGGACACCATCAAATCCTGGGGTAAAAACCTGGCTGACTTAGGTTTAATAGCATCACTGGGCTGAGGTTTGCAGGCTGCTCCTTTCTTGCCTCTGAATTCATACTTGCCCTCTGGTTAGCAGAGCACCACTTCTCCCCAAGGGCCACCTTCTCATCATAAAGGTATTTTGGAAAAAAAGACAAGTTTAATTTGGGCCAACCACTTTGTGCTGCTGCCTTGGGAAAGGAAAGATGACAGAAAAGCTGAGAAAGCCCCAGAAGCCAATGTGGCATGTCTGATGCTGGCTGGTGCACAGCCACCCTTACTCTCCTTCCCCGTGGCCGCCAAGGCCTGGAGCCTCTGAAATAAGCAGTCCCCAGGCTCCCAGGGAGGGAGTGAAGGTGTCCAAGCCTGAATCCTGGGGACAGGAGGGCAGGGAAGGAGGGATGCTTAGGAAAGGTACCTGTCCCTGCTGAGCATCCCCCAGGCAGAGAGAGAAACTGCATCAAGTCTTTGGCGACTGCCCTGGTGACTCGCAACCCCCCTCCCCATCATCTTGGGCTGCTGGATGACTTTGTAGAGCTTGTTTGAGCTCTGTGGTGTGTTTCATACTCTTCTCAGCTCCATCAGGGACCGGGGTCCCATGGGGCTAAAGCTGTGAGGATGCAGGGCCTTCACTGGCGGCTGCCTCTGCATTTCTGATCACTGCACACATAAATAAACCAGGGGTCATGCTCAAAGTCCCTGGTCAGAGGCTCCCCACGTCTCCTCGGCTCCTTTCCTCCTCAGCAGCTCTCCACTGGGAGGATGGACATGTCTGTGAGATGCGAGTACTTGAAATCCTGCCCAAAACCAAAACATTTCCCATGTTAGGGAGCCAAATGGGGTGAAATGGCCAGTGCTGTCCTGGGACCAGCCAGCTCTAAGCGCTAGTCCTGAGATGGAGAGAAAAGGCAAAGCTGGGGGAGAAACCCAGCATGGGCGGCATGCTAGAGGCCACGTGGATGGAGGTGGGCTGGGGGAGGCTGGGAGGGGGAACCATCCTGTGGGCTGTCTCCTCCAGGAACATCCTCTCCATTCAGTCACTTGGTGCAGGAACTGCTTTGGTCTGAGCTGGCCTGGGGACAGCGGGGTTTGGGGAACCTGTGACTCCCATCCCATGAAAAGCAAGGGGTGAGGTGGTAACCCAACCACTGCATGTACTGGGGAAGGGCAAATAGGTCAGGTTGCAGCAGGGGTAGGTGAGGGCAGCGATGGGGGATGGATGTACTGATGCCACCACCCTGAAGGAGGGGGTGCCGTCCTCCTGACACCAGGTGGACAGCAGGCAGTGATGTGCCTGCCACCCCCCAAAGTTTTGCTATGGTCTCTCTGGGGTGGCATCTGAAGGCTGCAAGGAGTGTGGGGGTATATATGGCCCTGAGTCACTTTATGCAGGTGCTTTTCTGTGGATCCAGCTGCCCACCATGCCACCCTCCCACTGCGAGGGGCCCTGGGGAAGCCCTTCAGGCACCTGTGGAGGTTTCTGTGCTGCTCAGGGAAGGAAGGAGTGCAAGGAGGTGCCATCCCCCAGCTTCCACGGAGTTCAGCATGTCCCCTGAATCACAGCGAGGAAATTCAAACTATGCACAGGGCATGAAAGTTCAGAACAAGCCCAAGTCCCCATCCAGCCATAAAAGTCTGGCCAAGATGAGGCAACACAAAAACTAAACATTCAGCCAAGCAATGGATCTCAAGGAGCACAGATGCTTTTGGAGCCAGTGTCAGCTTGCTCCTGTTTCCCCAGCGAGCTGCAGTGTGGGGGCATCCCATGATGGGTCTCTATAAGGTCCTGTATGGGAACTTCAGCTCCTGGGGTGGTGCAGGCAGTTGAGATCCCTCTGCGCCCCACAGCATCAGCTGGTCAAGGCTTGGCTAAAGCCAAGGGATGGGTCGTAGAGCTCTGCAAGAGCCAGAGGCTGAGACGCAGCCAGTATTTTCCCCTCCAGCCTTTACCAAGACCAGGACGTATGGAGAGACCTGGTCTGATACTGTCTGTATGTTCCTTTGGCTTTCAATCCACAGGGTTGCTGGAGGGGCTATAGGGGATATATTCTCAGGATACAGGAACAGAGGTTGTCCAGGGAAAGTGTCCAGGAGAGCACGAGCAGGGGAGCTGCCTGGAATCGGCTTCAGGGCAGAGATTGGGCAGCATGAGGTGCCCCGTGCTCCTCACTGTCCTGCTGCCCGCTGAGTGGGTTGCTCCCCATCCTGCCTCTCCCAGCTGCCTCACTCCCTGCCTCTCTGCCTTTCTTGCTATTGAGATCCCTTCTAGCTGCTCAGGATTGCCCTGGGCTGGGGGAATCTCCCTTCCATTAAAACTGTGCAGTTGTGCACAACCCGCAGCAGCAGGTGCCTGGGTGGAGCGGCGCTGGCAGAGCCCTGATGCCATGTCTGACCCTTCCCCAGGGCCTGCGATCCTGATCCTTGTGGGAACTCCCTGCCACCCACCAATTCCCCTTCTTATTTACGTACAGCTGCTCCTCACAAATACTGCTTCCTGGGATGGAAACCTTCAGCAGCTTTTCAGAGTGGAAAAGCATGTGAAAACTTGCCACGATGGGCTTGCAGTGAGGCAAATGCCTATTTCTCCAAGGTTTATTCGCTCCCTGGCTCAACACCCAGAGCAGCAGGAGAGAAGGACTCTGCCTTGGCCACAGGAGCCCTGGGCTGGATGGTCACTGACTGTCCACCCGCTCCCCATCCTCCTGCCTGGCCGCAGGCACCAGGATCTGGGGTGTGTTTGAAGCCAGAGCTTCAATGGTGGAGCAGGAGGCACAGCTCTGCGCATCCATGGGTCAGCTGTGTCCACTGGGTCCGATCCACACTCCAGTTTGAGTCTGTGTCCCTTCTGCGGGATGAAGGCTCTCATGAAGAGCAAAAGGCAATGCAAAGAGCTTAGCAGACCCCTATTCCCAAGCTGAGGAGCAGGGATAGGCACCGGGGCTCAACAACCCAGCATGAGAGCCCCCCGAGCCCACTGAATCATAGAATCACAGAATAGTTAGAGTTGGAAGAGACCTTAAAGCGCATCCAGTCCCACCCCCTGCCCTGGGCAGGGACAACTCCCACCAGACCAGGCTGCTCCAAGCCTCATCCAACCTGGCCTTGAACACCTCCAGGGATGGGGCAGCCACAGCTTCTCTGGGCAACCTGACCCTCAGAGTCACCATCCTCAGAGTAAATAATTTCTTCCTTATATCTAATCTAAATCTCCCTTTTTCAGTGTAAAATTTCCCCCCCTCGTCCTATGGCTCCCCTCCCTGATCCAGAGTCCCTCCCCAACTTTCCTAGAGCCCCTTTAGGGACTGGAAGGGGCTCTAAGGTCTCCCCGGAGCCTTCTCCAGGCTGAACATCCCCAACTCTCTCAGCCTGTCCTCACAGCAGAGGGGCTCCAGCCCTCTGATCATCTTCATGGCCACCTCTGGACTCCCTCCAACAGGTCCATGTCCTTCTGATGTTGGGGGCTCCAGAATCCTTCAAGGAAGCCTGCAAAGCAAGCCAAGAAAGGACTTGCCTATGAACGGAGGGCAGACGAGTGTGATTCATGCCTCACCCTGCCTTTAAATGGAGAAGCAAGACCTGCCTGGTGCTGCTGCCCGTGGTTTCCTGGCAGCCAGTCCATGCTCTGGGCTGCCTGCCCGCTGGCAGCATGGCTGGGCTCACGGGTCACCCAGCGTGCAGCTCTGCCCAGCAACCTCCGGCCACCCCGGGAGGCTCTGCACATACCGAGGTGTGACCTCGCACCCACAGAGCTACAGGAAAGCAAGCCAACCCTTCCCCGACCATGCGGGCTGCCAGGGTCCATCCGAGAGGTCAGAAGCAGAAGGAGCCCAGGAATTCAGGAGAAGAATGTGTTTGTTGTTTGTTTTTTCAGTAATACGTTCTGGGTTGTGGCTAAATCCTGTTTGCCAAGTGCTGAGCCTGGTGCAAGAGCTGGGAGCAGCCCGGGCATGGAGGCAGGCAGGGGAAAACCCACAGCGCGCGCTGGCTCCTCTGTGCCCCTTCTGCCCAGCAGCACTGGCTCCCCCAGCTTGGAAGGGCATTGCTCCAGGGACATGCAGTAGGACTGGGGATGGACCCAGGATCCCCAGGGCATGCGGTCACAGCAGGTGCTCTTGCTGGCTGGGGAACAGACCCACAGCAGGAGCAGAGCCCATTCCCACCAGAGAATCTCCCCAGCATTGCCCCTGGGATGGGGTGAAGAACACCGGAGCCTGAGCTCCTGAGATCACACTTCCAGCAAACTCACACTGATTTTGGTAGGCCGTCTGGGGGCACGGGAACTCCCTCCCCGATTTTCAGAGGGTGCTGAGCCAAAACACCCGCAAAACCAGCCCTGCTGGGTCTGGGATCCTGCACCGGGAGCCCCTCTGCTCCCAGGTGAGTGCGAGCAGGAGGAGCCAGAAGATTAATATGTTTTTAAGTGGGGATGTCACTTATAAGCCTAAATCAACACTCTAATTTCCCTGGGGACGCCAGTAGTGACATTTTCACTGCTCGTTTTTTGGAAGAGTCCCAAGAAGCCAGGAGGATGGGAGCCAGCACCAGGCCCGTGTGGGAAGGTGGCCAGGTTGCTGGGATGGCCCCGGCCATGTGCCGCAGGGCCCCAGGGCCCCAGGGAGGAGGACAGCCATTCCCAGCCTTGTCCCACAGCCTTCTCCCGCAGCCAGGGGACATGGCACCACCATCCCATTGCTAGTGTCCTGGCGAGACAGCCAAAGAGAACTACCCTCCCTTTGCTGCCAAGAGGTTCCTCTGCGGGGCACAGAGGAGTCTCCATGCATCCATGGCTTCGTCACAGCACATCTCAGCCTCAACAGGGCTGTGTGACATGATGGAGTGGGGAGGAGATGACCCAGCTTCGGGATGGGGCTCCTGTGGTCCTCCCTGCACACCAGCTGTGAGTTCAGAGTGGGTTGCAAGACCTGAGAGATGGAGAGTGTAAGAAAGGCAGATATTGTTTTTGCAATGGAGAAAAGCCGTTTCCATCAGAGGTGACATGACAAGGGAATGACTAAGACAGGCTCCAGCAAAGGCTTGTAGAACATCTCTTATCACACAGACAAAAGGACAAACTGATTCATACCGGATTAGTGACTAGAAGGGTAGTCAAACATTTAACTGGGGCTAATGACATTGAGCAATTTTACCAAAAAGGAAAGAAATAAACTAGTCAGATAATCCCTTTAGGTATAGCATAAGGAGAAGTAAATAGAGGCAGGACATCCGGGAAGGATTTTAGGCACTCCGGACAGATTGTGAACCCTGGAGTACCTAACCAATGAGAAACAGAGGAGGGAAAATTCGGCCAGGGATTAGGAAATAAAAAGGTATGTTTCAAGGACCAAAAGTGTGCCTATTTGCTAGGTCACCCATTCTTGCAAGAATGTTTAAATAAAATGTGCTTCATATTGTTCACTGCCTGATACATTGTTATTGGATAAGGAGCGTTTCTCACATGAAGGCAGGGGCTTCCCCGGGAATGGGAACTGCACATTTCTCCAAAGGAGTCTCCAGAGTCACATGAGCTGCTTTAGCCAAGCTGCCCTGAATACGGACACCCAGGAGGCCAGGACACCTACCTCTGCTGGGACACTCAACTGCCTACAGTCCCTAGTCCATTTTGGAGAGGGTCGGATATTCACACCCGCCATGCTCCTCAGGTTGGGATAGGCAGGCACAGTCAGGGTGCAGGGGCTGCCACAGCCAAGGAACATGTGGCTGCTGTCCCACCTGCCTGCCTCCGAAATTCCCCACCACAAATGGCAGGTTTGCTTTTGCAGACGGCTTTTCCCGAGGGACACCCCACAGCGGGGTGCTGGATCCCCCCTCAGGCTGCAGCACCAGGAGCAGGGCAGGCCCCAGCCCCCGCGTCACATGTCCCCGCACCCCCTCTGCCCCACCATGCAGAAAATCTCCCAGGGAAAAGACTTGGGGAGCAGACACTTTTTAGAAACTCTGCTCAGGGCCTTGTTCCCCTCCTTCCTCAAGCTGTCAGACCTCTCGCAATAAATCAGAGGATTTTCCCAGCACAGCACTCTTGCTGCCAGACCACAGCGCTCCGCTTGCGCGTTTGTCTCTCATTCCCGATTATTCCCTCCTGTTTGCTTTGCTGCAGCCTTTGCTCTGGAGTTAACCCCCTTTTTTCTCAGGGATGCATCAGCAGTGGTCTCTCAGAGCCCTGGTCCCCACATCTTGCATCACTGTGTGTGGGTTTGCACAGCTGAGGGTGGGAAATGCAGGTGGGGGCCGAAGTTGTGCCCACTGGCACAGAGGCCTGGCTCCGAGTACGCATTTCCAGGAACAGTGGCTAAATTGTCCAGTTTTGGCTTCAATCCTCATGAGTTTTTCACCTCCTCTGGTTTTGAGGCACTCGGGGCATCCTCCACGTCCAGCCTGCCATGCCTGACAGCGCCAGGGCAGGGTGCCGGGGCTCTGCTCCCGTTGCCAGGCAGTGCCCCCCCAGGCAGGATGGCAGGCAGGGAGGGCTGGGGGTCGTTGAGGCTGTCCCACAGGCAAATGAACGATTTGAGGTACAATCCCTGCCCCGCTCCGTCTTCACCCATGCAGCATCCAAGCAGAGTTTGCGGCTCCACAGCTCCAGGTGCACAGCACAGGTCCACAGCTGCCCTGGAGCCAGTGGTCCCCTCCCTGATGGGAAGGACCCCGAGGGGTGTGTGTCACCCCAGGACACCAAGGGACAGAGCAGCCTGTGCTGCAGCACCCCTGTTCTGCAGCCCCAGCCAGGGTCCCGAATGCCCTGCAGAGAGAGAGGGCCACAAGGACAGGCTTCTCAGGGCTCAACCACAGCTTAAAACTGTCCACCGAGCACCCAACATGCCTCCTCTGGGAGTGCTGGGGGGGGATTTACCCTGCTCTGAGTCCTGTGTCCTCCTGGGGTCTAGAGAAGCCAGGCATGGAGAAGTGATGGGGCTGTCCCAGGTGACACGTGGGTCCACTGGTGACAAGCCAGCCTTCCCTGTGGCCCCCTGACCAGCCTGTCCTGCTGGATATCTGCCCCTGGATGGGGCTGGACAGGGCTGAGAGAGCATTTCTGCTCCATGCAGACAAATTCACTCATTCAGTCTGCAGGGAGGGAATTTACCTCCGTGTTTCCATGCTGGTAGGAAGAAAGTTCATCTGAAATAGTGCAGGTAGTAATCCTTACCCAGAGTGGCATCCTTGTGGCAACCCAACTTCTCTGGAGAAGAGAAGGCTCCAGGGAGACCTTAGAGCCCCTTCCAGTCCCCAAAGGGGGCCTACAGGAAGGATGGGGAGGGACTCTGGATCAGGGAGTGGAGCGATAAGATGAGGGGGAATGATTTTAATTTTTCAGAGGGGAGATTTGGATGAGATCTGAGGAAGAAATTCTTTGCTGTGAGGGTGGTGAGCCCCTGGCTGAGGCTGCCCAGAGAAGCTGTGGCTGCCCCATCCCTGGAGGTGTTCAAGGCCAGGTTGGACAGGGCTTGGAGCAGCCTGGTCTGGTGGGAGGTGTTCCTGCCCATGGCAGGGGGGTTGGAACGAGATGATCTTTAAGGTCTCTTCCAATGCAAACCATTCTGTGATTCTCTGATTCTATGATCCTTACCCAGATCACTGTGGTGCATGGGACATCAGAGGAAATATTTGCTCCTGGCACATTGCATTAGGGAAAGTGTACAGGTCAGCCCAGGTGAGGACTTGGTCATGCCCAGACACTCCCTGCTCCAGAGATTTGTCACTGGAGAGAGAAACCAATGAGTCAGGAAGAGGATGACTGTAGCTCAGGGGGCACAAGAGGAAAACTTGGAACTAAAAGCCCCCCATGAGCTCAGAGCCTACCATGCCCCTCTGAAAGCCGAGCTTTGTTACCAGCGAAGCAGTGCAGATAAGAAAAGATGGTCGGCCCTGGCAGTTTCTCGGGAGGACAGCAGCTTTGCAAAGCAAAGGTTGGCCGTGAGGGCTCCACCAGCTGTGCTTTGCTCTGACCAGGAGCTGTTCCCAATATCTGCTTGGGTTTGTGATGAGAGAAGACAAAGAAACCACGACAGAAGCAAAACAATCCGCTGTTCAATGTTCTTCCCACGTGAGGGACAGGAGACATCTCTTGGCGCTGTGTTTTGTTTTCATCCCTTCGGAAGGACTCTGGCACAGCGTGACAGAAAGCAGAGCAGTCCTGAGTCCTGCACAGGTGGGTGGAAGTGGGCCCATTGCTCCCTCTGCCCCAGCTCCATGCCTGCAAATAGGCACTGCTTTCAGTGGAGGGAAGGATTTGGCTCTCCCATCCCGTGGACCATTAATATCCCAGCTGGGGAGGTGACTTGCATGTGCCCTGGGCTTGCATGCCTTCTCCTCTCGCAGTGGGTCAACTCAACCAGGGCAGTCTGACCCAGACCACACTGCAGCAGTCAACATGTCTATGAGTGGATCTGGTACCCCCTTCCCTTCCCCTGGGGCTGCAGGGTGCCTGCCCATCAGCATTTCTGAGCTAGCTGACAAAAAAGGACGCCCCTCACCCTGCCCAGGGCCTCTCCCTTGCTGCAGCTCTGCAATTTGAATGAAGCCCAGGTGGCAACAGCCCAAGAAACTCAGACACCTCAAGGGAGACACAACACGAGGGGCCCTGCGCAATGAGTTGGTGGACACAGTGGTGAGACCCTACAGCAGAGAGGAGAAAATCCATTGCAGGCTCCAAAACAGCTTCAGATTCTTGGAAAGCTGGCAAGATGGGAAAGGGAAAGGAGATGCAGGCGAATAGCGAGTGCTGGATTTTTTGCTATTAAATAGCAAAGCAAAGCAAAACAGTCAGTGTTTCCATTCCACTCGGTGTCCTGCTCATTTGGCCTGGCTTTTTATCGCAAACTAGGATGAAAATAGGATTTCTTTGCTGCAAGACTTCTCACTCTTTTCCATTTAGAGAAAAGTGTCGAGACTCGTGGATGCTGAACTGGTTAAAAGCAAACCATCCCTGATGCCCTTCCTCAGAGAAGCTGGCTTCTGAGTGACGTGTGCCTTGGTCTCACCATGGTGCTCTGCACTCCGGTCGTTCCCAAGAGACTCCACACATGTAATTGAG
Organism: Fratercula arctica; assembly: GCA_947846985.1. NCBI lineage: Eukaryota > Metazoa > Chordata > Aves > Charadriiformes > Alcidae > Fratercula > Fratercula arctica. The sequence continues at coordinate 12,211,430 of CANTUZ010000011.1, forward strand.
GAAGACTGGAGAGCATCAAGAGAGGGAAGTAATTGTTCCCCTTCTACATGGCACTTGTGGGGCCACGTCTGAATTAACCGCATCCAATTTCAGGGGCCCCGGCACAAGAATGACACTGACAAACTGGAGAGAGTCCAGTGGTGAGGCTCTGAGATGTTTAGGGACATGGAGCACAGGACGTATGAGGAGAGGCTGAGAAAGCTGGGTTTCTTCAGCCTGGAGAAGGTGAAGGGGGGTCCTGGTAGCCATCTGTCTTCAAATCCCTAATGGGAGGGTATACAGCCAACAGCGATGGTTCTTTTCAGAAGTGCACAGTGAAAGGACAAGAGGCAACAGACACAAGTCACAAACAGATAAATTCTGATGAGATTTAATAAAAAATCCCCTTCAGCATGAAGGTGACCGTACCCAGTGAGGATGAGGGATCTCCATCCTTGGAGGTACCCTGACCACAGTCCTCAGCTAACCAATCTATGTCGTCTCCACTCAGAGCAAGGGTTCGACAAGAGACCTTCAGAGGTGCCTCTGAACCTCAGATCTTATATTTTGAGAGCACCAGCCTTTCTCAGGGGAGTGCTAAAAGGACTTGCCTCTCCTACTGACTTCCATGGTCTGTGAACCTCCCAGAAGCCAGGACTTGCAGGTGGCACAGCAAGGAGCCCTCTCTGGGAGCTTCCCACCAAGAGCTTTTGGGTGGAAGAGTCCAAACTGAAGCCACCTTGCCTGGAGATTCGGGTCATGACTTGTATCTGGCTAATCAGAGCCACAGCCTCAAACCAGATCCTAGTTTTGGGACTAGAAAAACAGTTGCATTTGTTCACATGACTCACTCTAGGGAAAAGGGACCAGCGCCCAGGAGTCCCATTTAGCAAAGTGTCCTTGATGCTGAGCTACAGCCAAGCCCTTCCTCAGTTTCCCAACAGCTTTGCCTTGTGCGTTTACAGCTGCTCTTTGGTATCTTTGCTGCACAGTGGCTTGTTCAGGCAAAGAAAGGGAGTGTTTCCACACAGCCTTGCCAGGTCGTTGTCCTCCAGACAGAAAAGGGGTTGAACCTGGCTTTGATCTGCTTCCTAATCATGGTCTTTAGCCAGAAGACATGGCAACACTCAATTCCAGGGGTCCAAGTCATGGGGGACAGAGGGCTGTGGGGCAGACAAGGAAATGAGAGAGACTCAACAAGAGTGGGCGGTAAATGCGGTCACGTCCTCCCATCCTGCTCACACATGGGATTTTCCTGCCTACCTGCAGAGCACCACGTCCTGCACAGGGTCGGCCACTCTGCAGGGCCCCGTCCCTCCCCGGGAAGGCTCGCGTCATGCCACAGGGCAGCCAAGCTCGCACCAGCCTTTGAGCTCGGCTTTTCTCCCTGAAGGCACAGCACCAGACCAGCCGCAGATGGACACTAACCCCTGGAGAGGGTGAGACAGTAACTGCCCGGACAGGTCCCTGCTCGCCGGAGGTCAGTTGCCTGTCTGCGATCGCAGAAGCAGAGCCCAATTGCACAGATTCGTGGTAGGAACAGCTTTCAGCCAGTAAATGGCTGTTGCAGATGTAGGGAGACAGGAAACATCTGCATTGTCATAGCTGGCAGGTCCTCCATAAACACAGGATACATTTATTAAACAGCCGATTTCCCTTCCCCGCCTGACGGTGGGTGCCAAGTCAGCCTTTGCCCAGGTAGGACCAGCAAAGCTCTGCAGGATCTCGTCCAGCCTTGCACCCTGGGGCCACGCATGCCTCGGCCAAGGGTGTCTGGTGGGGGGCAGCCCCACGCTGGGACCAGCACCCCACCGTGCTGCTGCAGGGCGTGGGGATGCTGAGGCTCAGGGTGCTCCTGGTGCACCAACTCTCAACCCTGGAACACCCAAAACTGGGCAAAGTTGGGCTTTGCATCTGATTCTTTCCATGGGGGACATGGTTGCCAATGCACGGTGAGCGGACAGATGGACAGAAGTCCCCACTGCTCCTGCGTGGCCAGCGGGCAGATGCCACACCTTTGGTGTCTCACAATACCCAAACCCCTGCACAGGCTGTTTTGTGCTGTCGTTCACAAAGGAGACAGGAGATGTTGGAACAAACCCCCACAACTGGACCTGAAATGCCAGAAAAAGGCATTGCGCTTGCTTTCTTCCTTGGTCTTGCTTTTACTCTGCAAGGGAGCAGAAAATTATTCCAACACAAAGCACTGTCACAGTTCCAGCAAATGTCTCTTTTTGCCCCAAAGACATTTACTGCTATCTTTAATATCACCTGGGAGTTGGTCAGACAGGGAGAATTTGGAAATTTCATGGCAAAGGGGAAACAGGATAAGGGAGGTGAACAGGAAAGTTTTACTGAACACATCATGTCTCGGACTCTGCTTTCCTCAGTGTTCCTGTAAGCTCAGGTAAATGGTTAAAAGGACTTTTGAAGCAACTGTTCATCTCAAGGCAAAGCAAAGCTGATGCCTCCATCAAGCATAAACCAAGCTGGCCTGTTGGTCACCCTGCCAGCGTGGTACCCACGCTTTGCATCCTCTGGGATGGGTTTCCCCATCACAGCTCAGCGCATTCCCTTTTAGCAATCCCTGAACACGCTCCAAATCTGCACTCCCGATCCTGGGCAGTCTGTCCCCAGAGGAGCAAGGCAGCAGAGGAGCGGCTGTGCGGCACGTGCGGTTCACCTTCTTTGGAGATAAATGGAGGACTCTCGGTGCAAAACTAAATTAACCTTGAAAAATTCATGTCACAACTGACTGCAGCAATTAGTTGCTTTTAATGAGCTGCTTCACCCAGGCTGATGTGTGAAGGTCCTGGAGGAAATCAGTATCCACCACACACGATCCCGACAGCTGATGGCTGACAGGAACTGGCAGCCACCTCCCAGCCGCTTCCCAGTGAGAAATTCCCACATTTGCGGATCCAGTTTTCTGCGTGCAGGTTTATAAGCCCAAGTGCTTAGACGAAGGCTCCTGAACCCAATGCTTTGCTGCTGTGCCAGTGATTTTCAGAACAGGAAAGACAGACTTTTTCAACAGATGTTGGGGAAAGACAAAACATAACAATCTTTTAATGTCAAATCCCCAGGAAAAGAGCAAAGAAATAGCATTGGAGCTGCAGATCCCCAGAGATGTGCAATGGCTCCCTGGCTCTGCTGTGGTGCTGACCACATCTAAGGAGGGTCGGGCACTCCAGAGAGGACCCAGCCCTGCAGGACGCAGTATGGTGACCCTCCAAGGGACTTTGAAGGAAGAGGACAGTAGCCCCTGGTGGGCCCCGATGTGGGCTGGCTTGGAGCTGGCTCCCTGCCCCATGGCACAGCAGCATCTGCCACTGCTTTTCTCATTCCAGGGAAGCTGTGGCTGCCCCATCCCTGAAGGTGTTCAAGGCCAGGTTGGATGGGGCTTGGAGCAACCTGGCCTAGTGGGAAGTGTCCCGGCCCAGGGCAGAGGGTTGGACTGGATGGTCTTTAAGGTCCCTTCCAACCTAAACCATTCTATGATCTCTCATTTTAACTTCTAAAGAGCTAGCAGAGATCCCGCAGCAGAGGCTGGGACCTCTCTAGCCCATCCTTCAGCCTCCTGGGATCCTTGCTGGCTGCACCCCAGCAGCTCTTGGCCCTTAGCTCCTGCTAAGGTGGGTTGGCTTTCCCAGGACGTCCCATACCATTCTGCCCTGTGGTCTCTGCCCTCTCTGCCAGCCAGCCAGACTTGTGTTGCTGAAACAAAACAGCAGTCTTGATCCTGAAGGTATGGAGAGATAACAGGCATTGCTGGCTCTATATGGAGAGCCCTGCAGAAGATTGCCCTTTTTCCCATCCCCGTGCCTCTGCTGTGCCCCAGCAAGAGGAATGCAAAGCACATGCAAACATTAGGAGATTTTCAATGGTTTGGGATTGATAGGGGATGCCAGGCTGTCCTGCCACCCTCCCAGGTGGGACTTGACATTCGCAGGCTACAACCACCTCTGATATTCCTCCTTCCTGTGAGGAGCTGGTGCCACAGCATCGCCTTGTTTCAGGGAATTCACAAGCCCATGAAACCCTGGCGTTGCTCTGTGTGTAGTCTAAATCCACTTGCAGGCTGCAGAGCAGCTTAAGCGGATGCTGGACCAGATGTTTGGCTCATCTTCCCCAGCTTGGGTCTGCAGTTCATTGCTCCCATGCTGCATTTCCCTGCCTGTGCTATCTCTGCTTCTCATCAGGGGCCCCGTGCCGCCCCCCCTGAAGGCCATTGCTGTTTCCCACTGCGTCCCTTGGAGGTAGAGCTCTCTGAACCGAATCCTACATCCAAATGTGCCTCGACTCTGGAGGGCGCCTGTCCCTGACCCAAGTCCTGGCATTTTGCTCTGGGTCCAAACGTGCAGTCGTGATCCTGTTCAGGTGCCAGCATGGCTCCCTGCATGTCCTGGAGCTGCAAGATTTGCTTTCACAAAAATGCTGTATAATCCCAAACCTTGCATTTTGCTGTTTGCCGGCCCAGGTTAGAACCAAGGGACTTCTAGAGATGCCCCTGATTCTTCCCCCGGGTCTCCCTTCTCACTATGGCCTAAAGTAAATGCTAACAAATCTAATGTGGATTTCTTTCAAGTGTAACCTCCTCTTGTGTACGCCCTTGATTTAGCAGAAAGGCTCCCAATTTTCTGTTTGAAAAGCTATAACCGCATAAAATGTCTCCTGTACCCAAAAATTCAAAACAGATTAATATTTATTCATTAACCCCTGGAAGAACACCAATGTTTTGTTTTATTTTCTTTTCCCTAGTGCAGTTTGTTTAGCTCTGAGAAGTCCCTGCCCTGTGCTTACACCCAAGATGGAGCATACAGAGTACCCAAAACCCATGTATTCCTACCGGGCACCCCACAAACAGCGGGTGCTGGATGGGGCTAAGGTATTTAGACAAAGCTTTTCACAGTGAAAATGGCTGTCACCTATAAACTTGGAAGAAGTGCCATCAAAACCAGATTCCTCTAGCGTGGGGCAAACCTGGATGTAATTGAGCCTTGGAATCTGCTGCAGTGTCCAATTTTCGTGCCAGAAGTGTCAGAGAAACAAGAAAAGCTGTGGCAGGATGTTGTATGTTTTTGCTGTGATTCAGCAAGCCGCATGAAAAAAATCTGTGCAACGATTTGAAATGGACCAAGCCAGAATCCAGCCTGCCTGTTTTGCAAAAGCTTTGTCATTTCCTGGACAGTATCATTAAAGAGGGATTGAAGTGTCCAAACCCTACACCAAATGTGGTAGGTTTTGCAATGTTCCCTGGAGTTCTTTCTAAGTATGCACGTGCTTTGCAAGCAGAGGGCTCCAAAAAAGGACAAATCCTTCTAGGTTTGGCATTATTTGCTCAGGTCAACTTTTCAAGAGTTGCTCGTCCATCACACCAGTTCCCCAGCACTCACCTCCTTGGTTGGTGCTACCTCAGGTGCTCATAATAGCTGAACCCAGAAGGGATTTGGCTATGCAATGGGGAAGCCACGAAGACTGGAGCACCCCAGTCTGAAAATTACTGTTATCCCTCATGAAGCGCTGGAGACATCTCAGCTCTTGTGCTTTGATAGCCCCAGACCTCCAGGTCTCCTCCTTCTGCCCTGAAGTGCTCCCAGATTGGAAATGAGCAAGTCAAGTCTTGATCAAGACTTGGCCCAGCACACCTTTCCCTGCAGTTCTGATGTGCCTTAAGTCTAGGGAGGATCCTAGACTGGTGGAGACCTGCTGGTGACACAGCTGAGGGGTTTATGCATGCACACACATGAGGAATGGCTCCTCAAAAACAATACTTTCCCCATGTCCCCGTGGTGTTAGAGCCTAGCCCGGGGCTTGGGGCTCCTCTCCATGCCAGGCACTACTGCTCCGGGCTGAAAGCCCTTCTCCTCCTTCCTGGGGTGTAGCACTCAAGGTGGGGACCCACCATGAAGCAAGGGCTTCATGCCTGCAAAGAGCCCTCCAGTGCTGCGTTTCAGGACTGTGCTCATACCTCAAATAACCTGTGATATGTGATTTTTTTTTTCTTTTTTTTTTTTTTATGGCTTTTCAGTGTCTGGCAATGGGGCTGAGCTCACACTGAAGACTTTCTCGTGATGGCAGCTCAAGTGTGGGTCGGTCTCTCTCTCCTTTCCCAGATTTTCTTGCAAGAATAAAACATTTTTGACAGTTTAATGTCTCTGTTGAGGCCAGTAGGAAGTGGTCAGCATATTACAGATGATTAGAGGCAGCAAACAGGCAGACACAGAGGCAGCAGAATAGTTTAAGCCTCTGTGATAAAAGTGTCTTTTGCAAACATCTACAAGTAATTCTCCCTTACTCAAGTTTTTCCTGGATCTTGTATCGTTATACCATAAAAAAAAAATAATTTGGGCCCTTTATGACAATAAATATGAATTTATTAATGATTTAGACTCTAAGCCCCTTGGGGCAGAGCGTGTTTCTTATTCAGGGAGTTTAGGACCAGGAAAAGCCAATAAATCCCTTTGTTTGACCTCTTTATATAATCATTTTGGTCCTGTATTGAGCTTGCAGCTCCTCTAATGGCTAAATCACACCCCCAGCAAGGTATTCAGAGGTGGGGACACCAGGAGATGCAGCATCTGTCCTTCCTCCAGCTGCCTGTGCCTCACTTTAGCCACCCGAACCCCATGTCCCCTTTCTACTGGGGCTTCAACTCAGCCCATTTCTCCAAGGGGTGCCCTTCTCCAGGGCTCCTGCTGCCCTGTGACCCCGGGACAAGACCTGCCCCAAATGTTAACGACATGGAGCTCATCATCAATACCCAGTACTTCTGGGTACTGCCCCTAGCCCTTCGCCCTCCTTGGGCCACCACAGGTCCAACCCAGCTGGAGGTATGAGGAGCATCCAGCCGGGTCGGGCGTGACCCAGGCAGGTGGGTGTCTGCCTGACAACACCCGGTGACTCAGGAGCTTGCGCCACCTTGACTGATACAACAGAGAGACCTAGAGGTGAATCGCAGGTGAATTCTTCCCACAGCAGATTTGCACTGTGCTGGAGACCCACCGGCTCCATCCTTCCAGTGTGAATCGCTCCTGAGCGGGCTCTTTCTCTTACTTTGCCCCAGGCTCTCTCACCTGCATTTCTGGTTGGGATGGCCCCTCACTCAGGCACCTGAGACACCCTGCTCTTGTCTGGCCACCTTCAGCTATAAATACAAGTGAATTTGCCCTGGGATTATCCAAAGATATTGACCCCAAGCCTCCTGCCAGCTTGGATGTCCATGAGACCTCTTGTCTCCTCAGCGCTCCCTGGGATCTCCCAAAGGCAGGCAGCTCCATGACGTGCTTCTCCCTCTTCACCGCAGGTCCCAGTCTCTCTTTCTGAAGGTCACCAATGCCTGATCCATCAGGATCTCATCTGCTTCGTGTGTCTACCTGGTCCAGGTCCCTGCTTTCCAGTGTGGGCTCCTGCTGTGACCATATCACTGGAGGGACCAGGGCTGTGAAGGTCCTTGGCTCCTTGCAGATGAGGACAGCTTAGACCTGGCCAGGAGAGCAGAGGGGCTCGAAACAGGGTCAGCAAAGCTTTGGCTCCTGGGGCACCAAAGGGCTTCTGTCCCATTTAATTCCCCACAGGGCTCGGGAGGCTGTGGGCATTGCCAGGCTCTGCCGAAGCAGATTTCTCTCCAGACACGGAGGAAAGTTTGGAAGAGATGGGCTCAGCCCAGATGGGATGGGCTCAGCCCGGACACAGGAACGAGCCAAGGGACTCCGGTGGTGCCTGGGTTACTCAGCCTGGAGATAAGCCTCCACTGGTAGGTGGGCTCTGCCGAACCCTCACACCATGTGTGCCCCATCAGCCATCTCCTCCTGCAGAGCCCCAAGCACATTCTTCAGGGTTTAATCATCCTGATGGGGGGAGGGGGAGCAGGTTCCCAGGGTAATGAAGGAGAGAGGAGGGGAGGGGAGAGGAGAGGAGATGACATGACTGCTATGGGATCAGAGGAGCCAAGCTGCTTTAGGCCCTCTGCATGGCCCCGGTTGGGTTATTTATAAGGGCTGAGGTCAGGATCTCTGGAACGAACACACTAATTTCTGCTGCATGCACTAACAGATCCAGGGCTTCAGGGCCCTGAGATCAACTTCCAAATACAGCCTGGTCCCCGGTGGCACCGAGCCACCCTGCCAGCCTGGGCTCACCACCTTCTGGTTGCCGGGGCTCATACACAAAGAGGTCTTAGAGACAGCGCAGGATGAGACCAGCTCACAGGGCAGTGGGACAGGAGCCAGGACCTCGGCCCCAGCTGCCCTATTCTCAGCACCAGCAAGATCCTGCCTGCAGGGACGGAAATCCCATTCCCCAAATTTTCTTGATGGTTGCCTTCCCGGAGGGAGGGGAAAGGAAATCCTCCATCCTTTCGACCTAGTTGGGCCTTGGCCATTCGTTGAGGAGCAGGTATCCATCACCTCCCCTGCATGAAGGACTCTCACTGCCCTCCTCCAGCCCAGGCTCCTGCAATCCCAGCTTGGAGGCATCAGGGATGGGGTCTGAACCAGCCTCCCCCAGCACCACGGTGGCTCCGGGCACATCCCCTTGGTGAATCCTGAGTGCACTGGGCAGAGAGACTCCCTGGTCCCCCTTGCCCAGACGTTTCCTCTGCCTGGGAAGAGGCAGGTGTGGGGTGAGACGAAGCAGAACACAAACATCGCGTTAATGCCGGCTGGCGCTAATCAAAAGCTGATGTTGCACAGCCCGGCCAACAAACATTGCTGGGGATCTGTGGGAAAAATGGGATCCACATGGCAACTCGCACTCCCACTGCCACCTTATCTCCTGGAAGCGTTATCTCATGCAAACTTGAGCTGGAGCTATTTTATTTTCAGCTGAGTAAAAATGTGTCAGTTTTATATTTATATATTAGGCCACAATCCCATGGGAAATTAATTTGCCCAACAGCAGAAATTCTGTCATCGCATGCATCAGTCAGTCTGGGAATGGGGATCTCCAGACCAGGGCCCTGAAATCAGGGGAATGGCTTAAAATAATAAGCACGGGAGGATGCGGGAGACTGAGCAAATTACAAGAGTTCCTTCCCAACTGCAAAAGTATTTTAGGGGGCATTTCATGGTTGACATATAGATGTAGAGCCAGAGGCTTGGTGCAACTCCTGTCTCAGTGGGTTCCCCATGGGGAGGAAGGGGCTCAGCCCACGCTCACCGTGGGATGGGGAGGGACCACTCTGGGAGAAGTGGCCCCTGCGCTGCCCCTATCCCAGTGGCACTGGCCTGGCGGGGTGTCTAACTAACCCCTTCCAGCCTGCTGAGTCTGCCTGCAGAAACAGGGCAGGGGATTGCGATCTGGATCCTGGATATCACCACATTTGTACCACTTCTTAGAATCACAGAATGGTTCGGGTTGGAAGGGACCTTGAAGATCATCTTGTTCCAGTCCCCTGCCCTGGGCAGGGACACCTCCCACCAGACCACGTTGCTCCAAGCCCCGTCCAACCTGGCCTCGAACACCTCCAGGGATGGGGCAGCCACAGCTTCTCTGGGCAACCTGGGCCAGGGGCTCACCACCCTCACAGCAAAGAATTTCGTCACAATATCTCACCTAAATCTCCCCTCTTCCAGTTTGAAGCCATTACCCCTTGTCTTATCACTACATGCCCTTGAAAAAGTCCCTCCCTGGCTTTCCTGTAGGCCCCCTTCAGGGACTGGAAGGCCACTATAAGGTCTCCCCAGAGCCTTCTCTTCTCCAGGCTGAACCCCCCCAACTCTCTCAGCCTGTCCTCACAGCAGAGGGGCTCCAACCCTCGCAGCACCTTTGTGACCTCCTCTGTGGCACAGCAGCTCTGTGTGCCTGTGGTGCACCAGGGAGAGATCCCCAGCGGTGCACCCCTGGGTGCTTGGTGGTCCCAGGGGTGCAAGGCAGAAGCAGAGCCAAGCCCTCCCCACCGCAGCATGCTCTGGTGGGCACCCTGCCTGGCAGCTGTGCGCTGGTGCTGGGATGAGCCTGGCCCTAACACTTCCCTCCCCTCACAGATGTTATGCAGCACCGGGCGCAGAGCATCTCCCAGCCCGTCAGCACCATCCCAGACATCCAGGCTGGGGGCTGGAAAATGGTCCAGCGACTGTGCCCCCCCTGAACCGGGGAGCCTGTACTGGGTCAGTGGGCACTTGTCTGTTGCTCTCCGGCCCCATTCCCTGCACCCAGCAGGTCCCCACAGGGTGACACCACATGCAGGGAGCCTGTCCAAGCTGGGGGTTGTCAAGCCCTAGCCACGGAGCCGCCTCGTTGGACTTTGTCAGCCTGGACAGACAGTGTGATGGCTGCCAAGTCACGTGGAGGCATTTGCTGCCCAGACGGGCACGATTGTGCAGAGGGAGCAGTGGAGCATGGAGGCCCCAGAGCGGCCGAGGGAAGAGCCTAGGGCATGAGCAGGATTTTAAGGGGATTCTCCCTGTTTTTTCCTTTGAGACAGGGAAGGGAAGGCAAGGCAAGGCAAGGGAAGACATGGGCTTGGGTCCCAGCAGCGGGTTCCCTGAGCGGGGAAGGGAGCCCTATCACAGGGCTGCTGTTTGCCATGGTGCCGAGCCAGCGGTGATGGGCAACACGGAGCATCCTGGGCACGAGGACCTGCCTCACCCCACAGCAGATAAGGCTCAGGTTGCAACTCAGAAAGTGCCTGCACAGTGGCAGACCGGGTCCTGGCCGTGCTGTGCCCTGATGCCGGGGGAAATGCACCCACTTTGGCACAGCAGCAGAGCTGGGAGCACAGCAGGAGGAGGCAGTGGTCCGGGGGGCTGATGGGCAGGGCATAGGTGGTGATGGGACACAGCAGCATCGCAGCTATGTGAGGTGCCCAGGAACAGCCAGGAAAGGGGCTGTGGCCCCACATAGGTTTGGAGCTGCAAAACCCAAAGTGAGCCAGCACATCCCTGGACTGTAAAAGATGGGGGTGCTGTTGGGTGCTGACAGAGCTACAACCCACTGAGACCCCCTGTCACAAGCAGCTGACACCCCAGGGAGGTCGGTTTTCTTTTGGTGGGATGCAGTTTCCAAAGTCCATTGGGCAGCGGAGCCCTCCAGAACGGTGTAGAGAGCACTGGTCCCCCAGGCAGTGCCCAGGGCAGGGGGTCAGAGTTAAGGTTATTTGTGGCCCAGGTAGCGAACCAGTGGCTGGACCCAGCCTGGCCCTCAGCTCATGCAGCCAGCACCAGTGCCGCGACAAAACTGAGAAAGCGCACTAGCCATCATCTCCCCAAATCCATCTCCCTGTGCCACAGTTTCCCCAGCAAAGCCCTTGCCACCAAGCCAGGCCTGCTTTCCCCAGATTAAGCTCTGCTTTTTTATCCAACAAGCCAAGTGAAGACCTCCCTTCCTCAGCAGCCATGCATCCCCAGATCCCTCAATCACTCTCTCCATCCCACTTTTCCCTTTTTACTCTTCCTTAAGCCCAAAATGCCCTCCAAAGGGAGGGTGACTCATCCCACCCTTCATGGGGGGCTCCCACTCACGGTCCAGCAGGGTCTGGGATCTGAAGGGATCATCTGGCCCAGCTGCAATCAGCTGGTGGGGGGGGACAGAGACCCCCTTCCCTTTGGGGGGGGCTCTCCCACAGCACCATGGCTGCCTTTCTCTGCTGCCCACCTCTGCAAATAAAACGTACTCCTTTCTTCAAATCCACAGGCTTCCTTTAAGCTTCCAAATGTTCCTGGGAGCTTTCATCCTTCCCTCTCTACTCCGTCCGTGCAGAACGCGCAGGCTGGGCTCAGGCGCTATTATCTAGCCAGTTAATAATGCAGCCGAATCCCCCTAGGTTTAATGAATAAATCCAGCCTGTTTTCTCATGGAGACACTCCCACCATTGAAAGCACCCAGGCTGAGTTGGCGGCAGCCTGATTTATAGCCAAAAAATACCAAGGCCACACCAGCCTCTTCTACTCCCCTTGTTTGTTTTTTTTTTGTTTTCTTTTAAGAGCAAAACCATTCTCGGGGCTGAAGGGGGATCGATACAGAGGGAGGCTGATTGGGGCAGATGCTCCAGCAAATAAGGGGGCTTTGCGGGACCCAGAAGTTGAAGTTTCACACGGTAAATAGGGGCTGGCAGAAGCACGAGGCCGGAGCAGAGCTGGGGAGCGCACTCCTGAGCAGCTCCAAGGCTGTCGTAAGAGCAGCCCTGGAGCTGGCTTGCTCACCACATACCTAATTTTCCCATATAAGGCCAAGGAGAGCAATAACTCTCCTGGCAAAGAGATCAATAAAAACAGATGGTGGGCTTACAATTAGAGATTAAGCACATACCAATCCAGAACAAACAGGCCATAAATCATATGTGAAGGAGGGTATTTATAGTTTAGATCACATTCCTTAATTAATTCAAAATGGCCCAGAAAAGAAAATAATACAAAACTGCTCTTTTCTGCTTTGTTCCTGCCTTGCTTTTGCAAAGCTGCATTCTTTTCTCGGGGGGTGCAGGGGACAGGGCAGCCACAGGAAAGACGCCCACGGGACGATGTGGCTGGGGGAGGAGAGCGAAGGCTGTGGGTCTGGGAAGGAGCTGCGGGACAGGCAGTGAAGCAGGGCGAGCACCCGGGGCTTGAAGGCGTGCAGGGAGAGGGCTGGAGCACGGCCGAGCGCTGGACTTGCCTGCACACCCCCGAGTTCATGGTATGCCTTCCCCCACAGGCACATCACCAGCGCTGTGTCCCCGGGGTGGGCTGGTGGGACAGGATGACAGACCCATGAGATGAAGATCCATCAAAAGCAGCGTTGCCAGCAGGTCAAGGGAGGTGATTCTGTCCCTCTGCTCTGCTCTGGTGAGACCCCACCTGGAGTATTGTGTCCAGCTCTGGAGTCCTCAGCACGGACCTCTTGGAGTGGGGCCAGAGGATGCCACAAAGATGCTGGGAGGGCTGAAGCCCCTCTGCTGTGAGGACAGGCTGAGAGAGTTGGGGGTGTTCAGCCTGGAGAAGAGAAGGCTCCAAGAAGACCTTATTGTGGCCTTTCAGTACTTAAAGGGGACCTACAGAAAAGATGGGGACAAACTTTTCAGTAGGGCCTGTAGCAATAGGACAAGGGGCTTTAAACTAAAAGAGGGAAGATTCAGACTAGATATAAGGAAGAATTATTTTATGATGAGGGTGGTGAAACACTAGCCCAGCTTCCCCAGAAAGGTGGGAGATGCCCCATCCCTGGAAACATTCAAGGCCAGGTTGCAACCTGGTCTAGTTGAAGGTGTCCCTGCTTATGGCAGGGAAGGTTGGACTAGATGGGCTTTAAAGGTCTCTTCCAACCCAAACTATTCTATGATTCTGTGATTCTATGCAGGGGCTTCCCGCATGTGGCAGGTCTGGGGGCATTTCCATGCTGGGGGATGCTCCCAAGTCATGAGTCGGGATCTCCTGAAGGACAACGCAAGAGACATTACCACAAGTCCTGCTGGCAGGGCATTTGACCTTTACAGCAATGGCCAAGCACGTTTTTCTCACAGAAATTACTACACTAAATTAACTTGCTCTATAAAATGATAACAAGCTCCTCACTCTTGAGGCAACTGCCAAGCCAGAGGCAGATGCAATATGACAGAGAGAAAATGCCAGCCAAAACTGATTACCTCCAAAAATATACCTGAGCCTGAACTGTGGATGAAGGGTACCAGGCTTTCCAAAGCACCTCTGTGACTGCAGTCCAGACCTCCAGGATAGTTAGGAATTATTAATTTTAATGGGAATGAGGTGCCCAAGGCCCCTAGGCAATCCAGACTTCAGGAAGCCCCATCCTACTGCAAGTCTTGCTCTGAACTCCTGAAATACCACCAGCTGATCCTGCAGCAAACCTGCGTGACCCAGGTTACCTTCATCCATGTCCTGAAGCCCTAATGAGTGGCAAAGGACCTCAGGACACTTGGCAGCAAGAGCTGAGCCCTGTCCCCACCACCTGCCCCCAGCCCAGGGCTGTCAGCACCCTGAGGACATGGTGCAGAGGGAGGAACTCTCACTCTGGCCCAGGCAGGAGAGCAGAGAGCTAGGGCAGCCCTCTGAAGCTTGTCCTTCCCTTCCTGCTCTCTGTAGCACTGTCAAACACGTGGGGCATGAGATTGCTGAGCTGATGGAGCTGGAGACCCTCTGTGACAAGGAGCGCAGGAGGGATCCAGAGCATGACAGAGCAGAGAGCACATGACCATCAGCCAGCCACCCCAGCATCACCAGCATCTCCATCTCTCAGCAGCTCCTGTGCTTTGTCAGTTGGAACTGGGATAAGGGAGCTGTACTGGCTGGAGCTGAAAAAGGTCAGCCTGGAGAAGAGAAGGCTCCTGGGAGATCTTACAGCAGCCTTCCAGTACCTAAAGGGGTCCTACAGGAAAGATGGGGAGGGACTTTTTATGAAGGAGTGGAGCAATAGGACAAGGGGTAATGGTTTCAAACTGAAGGAGAGGAGATTTAGATTGGATATTAGGAAGAAATTCTTTCTGTGAGGGTGGTGAGCCCCTGGCCCGGGTTGCCCAGAGAAGTTGTGGCTGCCCCATCCCTGGAGGTGTCCAAGGCCCGGCTGCATGGGGCTTTGAGCAACCTGGTCTGGTGGGAGGTGTCCCTGCCCAGGGCAGGGGATTGGAACTAGGTGATCTTCAAGGTCCCTTCCAACCTGAACCATTCTGTGATTCTATGGTCCCTTGTTGACCAGAGGCGATTCAGGAAGAGAGCCTGGCTGTGGAGTAGTGGTACAGCGTGGGAATCCACATTTGTTCACATGAAGCAACCCCATTAGCACTGCCCAACACAGGAACATCACAAGGGGCCAACCCCAGAGGACAAAACAGGCCTCCCTCCAGCACAGCAGGTTGTATGGAGAAGATCTGAACTTTTCAACGCCATTTAAAGTCCCTCACTGGACAGGGCTATTTCAAAATCTCATTTGCACCCTCCTCCCATGTTTTCCCATGTCGGGGGAAAAACACGTGGTGGTGGGGCACCGTGCCCATCCCCTGACGTGAATGATGGTTTTGCAGATTGCCCCAGCACAATGCTATTTGTTTTCTTGCCACAGCTCTGCATTTTGTGGGTTTGTGGGGGGAGCTGTGGACTCAAAGACATGAGAAGCAATCCCAGCCATGACGCACTTCTCGTGATAGCGATCGTGCAGGCATTCACTGACAAGCAAGTCTAATCAGCATGCAAAATAGCTTATTAGCTGCCCTCTATCATAACCAATCTGTTGACAACATAGGCTCGAGTAATAAATCAGGACTTCAGATCATGAGGCTATAATAGCCCTTTGCAAACTGTTGCCACGGTGTTTACAGCAGCCCAGCTACTGCGCGGTGACTTTCCAGACTTGCAGCAGCAGCAGGGTCAAGGCGGGCTTTGCGAGTGCCATCAGGTGCCTTCCTCTCCGTGACACATTTCAGTTCTGTGCTGTGTCAAAGGGCTGCAGCGTGAAGGGACCCCACCGCAGAGCAGGTAGAGGATCCCCAGAGCAGCCCTGGGGGCTATTTCATGGGCCAGGATCTTTCCCAGGAACCTTTTAATTTACCAGCAAGGTTGTAGGCCACGCACCACCTACTCCATGTGCTGATATGACTTTCTGGGGCATTCTTCCAGCAGAGATAAGGCCACCGCTGCCCTGATGCAGACACCACGTGCTGCTTGTAGGACAGTCGACCCCTGACTGCCTTCAGCTCCCCCACCAGCCAGCTACCACTGCTCCCATCTTACAAACACCCCACCGCCCCGCTCCACCTTTGCATATGAAATGCACCAAAAGATGCCTCTGTGGTTTTGTTGGATCGAGGTGGAAGCGAATTTCCCCTTAAAACACCTCTTTGGGGAAAAAGGATCAACTTTTTTACTTGGCTCTCACCAAGCCTTTTACATTTTTGCCCCCAACACCTTTTCATGCCCTGAACCATATTTTCATCATTTCCATTATTCTATTTAAAGCAAAAGGCATTCACAAATATTTAAACTATCAGAGGAGATTTTTCATGGAAGTGCAATTCCCCCTGAGCATCCCCATGGCTGGGACAATCCCCATGACCGAGGAGCCCACGGGGGTCAGTGGTTTGTGGGGAACAAAATTCTTGTAGCCTTGAAGCAAAAGTCATCCCTGGTTGTGCTTAATGCTGTGCTCTGCACCAACAAGTCTCTCTCAGATGAACTGAGGAAGACCAAGAGATGCCACAGAAGGTGCCCACAGTTTCATAGGGTGTCACACTCTGCTGAGACCTGGCAGAAACACCTTGGATGCAGCTGGATGGCAGGCAGGATGGACTGACAGATGACACCCACCCAGACCTTTGCACGCTTGGTGCCATCCCAGCCCCATCCCTACTGTCTGCGGAGGCGGCTAACTGCAGAGTGAGGAGCTGTCGGCAGCCCCCTCCAGGCAATATTTAGCAATCCCCAGAACTGGGGATGCAGATGAGGTGTGAAACATTGCGGTTGTGTCTCCTCCCACGCCCCTGGAGCAATCCAGGCCCTGGTGATGCCTCAGCTCTGGACCTGCTCCCTGACAGCGGGTGAACGTCTCCATTTTCAGCCTCCTCCACCTCCACAGAGGTTCCCTGCACTTGGCTTTCACTTGAGCAAACTCCACTGATGGAAATGCCACCCATCCCATCTTCATTAGTCACAGCCTTTCTCTGCTGATTTGGGCACCTGCTGTTCACAGGCTTGGCTGAACTTCCCCGGGGACATCTGGCAAGGAGAGTATGTCCACCTGTCCAGCCGCGGCTGTGGAGGGCTTGTGCTGGGACAGGCCCAAACCGCGGCAGAGGAACCACCTCTCCGTGGGGTGGTTGCATTGGTGTGAACCGCGCTGCAAAGCCCATCTCCTCCCAGCACGGGCCAGTGCAGAGTTATTTACAGGCTGTGTTAATACGAGGGACACCACGCCAGCCAACGCACGGGGATTAAACCAAAGCCCTTCAAATGGGCCGTGCGAAGTGCCGCGGAGGGAGGAGGGAGCCAGCCCTCCCTGCAGGGCTGCCAGGGCTGCGAGCTGCCCGTGGCGCTGAACACCTTGTGCCGCCCCGTCTCAGTGTGTCAGTTCTGAGTGGACAGGCAGGTATATCAAATATGTCCCAACCAACGGGAATCGTAAGATTGTCCATGTTCCACACACTTGCTGTTGGTGGCTGTCCACTTGCTCCTGGGGAGCAGCAGCTCCTATCTGGCTGCTTTCATCTGGTATTAAATCACTCCAGGAATCCTCCTCTAGCAGTTAGTCAGCCTCCTCCTCCCTCCCGGAAAAAAAAAAAAAAAAAAAAAAAAGCTGTTTTGTCAGTAAATGCGATAAAAATCTCCCCTTCATCTAGATTCAAGGAGAAGCTAATCAAAATATTTACACAATCCCCATGATACTGCACTTGCCAGGGTTTTTTGCGGTGTCCTGATTGCAGCAGGTGCCCCTCAAGCATCGCCCCAGCCCAGAGGAGGAAATCCCGGTCTGGTCGCTGCAGCCCTGGTGCCCACGGGCACCTCACGCTGCCCCCATGGCCACTTTCCCAGGCTCCCTGTCCTCATCCCACCCTGCGCTACCGGCCGCAAGGAGCCGCGTCTGTCAAGCAGCCGAAAGCCTCGCACATCCGCGGGAGCAGGGCTGGGAAGTGTGTTCACTCGCTCATCTGGCTGGGCTGGAGCAATTAAAAGTAAAGCACGTTAAAACCTGCAGTTCTGCACAGCATTGGACAGGAGAGAGTGTCTCCGACAAGCTGTGGTCTGTCCATCCCAGTGCGGGCAGCGCAGGGCCCAGCTGTCCATGACATCTGCGACTCTGCTTTGGCGCATCCCAAAGCCTGAGGCTCCCTTGCCCAGCTGAGCCCGTGCCCATCTTGCTCAGGGTGTGTGGACACCCGGCAGCCGGCACCCAGCTGGGTGGGTGTTGGAATTTCACATTGCAGCGTCCCTTGGGCAGGTGCATGGGCGTTTCTTCCACCTTTGTTCACGCTGCAAGATGAGAGTGATGAAAAGAGCGATATCTCGGCCAGAGATGCTGACAGGTAGTGCTCCCCACGTCCCTGCTCATGAACACCACTCATCAAACAGATGAACACAGTCACAACAACCCTGGACTATTGGGTAATGCCCGAGGGGACCTGCTTGGCCCCTCCAGGCCACCAGCCCTCCTGTGGTCCAGCAACTCTCTGTCCATCCTGCCTCGTTGCGCCATGCCCAATGCCTGACTCAATGGTCCATCTCAACACATCCCACCATACCCAACATCTGTCTGTCCATTCCACCTTGTCCTACACAAACATTCAGCTACTCCCACTGGTTGTGTTTGCTGCCAAAGACCTTCCTGGATGAAATGCCTGATCCAGTGGCCCCTTCCTCTCAGACCTGCAGAAGGGCTTGGTCATCTCTTCTGGGTCTTCTCTCCAGAGAAGTGAACATGGGCTGCCTCCTGCAACACCCTCCAGACAGACATCATTGCCACAGGTAGATATGACCAGAGATGTTTTCACGAAGCTGTGGTAAATCCCAACTGAGATCAGACCAAGATCTTGGTTTGCTTTCATTGACAGTTCACACACCTCCATGCTCCACGCAGCATCGGGTTCTGACAACCTTTGTCAGCAGACGGGAGCTGCCTCCCCTGGTACCAGCGTGTGATTTCACCGTGCAAACTGCAGCCCGGCTCTTCATTTTGCATCCGTTCATGAAGATTAGATGCTGTGTTTCTATTTCCACCTTTCACTGCAATTTGCTTAAATGTGTGAGCGCTGACGTGTGGCCCAGCCCCGGCTTGGCCAGGTGAGCCACATCCGCCAGCGATGTGCTTCATTTGCATCCTTCGCAGCTGTGGTGGATCTGGGCAGGCTGTTTTAGACATCTGAGAATAAGGATCTAGAACAAGGTCATCTTTTTGGTTTGGTTTGGTTTGGGTTTTTTCCAGGCAGTGTAAAGAAACCTGTGCTACTTCGCTCCTGCAGATAAGCTTTTCCTGCACTATTGTTACAGGCTATTTTCCTTGATGTACTCTATTTTTGGCACATGCAATAAGCCTTAACATCCTTCCCTATCTCTATGTTCACTGGAGTCCAGTTTAAAATATTTCTGGCCTTTATCTTAGATTTTCCAGTGCTGAAGCAATACTATATAGACCTTATTTTTGTCTTATGAATCACCAACCTTTAAACAAGATCCTACTGGGTATAAAGAGCTCCTGCTAAACAACAAACAGTGCTGGGGTAATAACGTAGCAACTCCCTGCAGCCTCCTCTCCGGCAGTAGTTCTGGCACTCGGTTTGCATCCTGCTGGAGTCTAGACGAGCGTTTTTGATGCAGCAGTGAAGTATTAGTTCAAGCTCTGGACTTTGCTCCCACGCACTTTTATCAAATGCTCTTGAAGTGCACTAAATCTTCCCCTGTTAACAGCCCATTTGCGGATGGAAAAGGTATTTCTGCAGTCTGGCGGGGGCAGTTTGTCAAGCAGGTTTCACTAATATTGGCTTCCTGTAAATAAAGACATGAAATATTCGTGTTGGTTTCTCCTTCTCTGGGGATTTTGGTGCCTCAGCACCAAGTTGGTCTCTGGGTTCAACCGAGCTGTTGCAAAGATGGGTATCGGCATCCTCCTGGGGTCTCAATCACAGACGGCTCCTGGAGGCTATTGTCCTGGAGCCTTAGTCCAGCAGCTCTGGCTGCTAAAAAGTGGCTCAGAACTGTCAATCACATTCCTCTACTCTTTCCGACTCAAAACTTCACCTGCTTAATATGAAATGCCCAAAACACCAGGATGAATGGTTTTCTTTTTGTGTGCTACCCCCCAGTGCTGCCTACCACCCAAACAGCAGTGAGGTCAATGTATCCTAAATCCCATTGCACATGAGATTGCTCCTGTTTTTCCAAGCCTACCTGCCAGAGCCCTGCTAATGCACACAACGTAAAAATATTTGGCATGAGTCACCTCCCCCAGATTTTTTCCCCTGGAAAGCAGTGGAAATGTTCCTCCTACATATGTAGTACGTTGGGTCTGGGTGTGAGTGGAGGATTGTGTCAGCTGCTTTCCGGCGGTGATCACTGCACACCTCCACCCTCGTGTGGGCGTCCAGGGCGATGTGCCGCCTGGCTCTTCTCTTAGCCCTTCCTACGGGGACAGACTGGGGCACCACTGGGCTCTTCTACCTCTGCACAGAGCTGGGTGTTTCTCTGGTAGAGGGAAGGTGTCTTCAGACTCCTCTACAGCTCTATCCCTCCAGCTAGCAAACGTGCTATGAAATCTTTGCTCTTAGTCCTTTTTGCCTGCTTACAGGTACTGTTCACCCTTACAATACTCTTAATTGTATATTTTTCTGTTTGTTTCTACCTTTATGCTCAGATTACTCAACTCCTCAGTGTTGAGGAGACCGCTGACCTCAGTCCTATGAAGGATTTCCTGAGCTAGAGGAACTTCTGCCTGTGCTGACACAGCCCCGAAAAGCAAAACGGTCCAGAGTAACTCCTAGTTATTTGCACCAGCTTCATTTGTGGTGTCCCAGGCAGCCCAAAGTCAGAGATGGCGGAGCTTTCTGCCTTGAGTCTCCTTCCCTGTAGTCCTTGGGTTCACACTCACTCCCGGGCTGGCACAGCCCCGTCCATCCGGAGGGTTTGGTGTGGACCAGGTAGGTGTGCTTGCCTGAGGCCAGCTCTGGGGCTCTGGGATTTTTGCCCCTGGTCTCTGTTGCAGTTTGGTTTTGTGCTGGGGACTCCATTTGTCTCCTTACCATGCATGACTGGCTCTCAGCCCCAGTCTGGTCTTCACCTCCCTGCGTCTTCCACTTTAAAAGCACCTTCCCCAGTCTCATTTGCCTGCTGAGTGCAGGATACCAGCGACTTCTCCAGCAGCTTTGTTGTTGGCTTTGTTGGTGTTACACAAAAGTCATTAAGGGTGTTAAGTGCTGAAATCAGGCTGCCTCCACCTCTCCCTTCCTGTTAGCCTCCATAACCTGCATACGCAGAGGGAAGGAGTGGTTAAGCCCTCTCTCCACACTCATGGAGTTTCTCCTCCAGAGCTTTAACTGGTCTGTTCTTCCCCTCCATGTATTTCCTTAGCTCATTTTCTTCTGATCCCTTGGGACACTTGGCAGCTTCAGAGCCCAGGGCTGTGGTGGAGACCTGCTTTGGTCCGATGGCTCTGCCCTGATGCATGAGTCTGATGTAGAGCCTCTCCAGCTCCTGGACACCGTTTCTCCACCATGCAGTCCCGGGTGAGGAGGGAGGCAGTGTGTGGACACCTCTCCACCACAACCACAGCAGGAGCAGCCTGGTAGCACCCTGGGGCTCAGGTCTGCTGGCCTGGGGCTGGATGAGACCCCAGACCTGTTGTGAGATGCACCCCATTCACCCTTGCCTGGAGACAGTGGTCACCAATGCAGACATCCCTACAGCATAACATCAGGGCCAAGCTGGCTCATACAAGAACTCCTGGATACCCCACAACACTGTGGTTTTCCCATACACTCACCTGGCTCAGACCTGACACCTCCATGTCCTGTGCCCAGCACCACAGAGCAGAGGGTATCAGTGGCATGGCCAGACCTTGCTCTGCACCACTCGGGAGCATGGCAGATCAGCTGGACCTTCCCCAGCAGTATCTCTGCCCCTTGGCTGCAGCACAGCCACCAGCGGGGCTGCCCCCGCCAGCAGCCTTTGCTCCCAGAAATGCCCCACGCCGGGATCTGGCTGGGACTCAGCACAGATTCCCAGACTAAACCCTTCCCACCTGGAGATGAAATCACCCATCATAAAGCACACAGCGGTGCTCCCACCACCAGCCAGACATCTGCTGTGGGCTGCAGAGGAAGGAGCTGTGAAAATAAACATGTCTTCCTGCACACGTCCCCCACTGCTGGGAGGATGCAGTCACTGAAACCAAACCTGTCCTCACTGCCCTGGCCTCCTGGGCCATCAAATAAGCATGTGTGTCTGGTCAGCAGGTGCCAGATTCACCTCCCAGGCAGGGACTTTGAGGGCCACAGGCAGAACCTGCTTTGCCTAATTTTGAACATACCTGAAATAGGAGGTTGTCAAGGGATGGGGAGAGGCAGGATGGGGAGGGAGAGAGGAATTCCTGTGAAATCACAGGTGAGGATGGCCGGAAAATCACAGACCACAGGAAGATGACTGGGAGAAAGAGAGGAGAATGAGGGCAAAGGAGGTATAAGATTTGGTCCACCACTACGTGGACATCCCCTCCTGGCAAGGTCAAGGGCAAGGTGATGCCTGCCTTGGCACTGCTCCCAGCAGCATGGGGACTCCTCACACAGCCCTCAAGCACCGCTGGGGTGACTGCACCCTGCGGCCATTGACACAGTAGCATCAGAAGGACATTGGGTTTGACCAGCAAAGGCTCAGCCCCAGTGTCCATCTCCAAGGCTGACCTACCCAGGATGCTCTCCGCCAGGATGCTGGAGAGGTGAGAGGGGGCTGAGAGCAGAGGGACAAAGACAGCACTGGGCAAAGCCCAGAGATAAAAACACTTCCAGGAACCCACCTTCCCCATCAAAATAGTGTTGCACCCTGGCACAGCCTTCAGACCCCAGCTCTACCCAAAGGCCACCAGCTCCTAGTGCCCAGGAAAGACCATCGTGTCCCATGGTGTCTCTGTTCAAAGACGAGTTTCAGCTCCTGGAAGACATGAGATGGCTCCTTCTTAATGTATTACAACTTAACAAGCTTGGACAAAGCAGCTTCAAGTTTCCCCCTGGGGGGATTCAGCGAAAGCTGTGATTTATCACGTTCTGCATGTAGCACTTCCCCGGGCCTGATTCCCATCCCGTGTCAAGTCCTGGCCCCAAACGACACTAAAAATGCTCCTCTCCCCCATGATCGCTGACCTGAGTGTGACTCACCGAGCAGGGAGAGGACCACAGCATTTCATGGGGATTTTATCCCTTCATCCAAGAACACCAAAGCTCTGTGCAAATATTCATCACCCCTCCAAGGCACGGAAACACCGCTGCCATTTTAGAGAAGGAGAAAATGAGTCACCGGACGATGAAGTGACTTGTCCATGCTCATATGGGAATGGGTCCAGCCAGCCCTGCAATATGGGAATTATGGGGGGCCCTCACTTCTGAGGTATGGGATGAAATTTGAGGATTTTGCCACAATTCCCAAAGGCTTTCCAGTAACGGAGTAGTTCTAACAAGGCAAACAGCAATAATCCAATTTGGTTTTCAAGCCAGAGAGTTATCTGAAATCCCTGTCATCGCTTCCAGATATTTTTCTTGCTGATCCTTTACTTGTTTCAGAGCTCCCAGGATGCACCTGCAATTGCACAGTGAAATGCACTAATTACTAACCTGGAACTGGTTATGTTTAGGATCATGAATTTATGCTGCAGGGTCCTTTCAAGTTAACTGTAACAGCCTCGATTAATCCTTTATTTATAAGGAGCCAACCTGGGTGGAAACAAACAGAGGGGAGGAGGAGTCGGGATGCTTGGGTTTGGTTTCTTGTTCTTTAGCTCTGCCACTGACCCCAGACATGACTTGGCAGAAGAAGGCAGGCCTGGTGGTGAAGATATCAAATGAGATTTAGGGGATCTGCATCCAGCTCCTGGCTTTGTCGCAGATTCCCTGGGTGACTTCAAGTAAGGCACCTACTTAAACCTAAACCCTCACAGCAGCATTTCCAGGATTGGAGTGATGTCTCTTATCAGGGGTGAGGCCAATGCTCTGCCTTCCTGGCATTAGGGCAAGTAGATTTTGGCCACGGCAGCACAGAGAGCCCTTGGCTGCCTGAGGAGCCCTGCTGCTGAGTCCCCACGTCCAGTGCAGATGCCTTTCGGTTGAGCATCCCATGTCCAGCCATGGGAAGCAGAGCAGTGTTGAGCCGCTGGAGGTCTTCCAGGGCTACCACATGTAGAGGACATTGTGGATATATGGCCACCTGGACCTGGACGCTCCCAGTGCCCAAGCAGTGGTTGTTACTGCTGAGAAGGTCTTGGTCCTCTCCGGCTGCACAACCACAGATCTGTGTGTGCACAGGAGCTCCCCCAGTCCCAGGATGGGTTGGAGCTACAACGTACAAGCAGACCAGCCAGCAGTCTCATCCCACATGAAAGCTGCTGCAAGTAAAACCAGAAAATACAGTTGTCTCGCCAGCAACCAGCAAGGCAATGGCCAAACCAGCCAAGCTGGATAGAAACCCGTCAGGTAGCACTGCTCACCCCGGTTAGGCCAGGGTGGGAACAAGGCAACGAGCAGTTTTAGGAAACTCTCGTCAAGCTGCTTCCAGATGCCTCCATTTGCACACCCAAAAGTCACTTTTGAAGGCAATGGCTACAGGCGAGGAGGACAGTGTGTCACCCCGCAGTCACAGCCCCAGCAGAGCTGGCTGAAGCTCCTGGAGACACGGAAAGTCAAGGTTTCTCCATCTGAGAGCTGCCACTACCTGAGATGGTGGTTACTCCGGGGTCTCAAAGGTGATGGAGGAATGAGTTTGGCTTGTAGGGCTACAGGATGAGGAACAGCAGAAATCCCCTACATGCTGGACAAGGACTGAGGAACACGTACAGACCCTGTATGTGTTGGTGTAGATGGCATTACTTGCAGGGCCGGCTCAAGCACCACTTTGCTAGAAGACCTCTTCCTGTTTTGGTGGATGATGACTTGGCTTTGGTTATTTGCTCCTTTAGCTTCTCTGAGCTGACTTCTGCAATAGGAGCAACGTCACTGCAACCATTCAACCTGGACTGGAGGTGGCTCAGGGGTCTGGAGAACTCAGAGATCCCCCTAAAAACGGAGAGGATCTGCTGTTCACTACCTCCTCCACAACAAAAGCCAAGGGCCATCAGATGGAGCAAGCAGAAGCCAAACAGAAGTCAAATGAAGGTGTGGTTCATCCCATAAGCCCTGTTGGATCTAGAGAACTCCTTGCCAAAGGAAGATGTGGCTGCAGAAGGTTTTCATGGATTCAAGGAGACACTGAATAAGTGCGTGAAAAAGAGATCTGTTGAGATTTGCTAAACCAACAAACCACATCAGGCTCAGAAAATCTCGCATGCCAAAAGAAGTTGGAGGCTGGGAAAGTATCTAGAGGACAAACCGTACCTGCTTATGCTAATCTTAATCTTCTCTGGTCACTTATGGCCACTGTTTCTATTGGATTTCTCCCAAGGGCTGTGTGTCAGCCCCTCCAACAACCATGAAATCCTCCTCTCTTCCCTAAAGGGGGTCTTCAGAAAGAGAAAATTGTGCTATTATGCGGGATGACAAAGAAAGCGAGAAGTCAAATGACCAAAACACTTAAACTGGGGACCCAGGGTGGGGGGACCCCAAGTCAAGCAGCCCTCACAGTACCTAGCACCCTCCAAGGCTCTGTCTGGAGATGTGATGGGAGAGGGGTGGAAACAGGCTGCACACTCAGTGGGATTGCCCTGCCGAGCCTGATTCTCCTGCCTGTAGGGATGGCCAGCTTGGCCATCAAAGAAGATAGTCCCACAGTATGGTGGGACCTCCAATGGGGAAAGTGTATATAAAGAGGTGAGAAGAGCTGCCAAAACCTCAGCAAGAGACTCTGGAGGAGCTGGGCCACTGCTGGCGACAAGGGATGGGCAAACCACAGATTTGGTCTAAACCCAACATCTTGGACCTGCCTTCTTTCAACTAAACACATGGCAAGATCGTGTCAAAAAAATCCACCCAACCTGCACGTGTCTTCCAAGGAGGTGGGTGAGCAAGGACACCAGATCAGGCACCAGCAGCAACGTTCCCTGCCAGGCTGGGAGGTGGGTGCCACCAAATGTACCCTGCTTTAGAGGCTCTCCTCTTCTCTGCTGGACCGTGAAGGGCTTAGCACAGAGCAGCCTCATGGTGGTGGAGCAAACCACTCTGTCCTGCTCTGAGAACCTCCTGCGCAGCGGCAGGGACTTCCAGCCAGGTGTTTGCTGCAGTGCAGGTCCACCAAAGTGGGTCTCCAAGCATGAGCCAATATGCCCAATGAGTGTTGAATGTGGACTCTTTCATCCCTAACTTTTTTGCTTTTTTTGCTGGTGTGTGACCATGGCTAATGGGAACCACCCATGAAAACAACTCCTTCCCCCTTTAATTTTTAGAGGAACTACTCAAGAGGCAGTGCTGTGACCTGTAATGTATTACAGCAAAAAAAAGCACATCTGGACACAATCAGCCCCCTGCAGCCATCACAGCCAGGAAGTGGGACCTGCTCATCCCCACCCCCTGCGAGGAGAAGCGCAAAGTGATTTGGGATGGCAAAGGTGGAGAAGGGATGACGCGACCCTTGAGTTTGCAGAGCTTCCCCTGCACTGCCTGACAGCCACAGGACAAGCAAACACAGCCATGAAACCAAGTTTTAATCTGTCTTTTATTTACCATTCAGCAGAAAATGAGGGCAAATGTCCCCAGTTTCAGCAAAAGACCCCCTCCCTGCTGTCATTCCCACAAGGCCGTTTCTCTTGCACCCAATACCGCAACCAAGATGCAGGAGCTCAGCCTCCCTTTCCAGTTGTAACTTGTCCCTCTTATGCTGATGGCACTAGATGCTCTTCCAGCTCTTTGCAGTGTCACCCCACTGAGCCACTCGGTGTCCCTGGGGTTAGCAGGAGGTGCAGGAGGCCAGTGGCACACCAAACACCTCCCGATGCTGAACAAGGAGGCTCTCAAAGGTCTGGTGCAGGATGCACATAGAGGCATGGGGGACCTGAGCCAGAAGCTGAGTAGCTCAGGAGGGTTTCTGTTTCAAACAGAGGGAATATTTCACTTCTTGGTGGGCTTTTTACAAAAATCTGAAACCCACAACATTTTCTGTAAAAGCAACCAAAGGGGAAAAAAAAAAAGGGACAAAACTATTTCCAGTGGAAAAGCTTTTGCTCTGCTCTGGAAATTGGAGACACAGAACAACCGGAGGGTACATGCCCATGGTGAGTAACAGGGCAAAGAAGGGAAGGTGAAAATAACCACATCCAGGCTAAGATACCCACATCCAGGGATCCTGGTTTCACCTCTGTGGCTATGTCCATCAAGCAGACATCTTCCAGTGCACGTGCGCAGCTGCAGAGGTCAGATCGGAGGGATGCTGGAGCAAACCACACACCTCTGCTGTCCTCTCCCTATGTGATCCCGGTGACTCGGACTCCTGGCTGCCAGAGCTGGGAAAGCTCAAGAGCCTGTTTCAAGGCCTGCAAAAGAAATCAGCCCTGCTCAGTCACCCATGGCTTGTCTGACAAGTGATTCACATTTCAGACTTGGATGCTGGTTCTTGGGAAGAAGACGACTCCTCATGGCTGTAAACCAAGGCAGGGAATGTCGAGCCACCAAGGTGGAGAATGGCATGGGAGGGAGAGAGAAGCATTGACAGCCACAGTGGGACCGTCAGACTGCTGAGAAATGTCTGCTCTGCAACATCGTGCTGAAGCCTGGCCAGAAGGAGGCCAACAATCTCACCAGAGCATGAGATGTTCCTGGCTGGAGACCTTGACCATCAGCTGAGACCCTGGACCAGGTCAAAGCCGGCTTGGCTGGGTGAAGCTCAGGTTCCCACTGCGGGGTCCCATCCTGGGAGCCACATACAGCCCGCAGGTCTCAGTCAGGGAGACAGGATCCATGGTTCATAGGCGGCCAAACAGCAGAAGGCTTTCAATAGCTCCTGGCTGGTGGCCACCACAACACCAGGAGAGCTCAGAGGAGGCTCAGGCATGGGGCAACCAGGACCCCCTCTTGCCAGGTGGTCTCGCTAACCACAAGCATTCAAATAATCATCAGTTCAGTGTAAAAATAAACAGGGGATCCTCACTATCTGAGCCTTCAGGCTGCACCCGCTTCTTATTTCCTAGCTGGTTTCTGCAAAGGGAGTTTTCTTGGGAGAGGGGAGAGACCAACCTATCCCTGTGGGGTGCCTCTGCGGGGGCCCAGGACAGGCAGCATCACGGTTTCTCCTGGATGACCCCAGTGGTGTTGGTAATGGGATTTTCACAGCCCCAGGGTCTGTGTAAGCCCTGGCGTCATTGCAAGGCAGAGGCTGCCCACCTGGGAGCTCAGTCCTGGGGCCTGTGCGTGCACTGGGGCCACATCCCAGGGAAGGTCTCTGGGGGCAGGAGAATGCTGTGGACTGCGAGAGGCACCAGAAAGACCTGGTCCTGGGCAACAGCGTCGGCTGGGATGTTTATGACATTGGGCACAGCTCAGCCCACAGGCAGGACCTTGGGCAAATCCTGTCCCTCCCCGGCCTGAGCTGTCTCCCAGCCTGCTCAGGGCCTCTACGAAGACCCTTTGGCCACATGCAGAGAGCCTGCATGGGGCCTTACAGGGCTGCCCACAGGCAATGGTGTCAATGGAGAGGTGTGAAGCAGAGGTTACACCACAACCATTCCTCCTCCTTCTCCACTCCCGCGCAGTAGCTGCGCATTTCTGGGAAGGGTCTTGTACAGGATTACTGGGTCTGTGCATCAACACCTCCTCCTCCTCCTCGCCTGCAACCCTCCATCACGTCCTCAGCAAGGATCGTCCCCAGCGGGCCAGGGGGAGCTAAGCTGCAGGTGTTGCCAGCACAGGGGCGGCTCCTCAGACTCGCCAAGTGCCGTTTATCTCCAGCAGCTCCCTCAAAGGCAAAGCGATGCCGGGGCCGATAGGAAACCGCTGAGCGAGCAGGGGCAGGGCGCAGGGCAGGTAACGCCGTGCCGTGACTCAGCCCTGAGCTTGATTCATTTGATTTTCCACCCAGGCAGCCCAGCTAAGCATAGGGCAGCTACTCCTGATTTAGGATAAGGGCAGGACTCGGACATGCGGTCCCATCCCGGGGATGAAGTGCAGTTTGGCTCCCATACCAGCAGGGCTGCCTTCCCCACCATGTATACTACTCCGCATCCTTCATCCCCATGGACATCAAGCCAGCAAGGAGCCACCAGTCCCTCTCCTGCCCGGAGCAGGATCAGAGCTGAACCATGCTGTAAAATACATGGGCATTTGCCTTCAAGGGCCTTTCAGCTTTCCCCGCTTTACCCACTTGCCCTGCAGTTATTACCAGGAAACACAACTTCTTCAAGCAGATTTTCAGCTGGCGTACAGTGACATCCCCCCATCCTCCGGAGCTGCACTGCTTTACACCCGC
This sequence comes from Fratercula arctica, assembly GCA_947846985.1. Classification (NCBI taxonomy): domain Eukaryota; kingdom Metazoa; phylum Chordata; class Aves; order Charadriiformes; family Alcidae; genus Fratercula; species Fratercula arctica. The sequence goes on from CANTUZ010000011.1 coordinate 12,240,406, forward strand.
TCACCGTGTGGCCCCATGGCCGGTATTTCTCGTGGGCAGAAAAGCTCTGCACCGCGCCTCAGCAGCTTAAAAATATTTAAGGGGCTTCTTCAGTGCTGGGAATGAAAGAGCCGATGGCTGGGAGTCGGCCCCACAGGCGCCTGGGGAAAGGCACAAGCGATGCGGAATCCTCCTCCTGCCAAGGAGTTCCCAGCAGGCACAGGCTGCGGATGTGGGAGAGCTCATGGCCATGGGACGAGAGGTTGGAGTGCCGGGGGGGGAGCTGGAGGATGCTCGGATGCCTTCCAGGTCTGCATCTGAACAAGCTGCAGAGCATGCGTGCGTGAGAGGGAGAGATTTCTGATTAAAGCCAGTCTTTTCATGCCACCGCAGCCTGGGATATCAGATGAGTTTGAATAGAAACAGAGTGCCGAAACTCTTGAGGCAGCTTTGGCAGGCATCACGAATGTATATGTTACATGCACAAAATGGTATTAAGCTGGAATTATGGGGGAGCTCAGATATCAGTAGTTTGGGGTGAATAATATTACAAGGTCATTGCTATTAACCTAAACCCAAATGTTATAAATCCAGGAAATTCAGAGCTGAGGTTAAGCGTCAGGGAATTTCAGGCATGTCAGGAATGCAGAGATCAGGCACAAAACACCTGTAGTGAAACCAGGGAGGGGAGAAATGAAACATGTCTTTAAAAGGGGGTTATATCTAACCCAGCCACAATGGGTGTATCATTCCCGTGTCACTGCGGAGCACAGAAAGCACCTCCAGCAACGCAGAGAAAAAGGGGGGGATACGATTGTGAATTAACAAACACACCAGCACACAGCTCCCGAGCAGGGTTTTGTGTGGTCCAGCCTGCCTGCACATGTGCAGGGTTTGGTTATTCTTAAGCGGGAGTGAGGATGTTTTAGAAAACCAGAGACCCAGGGGACTATAAACAGGGGAAATCTAATTTTTGTGCCAGCAGAGAGCCAGAGATGGGTGCTCCAGGCCACAGAGCGGCTGGGGTGGCAGTAGCAGGGCCACTCTGCTAGGACCAAAACACATGGCTTCAGACTGGCCGGATCCGTGCCCTTTCCCATGCACCTTTCCACCAAGAATGCTGCCCAGCACAGAGATGAGTGTTTCTGCCACAGGGACACATTTGATCACAGCAGTGTTGGCAGCCTGAGGGCCAGCCCAGTAAAAGCCAGTGGGAACTGGGGCCGAGCAGCCCATATTGGAGAGGCTGGAGAAGTGGTGCGGAGCTGGCCGGGCACAGGAGCTGCCAGCTGCGGGCCCTGCGCTGCGGGGGCAGAGGGAGCCTGGGTGTCTGCAGCCAGGCTTGTGTCTGGCCCCCAGGAACATGGGGCGAGCAAAGAGGCTGGGGTGAGTGCACGGGAAAGCTCTGCTGCTGGGCTTCTGATGCGCTGTTTATTGGGGGGCAATATCAGCATGCCTCAGGATCACCAGAAGCGATGCCAGGATACTGTGTCCAGTTCTGGGCTCCCTGGTTCAAGAAGGACAGGGAACTGATGGAGAGGGGACAGCAAAGGGCTGCCAAGATGATGAGGGGACTGGAACACCTCTCTTAGGAAGAAAGGCTGAGGGATTTGGGTCTCTTCAGTCTGGAAAAAAGATGACTGAGGGGGGATCTTATCAACGCTTATAAATACTTAAAGGGTGGGCATCAGGAGGATGGGGCCAGGCTCTTTTCAGTGGTGCCCAGGGACAGGACAAGGGGTAACGGGCACAAACTTGGATATAGGAAGTTCCATCTCAACATGAGGAGGAACTTCTTTCCTGTGAGGGTGGCAGAGCCCTGGCACAGGCTGCCCAGAGAGGTGGTGGAGTCTCTGTCTCTGGAGACATTCCAAAGCCGCCTGGACGCATTCCTGTGCCACCTGCTCTGGGTGACCCTGCTCTGGCAGGGGGTTGGACGGGATGATCTCCAGACGTCCCTTCCAACCCCTGCCATTCTGTCATTCTGTGAGCGAAGGGCTCAGTCCAGACGGAAGGTGCAATGTCGTCCCTCTCACAACAGCAGGTCCCCAGCACCAGCGGGGAGGCCACCAGCCAGCAGTGAGCTTGCAAGGGGGCTTCGCTCAAGGACACCTCCCCACTTCCAGCTGTCAGCTGCTGTTTGAATCCAGTCGCTGCTACCAGTGGAGCACCCCAAGAAGCCTTTGGACTTGCAATTAATCCCTGGTGACAGTTTGCTCCCTGGGTGTAGGAGCGTTAACCCCTGCGGTGCTGGTGGCACCGCACTGCCTCGGCGGGTGGGTGGGCACGCAGGGGTTAAGTCAGCAGAGTCGCACAGCGGTTAATCAGATCGGAATCCAGTTTAATTGCAGGTTGCCTACGATCCCTGATGCCTGCTCTTACAAAGTGATGGAAAATGACAAATATTTATCCCCACTCTGGCAGCGGCCCTTTATCTTCCCACACTGTCATCAGGCTTTTCCAGCCTGGCTTTCAGGAGGGAAGAGTGTAAGCAGATACTATATAAGGGTAAAAGCTGGTTTGGGCAGCTGTCAGCTTTTGCATTTGTAGCATTCCTGGGAGGAGAGGCTGGGGGAGGAGATGTGAGACGCCAAGGTATCTCATGGGCACCCAGGTGCTGCTGAAGGGGTCCCCCAATGACCAGGGTCCCCACAGCCTGGGAGGAGGTGCCCAGTCCAGGGAGCACAGCGAAGCGGGCATCTTCGATGGGGCAGGAAAAAAGGGGGTGTACGTGGTCCCTTCCTTAGGGAGATATGTGTGTGTTATGTGCGGGATAACCTGCAGTTATCCTTGAGCTAGGGAAAGCTTTTCTTGTTGTTGCACAGAGATGGGGAGCGGTGAATTGTGCTGCTGCATTGCCCTCACACCCCTGTGCTGTGCTGGGAGCACATGGGAGGCAGAGAAAAATGCCTTTGGGAAGGCACGGGCAGGGGAAAGCAAGGCAGACAAGCAGTTGTCACAGCCACACAAGCGTGCGCTGCTTCAGATTCAGTGACATCGTGGCCATGGGCTCCAACGGAGGGCTGAGCCTTCACCAAATAAACCAGGATTTCTCCCAGAGGATTTGCAGTGCTGAGAGGAGATGCAGCTGCAGTCTGCTCCTGTAGCCTCAGCATGCCCTGGAGGGCCACAGGGATTCTTTATGCCCCATCTCCCAGAGCCCCGTGACTGCCAGCACCTCCCGGTCCCCACGGTGCTGAGCCCGGGAGCCCCGATTTCAAGGCAGGGGCCAAGCAGGAACCCAGACTGCTGCCATTCCCCAGCTCTCCTAAAAATCAGCTTGGTTTCTCTCTAGCTCCCTAAAACTCGGGTGGTGGAGGGGCCATGCCCTGATCCCTCTGCGAAGTGGTCGCCCTCCACCCTTCTCCTGGGACTTTGGAAAAGTTGGGCTGGGAACACAGAGCTATGAAACCATCTTCCACTGAACAGGACCAGCTTGGCCACAGCTAGTTTGTGGCTACACCAGGCTTTCCAGAAAAGGGTTGTTTCCTCCACTAAAAAACAAAAGAGAGAGGAAGATTTGAAATCTCTCCCTCTGCCAGATGCCTCCGAGCAAGTGCATTTTTAAATATTAGAAACAAATAAATTGCATTCTGCCGCCTAGGTGTTGAGGGGTCCTTTGGCTACGAGAGCTTATCAGCCTCTTGCTGTTTATGGATTACCTCGCTACCGTGGGCTGCCATATTACCCCGAATGGGTTTGTCTCCCAGACATCCTGCAATATCTTAACTCTTGTCAAGCGCTGCCTTTCTTTCCTCCGCTGCGCTTGGGGTTTGGACACCCGCCAGCGTCCTCTTTAAACATTACCAGAAGGGCTGGCAGGAATTCAGACCTAACTCATTACAGGTCCTGCGTACATTCAGCTGGGGGTGAGGGCTGGCCTCTTTTGGGACCCTAACAAAAAATTTAAATTGAAAGAAGAGGAAGGAGGGGAAAGAGTCCTACGGAAAAATAAAATTCCTGACAAGGATGTGTATATGAACCCCCCCCCCACTGGCTTAATCTCCCACTGCAAATCAATAGCCCCATCCCCTGCAGCATGGGCTGCCGCCATTGGAAATGGCTCTGGTAACTGTAGGGTTGTGCTGATGACATGGTGATCCCATGCGTGCTCCATCTGGGGATGGTGGGGGCTTTACACACCCTGAAATAGTGGCTTTGCTCTCCCCCGCCAGGGTCCCTCCATCCCCCCAGTGGCTGCAGCAGGGTTAAGAGTGTCCCCTGGGTGCAGTGGCCCCGGTATTTGCTGCTGGGGACTCCTCAGTTCTCTGGTGCAGGGCTGAAATTAGGGGATTTCCTTCAACCTGAAGCTCTGCCCATCTCTCCTCTGCTGTTTCATCCCCTTTGGTGGTGTTTGCACCATGCAAAACCATCATCGCTCAGCACTATTTAAACACAGGCCCTGTAGGAGCACTGCCCCTGTGTGCTTATTTCCACATGGTTTTACATTGAAAAATCCCTCGACTCTGCCCTGGAGGCACAGCAGCACCTGCAGAGGTTGTTCAAGCAGAAAATAATGCAAAAAAGGGGTATTTTATTTTTTCCCTGAATTAGGTTTAGCTTCCGCCCAATGCTGAGACCTGTTGGTGATTGAATAACAACATACATATAAAATTACAACTAAGAAATAATAAATAAATAAGCTAATGACAAAAATTAAAAGAGACGAGGATTCATTTCAGACTCTTTAAACCCCAGGGTGTAAATACACGTGGAGGAAGGAAGTCTCCGTTAAATATTCAGCACCAAGATCCTTCAGTGGAGGTGGGAGGTGGGTGGGGGTTGGGTGGGTGGGGGTGGGGTGGGGGATTACAGTGGCCGCATCTCCAGATTGCCTTAAATTCATTTGCTAGATAGCCTCATTAACCTGATGCAACTGGGCTCTGTGGACTCTCTTCGATCAGGCTGCGGATGGTTAAGTGAAGGCAATTGCAACCGCTCCTCTGCTGATATGCGAATACCTGTATCAGGAGCTGCACCTGGTTGACTGAACCCAAGAGGGTTCATCCTTTAGCAAGAGCAAACCTTCCTACAGTGCCTTCCAGCAAAGTCAAAGATGACCAAGGTTAACATCCAGGATAATTAATACCTTGTTTGTTTGTTTTACAAACAACCTTTTCAGATGCTCAGACCAATCTCATTCATCTTAAACAGCTGAGAAAATCATTGAATCATTTGCAAATCACCTCTGTCTTCATCCTAAGGCTGTACCAAGCATCGTCACTTTGGTGTTCAGCCCTCCTCTGTGTCTGCGAGCTGGGAGCAGTCCTTGAGGAGTGTGTGTTGGTCCCTCGTTTCTCCGTGTCCCTGACATGGGCTGCACCTACGGTAAGGTGGGAAATGGGAACGTTGCCTGCACGGGAGCAGGGGGATCATCACGGGAATGGGGCAATGATCACAGGAATGGGGAGATGACCATGGGAATAGCATGACTGTCACAGGAATGCGGAGATGACCATGGAAATGGGGCGATGGTGAGAGGAACGAGGAGATAACCATAGGATCAGGGTGATGCTCATGGGAATGGAGAGATGACCACGATGGAAGTACCCTGCTTACCATGATGCTCTGCCCTTTCAACTCCTGATCTCATGAGGAAAGGTATTTTTGTAGCTCTGGGAGCCATTTCTGTGGTACCCAAGAGCTTCAAGCTCTTTGCTGTGGTTGTCTCCCATGCTTCCTATGCAGTACCCACATTTTCTCTCTGCCGAGCTCAAAGCAGCGCGATTCACAGGCTGTGAACAAGATATGGAGGTATTTTAAAAGTCATCCCTGCTGGCATTGGTGAGTGCCTTCAGCACTCTGCTCTAGCCCTTCACCAATGCTGAGATTGTCCACTGTGTGTAGGAGAGACTGAAGCTTTCCCCACCCAGCCCAGGCACGGTGCTTCAGGTCCCTGTCTGCCAGCTGGGGACATCTTCACCACATCATCACTCTGCCCCATTTTCTCTTGGGGGCTGTGACACGGGGACAAGCTACACCAGCACAGCACCTGGAGGGGACCAGATGCTGCTGGTGGGATCCCAGTGCTCAGGCCAACACCAGTGCCACAAACAGATGAGCAGCCTGACCTTATCAGGGATCCGCAAGCTCATTTTCTCTTTGGCATCAAGGGAAGTGCTGGTGCCTGACAATGGAGCTGGGCTCCACACACTAATGTTCCGTGTGGGCTGTGCCAGGGGTTAACTGCTCCTCACCCTGCTCATCCTCACCCACCCCAGGGAGTTCATTTACTGGAACTGAGCAGAGATCGATCCCCTATCCACGCTCCCCAGCCCAGGGAAGGGTTTTGCACATGAGTTACAAACTCAAAGACTAGCTGATAGCTGAGTATTGGCTTGGTAATTAAACCAGCAGGGTTCAGTCAGTCATTAAATTGGATTGAATTGAATTGAATTAGATGGTGGCTGTGGGCTAATATCCCAGGGCAAGCCCGGCTGCCAGGGCCGTGATGGGATCTCCCTGCACAGCGTATCCCAACAGAGCCACTGTGACGCAATATGGATGCGATAGGAGGATCACTGACTTCTTTCCTTTGAAGGAACATCCCCCAGGAATAATTTATCTCTCAGCCCATATGCACTGGGCTCAGCTGCTGGGTTTCTAGGGGAGAGGGTTTCTCCATCTGGCCTTTAACCAGCATCAGGAAGCTGATGTCCATGAGGCCTGACCCTCCTGCTTTGAAGTCAAAGATAAATAGCCATGGAGGAGGCTTGTAAGGACCAACTGGCTCCTTTGAATGTAATATGATAAAACAAACTGCATGTGATAATTGGTAACGGGAGGAGACCACCCCCTTCCCTCTTAGGCATGCTATCATGCCTCTTGCACCGAGACAAACTGGACCAGGACACAGATCCTTCATGCCTGTGATACCAAGAAGTGATGTATCAGCATGAATGGAAAGGGTGAGCTGCAGCAGAAGAGACATATCCTACAGCCACTGGATCTGTCACCATCTCTGCTGGATGCAGGAAGGTGATAGTGACTGGGACGTGGTCTTCTACCCTGCCTGTGAACTGTCCTTCGCTGGGGAGCAACCAGGACATGCCCGCGCAGGCAGCAGGTCCAGCCTGGACCATATCTCCTGTTCCACAGCAGAGGCTATGTTTTGCACCCTGGGAGAAACACTTGCACATCCATGGTGAAAACCTCCAGGCAAAAACCTCAAGGCCAACCTTACAGGGCAGAAAAGCTACCAGTGAGCCCCAGAGCAGTGGCTGGAACATGGCTGTGCCGCTGGAGCTGCCGAGCGGGATGAGCGGCTCCCCGACCTGTCGGGCTCAGACATGCTCATGCCCTGGTGTTTGGGCCCACTGATGGACAACCGGACAGGCTCCTGCCAGTCCAGCTGGCGAGAGTTATTTATTTAAAGACCAGAGAGGGGTTGTGGTGCCAGGCTTCTCGTGAGCAGGCGGCAGCTATAAAAAGCCCTGCAATTGCCTTCCAAGCTGGTGATTCAATAACAAAATGCAAAAGTAATATTAAAGCTGCCTGCTGTGCCAACTGCTGGCTGTCTGCAGCAATAAAAATGCCGTAAATCAGCTCCAATTAAAGACTGCACAGAGTCTAAGAGGAGGTTCCTGCTGAAGCCAGGAAAATCCCCCGTATGCTGAAATCACTGGGGCAAATGCTGCATGCCATTGCTTGCCACTTGCAGGGGACTGGAGAAGGTCAGAGGGTGGAGTGCTGCAGCCTGGCCCTGCAAATGCTTACTTTTGAAGTACGAGAGGGTTTTACAGGGCTCAGAGAGTTGGCAGTGTCTGTGACCTGTGTCCAAAGATGAGCCAGGGCTTGGGAATACTCTTCCATGGATTTACAAGCAGGGACTTCAGAGCTCTCGGGGTCAGGTCTGAAGAAGCTGAAGTGCTGCTAGCCCTGGAAACTGCTTGCAGTCTTGGTGGAACCTGCCAGCACGTTTGGGCACATCCATGCCTTCCCCGGGTGGACCTTGAGAAGCTCACACCTCCTCACAGTGCAAGAAGACTGCCCAAATGCACTATTCATCTTTAAAAATGGGCCCTCGGCTCCTGAGGCACCCCAGCAGCGAGCAGCTCTCTGCCCTTGGTGGAAGGTTTCTCCCCTGTGGTCTGTTGGATGCCATCCTCAGCTTAGTTTTTGACCGTTTGCTCCTCAGAGTGGGCCCTGAAGGGTTTTTCTCCTCCATGGCATGTCAGGGGCACTTGAAAAGCCCATGACAGCGAGTGGGAGGCAGGCGTGTGGAGCTGGGATGCAGAAGGACACGCTTGGTTTCCAGTGCAGGTCCCATTCCCTTCCAGCAGCACGTCCCATGGGCTGGGGAATGCCTGGGGCAGCCCTGACCTCAGTGTCCCTTCAGTTCCCAGCATCCCACCCACCCTGGCATGGTCCCAGCATTGTCCCCAGCCCTGCAGAGAATGGCCAGCTCTGCCATGCCTTTGCTCCTTGGCCAATGGATGCAGCGAGGACTTCCACCAAGGGCACTGGATATGCCCAGATGGGAACTTTTCAAGACTGTTTCTTCTTTGCTGATCCTTTAATTGGGTAAAAAAATGGATGGGTGTAGTTAAATCTCTGCCAGAAAGGAGCAATTGGTCTTGGATGGAGGTTCTGGCCCAAGAGGAAGGATTTGGTCCCTTCAGCCCAGCCAAGGGCCACCACGGGGCAGTGAGAAACAGGCCCTGGGCAGCTCCCCCCTGCCCGCTCCCCAGCCATGATGAGAGCTCAGCTCTCCCACCCTGGGGCTTTGGGACTTTGTTATGATGAGCTCTTTCAGGGGCAGCCCCTTGATTTTTGACCAGCCCCCTCCAGTGTGAGGCCAGTCCAAACTCTGGACCATGTGGGGGACTCGTGTTCCTTGGCATCACTTCTATATATGACAAATCTCAAAAAAGAAAAATACCCTGCTGGATTTGCCCGGCTCGTTCTAATTTAGTTCAAGTTAGAAAATGTTCTGTGAGCTTCAGAGTGTGGGCAGAGGGACAGGGGAAGGACAGTGAGGGGATAAATAGGGTTTCCAGCTGGAGTAGCCAGCGTGGGTGCCATACCGGTACTGATGCACAAGCCTTGCCTACAGGCAATGAAGATGGGGCATGAGAGAGCAGGCTACAAATAAACCCTACATACAAAATGCAGGGAGGGGGATCTTTCTCATTGGGAGAGGTATGCATGACATGCTCATCCTGCTGGCATCCGAGCACCTAATCTTGCAGTTGTGCTGAGTACAGGCCAGTTCTGGACGAGGCATAGATCCCCAAGGAAATGTGTCCTTCACAAGTGGTTCCATGGGAAACCTCCATCATTTTTAAAATTTTTTTTAAATCTGCAAAATCCTAGCTAGGTTGAATTAGATGATCTGAGGTCCACTCCAGCTTGAATTACCTTCTGATCCTAATATGACAAAGAAATGTTTCATCTGGCCTTTGTGCTACCTAATGGCTAAATCCTTTTCCCTTAAAAACAGTACTGCAAGCGAGAAGTGCTTCTGCAACGTGAACTGGTGTAACTGGTATGAGAATCTGGCCCGGTGAATCGCAAGCTCCCAGCTAGCCAGAAGTAAAAGGGTAGCTCCCCAAACCTGCCGCACGTGGTTTTCCCGGGGACAATTTCCGATCTCAGGGTGTGGTGAGCAAAGCGGGGGAGGACAGATCTCGCAGACAAGTTCCTGCTTCGAGGGGAAAAGGGAGGTTCAGATTTCTGTCTGTTTTTTAGCCGAGGCTTGTGAACAAGCCCTCCTTTTCCTTGAGGGAAGAGAAACGCATGCCAAACCCTTGCACAGAGGATGGAAGGCATGGTTGCGAAAATCCTGCTCTGCCTTCCCAGCCTTTGCTCCTTCACAGGGTGATGGATGGAGGAAAGGGGAAGGCAGAGACAAAGTAAGGAGCGGGTGAGCACAAGTCCCTGTGCATGTCTGGGTCTTGCTCCCAGCATGGTTGCAGCAGGATGATCCAAGATGGATCTCATCCTAGGTCCTCCACTTCAGCCCTTCACGTTCAAAGAGGCTTGAGATTTTCTATGGAGTTTCTCAGCTTCCAGCACAACCTGTCAGCAAACAACCGCATGGTTGTCGGAGGCTTGCTTGGAGGGAATGCAAATCTTTCACTCTGCTGCTCGGATCTTGACTCATTTGCTGCAGAGGTGGCTATTTTTGCTGATCTGACATCAGGTTCACAGCAGCCTGTCCGACCAACTATTGTGCAATCCCCTTTTGTGAGTAAGGAGCAGACTTTCCATTCCTGATTTAGCTAACTTTTTAAACTATCCAGGACTAAAATATATGATGGGTGAGACAATGAAGCTCTGGAGAACACCTCCTGTTTCAGAACGTTTCCTATTGACATATGAGATAAAATAAACGGTGTGGTCCTGGAGGATAGCATGCTTCAAGAAATAAGTGTAACCTCATCTTACTGTAATTTGTTACATCTCGGAAAGCTTTGAAACTCAAGCATTAAGCATGAGGCTTTAATTTCCAATTCCTTTCAAGCTTCTCCCATAGAAATGTTTACTATAAAGTAATTTTATTGTGGAATAATTTTTCTTTTATTCCTACACTTCTCTGTGTTTTGATCCCATGCAACAAAGCAGCTAGTTTTTTACACGAGCAATTCTGCTTTTTCCTCGCACCTTCCTTCTGAAGGTGTCAAAGCACATTATACATCAAACGTGATCTCACCTCTGAAATGACAAATGGGCATAATGAAGTCTCTTCCCTTTGCAAGGTGAGCAAGGGCAGGGAAGCTACTGTGGCTGCCCAAAGCTACAGCAAGTCAGGATTTGAACTGGAAACCAAATCCGCGTGGAATTTATTCACGTCTCCTTGATCTTTAAGGTCCCTTCCAACCCAAACCATTCCATAATTCTATGATTCTATATGCAACTGCTGCATTTAAACATTTGATTCTAAACCCTGGCTCAGTATTGCTCAGTACATGAAGTTATGGAGAAAAAAAAATGACCCAGAAAGACGCTAAGATGTGCTGCTTTGCAGAGACATGGGGCTCCTGAGGGAGGCCAGACCTGGGTCTGTAAGTCTTGGAGATGAACCCAAAACCTGCTGCAGTCAGAAAGCAGGGCAGAGAGGGAGGACACCAGTCTCTGCAGGAAGCAAAGGTGTCAAATAATCAAGGAACGAGGGTTGTTTGGCTTATTTGTGGATGCCGGTAGGGACATGGGACAGAACAAACAGCTGCTGGATGTCGGTTGCGTGTTTTCCCCTTGCAGAAGTTTGTTCCGCCCAGCAATGTCCGAAGCAGACTGGGGATGGAGGCGCATATCACCCAGTATGGAAATTAGCTTTCCAGTACATGCCACCAGTAGTAAGACATCCAAATTAGAAAAGAATGGATCATTTTTTTGCCTAAATCCTCTGCATTGTTTTAAAAAGCTCAAGCGGTGCTTTAAGCTTAAGTAGTTCCTATTTACCTGCTCAGGTTCCAGCTTGGGAAGCACCCACAGGGATATGCTTTGCCTTAAGCACATGCATGCCCTAGTAGCAACGGTATCATTAGCCTTCTGTTTAAATGTAGGGAAACAATTTTAGGATTAGGGACTAGCTGAGTTTCTATTTCAAATAAAAATCCTCTACAAGAGATGTTTCTTTCTGCTTTTTCCGGTCTCCTGGGAAAGTTAAAAATATCATCTTTCTTTCCATGGGTTAAAGACATTCAGTGGATTTGGGGAATTCCTTCCTAACACTGGCCTGGATAAAAATTATTGTGTGATAAAAATAATAACTCAATGCTATAACCCTGACACACTCCACGTGGCATCTACGGGATCCTCAAAGATTTTCCATGGAAATAATTTCCTATATGAAACTAAAGTCTTCAACCAGCTTGTCCCTAGAATGTTGTTTTCTGTGTGATGTTTCTATTTTTCTTTTAAAAGATGCCGTATGCCTAAAAATGGAAGTTTTGTGATTGAAGCCTGAAGCAGCATGACGTGGAGGTGCTGACCCGGAGCGTGAGGGTGTTGGGGTGTGGGTGCTGCACCATCCCGAGGCCTGAGCTGCCCAGAGTGATGACCATAGCGGTGCATGATGCTGCTCCTTGGGTGCATGGTTTTTCCAAAGGAAGCAAAATACTCATCAGGCTGTTCCGTTGCAGAGCCCTGGTGCTGCCGAGGAGCTCGCATCGCTCCGTTGAATGCCATCCGAGCATCTTGTGGAGACTTGTTGGCTGAGCAAGGAAAAATTGTAAATCCTGGGAGATACGGCATGCTGGATGCCTCTATTTAAGCAACCCAAAGTCCATGCGGTGTTGGCCTCGCTGCTGCCTACAGCACCTTGCCATGCAGCTTAGCCATTCTGGCCCCGGGAGTGGCAGTCCTTGCAAAGCGAAAAACAGCTGGGGAGTAACCAGTTCAGCCTTTCGGCTTTCATCTACCTGCGTTTGCGAGTCAACACCCTTATTTTTCGGTGAAACAGGATGTACGAGACCTCCCACTGAAATGGTAATTAAGAGCGAGACTTTCATATAAATCCAAGTGCCAGGAGTTGCGCATGAACTGATTTGTGTGCAGAGATGAGCAGAGATGACCGAATGATTTCCAGCTCTGTGCCAGGAGCCTGGATTCTGGTTCTCCAAGGTTTGCCTTATTGCCTCCCCTTTTGAACCCAGCAACCCATCCAAAAATGCTAAGTTGTATTGGAATGGCAGGTGCTACTTTGAAACATTCCATTCCTGTAGGTAGTCCATAGAAAGTACTGCTTTCTAAGCACAACGGAAATGGGAGACATCCTTACTCCTGTCCCCAGGCGCTGCCTCACCCGCCCAGCCCTTCCCGGGATCCCCTGCTGCAGCTTTGCCCCACTCCAGGCTTGATGCTCCTTCTTGCCACTTCTTTCTGCTCCTCACCCCGCTCATCGACTTGGTCAGAAGGCTCTGCTGCAAATTCCTTCCAGCCAAATAGCTCTAACTCCTGAGCCACTCGAATTTGCATTTGGTCTGGGCAGAGAAACGAAACCCACAGCTCCAGTGCTGGGAATCCTCGATGTTCCTAGCTACCCGCTCACATGCAGGGCTGGAGCGAGCTGTGGTTGTGGCGGGAGGTTGTGCCCATTCCCCAGAGGCTGAACGCACCATGTGCGATCCCTGAGAAGCTGTGAGCCAGGGAGCAAAACATGGGAAAGATTTTGCAAAAACAAAACAGGGAAAGCCATCATGGTGTTGAAGCTCTCCATCTTGCACTCCCAGGCAGCAGGAATGCCGTAATGCATGGGGCAGTAGCCCCCCCGAGGTATTCCACGCAAAACCCACCCGGGACCAATTTTCAAAGTCCACGTGAGCCCACGAAACTCTCGGAGATGCTGCAAACACCATTTTTTCCCCATGCTGCAGCCTCCTGCCTACCCACTTCATCCAGAAACGGTGCTGCCATTGGGTGAGGGCTCCAAAAAGCCTCAGGATTACGTTTATGGAAGGGTAAAAGCAGGGATGTGATCAGGCGCCCGGCGGGCATGGGGTGGAGGAGGCCGGAGCTGCTCGGAGCAGCCTGTGCTGAGGGGGGCTGCCAAGCGAGCATCGACACTGGCCCGGACCCGGGGGCTGGGAGTCCACGTCAGACTCACAGCGAGGGCTGGGTTTTTATTTTTAATAGTCGGGGTAATTACCCCCGTGAGTAATTACTAAGGGCTGCGGCAGAGCTTCTAGAACGGGAAGTCTGGAAATCGCGACCTGGTGCTTTTCTGCCGGATCGCCATCCCGCCCAGGGCCTGGAAACCAGCGCCCGCCCCCTCAGACGGGCCTAGCTGAGGGGAGCGTGAGGTAGCCCCCAGCCCCCAGCATGGCCCGCCGGCTGGAGCGCAGCGCCCGCTTCCAGCGCCCGGCGACGGGTTTCCCCGTTACCTCTCACGCCGGTGGAAGCCGGCCCGGCGGTCGGGGCCTGAAAACCCCTTTATCGCCCCAAAATACCGGGACGCCGCCGGGGGGAGGGGGGGGGGGAAGGAGAATGTGGGTGGGTGAGGGGCAGGCGCGCGCCCGCCCCGCGCTGCAGCACCGCGCGCACCGCCCGCTGCAGCGCCGGGGCCGCGCCGCGCCCTCCACGGGGTGTGTTGCGGCAGCGGGGCGGAGCCCGCCCTGACAGGCGTGGCGGACGACCAGTGAGAGGAGCGCTGAGGGCCGACGAGCGGGCGGAACCTACCAATGAGCGCGGAGGGGGCGGGGCGAAGCGGGGAGGCGAGGCTTGAAGGGTAGCGTGTGGAGGTTGCTATGGCCGTGGCTGGAGAGCGGCCGTGCGGCGGACCAATGGGCGAGCGCGCGGTGGCGGACGGACGTGGCCGTCACCCAATGGGCGGCCTGCGGCCGGCGGCGGCGGGGGCGGGGCTGGCGGCGGCGGCGAGCGGGGGGCGGAGGGCTCGGTGTGGCGCTAAAGGCGCGCGGGGGGCGGAGCGGCGCGGGTGCTGAGGAGCCGGGCGGGCGGCGCGAGCTCTGGGGCACAGCGGCGGCTGGGCGCTACGCAGGTGAGGCGGCGGCGGCGGGGTCCGGTGGCGGTACCGACTTCCCTGGGCGTGCTGGGGGGGGGGTGGGGTGGACTTGCCGGGGGCGCGCGGCCGGGCCCGCCCGCGGTGGGGGTGGGGCGGGGGCGGCGGGCCCGCCACACAAAGACCCCCTTGTGTGGGCCGCGCCGCCCGCCCGCGCCGCCGCATCCTTCCCCCCCCGCCCCTCCCTCCGCCGCATCGCCGCCGCTCCCGGCTCCGTCGATGAGGGGAAGGTGGCCATTTTCTCCCTTTCCCGCAGCCTCCGTGCGGGCGGGGCGGCGGGGGGCGCGGGGCCGTTGCCGGGCCCCGGCGGGCCGAGCGGCCCCGGCAGCCTCCTTTGTCCTTCAGGGCGGCGGCGGGGCCTGTGGGCCTGCGAGGGGGGCTCCGCTCCCGCAGAGCATCAACCCTCGGCGCCCGGGTGCGGTGCGGCTCCTCGGGCTGCCCCTGTCCTTGAAAATGCCCGGGCTGCGCTGAGGGATGCCGCTCCCGATGCCCCCCCTCCGCCCCCCTTTTGTTTAGAGGAGCAGAACGTGTGTAGGGCTTTTCTCCCTTTTTTTTTTTTTTTGTACCAGTCTTTTGGGAGTGCTGGATTCCTGCATGATAAATGTGCTCATTTGTGTATTTCATTTGAATGCCATTGTTAACGGAGGAGCCTTGGGTAGAGTAACCTGCAACTTGCTTTGCTTCTGCAGAGGGTCTTTTGCGATGGGCTCTGTGGAATTAAAAGCCAAAGTGGAAAAATGACCCTGAAACTGGCCGCGGTTCCCCGTCATTAGGTATATTCCTCAGGAACTGGTATGAAGTCAGTCCATGCATTCATTTCAGTCTTCAGCCTTTAATTCTGCTGGGGAACAATACTGATTAATTTTGTCGTATGAGTTCTGTCTGACCTCTAGGTTTCATTCCAAGGCTGAGACTGAGCTGACCATAACAGCCTTTGGCTGCCTGTCATACCTGGCCAGGGAGCTTCAGAGGCTTGACACCAAGAGGCATTTGCACGTGAGGGTGGCAATGGTTTGTTCCAGGTCTTTGTTGGAACTTCAGCTGTAGGTCTAGCACGGTGGAGACGAACAGCTTTCTGAATTGGGGTTAGAGTCTTGGATATTAAATTTGTGGGCTTCTTGAGCCAAATGTAGCATTCCTTGACTAATATCTTCATTCTCCTGGCTGAGGAGTCCAGCTGTCACCTAAGGTGTCCCCTCAGCAATTTCCTCTTTCTTCATTGAATTTTTCTCTCAGAGGCTCTTCTAAAATACTTTAAATGTTGAGTCATCACCCGATTTGAATTAAGCCGTTTGTAGTAAACGGTCTGCTCCTCAAACCTCTGAAGGGTTCAATGACTTCATGCTTACTTTACATTAAAGTTGGACAATGTAACAAATGTCCATGCCGTAGATGGAGACACAACTATTGTATTTAATTACATGTTCTTCTGAGGATGGGTGTGTTGCAGAACTTCTTCCATCAGGGTGCATACCATTGTATGAAAGATGACAAATGCAGTTTGCAAAACCTTACTTGCTTTTGAAGCTAACCTTTTGGTTACCTGCTGAAAGAGGCTACCATTAGCTAATGCAGCATTCTTCAGCAGAAAAAGATCTAGTGTGTGAAAAAACAAGATATTTAATGACCTGAGTACTAGGTGTCGGGCTTGACCTTTTTGCTCCTTGGGCAGTTACAGATGAAACTGCTAGCTCCAGGGTTCCTGGATGTGACAGTATTATTAATTGAAGATAGAGTGAGCTCGCTTAGACAGAGGCAAATAAGTAAAATGAGTGTGCAGGAGCTCTTGTCAGCTGTTTTTCTTTCCCCTTCATATTACCTGTGAAGCTGTTGGAAAATCTAACATCAGTCCTTGCTGTGTCTTGAGCCTGAAGGTAAACTTGAGATCTGGAGACATTTTTTTGGAATATGGTAATGTCAACACTCACGACTGAGAACAGAAGCTGTAGAAATGCAAAGTCTTATGTTTTCAGGAAGAATGTGAGCAAGGCTTAGCCAGCTTAATGGCTTGCAGAAACCCCAAGTGTCTCAAGCTTTTGTCTGTAATTGAAAATCCACAGTTTAAAACACATTCTCACCACCTTCTCATTACTGTAGTTAGTTAGCTATCCACTGAACATTTTTTATATTTTTTTATATCTATTTTTTTTACTGTTCAATTGAAACTGAGTTTACTGGCATGTTTTTGTTAAATTTGCTCTTCTTCCTTATTTAAGGACAGAGACATGTTTTTCCTGCTTGTAGTTCTCACAGCTGTTGCAATGTCTCTCCATTGTTTGTGCACAGTTAGAACCAGTTTATACCAAATTTCCTGTAGTGGGTCTGGGATTATACTTGACAGATCATTTAAACTTTTGTGTGGTGGTTGTCTTATTCGGAGAGCTGCTGTGTGAATAAGACTCTCAGTTGTATAGCAAGATCTTTAGACTATGGAAGAAATTAAGGATGCTTCCTCATCAAGAGAAGATACAGATGTTAGTGAAAGGCCATTTAATGGATGCGCTATAGCTCCATTCATTTTTATTGATAAGATTATGGTGTGTAACATATTCTTCACTTTCTTTCCTCCCCAATTTACAGGGTAACTGATAGTGGACACCTTCACTTCCTACAATGTCTCAGAGATCCGGACTGGAAGATCCGGAGAGATACCTCTTTGTGGATAGGGCTGTCATCTACAACCCTGCCACCCAGGCTGATTGGACTGCTAAAAAGTTGGTGTGGATTCCTTCAGAGCGCCATGGTTTTGAGGCAGCCAGCATCAAGGAGGAAAAAGGAGATGAAGTGCTGGTAGAACTGGCAGAGAACGGAAAGAAAGCACTAGTCAATAAAGATGATATTCAGAAGATGAATCCTCCCAAGTTCTCTAAAGTGGAAGACATGGCAGAATTAACCTGTTTAAATGAAGCCTCTGTATTGCATAATTTAAAGGATCGGTATTACTCTGGGCTCATCTATGTAAGTACTAATTATTAGATTCATTACGGGTGCTAATTCAGCTGAACTTACCTGGTTCCCAATCCTTTACTTATCCGACATGTAGAAAGCAGGTCTTGGCTCTGATTTCAATACCCTAAATACTTTGTGATTAGTCCAGGGTCTTTTTCCATGATGTGTACAGGTCAAGAACTCTGTTGTCATAAAACATATAATAAAAAATTCTCCTATGGAAATAATTCTGCAAGCATCTTTCAAAAATAGAATGCTAAATGGCAACTCTGGGTGCTTAGCTCATTCCACTTGTTAGAGCACTTGCCTCAGACATGCTTAACTGATACAGGGAATAGTATCAAATGGCTTGTTTGAGCTGACGAGACATTACAAAACCTAACTTTGCTAAATTACTGTTGTTTAATTGCTCACATGAATAAGCATATATCTTGTTTTAACTTGCTGCGTATTAAAATGATAATAAGAGGATATGCTATTATTTAAAAGCTGAAGTTGAAGAGTGCTAGGAATGCAAAATGTCTTTTTGGAATCTAATATCAAGTTAGTGGGCCAGGAAAGAATGTGTTCAAGTGCTTAAAATAAACCAATAAGGTAAAGCTTTCTTTTTTTCAGTGGTTTTTGAAGCACTAATTGGAACATCTGGCTTATAGATCTTCCTATAGAGTTAGGAATCACCACACCATTGATGCTGCTTTTGACCCCCTTCTGTCCATGTTATATGAGTGTCTGTGGTGTACAGTTGAGAGTAGCTCCTTGTCTCTTGGCAAACGGATTACATAGTGACTTGTTGAGTCAGAGTATCATTAAGAGCTACAAGTAGACTTTCAGTCTTAAAAGAAACTGGAACATCTGCTTAAATGTTTGGCTCATTTTAATAAACACTTGTTCTGAAGCTTAAATCCACTTTATTTAGTTCTGCTAGTTATTTGGCTTATGTTCCCTTCCGTCTAGGTATTAATGGGATGTCTTTGTTGCTTGGCCTTTGGTAATATATGGACTTATTAAAATTATATGCAACTTCAGAATATTCTTTGTATTACTGCTTTTTTGTCAGTTTCCTGTGTGGATTTTTGGTTTTTACCCTTCCAAGGCCTTACACTGAGATCCTTACAGCAGAGCTCAGTGAAAAACAGTTCTGGAATGATTCCTGCAAGCTTATAAGTAAACTAATTGGATAATTAGTAAGGACTGGATTGAAAATGAAAAGTAAACACGTTGATAGGTCAAAAGTTTTCAGCATATGTATCAATCATAATTCTAGTTGTTATGAAATCCATTACAACTGTTATAAACATGTTTCATTAGGAAGGCTAAAAGCTGAAGGCCTTAAATGTCAAAGCAAGCTCTAGTCCAAGGACTCCATACAGTAAACATGGCCACAAATGCTTCTCGAGGATGGTGTCAAATTAAAAAAGTCCACTTTATGAAAGGCTGACTTATCATATACATGGAGTTTAAGTGATACACTATGGGTGACTTACCTTTTTTTTTCTTCCTCCCCCTCCACTTCCCAAAAAGGTGCTTTCTACTTTCATTCTTTAACTGTTGAGGCAGACTCTAAAACTTGGTTCCTTGGCATTGAGATGCTGCTGTCACACAGGAGGATTACTGCATCTGTCTATTACTAATAACCTCCCCACCCCCAAGCTGGAAGAAGTTGGTTGGGATCAAGAGGCTAATGGATTTGTTGGCCTTAACTGGAGGTCTGAGCTGCAGGAACATTGCTGGAGGATGCTACTGTTACCAAGAATAATTTTTCTATGCTGCTGTAATAATGGCTTCTTGTTTGAAATTAAAACTCTGCTTATTTTTTTGAAGGGAGAGAAAAAGCAGTTGTGACTACTATTAGAGTAGAGGTTGAATGCTGTCAAAGATCAATAGGCCACAGAGAAACTTCATTAAGAACTTGAGCTGGTGGGGTTTTTAGTGCAGCTCTGGTAGGGATCTTTGTCAGAGATCCCTAAACTTCTTGAACGTGGCACTATCAGTGCTGCTGCTGACGGTGCAGCCTGGAGCGATTCCCATTGCCTGTGTATCCTGCTGATGTTCCCTTGGTGTAAAAAGAGCCCGAGTTAACTGAGCTGATGAAGTGAATGATGGTGGTTTGGCCATGACAAGAGTCATTTAAAGGTATGTTTTGATTTCCAGATAGTACTCTTATAATAACCGAACAGAAATCTTATATTTTGGTGTTGGTCTCAAGTAGTTAACATGGAGATGGTGAATCTGTTTTGGTTTCCTTTAATTCACAATAGGCAGCATGGAGCGTTGCCTTTCTAGGAAGTAGAAGATGAAAGGTTGTCAACTGAAGCAGATACATGTTTCCTTTCAATCCCTAGAAAGGAAACAATCAAGCTGAGGGATTTGTTGAGTGGGTCTAGTCATAGGTCTATAATCTACCTCTCCAAGATGACACTGTGACACTGCTGGAGGAACAGAGGGCTGACTAAAGCTAGCTAGTGCCAGTTGGCATGACCTGGGCAGTGATCCTCATTTCATCAAGAAGACTTTCAAGTAACATCTAAGTAGGGATGGCGAGGAGTTTCTGGAACTTCTAGGATTTCTAATGTCTGCTAAGTGGCAGGATCTTGGCCTCTCAGTTGCATTATCACTGTGCTGTGGGAGATGAACACAAATGGAGCATCTGGAAGACCAGTGGCTTGTAGAAGCATGATGTCAATGATTTGGTCCTGTTTTTATTTCTGGTCTGTTCATGACAGCACAGAAGGTGAAAGGTAGCAGAACTTGTACAAGAACTGCTGGGAAGAATGGTTGTAATTGTAGTGATCCCAGTTTTGCTTAGGAGATGAAATAACTTCATTTCTTGCTCCACTTTTAACATCACCTATTCCATTTCTTGCCACAAGGTTTGAGTGTAACTGAACAGTATGTTAAAATTATTTCCTAAAGAAACTGTACTATCTTTGCAAAATCTTCTGAAGTATACTAGAGAGAGAGATATATTCATGCCTGAGGATGGGGCAAATCTATCATTACGACTTGTACTTTTCTCCTTAACCCATCAATAACTAAGCATGATCCTGCAGAATCTCAAAGTCATCTCAGATGATCTCTGCTCGTGTTTGAGGCTTGGTTTTCATCAAGTGCAAGCGTTGGTTCTGGGAAGGTGCAGCCATCTGCAGCAGGTTTTTTTTTCTCTCATTAATTTTAGCTTTGGTAGGAGTTTTCACTCTTCTTTGTGTTTCATAGCTGACTTCTTCCAAATTCTGTGCTTTTCTAGCTATTTCTTATGGCAGGGATGTATCATTTGGGTCACTAATACTCTAAATTGGTCTCATGTCTTGCTATACTGGCAGCTTCTCATGGATTTTGGTTACCTTAACTGCCAATTCTTCAGCTTCATATAAAACTTTACTATTCTGTCTGCTCAGCTTTAGAGTGGCCAGCTTTAACACTAGCTTCAGCGTGTATTTAGCAATATCCTTCATAGCTGTAGATCAGACACTGGAGGTAGTTCATTGTAAGGGTACCCAGGAGGAATACCCAAAGGCTTAGGAGGTCCTTTGAAGATTTGGAATGAACGTGATTTTGCTCAGACTGGTTTTTTGGGCTTCTTGAATATCCTTATATTATGATGAACAGAGATCTTTTTGGGGGCAGTGCTTTAAGAAAGCAGTCCAGTTGTCAGAGGTTTTGGGTCACCAAGGTTTGTAGCCTGAGTGAAGAAACATCTTTGTTTTTTCAAGACCTGGATGTAAAATGCAACTGTGAAGCCCTAGATCTTGGTTCCTACTTAAGTAATATCAGCAAAATACGATTTTCAGGGGGGAATAATCTTTGAATCAGACAATGAAATGCAGACATCCACTGGAAAGAGTGGATGTTAAGGGTCCATCAGCTTTGAATGCTATTAAATTCAAGACTGCTGTTGCCATAATGCTTTGTGACAAGCTGTGATAGGTCAAATTACTGCTCCAGTAATTCTCCTTGTCTTGAGGTTCAGGGTTTCTCATGAATAAGTTTCCAAACTCTTTATGGTGCAATATGGTATCCGAATGCAGGAAATCACTGATACCAATTTTTCAACTACTGTGCTGTAAGCTGTATAGGTTCAGGAGCAGTTTTGTTCATGACTCAGAGGTTTGTGGTGTCAGTTTGCTCTTGGGGGGGGTGTGTATGTGAAGCTCAGCTGAAGAAGTGACTGTGGCTGCCCAAGCTATAGCTGTCCCCTTCAGTTGGAGTCCTGGGAAAAGGGAGGTGCTTGAAATGGGTCTCTGATTTTGGTGGGAAGGGATGGGAGTTGCAGGGGAGATAAACAAGAAGGAGGATTTAGTCTGAAAATAAAGTGCTAGTAGAACAGATGCTACATTTGGCAATGTGGAGGGGAGAAATGCTCAGTTGCTTTGATAGAGAGCTACAAATAAGGTCTGAAAGCTGCAAAGGAGTTTCTGGTGTAGGAAGAGGCATTTTCTCCATCTTGATCTCTCTGCATTTCAATATCAACAATGTATTAGCTTCAGTGTCTACTCAGAAAGCTTATATATAGTCATGTCAGTTATGTTCAAAAATAGGCTTCTACTCAAAGTTTACTACTTAATTTGACTTGTATAGCTGATCTGAAGGAAAGAACTGTCAGTATTTTTTTTAAAAGTATTTAAGTTGTCTTTCACCATTTTGTTTTCTTTGCACTTGGAAGAGAGAGTGGCTAGTTAGTGTGCAGTCCAGGACTCCTTTTCTTTCACTTCAGAGCAACATGATTCTCTTTTTTTCTTTTAACTCTGAACGTAAATTTTAAGATATGCTATATTGCTCCTAGAAGTGCAAAAAGCAAAGTGGTCAGGAGTGTTCCTGATCATTCTAAATAATGCTTTATTAGGCAGCATTCTGGATATAACTTCATTATATTTTGAATTTTAAGTCTACTAAAAGCATTTCAGTTAATCAAAATGCAGCTGGTTGCATAGATCAGGAATGTAGATATCCCATTTCTACTGAAATGGAAAGCAGCTTGTTCTTGATATTGCAGATGCTGGCTGCAATTGGAATAAATAAGCTAATGACTTTTAATGCTGCTAAGTCAGGGATAAGTGACACTTTTTCCAGCCATTTAAAGCTCTGCTTTTGTCAGTACTGCCTTTGATGACAAGACGGACCCTTCCATTTCCCTTTTAAAGCATATTTTAAATCTTTACATGTTCCTACATACTCTGTGAATTAATGTAAAAACATAACCTTATGCTCATCTTGTTAACAGAAGCATTTTCTTAAACCAAAATAAGTTTCTTGCTAAGTGCACTAGCAAACACAAATAGGATGGATCCTGTAGATGTCTGACACACTTTACTGATTTTCCAGAAAAGTATGACATCTGAGTTGCAGGTGGCTGTATTTTAATGGTCTGACTGCTAAATGCAGACTAATATCCGACATGTACTCAGTGGATCTATAAATGTTCCAGTTTGTTATCTTTTCTAACTGAAAAAAGATGTTCCAGGACCAGAAGTCTATCTTGTGCAGTCAAAAGTTCCCGTTCCTGTACCCAGTGCAGTAAGATGGGGCGAAGGAATTGCTCACTCAAACATAGGGTGTAATTAACCTACAGTAAAAACTAAGATATTAAAAATCCAATGAGCTTTATAAAATCTGTTTAAAAAAATGTTGCTGTTGCCATATCTATTCTAGTCCCAGCTCTCCTGGAAGAAGTCCATTGCCCACAGTTGATTATATTGTAGCTTTCTGATACTGCTGTAAATCATTGCAATTATACTTAAATGCTTCCTGACCTCATTCAGTCAGAAAGATTAAAATTAATAGAATTTCTGAAACACTTGACTTCTATTAACCCATGTCGGCATCCAGAGGGCCTCTTGCCTTGGTGTGGCTGTGTGTGGGATGTTCCCCTGGACCTGTCTGTTGCTGGTGAGCCCATGACCTACGTTTGGGTGCTCAGCTAGAAGATTTCACATGGGGACACATGGCATGGATTGCGTGTGTGCTGTAGGTGAAGTCAAGTTAGAGATGACTGGTTTTGCTTTTCCTTGAGGAAGGACAAAAAGACGGTGAAGCACGCTTGAGGAGAGGGTTAGGTTCAACTTCAAAGTCCTCCAAACTCTAATGAACTATGCATTATCTTCCCCTCCCACTCCTCCACTTTTTATTTTCCTAGCAAAGACTTTTTCAAAAGGGTTGGAAACTGTTTATGTAAGGCTTGAGAGCTTCTGGAACCTTGCTGCTAATTATTGCTCTCCATGTACATGCCTACTGTGTTTTCTTTCTACCAGTAGAGAAGAAAGCATGCTTACTATTGTGCAATTAAAAACACTTCAGCAGATATTTTTTGATAATTACAAGATAATTACGAATGCTAGTTTTGTTTTTTTATGTACTTTCCATTTTATTGGGGCAGAAGAGGGAAAGAATGAGAAATATGCTGGAGTTCCCAGTTCCAGAGCCTGCTGTGGGTGGAAGTTCTTCTTCTAAAACTGCACTCAAGGAGCTATCTATAACCTGTTTCTTCTCCTAAGCTGATGCCTCCTGTGAGGCCGGAGCGTAACCTAGAACAATCTGTGTTATTATATAAGCTTCTGTGTTCTAATTGCTTTAATTTTCCTGCTGGTCCAGTTGAGAATGTTTCACGTTACCGAGTATCAAAGACTGGTATTTAAAGAACCTGTAAGAAATGGAGTTTGTTACTCAGTTTCATCTTTTCCTTCACACAAACCATTCACTGGGTCTAGTACCTAATATATAGCAGAAGGAATGCTGGGTTTCAAATTGTAAGGGCTGCTTTGACACAAGAACTTGTTTTTTAAATTAACTCTGATTTTTGGAAGACTCATAAATGTGGTCAAGTTGAGAGAGTTCTGTGTAGGGCTTTACTTTGTTAGAAATGTCTGAAGGATTTATGAGAAGCG
Source organism: Fratercula arctica (assembly GCA_947846985.1). Lineage (NCBI taxonomy): Eukaryota > Metazoa > Chordata > Aves > Charadriiformes > Alcidae > Fratercula > Fratercula arctica. The sequence continues at coordinate 12,264,673 of CANTUZ010000011.1, forward strand.
AATCCTTGTCTTCAGGCAAGCAGAGGTATGAAAAAGTGCATGTTATTGTCAAATATTCTGTTTCTATATAAAATGGTAGTTTAGCAGCCTAAAAGCGTGCAATAATTTGGATCGTGGACTTCTGTTCAAGTGCTCAGTGGAATGCGCTGTGTTGCAAGACACCCCTTCAAGCTGTGTGCCTGCATTAGAAGTCACAGGTAGGTCATTGTAGGCTGTCTGTAGAGCAGTCAAGCTCCGACACGCAGCTATGTAGGAGCCTTGTGAAGGGATATGAATACTCTTCTGGCCCTGGTGCAACCTAAGATCATGTTTTATGTGTTAGCAGTTGCTGTGGCTGAAGCAGTCATGCTGTCTGAGTGGCTGTGATACTGAGCCTGTCTGTCTCGGGGAGGTGATGAGCTGACTGAGCAGGAGAATAACCTGAACTGCTGATACCATGTTGGGTTTTTCTCTCTTTAAACACATAACCTGAAGGCTATAAATGTGAAAATACAGTACTGGTGAACCTCCTGTCTTTTGATATTAGTGGTAGAGAACATCCATAGACAAGTCTTCTAAAGTTTGGGCTGTGCTTTTTCTTTAATAGAAGGTATGTGTATGTGTTGTGCTCCTTCCCTTTCATTCTCCTCGTGCATGGATTTTACTCTTTAGTTGCCCTGAATAACAGTCAATGGCTCTTGTCCCCCACCCTCTGCCACAGCCAAGCTTCCCAGTATTCCACATGAGGTTCCTCACCCTTGCTGGCACCCGTGACTCCCAACTTCTTGGGCACCAACAGGATATAGTTGATTTTTTTTTATCTACCAGTTTGGGCTTGTATAGAGATGTCTGGGGATGTCTTCAGTGTTTCTTGGGGTGGTGGTGCGGGGGGCTGCTGTGTGGCCCCTCTGCCCCTGCCCAGAGGGGAGGTGGGTGGTAGCTGGGGATCAGCTGCTGTGCAGAGCAAAAACTGTGTGTCCCACCACAGGCCACGGCCTCCCTTTCCTCCCTCTGAGACTGAAGAGGTACCTGCCCTCCTTTAAGGCTAGAATTCAGGATTGGATAACTGCCTCATTTAGGGGGAAAAGCTAGTACATGAGAGAGCCACATCAAGCTCGGAGGACTTAATATGTTTTGGAGTGTGAAAGGTGGGTCTGTAACCTCAGGAAGTGAAACCAGACAAGAAAATGCTATGATGATGCGATTTATCAATTTGGAGAATGTGCTCTACTCCATTATTATATGGGTGCTGCTTAAAACATCTATTGCTTTGTAGGCTAGAAACTGCTGATTTATATTTCAGGTAATAATAGGAGATGTCTGGATGCTTACCTCAGCTTAATTTATGTAGTAATAGAGTAAATCTGTCACTTTCTATATTTGAAGAACTGGAGATAAATGTTGATGCTGGGTACTCAGGTGATGCAAACTGATTGTTACAAATTCCAAAAATTTACCTGCATCTTGCTAATGTGTTCTGAAGTGATGTTTTAAAGAGGCCTTTTGATGTTGCAGCAGGAGGAACCAACCTAACAGTCGTAACAGCATATTCCTTGATGCAAGAACTGTAAAGCTGAGCTATTAATCTAAGGAATCGTACAAGGCTTTTGACACTAATACCACCATATGTGTATACACAGTGAAGGTTTGATATGGTTTTAAGGGAAGACAGACCATGAAAACCTTTCTTGCTGTGGAGCCCATACTCCAAATTTAGAGCTTAAATTCCCATGTGCTTTCACCTGGAAATAAGGCACTCTATTTGCCAGTAGTTCACTTCCATATACTTCTTTCTCAGGTTGCTTACTGCTAGGAATATAACGTAGTTTTCAAATAGGCCAGTGCCAGGAACCTGAACTCTGCAGTCTGGAATGGCTTACCAAAATCCAAATTACTAAATGATGTACTACTGGATAAAGGCTTGTAAGCATCTGGAAACATTCAAACTCTGCAATTAGTATCCTGAAGGAGAGTTTGTATAACAAACCTCTGTTGGAGCACTGCTTTACTATTTGTCTCTGGAGCCTTGCCTAGAGAGTGTGCATTCCAACATACCTTATTGCTGTTGGTTGATATTGTCTATATCCTGTTCCTCAGAAAGGCAGAGATGTGTGTTTCAAGCAAGTAGCTTGTTGGCAGCTGATCCCATGATCTCAAGGTGAATAAGCACCTTTACTTGCCTTTAAGTTTTTAATAGATATATCTACCTCTGTCAGCTGAAAAATTAATGAAGCCTGGTTCTTCGTACAGGCTGGCTAATTACTGTAGCTCTTCAGTGCTCCATCCTAACTGTAATTCAGATCTGAGGGTTTTGGCAGAGTCCATGTACTGCAGAACAGAGAGGAGGCACAGGGCATCACTCTGCCTCTTCTGTGTGTCTGGAAGCTCTAGGCATCTGTAACAGTTACATGCAGTATTTATTAAGTAGGGTGTCCATTTGTAAGGCAGATGTGTAAGTATTCCTGTTAGTTCTTTCTATGACTAGTCACCAAGAACCTTTTAAAGGTGTGTAAAACAATCTCAGCCTACTTTTAATTTCTTCAGTTCGCATGTGGAAAGCCCATACCTCCAATCTGCTGTATTAGATATAGTAATATACTTGTAGTGTGAGACTTACAGTTATGAAATAGCTGTATGAAGTTTTTGTACCACTTACCTCCCTCCCAATTAACTTTGACTCAATAAAAGCATCATTTCTGTATTTATATGCCTACCAAGCCATGAAAACAACCCACCAGTATGTTCATATCTTGCTTTCTGCAATAGACGATGGTCAGGAAATTTGGGAGCATTGTGGGAGAACTTGGTTCCATCTTCCCTTGAATAAATTAAGGCTTTACAGTGTGGTGATGTTTTGAAGAAAGTGTGATTTTTGAATTCTGCAGGAAAATGGCAGGAGAGTGAACTGAGTGACAAATGTGCAGGAAAACAAGATGCTGGAGTTCAAGGTGCTGTATGTGAAGAGCTATGTCATGACACAGACTTAATGGTTGAGGATAAAAGCCTATCCTTTAGATTTAGTTTCAAATAAATGAACCCCAGCACTAGTGACACTGTAGAATTTTGTGCTTCATAACTTCAAATTTGGCCCTGTTCAATATAAAGCCTCTTAAATACCCTTTTCACTTATTCAGGACTTCTGTGGGTCTTCGTCTGCATTGGCTGAGGTACATCAGCATCTAGTTGAACTTTGCTTATTCTGATCATTCCGGGTTCACTGATCCATCCAAGTACTGCATTGGGAAATAGTCTGGAAAGGCTTCCAGGTTAGGTATCATTGCTAGAGGATGAAGGATTGTTCCTTCTCCCTCCTAGAGAATGAAGGAAGAATCTGAAGGATTGTTAACGTTTGTTTTTATAAACTATTAATTCTTTATGTAGGTAAATAGTGATAACATTTGCTCCATGTCTGTGTTGGGGAAATAAACAAAAGGAAGAGGTAGGAAGGAAGGATAATCTTCAAGTAGCTGTTCTTATCCTAGCACTTAACTTTGTGTTGTGTGTTGGATTGTTGGTGGTTTTTTTTTTTTTAACTTACTAGATCAGTTTATTCATGTCTGGGGAAGGTCAGTGATACTGAGGAAAAAAACAACAGCTCTCTGTTGTGAACATAAATGGACCAAAACAACTGATAAAAGCTTTACATGAATTTGCAGAGAAATAGAGGTGTTGCACTTGAAAGAGGGCAGATAGTACATAAAGCAGGACCTTACAGTGTAACCATCCATCACTGTTCAGAGAGTTCCCATCCACAGTAAGATGCAGAACAGCAGCTCATGGAGGTAAACTGCACGTCTCTGAAGCTGGTGGGTAAAAATCAGACCAGGGCTCAGAAGTGCTGCTGGATGAGAGAGTCCAGAATCATCCTGGAGGAAAGGGGTCTGCTGGCTTAAGCAGATGTTACTGCCCTTGCACTGGTCAGAGGGTGTTTGGACAGATTTGGAAATGGACTTTGGCTGTGTGAATTCTTCTGCTCATGACCAGATCTCCTCTGCAGTCAGCAATAAACAAGTCTTTTTTTTCTATTAGATGTGGCTGTAGAGGAGAAACACGGCAGAGGTGCTGTTCAGTGATTCTGAGCTGGTGATCGTATGATGGGCTTGGTGGATGTGTGCCTTTCTTCTGGTTATCCTTATTTGAAGGTTAGAATGGAAATCAGGCTTGTGGTAATTCTTGATGCCTTCATGTCACCCATAGTAATTGTAGATGAATAGGGTGACCCAGTTGAGCACAACAGGGAAGATGGGTGGTAGAAACGTAGATCCAGTATTTATCAGCTAATTGGTTCCTTAGTCATTTGTACCATGCTATTAAAATAACTGTCCTGCCTTTCCTGTCCCCTACAGTATCACTAGTGGCCATGAAGGAGTTTGGTCAGGGAATTGATTCTATTACCAACCAATTCTTTTTGAAATTTATTTTGAGTAGTATCCAGCTGGATAAGTTACTGCAAGGGCACCGGTGCTGGCAGGAGGGACAGTGGTAGGAACGTGAGGCTGGGAGGAGCTGCCCACTCACCAACAGACCCACGTTTACATTGAGTTAATGACTGATAAGTTGTTCTTTACGCATGGGTCAGTTGACCTGATAACATCTGTTTCCTTTCTCTTGAGAAATAAATACCTTATTACCAAGGATGTTTGGCTGAGTAAGGCACTGCAGGTGCTTATCCAGCAGATCTGACCCAAATATTTTCCTATAAGGACATAAGATGTCCTTATGTCAGGACATCTGGCATAAAACCAGGTTCTCTTTCTTTACTGATCGTGCTCCTGACTCAATTCAGAGATCACCTGTCCGTCTTTCCAGGATCCCTTGTAGGTGTAGAAAGAACAGGACACCTTTTCCTCCAAATAGAATCTTGTATATATTTTTAAAAAAGGCAGATCAGGAATTTCAGCTACTTTGTTCATACAAATGTAGCAGAAATATTTTTTTAATCAACGAATTTTATAAGAATCATGAGTTATCTGCTTAATACTGTAGGCCCTCAACAGCTGTTAATGCTGTCTGCTTACTGTCTCCATTCTTTCTCTCCTCTCAGCTTGCAAAGGTAAGAAACCCAGTTTTCCTGACATTCAGAAAGATACTCCATTTCCATCAAAACGTGTCTCTCTTGCAAATGTTCCTATGCTAGTAAAGATGTGAATAATATTAGTGACCAAAAAGAATACGCTTTCAAAGCATGCAGTGAAATAAAGGTGAATAGAGAGATTTTGCTTTCTCAAAACCCATCAGTTCAGGTTGATTCTGAGAAAGCAAGAGCCATCCGGATGCCTTGGTTGAGGGAAAAACCATGGATGAGCTCTGGCTTTTGCATGGTGCAAAACTGCCTGTCTGAGTTTAACCTCTCATCCCTCCTAAGGCCCGTACAGCCAGACCGCTCATCTGTCCCTCCCAGATAACACAGTGTGAGTGGCTGACTGTATGCATCTTTCTTTCATAGAATAACAGAATTGCCTGGGTTTGAAGAGACCTTTCAGATCGAGTCAAGCCATCAACCTAACTCTGACAAAAAGCATCACTAAAGCATATCTCTAAGCACTGCATCTACCCATCTTTAACACCTCCAGGGATGGTGCTGAACTGCTTCCCTGGGCAGCCTGTTCCAATGCTTAACCCTTTCAGTGTAAAAAATTTTTCCTAATATCCATCCTAAACCTCCCCTTGTGCAACTTGAGGCTGTTTACTCTTGTCCTATTGCCTGTTCCTTGGGAGGAGAGACCGACCCCCACCTCTTTACAACCTCCTTTTAGGTAGTTGTAGAGAATGATAAGGTCTCCGCTCAGCCTCCTTTTCTTCAGGCTGAATGTATATTTATTATATTTTCTCTGGGATTTCATGTATGTTTACATAACTTCCTTATAAATAACTCCTATGGAGCAGAGATTGAACTGTTCTAAAGTAGTCTTTGATACTTAATTCCCAGGGAAACATGGACCCATATGTATCGTTTGCAATGTGTGCTCAATTTTGTAAAACTCAAGGCCTTTTTTGACTAAACAGAAATGCCTCAATAAGAGTCAATGAAATAAGCAACGTAACATTTGTTCTTCACTTTCTTGATGGTGTAGTAGTCCTGGTAACTTCTGTTCAGTGTCAACTCTAAAAGCAGAGCGTGAAATGTCATCTGCAGTGCCTGCTGCCAGGCTGCCCATCAGGTGGGCAGGGAATGACCTCTGCAGGAGGAGACTACTTTGAGATTGAGAAAGGCTGATGAGCAGGAAAGACATACAAATATGGAAAAAATAGTAGGATAGCAGAAATAATGGTGGTTGGAAATAGTTTTTTTCCTTTTCCAAATTAGTTACTAGACTAATTGAGATTATTATAGTTCCTTCAAAAATGAGAAAATAACTTTGAATGCACATCTTACTGAAGGAGTTGAACATCAAAAGATATCCATAAATCCTGTAACTTGGCAAATAGAAGAGAGATTTAAATATCTGTGGGGAAAAAGATCAGATGCTCTACTTCATATTTCCTCATGTTTATTATCTTTAAATTACTTAAATTACTTTGTATGCAGGTAATTAAAGAGCCCTTTTAAGAGAACTAGACACCACTAATTGGAATATAGCATGTGCTTTGAGTTGCTCAACAAAATGGACCTCACTTTTGTTCTAAGATAAATATTACAGGACCTGTGAAAAGTATTCTGCTCTTCATGGCTCTATTTCAATACTGTTTACTAACAGAAATGTTTCTCTATTTGTTTTTTTTTTTTTCTTTTAAGACCTATTCAGGGCTGTTCTGCGTAGTAATAAATCCTTACAAGAACCTCCCGATTTACTCAGAAAACATTATTGAGATGTACAGAGGGAAGAAGCGCCATGAAATGCCACCGCACATTTATGCAATATCTGAATCTGCATATAGATGCATGCTACAAGGTAAGAATTAGTTAAGTGTTACTTAACAGTTAGTTGACAACTCTTTGTAATGTACCTAAAACTGAGGAGCTTCGTTATCCAGCTTTATAGTAATTTCTAACACAATCAGAATCTTATCTAATACTTAAAGGGGGGGGGGAAGCTTACTTATCTAGAACCTTAAACTTACAGAATATAATAACTTGGAGATTGATCGCTGTTGGCATACTTATCTGACTTACTGAGGCACAGAAGCAAAATAACGCTAATAAGTGTTCTGTAACAGCTGCTGGTGCTGAAAGTTGTACTAGAAATACTTTCTTCTTAAAAAAGAGATAAAGTTAATGTCAAAAGACTTCAGTGCACTGGCTTTGAATGCAGTAAGAATGAAAAAGTATGATTGAAAAGGGAAAGCTGAAGTATGTTAAGGACTTGTCTCTCTAATTCTATCAAAATGTTGGTGTTTTGGCAGCTGACAAATAATCTGAAGTGACAATGAAACAACAGTGTGTGTGAGTTCAAAAAGGGGTCAGGGAAATGCTGAACCTTAAAGATTTTTTCAGATTTTTTTTTTTTTCTTCAAACTGGTATAGGTCATGTCTGTAGTAGAACAGAGAGTAAGTTTATGGTGGGCACGTGCTTTGAATTTTGGCTTTAAGGCTGTGCTGGACAAATATGAAAACTGAATTTGGCATTATATAAATGTGTTGAAATAAACGTATAGTGTTCAACTTGTAAAACTGCACTTCGGATATAGTACATTAGAAACAGCTCATACTGTCACATTTTGGTTCATATTTAAGTTTTACTGTTTTGGACTGTTTTACTGGTTTGGACACACCAGCATCTAAAAAAAGTTGTATCTAAAAAAGTGTGTGTAATGAGAAAGCAGGTCTGAAAAATTTCCTGTGTTTTCTTCTATAGACCTGGTCTAGCTGTGCTGGAAGTGGGTTAAAAGCTATTTGACCTACTTCACACAAACTAGGAAAACACTCTGCTACCAGGTTAACCAACCATTTACATGTAAATCTTTTTGAAAAAAGACATTTCCTGTCTTGAAATAAATCACTGTAAGCATTGCTTCAGTTGTGCCTTTGTCTCTAGGGCTGCTTAATAATAAACTCCAGGTTGCTGGATTGCCGAGTGCTCTTTCACCCCGGGAGAAATTACGCTGTTGTCACAGAGCAGGGTGATGCAGGGGCAAGCAATGGAAGAGCAGCAAATTGGGGTCACCAAGAGTTGTCACACTTCTCAATGGATATTTGGGGCTCTGGTTTTACTTTTTTTTTTTTTTTTTAATGAAAGGAAAAAAAACCCTACGGCCTCTTGACCAGAACAACAGCCTCCAACAGCTCAGATCAGGGGACCCCTAATAACAAGTGTATGTAGAAGAATAGAGCAAACTTTCAAGTTATTTTAAGGAGTTTATTCCTAACAGTCTCAAGTGGTTTGTGGATAAGGGCTTCCCACTCTAAAAGCACAATATCTTTTGAAATTGTTTCAAGAACTTCTGAGAAGTTATTGAGACCAATGTCCTCTAATAAAGTAAGTCAATGTCAGTAGTTATCACACGCGGGTGCTCTATATATTTGGTCACGTACTACGCTAATACTGATTTCTGTCTCTGGAGATCTTGCTACAAGTTTTACTATTTTTGGAAGATGAAATGAAAAAAAAATCATGTGATATTTGTTTACGGTCTTGTTTTCTTTCTATACTTGTGTATATATATAGGTTCATATTTGGTATCAAATCTTTGTGTCTTTCTATGCTTGCTTTCTTTTTGATTTTGATTGTCTGAATTCTTTTCACTTGAAAGAACGAAGCCATAGATTGGAATAAGAATAGATGAAAAGTGTGCAACAGGATCAAATTATTAGGGAATAACTTCAAGGTTAACTAAATCTATGCTTCTAGTGCCCTTCACCTGCACAGAGCTACTCCCTGTGTATTTAGGGAGTAATTGCAATCAGGCAGTGAACTTTACATTGATGGCTTGCCTCCACAATTGCATTGCCAAGGATAAGTACAAACTCTAGAACAAGCATTAGCAATTTTGTGCTTGGCAAATATTTTACTAAGCAAACTGTTCTTGCCTGATTGGGTTGTATCGGAGGAAGAGACCTCCAGAGGAAGAGACAAACTGTGCTGCTTCTGAGTTTATAATGCACTTATGAAAACTCTTTGCAGACATTGCTCCCTTTAGGAGGGAGGTGATATGCAGACTTGGAGATATGCTTGCGTGAAGTATGAGACTTACTGCTGTTTGTATTAGTGATTTTATACGATCACCGTGGTTTTCCATAGCCTTGTGAAAGAGTGGTCAGTCATGATGAGAACGACTAGCGAGCATTTGTGTATAGTGGGCACCAACACTGCCCAGGGCTGGTCCCTCTCTCCCTCCACAGCCTCTAGATAGGACCCGATGCAGAGAGATCAAGAGGCACTTCAGGGACTGAATTTAAGTCTCCATATAAATAAAACTTGCAATTACAACAACTAAGGTCTTCTAGTCATTAGAGCATCAAATAACACTTGTCTTAACAGTAGGAGATTATTACAACATTCAGCTTATTTTCTGGTTATCAGTGACAACGCAAGATTGACTACTGAGTGTACCTAGAATTTGGCAGGGAGAGCTAGAGTTTCCCTGCCAGCCCAGCATTGAACAAAATGCACAAAGTGTCTTTCATCTTCTGACTATGCCTTATGTTTTGCCAGACTTCAGTCTTTAAGTAATGAAACGGAAAATGTGTATCAGAAACTTCTGGTTAGTAGAAATGAGTCTCTAACCAAGAACTAGCTGTATGGATCACAACGCTTTGGATTAAGTCATCAGAGGTCTCTGATAGCATTTATTTGCTGCATAAATCTTCGGCCAAGATGCTTTTGCTGATAAGTTACTAACACATATTTATAATTAGACAACTGTTCTTCCAGAGATTGTGTCAGTGTTTGTGCATGTAGTTGGTAGAGAGTGCGGGGTAGGGGACGTTAGGTTTTTTTCCAATGTTTTTGCAAGTCATACTATTACTATCATAGCTTATTCATAGATTTAATTTGATATGAATGACTTTTGTATTTCCAGTATTTGACAACTAGAGTTTAATTATTAGGATTTAAACCTGAAATTGAAGCCATAGGAATACAATTCCTCTGGATAATATGACCATACCCTTATAGAAGTATCTTTGCTGCTAATTTAGGTCAATGAAAGTGGTTGGCTGTATTTTTCTCGCCTGTTCGGTGGTATTTTGTTCAGTATAATCATATTTTCTTTCCTTGTAGCTAATCACAAACTACTAATGTTCTAGGTGTTTGTGAGACGTACTTACGCCAATTAACAGGGTACCTGGACCTGAGCTGTGACTCTGAACAGCCTGATGTCTTAAAACACAAAAAGATTTTTTTCTGTGCTGGTAATTGGGTACATGGGGTAAACTGTTACTCAGTATCTTAAAGTTCATGCTTTAATTGAGGGCATGCATGATTAGAGATCAAGTTCTGCTAATCTAAAGTTCTGTATGTTTAAAATAATATTTATGCTTAAACAACAAAACATAGATTTTCTGTTGTAGATTATGAGAGCAAAAGGTTTTCAGTCAGCAGAAACAACTGATGTGCATCTCAATAGTTATTCCTTTTCTTAAGTGTTGCTGGAAATGCTCCATTTTGTTAAACTGGCGCTCTAAAGGGAGGACTGCGCTTCAGTGTGTGCTCTGTTGGGAAAAGGTTATATGGCAGCATCGCGAACTTCCAGTCATCAAACTGCGTGTCCCCTCAAAGAATTGCCTGTTCCGGAGGCCCTTTGTCCCCGCAGCCCCACAGGTCGGCTCTCATTGTGCCCTGTGGTGGGGAGGAGAAGGGGCTGGAAATCTATTTCAGGGTTTGTAAAATGTGGCAGACAAAGGGGCTGTAAAACAGTGAGTATGTTCAAGAAGCACAGTTTTCCACTTTGGAGGGGGAATGGTATTCTCCAGAGAGATGCACTGAATTAGTGTAAGCCGGCAGAAGAAAGAGGGAGGTGCAGAACTATTTTTAATGGCCAAGTGTTGCAGCAGCACAGTTCAGTGGTGGTGGCAGCTGTGGGCACTAGAGATTTGAGGCAAGTTTTGCAAAGAAAAACAGACCTCACTAATCGCTGCATCTCCTAAGTGTTGCCTCTTCTGCAAGACTCTGTAAAGATTGAGTGTGAACACTGTGTTATTAAAAACAAGCAAGACTTTGGGTGTGTTCTGGCTGTGACGGTCAGGATTTCTCTTCAGGAAAAGATTCATTACCTAGTGCCTTGACCTCAGAAGATAATAACATGCAATTCAGCTTTATATACTGTATTTCTTCTCTCCCCTAGCAATTATTTTTCAAAGTAGTGTGGCAGTAGGGTAAGTGTTACTTCACAGGTGACTTAGTGGATTTCTCCTGTGCTTTCTCTTCATTTTCCTAATGTCATGCTGAAGCAGTAAGTGCACGTAACCCAGGGACTTCTGGGCATGTGGAAATTGTTCAGCCCCAGACAGAGATGACGTGTGTGAGTGCATAGAGTTGGAGCTGACGTGCTTCACAAAAGGTAGCTAGACTGAGCTTTTCACAGCTGCTGGACAGTTAACATGGTCGTAAGGAATTGGTATCCTAATCCCTGTGACAACATTGACCTTAATTCTGTTTGGTAATACAATTTGCGAGACTCGCTAGTGCTCTTCTCTACTGCTAAAAGTTATAGGCAGTGAGAAGAAAATGCTTTGACAGGGACTAGGATTTTCTTTAAGAAAACTAATTCTGTAAGTCTAATAGTTCATCTGTGACTATATTTTACTAGTGAGGGAGACTTGATTGTGTGAAAGCTGCACTAACACAAATTTTTCTCTAGTGCTTTTATGGTACTTGGCTTTCTCTTCTCCCCCCCTCCCTTCCTATTCTCCCACTGTATTTCTAGAGGAAGTATGACACTGTTTTATTATGTCTCTTTATTCTTTGCCTCTTACAAGTGCTTTGGAGGAAATATTAAGGAAGACTTGTTTACTTTTTGTTGCCAAAGACCAGCTTGCCTACTAATATTAGTCTTGTATAATTATGCTTAGTCTCTCCTTTTTATCCTGTTTTCCTGAGGACATCTTGATGAGCACTAAATTAGCACTGATATTTTAGGACCTGCCTTTAATCCTGTTGCAGAGAAGGTTTATCGGAAACAGCATAATACGTGAACACTTGGAGAAGCCGGTGCTGCCTACAGATGCAATACTTATAGATCAATATGATGATTTTAAGAGATATTTTTAGTGAATCTTGATTTAGTCCTCCCTTTGGGAAATGGGGGTCTTTTGTGTGTTGTTTTTTTTTTTTTTTTCCTCTATGGAAGAAAAGAATTGAAACTAAAGTATGACACCTTTTTTCTTTAAAGGTCTATTAAATCTTCAAATGGAAGAGGAAAAAAAACTTGCTCTGAGACTAAAAAGCCTGGGATTGATAACTGGCACTTTCTGTTATGTGAGGAGTATATAGAACCTGTTGTATGTGCAATTAATATTCTTGATATTTTCGTTACTTCTTGACTTATCAAAAGACTCCTCCAAGCTTTTGAACTGGCTACAAAGTTCAGGATGGCCAGTCTAAGTAGAACTAGCAGCTTGGTAAATGTAATGTGAAAATTTACAGGTCTCTCTGTTGTTATACTGTGATTTCTGTGTTTTCACTTTGTCCTATTGGGCTGCTGTGGAATATAAATACTTAGGTGACAATAGCATTCACATCAGGATTGGATTGTATACTGATAGGAATGTGGTATACAGTGGTCTTAATGGCTGTAAGGGCCATTTCCCACGTAAGGGAAGAGATTCTAGAAGTAAGAAATTAAGTAGAAGAAACTGAAGTCCATCATGCTGAAACAGTCTTCCACCTCATTATTTTTGAATTTGAAGTAAAAGGAGAAATGCTTCTGTCAGCTGAACCTATTGCACAGTATTTCATCTCCTTCCCCTTGCTCTTCTGTTCTGTCTCTTGGTATAAATCTGTGTGTTTCAGGGACTGGGAAGTTACTCTCTTGATTTAAATTGTTGCACCTTATGAGACCAGTAGCGATTACTTATTGAACAAAGTCAGTTGAACTTAGTTTCTAGAACCAGATAACAGTATACTGCTGTGTCTTTTTTGTGTGGTGGGTTTTTTTTTTTTTAGTACTTTAGTGCTTGTGACAACAGTTGCTAACCTTTGTCTTTCTTTGTGTAAAAAAGTGTTTGGATCTCTGCTCTTTCTTCGTGTTCAACGTCAAGGTTAAAAACTTAATTAGGCATAATGATATTTACAGTAAACAACTTTTCTTAAGCCTCAGTTGCTTAGAAGTGTTACGTGAAGTTATGCAAAAAAAATTTAAGTCAACCACTTCAAGAAGTAACTTTCTTGTATTTAAAAATGAGACAGGGCTGACAATTGTTACAGAGAGAATTCTGAAGTTTCTTTGGTGCCTTGACTGTTTTCTCCCCACTTCTGAAGGAAAGTGTGGCAGCAGATTAGCCTGTTCCATGGTCTTTTCAGTTGATATTCTGACCAAATGATGATGATTTTAACTTTAAAACTTGCTATGCAAGCTGACCTCATAATTGAATTGTGACTGTGCTAGCCTACAGACAGGAATTCATGACTAAGTGCATCCAACTTAGGAAATCATTCATGAGATGATTCATTTTGTGCATATTACTCAGCCAGCACCTGCTTCTACTCTGAAGCTTTAGCTTAAATTAAACTCCATTTATTTTCTAGGTAGTTGTGAAATGGATAATTCACTTCTCCTTAACTTTAGCCTTCAGATGACATACATCAAGACATTATTGCTTGTGCAACAGAGACTTGTATTCTGATCTTGTCAGCACGTAGCTCTGTAGCAGCACTGCTGGGTCTTGTGTGTTTTGCACAGTAACTGGTTTTTGTCAGTCCTGTCTGCATTCCTCTGGGGCGTTGAACTCAAGAGTTCAGCTATGCTCTGACTGCTACTGATAGCAATTGCAGTAGCTCCTTTTTCCTTCCCCTTCCTCTTTGCTGAAATGTCTTTGTTATACTCTGGCAAGGAAGCGACAAGAAGTAGGAGCAATTTTTATCACTTAGTGAGTGGAGAGAAACAATGAGGGGCTGGTGGTGTTCTGCTCCGTCTCCAGTAACCCAAGGCTTGCATCAATTCATAGCTCATTGTATCTCTAGCTTCCTTTCACCTGTCCACACTTGATGCTTTCAGGAATTTGGCTGCTTAGGTGCTCTTGACAGACATTGTGTACCTTTCCCAGTGATTCAGAGTTGCAAGGTGTTGTGCACCTCTGGCCTGCCGTTTCATAAATCAGGGTGAATAAAAGCTCATGGCTTTCTGAATACTCTGGGATGTTAAAATTCTTTTTATTCTAGGGCTTTTTCCAAGTGATGGTAAAGCCATCAGATGATGTGTAGAAGGAAAAGTCAAAAGAAAAAGCAGGAATAAAATACAACTACCTCTTTCTATGTGTATCTGTTATGAAGTAGCTTGGGAAAGTCTGACAAGGGGTAATGGGTACAAGTTACTCTTAGAGAGATTCTGACTGGACACAAGAGGATTATTTTTCACATGGAGAACAATCAGCCATTGGAATAATCTCCCTGGGGAAGTTGTGGATTTCCCATCATTGGACACCTTTAAGATTCGGCTGGGCAGGGTGCTGGGCCATATTGTCTGTGCCTGTGCCAGGAAAGGCTGGACAAGATGATGGGGCTTTGAGCAACCTGGTCTAGTGGGAAGCATCCCTGCCCAGGGCAGGGGGATGGAACTAGATGATCTTTAAGGTCCCTTCTAACCCAAACCATTCTATGATTCCTGAGGTCCCTTCCAACCTGGGATTCTATGAAGTTTTCAGGCTGGGAATGTTCCTTGGAGGAAAACAACAGGGAATCTCAAATTGAAGGATTAGTAAATAGAAAAATGATGATAGCAAACAGCAAGAACCAAATTCTTAAGCTCAGAGATGTAATAGGTGACCAACTAACTGCTGCATGGGAACATTTGGCATAAACCACTTGGTACCAAAGCACCCAGGTTCAGATCTGGGAATATGAAGACCAGCATGCTTGTGATCTGTGCCAAACACGTTGGTAGAAACTGTTCCAAAGTATAAAATTAGCCTTTGCAGGAACATACAAATGCATATAATGATGTATAAACACTCCATACAGCTTTTTAAAGGAGAGACCATGCCTTGCTAATGCATTGATCTGTGAATGAGTCTGTGTGCACAAGGGAGGACTGTCTGATATGATCTGTGTGGCTTTCCAAAAGTAATTTGATAATGATCCTAAACAGAGGCTCTTAAGTGACTGCAATACAATGAAAGGCCTTCGTACACGTAAAGAACTGGTTAAAGATTGACCAATCTTGTCTGTTGTTTTCT
This sequence comes from Fratercula arctica, assembly GCA_947846985.1. Lineage (NCBI taxonomy): Eukaryota > Metazoa > Chordata > Aves > Charadriiformes > Alcidae > Fratercula > Fratercula arctica. Next base: position 12,279,923 of record CANTUZ010000011.1, read on the forward strand.
GCTTTTATGGTTTGGCAGATTTACTGCTGAAAACCCTGTGGAACGTGCTTGTGTTCATGCTTCTCATTTATAAACTTCTTGTCTGGAAGAGAGATGAGGTTGTGAGGGGATGCTTGGCTTATGCTGTTAATCCAGGGTAACAAAAATGAGAGCCCGGTGTGGAGAACTACATCTTGGGGTGCACAGGGGGTTAAAAACCATACGAGACTGTCATTGTGGAGTGGCATGTATGGGGTATACTGGGAGGAATGAACTTCAGGAGTGTTGGAGCTGTTGTTGTCTTGAGTAGGAGCCCTAGATCTGTGGAAATGTAAATTGAGTGTTCAGCAATGGTTGTAAATCGGGTAGAGAACCGGGGGAGTAACTGGAAAAGGGATCAAACGAGGAGACACTTTCGCTGTAGACTTACAAAACATTTTATCTTCAATGCTGTGTAGCTCTGGCCTTTCCCTGCTGGGGTGAAGAGGAAATATGACAGGAAAACAGTCAAAGAACAACTGAAAGAATCAAAACTGTATTTAGCACAGAAATAATAATTCAGGTCAGATATAACAGAAGTCTAAATGTGAAGTGGCGCAGGGAGAGGGAGTGGTAATCCTCCTCCCACCCCGTCTCTTCCTATGCAAGAACAAAGGGTCATTACTTGGAATTCACAAGTGACATGTTCAAAACAACGAAAAGAAGCAATTTTTTTAACAGCATAGCTAAGCTGTGCTAGTCTGTGCCTCAGGATATATTGGGTGCTGAAAGCCTATGCTTGTCCAAAAAGCAATTTGAGGAATTCATGAACTTGAAGTTTGAGGATGATGGATCAGGAAATTGCAGGAGAATTTGCTGGCTACTGGGAAAGTGTTCCGAGGAATCATTCTTACTTACTAATTTTGGTCCTTATGTTTCTGCTGTTGGAGTGTGTGATACTGATTATCATTTATATGAGGTCTGTCTTGCTTTGTAACCTGCATATAAAAGTGCACATGGAGTAAATGGTAAAAGTCTGTGTCGTCTTAAGCTCTGGAGGGTTGTGGAGTGCGATGAGGTAGTGGTGCTGCGCTGCAGTACCGGGGAGCGCAGTGTGTAGCGGAGCTGGCTTTTCAGAGACTGATGAGACTATTAGAAACTGTAGCACAGCTGTAAGTTTATTATGACTGCATGGAACTTAGTCTTTATTGGGGTGCTTTCCATGAGTAGTATTTCTTACTACACTGAAGTGTTACAACTCGCTGGGAAGAGGCAACTGGTAAAATATCACTATATCTCTTTTTAAAGCAGTAGTTGTTCATGATGACATTCAGCATCTCAAATGAGATAGATTTAAAAGATGAGGCTAACTTTTTCTCCACAAAACCACAGGGAAACATTGCCTTTAGTACAGGAATGAATTCACAGTAGTTACAGGGTCAAAAATTCCTACAATGACTATTCTCTCCTTTCTCATATCCTTGTTTTATCCCCCCTTTCTTGTTGAAGGCTAAGGCTGGAAGAAAGGGAGTACTTAGGTGCTAAAAATGGGTGGAGAAATGCTGTAGTCGGTGGGGAGATGCTCTTCCTGTTCCCCTCCTGCTCTCCATAGGGAGATATCGCCCCCCCACCCCCACCAGAGTAATATACACCAGATTTTTAGATGGAAACAGTATTAAGCTACACAGAAAAAACCACCAATCGAAGCCATTCTGTAAACAATAATTGTTCATGACCATTTCTGATAGCGAAGAATTAATCTAATTATCAGCAGATACAGTGAAACCATCAGATGGATGTTACTGCTTTGTACTTCCAGAAAATATGTTTGTGTCGGGTTCATGTGCTCAAGGGAGAGAGGATTTCAAGGATTTCCCCCTTGTAAATAGCATAAGGAGTAGATGATGCCCGTTTTTAGAAAAAACGGCAAAGAGAAGAAAATGCCTATGTGGCACACAAATGCATGTGAGTAAAAGGTCTTTTGACCTTAAAGCAACAAAGGGCAACATCTTTCTTGCAAAGGAAAGGAGATCTGAATATACCTGTGAATTTTGCTTTAAAAGCTGAAGGATGAATTTATATTGTGCAGTTTCAAGTTGTTGTGCTGAAATAGAATTTATTGAGAACTTCATGGTGATTTAGGCACCAGAGGGTAGGGAAAGTGTGGTGTTTGTCCTCTGAATTGTTGAACTTTAAAAACTATTCAGAATTAAACCTAAAGGAAATCTGTGTTCAAAAATCTAAGAAAGTAGCATTAACTCAGGTCCTTTGAGGAAAGGATTTTAATGTTTGAACTGGCCCACTTAACCTGAGATATCCACCACACCATCCCCTCCAAAAAATCTTAATTGTAGACTAATGTTTATCTTAAACATTGCCCAGCATATGAAGTTGGTTGTGCTGTACCTCAGCAGTTTGGTATGTAAAGTGGTGGAAGCTCAGGAGCTTTTGTCTCCTGAAATGTCTCAGGAGATTGTAGCATTACAGCTTCTCTTGGGAAAGTGTTTTAGAACTACTTTGCGGTGTTCAGTGAGTGGGAAAAAGTAATGACTCGACTCCACTGCTGAACAGAGGAATAAGGAGTCCATACAGCAAATCTGGACTTAAAAGTACTTTCAGATAAACGTACTCATCAAAAGGCTTGTTATGGGTCTTAGAAAATACCCATCAAAAATATGCTTTTTAGCCCAGCTATTGCTGGGCCATGTGTTCCCATCACTGGGGTGTGTGGTGCAGCTGACCTTACCGGGGTGGGGTGATGTGCTAGATGGTCTGTGTCCCATCCTGTGTGGGACGGAGAACAAAAAGCTGAACCGCTGAGCGTGCTGTGCTGAAGTTAGAAAGCCAGTTATGTGCTGGTATAGTACTTGCTATCCCTGCGAACTTGTGAAGTTCAGGCGTAATGAAACAACTTGGGAAGAGCCTGCTAGAATGAAAGCTGGTTCACGGCCAGATTTGTTAAGTGGTTTGTGCTTGCTTATTTGTTTGGGAAAGGAGAAGAGCAGAAATTAAATGAGTGAGTTTAAATGGCAGATATTGCAGTTAAAGGACCTCCTTGAATCATTGTTTTGGTTCATAATGTCATCTTTGTCTAGACAAAATTGTACTATATAGGAAACAGCTTAAGCAGGGTTGATGGAGGATAGAAACCACCACTATGCTGAATACTCTGTAGTGTAAATAAACCTTGTGTCTTTCCAGCTACTGCTAATCTTAGGTTACTTCTAAGCAGCATGCAAATAAGAACTGAAAAGTAGGCATAGGGTCGGCCTGCATAGTAGATCTATGACCTGCTCATTTCTACTGGGCAAGCTCTTCGGGAGCCACAAATCCAGAAGGCTGAAAATGGCTCATCTGTGTCATCTGCAGAACAATAAGCCATAAGTGAGCAAGTCCTTGTAGCTCTGGCTGGAGCAGTTTAAGAAGTTGCTGCCTTATGGGTTGTTACTGCCCTTCAGCTAAGGTGCATTAAATGCTTCTGTGAGAACCTGTTGCTGTCTTTGAGGGTAAATCAGTCCCAGAAGCTGTCGGGGCTGGCCCAGCTGGCTGGTGGGGTGGTACAGCAGGAGTGTGCTCACAGTGGAAGCTGCTTCCCTGTGCATGTATCAACTGTTTGTACATCGCAACAGGTGTGGATTTATAACCATGCTTGTTATAAATCCATACCTGTTTGAATTTGTTAGGGAAGGAATGTGTTACCCATTAACTTTGGTTCACAAATGTACCAACAATTTTAATTTTTAAGTTAGACTTACTAAAGCTTCTCTTGATACCTAACTTAATAAAGGTAGTGAAAAACTGCCAGTGAAAACATAAACCATGTTTGAGCTTCTTCAAACTTAATGAGAATCAAAAAAAAAAAAATTCAAATTCTATCTGGCATGTAATGGAGAAGCTACCCACAGTGTCATTAAGTGGGCAGGGCGTAGCCTGGCAGCTATTTGTTTTCTCCTTTTACGCTGATTCAGCCCTGGCTAGCAACTCTGAAAACAAATGTCACAATTTTTGCTTTAGGAATTTGGATGATTTCAGGCTAGTGTTGCAAATACCGAACTCGTGACTCCTAAAATAGCCTCAATTCATAGCTTGGCTTATTCTTCCAGGGTTTGATGGTGCTGTGTTGGGTTGGCCACTTGCACTGTGTCAGCGTCGGTCGCTTGTGAGCAGCTTGAGCTGTCTGGGGTGAGCTAGTGAATGAGTGTGGTCAGGATGTCTGATGTAGCCATGCAAGAAATACTTGTATTCAGTGCCACGGTTCACCGTAAACACCTTGCAGGGTAAACCATGACTTGCGTTTGACTGACCTCTGCTATGCTTCATTTAACAATAATTAACTCAACCTACTTTGCAGTCAGTCAGCAAGCAAAACTGAAGTATGGCTGTTGTGTTTTATCTCAAATCTCGCATCTTTTAGAGTAAGGGATAGAACCACATATTACTTCTAAAAACTTTTGTTATTTTAACTTCACAAATAGCAGGAATGCCTATAGAGTGTGTACATCAATACCCCCACCCCTCAGTGAGGAGGTGCTTTTTAGCCCTTCACTAAAAACGTGGAGGTGTCTTGGAGTAGTTAGCCACAGTATACTAAAGAGGCAAGAATGAAATACTGGTCTGCCAAAAGTGGTTTGTGGCAGTTCAGCCTGACGACTTTCTCACATAGGCTGGTTTCTAGGCAGAGGAAATGTAGTAAACACTGGCTGCCTGTGTCTTGTATCATGCTATATGGGAAATACTAGGGAAACAGGAAAAGTTGGGAGTTGGTAGTTGATTTAAAACAGCGCTGTTTTATTTGTCTCTGAAGTGGATGGCATTGGGCTGAAGGGAGAGGTTTGATGTGATTCTTCATGGACTGGTGTCTGAGCCAGCATTGGGGGCTTTCAGTGTTTGTGGAAAAAGTGTCTGAGCACTGATGAAGCAAAACTGGTAAATATTATTATGCTACATCTTAAACACACTGGATACCAGTGAGGAGTGGAATGTACCTGAATTTGATCTGACTTCTAGTATAAATTAGTGTTACACATATTAGGACAAAGAATGAGAACTTCTGCAGGTTGATTGATTGACAGTTTCAAAGAAATAAGATGTGGAGGTGAAAACCCAACCAACAGATGAATAAGCTGATGATGACAAGGCAAGAAGAAAAAGATGAATGCAGTTTCAAGGTACATCAAGAGGGATGGTTTTCCCCTAAACAGTGCCAGTGTCCCTGATCACTTCTGACCTCCAGAGGTTCCTTCCAGCATTTAGGATCCTGCTCACCTTTCTTGAACATACCTGTGATGTCTCCTGGGGGGTCGGGAGGGTTACGGGGCTGGGGGTGGGGGTGCGGGTCTGGCGGGGGGGCTGCGGTGCCGGGGGTCCCGCATCTCCCTCCTTTTAGTGACCTGAAACCTCCCAAGGAGAGTAACCTGACAATGATAATTGTCCAGCTCCTTTAGCACTGGTGGATGTATCACATCAGATGCTTTGGGCGTGTGTAGGTTCAGCTTCCTTAAATAGTCAGTAGTGGTTTGATTAAATTTAGGTACTATAACTTGAAATGTCAGCTTTATGGTGTTAGCAGATTACATGCTTTCTGAAAAGTTTGCTTGACTCTTTAATTGGGTTACTGTTGGCAAAATACCGACTGGATTCCTGTAACCTGCCCTTGTCTCTTTGTGAAGTTGCAGAAGGTATGCTGAAGAGTGAATAACAGAGCTGGACATAGTGAAGATTATTGCACAACTGAAGGCAGAGGTGAAATGTAGGATAAACAGAAATCTCATGGTGAGCTTAAGTGTGTCAGGGTATATTTGGTCTGCAGTAAGGTGGGTACTCTGCAAACAAACTTGTGCCTGTCAGTCTTCCTGTTACTCTTGTTAGAGATGTTTGTTGCAAGTCACTTCATAGTGTTAAGTGTTTGATAGTTTATGGAGTAACTAGGCAACATTTTGAAGACAAACACAAAATATAAAGGCATGCATCATCTCTGTAACCAGATCTTTCCGTGCTTACCAGTCCAGTAGGACTTGGCTTAAAGAAAAGGAGAGAAAAAAAAAAAATTCAGAGCTTGGAATTGAAGAACGGCAGATTGTCAGACCACCTGCCTGCTTCATAATGCTACATAGCATTTATGACCCCATCCGGTGAACACTCTGGCAGCAGCAAAATCTGCGCTGATAGGAAGGTCTCTTTCCTCCAGGCAGTGACCCACTTCCACAAAACTTGTCAGAAATTCAATTTTTAAATGTCCTTGAATAGATTGATATTTGAGCCTGTTCACCTACAGCAGAGGGCAAACATACACAGATCTTCCAAGCCTGACATTCACAACAAACAAGGCTATCAACCAGGGAACCAAGCTTTTCTTGGTTTATGTGCTATGGGATCCGAGTATTAAATATTTTCTAAAAATAAACAAGAACCCTCGATGCCCCCAACACTTACTGCCTCTTTTTGGAAAGACAACAGTTTCTCCCATTTGAAATATCAAAGTTGCCTTCTTCCACCCCAACAAAAGCATCAACTTCTTTAGTTATGCTGGCTACAGAAATAAGGCTGGCATTTCATCCCTGCTGAATAGGTATTTCATGCTCTGGAGAAATAAAAGGATGTCAAAATGAATGATCCGCAAGAGTCTTGCACTTGGGTTTTAGGAAGGACAACCCTTGATCTACCTCCAGGTAAGAACAGTTTCCCTCTCCACAGTTTCCTGCTGGCTGATGACTGGGCATGTAGGAGCCCATAGCTTTTTCTTCAGCCTGAGGCAGGAAGGCAGGTTTCCATTTCACTGTTTTTATTAGAGTTAACCTTTTTATCTTGGCACACTTATTTCATGTTCTTACCTAAATAAAGGCTGTATGCAAAAGGGAAGATGCTTATAGGAGGGGTGCTGGGATTGTGAGACAGTCAATATTTGTATGAAAATTACTGTGTTTGACAAGAATTGTAGTTGCTGTCAAAGTAACCAGAGATATGTTAAATCTGAAAGCAGGTAATACATCTGTGGAATTGTTTTCATAGATCTGCGTATTTGTGTTAAACCCCAAAAATGGCTTTCTAGTTGGGCAGTTCGTTGTGTGTGATAGCTCCAGATGGCTTCTTCCATTCATTTTGAGTCAAATCATGAGGGTAAAGGCGCAGATCTGGGCATTTGCAATGCTTGAACTCTCAGTATAGTAAAGGGCAATTGGAGCAAAGACCAGTTGAGAGGGTGGGCATCCGTTTACTGTTTTCTGATAAAGTTTCTGTGCTTGCAATGCCACTGCCTTTGAGTTTCAGTAGGAAACATGAAGACAGACTCTTCCTTTTCTGTTTGATTATCTTCTATCAATTTATAAATGACTATAGTGTGACCACAGCAAACTAAGTCATGCTTTTAAGAAAAGCTGCTTTGTTAAAATACAGTAATTCTTTTGTAGACAGACTTTATAACTTTGAGCTACAACTCTTCAGAACATCCTGCCTTAACCAATTACCCAACAAATGTGTTCAATGTACATCTGGTGGGGGAGTCACTCTCCCTTCGGGTGGAAGCAAGAGGAGGAGGAGAGCAAGAGTGAATGTCTTCATGAAGACATGGAAGAAATGCTTCGATGTCTGATATTTCCAGATGCTAAATATATAACTTGATACAGCGTAAGCCAATCTAACGATTAGCCTCTGCCAAAAGAGTAAGACTCACTCTGATTATTCGTTGCTCCATTGCCCTTGTGCTGGCTGCTCTTTCTTTCTTTTTGCCCCTTTTATATATTTTGATAGGATTAGTTTTCTGCTAGCATGACTTCCTGATGGGCTTATCGTAGCTGGAGGTGACTACCAGAGCTGGCTCCAGGGAGGCAGTGTGAATGTAGGCTGGGGACAGAGGAGGTGGCACCTTCTGCTGGCAGCAGCTGCCTGGTTGGGAATGATTAGCAGCTCACCTGAGCTTTTTCCATGGCTTTAGGGTGCCCAAAGCGTGGGTAGCTGGTACAAGAGGTGGTTCTCTTGCTTCCCATACACTAATTCCAGTGTTTGTGTGGCTCTGTTATAAACTGATCTGGTTGAAAACTTAAGTTTTGTTTGTTCTGCCAACTATGTGAGCATCACCTGCATCTGCACAATCGGCTGCTGGTTCAAAGGGAGGAATGGTGATGGTGACACTAGGCAGGGGAAGCACAGACATCATTGGCAGCTGAAGTCGAATTACAGCAGTGGGGGAGCTTCAGCCTAAATCTAGTGTCAGGTTGTGTTGCCTTTGTGCTTCCAAATTCTTCCATTCAAAAAGACATACTCATCTACAGAAAGCAGAAAATCAAATTTTGTTTTTATTCATAGACTGCATAATTTTTGAACTTTGTTTTTCAAATTAGGAATATTGCAGTAACCCTTCTCTGTGCAACTTGAATGTTACAGTCTTCAGTGTAGTTTGAAGACCTTGGGATATATATATAAAGCCAAGCTGTATATCTCTAAAGTGAAGTGATAGATTCCAATGGGACTTTTGTATTGGTTTAAAACCAAATGGTTGGTCTTGAATTAAGAGCTTGGTCCTCTCATTTCATCCCCGCCTACCACGTGCCTGTCCTCATACTTATATTCATCTGACTGATTTAAATTGACTTAGCGAGTATTGTTGATTAGTGAGCTGAGTGGCTTTAACCTGTGATCGGGGGAGCAGCGGAGCCTGCTCGAGGGACAGCAGCGGTGCTCTCGGTGTGGCAGAAATGTGATAGATCTTTCCCTGAGCGACTGGAAGTTCTTTGTTTGGCTCAGCCTTATGGTATTGGGTTATAGGGGAGAAACTTGAAAGATATTTATGCTGATAGCAAAAGTTGTTATCTAAGTCATCTTATAGGTGCTTTTTTCCCCTGAAATAGTGTCCTTTTGTGCTCAAAAATGTAACGAACCTGTTGTGACTTTGTCCAGAATAACCTTCCAGACCAATACACTTCCCTGGCCCTCACATGGAGTAAAAAACAACTAATGTCAAAGTTGTTAGTGGTGTTCACAAGAGTAATTTATTTGTTTCCTATTTCAGTTGCTCTAAAGGTTGGAGATGAGGATTCTCTGCGAACACATTCTGCTTCTTCCTGCTGCAATGTGCTTATAAATCCCAAGGGATTAGTTGAATTGGTATAGTCTTTATATATTCCTACAAATCTGTTTGTCAGATGTTAGAGTGCTGTTATCGCATGAAGACTTTGCTAGAGAGAGATGTTTTTGGTCTGCTCTTAAGAGTCACAAGACTTATGTAGAAACTTAAGTGTTTTCCAAACATTTTTAGGTTTCCATGAACAACCATGTCAAAACTCTGTGGCTTTAATAAAAAAATTGCTATTAAAACTTCTGCAAAGGATGGCAGATTATTTTTAAGATTTAGGCACGTTCTCTGTCATAAAAACATCTGTCTTGTGGGCTGCCTGCTGCCCTTCAGGTTGAAGCTGGGTCACAGAAAATCGCACAGTTTTTTTGAAAGTATTATTGAGAAGCAAGTCCAAAGGTGAGGGGTTTGGTGCTTCTTCCCTGCCCCAGATAACAAATGTGGCAAAAGTGGGCTCAGTTCTTTCAAAAGGCCGGCTGATGGATACATAGGTAGTGTTCTAAGGAGCCTTTAGGAAGGGGACCAGCTGCTTTGAAATCAAGACTACGGATAAATTGTGTTTTTTGAGGGCGGGGAAAATCAAAACAAACAAATAAACCAGAAATAACTCTTCCACGTTCGTCATTTTGTCAGAATCTTTTTTCAGAATGAGTCTGGAGAGATCCACCCTTCATCTTAGGACAAAAGGCATCCGGCATGTGACAATGCATAAAGCAGCACCCTGAGCCCTCAAGCTGTAATTTTTTGTTATTGTTATTTAAGTGCTAGATGCTGGAACTGGCAATTAGCAGAAGTGAGTGATCAGAAGGCAAAGCTTGAAGCTTGCTGCTGTCTCGCTTCCACTTTCATAGTTTATGAGGTTCAGAGTCCAGATGGAGTCAGAAGAATGGATTGGGAGTAACACACATGAGTACCTGATAACTTCAGGAGGTCTGTGTCAGTTCAGGCTCCTGGACATAGAAAATAAAAAAGCCCTGTTGAACTTGCTGGAGCTTCTGGCAATGACAGAACAAATAGTTGTATATCTGGATTTGTAGACTTTCTCTAAGACCAAGTAGGTAAGAAAATGCATTTATATGGTGTGTCTTGCGTGTGGTGGAACGCTACACTTGCGTGTGGTGGAACGCTACACTTGCGTGTGGTGGAACGCTACACTTGCGTGGTAAACTGACAGGTAAAAGATGTCATGCTACAAAGCATTGACAAATGCATGTTGCCTTGGAATAAACTACTTTCAGTTTCAAGTTTCTTAAGTTTTTATAGAAGTGATAAACTGAAGAGCTGTAGTTTAGAGGAGACTGTATTTTTTTATGAAGTGGCCTAGCTATAGTGACAAAATTAGAGAGAGGAGTTATTCTTGGGAAGTGAGAAAGGGGGAAATCAATTTGTCACTGAAGAAAATGTCTCAATAAATGTTAAAGCTAGGAAATACTAACTTTCCACTCTACTCATGGTACCAACTTGGCATCCATTCAGCAGTTTCTTCTAAAAGAACAAATGATTTGTACTGTCCTATGTTCTCTTGATTTGTTTGCTGGCGTATGGAGTCACCGTGAAGCACATGAGTCACTGTTGGCTACCCCTGGAAATGGGTCAGGGTCAGAAAGTTGTGCTTTTTTCCAGTTTATGCTGACAACTGGGCAAACAGTACATCCGACTGCCACTGGAGTTCTGGGGTTTGTCTCCTGCTGGTACCAAAAAGTTATTTCTGATTGGACTTGCAAGACCAGCTGCTGTAAATCAAAACCAGAAGAACGTAAACTTTTTTTTAGAGTGTTCTCCTAATGTTTCTGTTGTCGTTCTCCCACTGCTTTTCTCTACTCTCAGCTTTTTATTTCTCGCAGTCCTTCCCCCTTCCTTTTGTTTGTGTGTCCGTCCAGGAGCTGCTCTACATTGTGCAGATGTAGGAGATGAGCCGGTACCAGCCCTGCAGTCTTGTCAGAAAGATCACAAACTTCTTGATTTTTATTTTCTTTCCCACTTTTAATAATCTAAACTAATATTCTTCTACTCTCCTACTGCCATCATTCTGCTCTGTTTGTCACCCTGTAGGTGGGATTTTTGGCATGAGCATTGCTGGCCAGGCACAGGTAGTCACTGGGCTGCAGGTTTGACTTGTGCCCGTGGGGAAGCGCACCCCAGTACGGTTTGTCTGCACCATGGCTAAGAGAATCCCTGGTATTTCTTGCTATTTTTGAACAAGCTAGTACAAGGGGTTCAAAGTACAATTCTCGTGTTTTCAATGTTTTTCAGTCAGAAAGCACCTCATATTTTCCATCATACTTGATGTTAAAAGGTAGTCCAACGCTTGCCAGCAGTGCAGTCCACGAGCCTCTGGTTTAGCCAGCTGTGGCAATGTGCAGCAGCATCTCCTTGCTTTGAAGGCACGTCCTTCATACTTTCTATTCCCAAACTAATTAAAAGAACAATATTTTGCTGAGACCAGGTCTTTTTTTTAGCTGGTTTGCTTTAACTGCATTGTGCCTGTATGAACATAGCCTTTTGATCTGAGGTCAGTTGGGGCTGCTGTGTAGAAAAGGGATCTCAGGTCTCCCTTCTACCAGTATGGCTTTTTCTACATGACACTCGGGTTTTCTGACATGAGCGCTGGCATGGTTAGAGGAAGGGCAGAGGACATGACTGCCCTTTCAACAGCAGCCTGTTATTTTGGCTGTGTACCCCATTGCCAGGCTCCTGGCAGCCCGAGCTGATGTAAATGGAGGCGCCTGTCTCTGCCCCGCTCAGCAGCCCCTCTTCCTGCTCATACTGCTATTTCTGGGGCTGGGTGGCAAGCCCGCTCTGGGAGCTGGTGTGCCTGGGCACCAACTGGTTTTGTGCCTAGGTTGGTTGTGTAATGAGGGCAAACACAGCTCATTGCTGGATTATTTTTTTTTTTTTTACATGCTACCTAGCTAAGGTTGAACTCCTGCTTCAATACTAATGGTTATGCACTAGCACTATGAACTCGGCTTGTTTTATATAGGTAGGGTGAATGGTTTCACAGAGTCTGCAAAACTCAGCAGCAATTTGCAACTCAGTTTAATAACAGTTTTTCTGGACCCATTTAGAAACAGTGTGAAATGCTGTTTACGTTACTCAGCTTACCAGAAATGGTCATAAATGTATTGAGGCTGTATATGTGGACATGGAGCTGTTCCAAACCTATTGAGCATGTGGGGAAGCTGCCTTGTAGCAAGTGAAGTTGTGTGCTCATCCTGCTGGTACTGACTCCATGTCCTAGGAGGAATAACGATCATCATGTTACCAACTGCTCCCTTTCTGCATCCCATCAGAGCATTGCGTCCAAGGAGAAGGGGTGCATGCAGAGAGAGGCAGGGAGTCTAGTGAAGTCCTGAGCTTTATTTACACTTGAGCAAAATAAAGCTTGACTTTATTTATTCTAATGTAATCCGTTACAAATTACCAATCGGAAAATCTGTTTGAAGTTCTGAGCTTGCAGGAGGCAATTGTGTTCTTTTGGAGCTAGTGACAAACGACTGAAATGTAAATTCTGTATCTTTGATGCAGATATATGAAAAAGATGTTGAACTCATTGAAAGCCCTGGCTTGAAGGTGTTCTCCACCCGCTCTTTAACTGAAACATTTCACTTTTTTTTTCAGGTATATTTGAATGTTTTGATTATATAATTTTTAATATAGAGTGTATGATGATGAAATGTGTTCTGTAAAGGTCCTGTAATTACGAAATACCTCTTGCAGGGTATAACTGACCTTCAGGCATTCTTTTCAAAGGTCATGAGTGCGTCAGTGGGTGTCATAAAAGTGCTGAGCAGCACCATATTGCAGAGCTTTGGCTCTGTTCAGTATTTCCCTGGATGTCCTTTTGACAAGTCTTTTATGAATAAGCTAAATTATGGAAGCACTTTAGGCTTGCATGTTCATTATAAAAGAAAAAAAAAGAAACTGTAGAGTAAAGCACTTGTTTTCTGGAGATGTCGGTGCTATTTCCAAGTGTCTGGTCATTAGTATGGTGTACTTGAAACTGTTTATTTTTCCTTACTTAATACTTAAGATTTTAAATAATTTGATTAATCTGGGAAAGGGTGCATACAGAATAAAAGACGTTGGGCCAGCTTTGTCTGAAAATATGCTTAAAATATTATTGTGGATTATTATTAAATTTAACCAAAATTCTGACTTTATTACATGAAAGGGCGGAACTTTTAGGAAATTCTGAGCTGTTGGTTGAGGCCTGTGTGTATGAACTGGGATGTTTAAGGGATATTATTAAAATTGCTTGAAAGTATCATTATAATTGTTCAGCTGAAAAACGGAATTTTTTAAATATTCATTTAAAACTGTCTTACAGATTAGAGGATAACATAACAAAAGACTATAACCATGTTTGTTATTGTTTTGCAGACCGTGAGGACCAATCAATTCTCTGCACGTAAGTGAACACTTTTCATATGGCCATTTTTTGACATCTGTATTGTGAAAGGGGTCTCTGGTACAGCTGTGGTAGTCAAAACTTGGTCTTCAGTCTTGACAGCCAGAGACTAATGGTTAAAGATGTAGCACGAAGTGATACTTAATGTGGGGATATATTTTTAGTGCTGTAATTCACCTTATTGAAAGTTTTATAGGTATGTGCCATTTAAGAAATGTAGTTTAAAAATGTCAGTCAAGAGACCTGAATCAGAAACAGAAAGCTTTAAAAAGTGCCCATCTGCCTGAGACGCTGGGTTGGAACTACTCAATGTGTAGCGCCTGAGGGGGACATGAATCAAAAGTTGGTATAGAAAGAAACCCTGCTGAGCACCAGCTTGGCTTTGTGTCTGCTTTCAACAGAGGACTCTGAACAAGTTGACACAAAGGCTTCCTTTTGCTTTCTTTCTGCACCTTAACTTGCCTCACCCAGCAGCAAACTGCCAGCTTCAGCTTTAATTTCTCTGGGATCTGGAAATGCAACGGTGGGGTAGTCAGAAGAGCATGAACGCACTTTTGGGCCTATGACACCATTGAGCTGGTCTCTCTCCGCTGTTAAAAGCGGTGATCCAGTTCTTCTCCACACAGGCCATGTGTTTCTGCAGCCTTTTGTGCCGGCACTGGGGGTTGGTGATCAATGTTCAGGGAGTGAAGCTGGCAGAAAACTGACATTGCCACAGAATGATGCTTTTCATCAGCTGAGTTCTCCGGGTCTGCACACTGTGGGCTCAGAGGAGCACTAGCCTGGGGCAGGAGCTGTGAACACGCAGGAGGGGAATGGTCCCAGTTGGTAGCAGCCTGGGGCTTAGGATGGTTCATCTGGGTTGTGAAACCACTCCTTGGCTCCATTCTGAAACTGCTTGCAGCCAGCAGTCTTGAGTATAACTTAACATATTCAATTATCTGCGGGAGAGAGCGAAGATATGGTAGCTCTCATGGCTCTGGCTGGGTTACGTGATCAGTTGACCATGCTGTGTGCCAGTGCATACTGGCTGCATTGAGGCCATAGTTTGTGAGGATGCCTGCTCCCTGAAATAGCGCAATGGTTAGATTAATTGCTGGAAAGAAACCTGGGTTCAGTTTCCTTCTTGACGTGAAGGGATTCAGATCTTTATCTCCTGCTTCCTACAAAAGTGCCTTAACTATCACACTACACAAGACTGAAGGTGGATCCTTTCAAGCCACGCTTTTTTGAACTATGGATGCTATGATACAAGATTCATGGGGCCTAAGGACAGAGAAGCAAATACAGTTCTGTAGCTAAGATAAAAGTTGATCCAGTTAATACAGGCTTGTCTAGGTCTGTGGTCTCAGCTCTTAGTGGGACTTGTGTTTTCATGTGATGACTACTTCATCTGCAATGTACAAAACAGCCCTCAAAGCAGGGCTGGGATCCCAGAGTGAAAGAAATGCTTTATTCTTGTGTGTTTGTGGATGCTTTGACAGTATGTGCTTGCCTCAGGTGAATTTTTTTGACGTAGCTTCATGTTTTGTGCCTATGCATGAACCTTGCACTCGTTTACATGGTCAGCTGAGACCACAAAGGTTGGAATGGCAGTGCTATAGGATTTAGTGAATGGCTCGTCTGTTCATTTGCAAGTTGGAAAGCCTTTACGCTCTCTTGCCTTCAATTTTGTTATTACCTCACCTGTAAGGTTACCATAAGCTTTTCATCTAGTTAAAGATGTCCCTGCTTACTGCAGGGGGGTTGGACTAGACAACCTTTAAAGGTCCCTTCCACCCCAACATGTTCTATAATTCTGTGATCCTTCAGTAGTGAATAGGCAATTGAACCCTGTTTTAAATCTGGTACAGCGCACTTCAACACAAAATATCTGGATCTTGTGAGAGGTTCCACATCTTGGCGTGGCAGTTGATAAGCTGTTTGCTGGACAGAGGAGCTTGCTTCCAGGTGGAGAGGGGTGGGGAATGGAGATGCTTCCTTACAGTCAAACCTCAGAAGAATTTGACTATATGCAGTACTGAAGCCTGGAGCTGCTGTGGACCACTCTGAGTACAGTCCTAATATTAAGACCCTCAGGGATGGTCCTGAGGACATCTCTTCTATTGCACCTGTAAAATGTTTGGTGACAAATCTACTACATGTAAAATTTCAGAAGCTACTGCTAAGAAGAAGCAGTGAACAAGACATCTCTGAAGGACTTTAACACTATCCTGGAATCGTATGAGAAAGCTAAGTATTGAAACTATTAGTACCATGACACTGGGCAAGTTTTGCTACCTTTAATTTCAGTGTCTTGGTTGTTCAACTGTTAAAGGCTACACTGAACAGAAATGTGGCAGAGTCTTAAAGCTGAGTTTCTAAACAACTGATTCCAGGCTCTGCTGTCTGTCTTGCTGCTTTAACTTGTGTTTCTTGCTGAAATGCTTAGGCAGCAGCATAAAGAAAAACAAGGTTAAAAAAAAAAATCAATGTCACTGAACATAGTTTACAAGGAAATACATATTTCTGTGGTAATGTGGCCTCAATTAGGAACTGTAAGGTATCACATCTCCAAACTGGCCATACAGGACCAAAGAACATCCAGTCTAGGTCATATCTTTTGAGAATATGAAGACATGTGATGTGATAGATGCTAGGATCCAAGGTGTTTCTGTCATCTTGAAGCTGAACACCAAAGTTTCACCGTAGCCCAGGAGGCCTTGCTAATGCTGTCTAACCATCAGCACCATGTAGATGCTGCCTATAAAACAGGATAATAGGGGTTATCAGACTGCTGTTCAGGATAATAAACACTCTTCTCTTTAAATAGGTTTGCCTTGGGCTGCTTTTCAGTCCAATTCAGTGCCATCAATACCATTTGTATTCCCCTGCTTGTATCTTTTGAACAAATAGACCATGAAGACAGCTGTCTGCTGTGGTACTGTCCCTAACGTATTTCCCCCATGGGCTTCATGGGAGAGCTGTATTCGTTTGTCAGGTTTGCATTCTAAACTTGGTACTTGACATCTGGGTGGCTGAGATGCTAAATCCTCTTCATGAATGAGACAAGGCCATGGCAGACTCCTTCGTGTAGCAGGCTAAAAGGAGGTCTTGTATTTTTTGACCAAGAGTGGGCTAGTTTCCAGAACTTCTATTGCATTGCTGATTCTGTGGTGAAAAGGTAAACTCTGGGTGTATCCCTTCCATGCCACTGGTTTTACAGGTCTTAGACTAATGCAGGAATAAATAAGGTGGAAGGAGTGTGTCTCAACTGCACCGGAGGTGGTTTCAGAAACTGCTTTGGCAGTTCATAAAAGGCTTGAGACATCTTCTTACTCCAGACTTGTCGTCTCAGAACCTGGATCACCTGATTGACTCTGACCTTTACTAGAGCTGAAAGTCCTCAGAATACTTTTGCTTTTCTCCAGTAGAAGTGGTTCAAGCTAGCTAGTGAGAAAGAAAACATCCCTTGACTTGTGTACTTAGATGAGGGGACAGTTGTTGTGTGCCTATCATTCTCCTGTCTCTGACTGCCTTGACTGTAATTGTCTTTATGTACACCCTGGAGATCAGTTTCCCCCAGTCAAGACCAGTGATGAGTGGTGTTTTTCAAGGGTCAGTATTGGGACCAATGCTGTTTAACATCTTTGTTGACATGGACAGTGGGATTGAGTGCACCCTCAGCAAGTTTGCCAATGACACCAAACTGTGGTGCGGTCAATGCACTGGAGGGAAGGGATGCCATCCAGAGGGACCTGGACAGGCTGGAGAGGTGGGCCCATATGAACAGCATGAAGTTCAACAAGGCCAAGTACAAGGTCCTGCTCTGGGGTCAGGGCAATCCCAAGCACAAACCCAGGCTGGGCAGAGAATGGCTTGAGAGCAGCCCTGAGGAGAAGGACTTGGGGGTCCTGAGGAGAAGGACTTGGGGGTGTTGGTGGATGAGAAGCTCAACATGACCCAGCAATGTGCACTTTGCAGAAGGCCAACTGTATCCTGGGCCGCATCAAAAGAAGCACGGCCGGCAGGGTGAGGGGCTGGATTCTGTCCCTCCGCTCCAATCTGATGAGACCCCACCTGGAGTGCTGTGTCCAGCTCTGGATTCCTCAGCACAAGAAGAACATGGAGCAAGTTGGAGTGAGGCCAGAAGAGGCCACAAAGATTCTCAGAGGGATGGAGCACCTCTGCTATGAAGACAGGCTGAGAGAGTCATTCAGCCTGGAGAAGAGAAAGCTGGGGAGGGACTCTTTATCAGGGAGTGGAGTGATAGGATGAAGGGGAGTGGTTTTAAACTGAAAGGGGGAGATTTAGATTAGATATTGGGAAGAAATTATTTATTGTAGGGGTGGCGAGCCCCTGGCCCAGGTTGCCCGAGAAGCTGTGGCTGCCCCATCCCTGGAGGTGTTCAAGGCCAGGTTGGACGGGGTTTGGAGCAGCCTGGTCTGGTGGGAGGTGTCCCTGCCCAGGGCAGGGGGGTGGAACGAGATGATCTCTAAGGTCTCTTTCAACTCTCACCATTCTATGATTCTATGATTGCTTGATGAAGGTCTGTCTGGCTAGCATCTACACCTATCTCTCCCTACCCGTAGCTAATCAAGTTTTCTAGGTTTTTACCTTCTATGGCAGTTAGAGTAGGGGACCAGATCAGCTCTCAAGTAGTAGTATTTGAATGGCGTCTGACCATCTCTCTGGATCCAGCCCCCTTTTGTTGACAGCCAGGAGTGACGCTCTCAGGGGCATTGTTACATGTCAAGGTGTAAGATTAGTGCTGTTTCAGGCCTTTGGGTTTGGTTTCAGTTCTTCTTCAAACACTGTCTCTGCACTTTTTCTAGGTGCCTTCCTTTGTTTAGTTCTAACTTAGTGAATGTCCCATCCATTCATACTTCCCTTGGAAAACCTTTAAACTCTCTCGTCTTCAGTTTTGTTATTACCTCACCTGCAAAATGCCCTTAAGCTTTTGATTTATCTGGACTCAATAGGCAGGACTTAATAGACAACTGATTTCTGATTTATATCTGGTACACGGGGTATTTGTTACCCTAGGCATGAGAGTGTGCAATTTAAATCTGGGGTTGAAGCTGTTTCATATTCTTCACCTGTCCAGATCTTAAGAAATACCAGTCTGTTTCCCCCGGCAGGACTGCAAGGACCTTCATGCAATTTCTATTCTGGTAAATAGCTAGCTGTGTCCAGGCACGTCATGAAACTGCAAGCATTATTTAGTGTGTTTTCTAACATAGTTGAGACGCTTTTTGGCTCAACTTTTAGAACTTCTAGCACTAATAAGCTACGTTAAAGAATGTCTTATCTCGGATATTATGTAGAGACTTGGAGATTTGGTCCCACTTTGCCTCAGGAGTAACAGTGGGTAATGATCCAAGTTGGGTCAGCATTTGGTAGAGACGAGTCACTGTTTGCAGAACAGGATAGTCCACAGGCAGTATGTACCTGTTGAGAGAAGGTGCATGCAGGTGGAACTTCTTGAGGAGCAGAGTTTGAGAACTCTCTCAACTTTTTTTTTTTCCCCTCAAAGAGAACTGTGCTGAAGCATAGCCTGTATTCTATTGAAATGCTGAAGATACAGGCGTTCATTTCTGTCCAGTCCAGCTCTGGAGTCCTCAGCACAAGAAGGACTTGGACCTGTTGGAGCGGGGCCAGAGGAGAGCCATGAAGATGCTGCAAGGGCTGGAGCCCCTCTGCTGTGAGGACAGGCTGAGAGAGTTGGGGGACTTCAGCCTGGAGAAGAGAAGGCTCTGGGGAGACCTTATAGCGGCCTTCCAGTCCCTGAAGGGGGCCTCCAGGAAGGATGGGGAGGGACTCTTGATCAGGGAGTGTAATGATAGGACATGGGGTAACAGTTTTAAAGTGAAGGAGGGTGGGTAGACTTAGATTGGATATTAGGAAGAAATTCTTCACTGTGAGGGTGGTGATGCACTGGCCCAGGTTGCCCAGAGAAGCTGTAGCTGCCCCATCCCTGGAGGTGTTCAAGGCCAGGCTGGACGGGGCTTGGAGCAACCTGGTCTGGTGGGAGGTGTCCCTGCCCAGGGCAGGGGGTGGGACTGGGTGGGCTTTAAGGTCCCTTCCAACCCGAACCATTCTATGATTCTTTGATCTAAATGCGGAGTGAGCTAGCCTGGTGGGTAGCTCTCCAGGCATGCCTCTCATCACATCTCATTATTTTTTTGAAGGTAGTGGGATTACTTGGAGGTTTTCTGTCTCAACTTCATCACCTGCTGATGTTCTGTAAGGAGTTTGGGGTCTGACACGCCCTAAAGACGAGGATTTCTGCATAAACTGGTGATTTTAATGTTAGTAATATTTTCTCAAAGTCAAACTTAGTACCGGGAGGCGGGGGGGGAAGCCAAAACAAACCCCAAACCCTGCTGCTGCACTCTCTATGTGCTTGTCTCAGCAGAACATCTTGTCCTCCACCTAACATAAAAGCAGGTTCTCCAGAGGTATTGCTCAGGCTGCAAGCTGATGGGGCTGCTGCTCAGTTCTCCAGTCCAGACTTGATGACACAGATGACCTTCTGCTCTTGCTGGAGAAACCAGAGTTATCTCTGAACATAAAATGGTGTGCGTTCTTCCTTTCTCTTTTTGTTAACTTCTGATTTCTTCTCTTTCCACTCTCTATCTTCTAAGGAACCAAATACAGGTAATTATTGCTGAGGAGACTAGTCTGTGGGGCTTTATTCTGAGTTAGTGGTATATAATCTTATGGATATTTATGCACTGACTTCCTTTCTTCTGGTCTTTTTTTATTTGTTTCATCGTGCTCCCCTCCCATTCCCCCAACCATGTCTGGTCTTGTAAGTTGGTTACTACTTGAGCCCCAGGGACAGAGTTTGTAGGAGAAACTTTTTGATGAAATTAATTATTATATAGAGGGTTTTCTCAGGGTGAACCAAAAGTCTCTTTCCCCATGTCTAGAAGGACTCTATCTGCTCCATGCTATAACCCTGCTTCCCTTGGGTGGCAGTGGTGTGATTTTCTTGTGTGTCCTTTGGCCTTTCACCAACTGAAAACCCCAAATGTGTGCCCAGGCACATACACATGCAGTTCCTGAGTCCAGTGGACAATTTATTGGACACTGGTGAAAGCCAGATTATTGCCTGGTTAATGATGAGATGGGAGGAGCTGAACGAACAATAATGGTAATAATTATTTTATTTATTTTTTTTTTAGCTTTAAGTTGGATGGTAGCAAATTGTCAGGAAGGTGCTGGAGCTCTCTATTGCTTTATAGTTTAGTTCATCAATCTTTCAAATAAAAAGCCAACAAGCAGCCCCCCAAACCCAGCGTGTCTCTGAGAAGCTCAGCTTAACTGACTTCCATCTCACCTCTGCCCCTTGGCCGGAGTGCAAATGATAATTTATTTAGGATCTTCTGTCTGTGAAGTCTTAGCTTGCTGAAAAGAAAGGGAAATATATGTAGTTACATCAACTTGATCTTTCTGCTAGCTTCTGAGTACATTATCAGCCTGTATTAACCCAGCATAAGAAATTAAAGAGTGGTGTTAACTTTGTAATGTGCACACATGGAAACGAAAAGATGCACACTGAGGTAAATTGTGAAGTTGTGATGAGAAGCTTTGCAGGCTTTTTTTTTTTTCCTTTGAGAAGCTGCAGCTGCTGCTGTCTTGCTGAGTTTTGTTGTTTCTCTTTGATTATTGCTGTTAATGTTAACCGGGCACACCAGGCTGCTGCCCCAGATGAAGAAATTCCTGCTGTGACATACTAGGAATCTGAGAAATATTCAAACCTTTCCTGGCTTTGTTGCCTTTAGCTGCGAGGTGACTTTGGGAAAGACCAATATGAAATGTGCTGCACTGCACTATTTTTTTTTTTTTTTAACCTAGGATATTCTAAATTGGAGAATCTTACCACAAGCTTATGGTATTCTCAAAACTGAGAGTGGACTTGATAAACAGTCATTTAGCAGACGCTTGCAGCTGTACAAGGGTATCTAATCTGCACTGGCTTCCGTAGGAGTGGTGGGGTGTGGAGGGGATAGAGGCTGCTTAGTAAAGGACAACAGCAGCAAATGCCGAGCATTTTTGTATCCAGCCTCTGGCAGGAGTCCAGCTTGGAACATTCCCTAGCCAACTGGTGGGGAGATGATGGGAAGCATGTCGAGAGAAATGAAGGAGCCACAAAGCAGCCTTGTCAATAGTAAAGCCAATTAGTGGCTCTTCTGTGCTAGTCCAAACTATCAGTTCTACCTCTCTGTTTCAGCAAATTAGCCAAGTAATTAAGAGAACTTTTTAATTACAGGTCTTGACTGTGAGTATCTATTAATTTGTAACTGGCAGCAGATCTGCTCAGTTGTGTCTGAGAATCAGTGCCTCTTCTGTTCTTTGCGACTCCTGTTGTCAGGAGAACAAAAGACCATTGTTGGGGCTCTTACTTACACAATTACTTTCTCCTACAGACAATTTAAGTGCGTACTTTCATGTTTTGGTGCCTTATGGAAGTGGCTGCTATGTATGAAACAAGGAATTGCAGGACAGAGGACCTGTGAGCAGCAGGTCAGGATTGCTGTGTCTGGAGAAATCAGGCACTGAGGAGAACTTGCCCAGCTGCCAAGCTGGTGGTGCCCCTTCTCCTTTGCAGAAGGGTCTTCTGCTTCCCGATCAACTTCCCATCCCAGGGCTTGCTGCTGATCAGGAATGACAGACTGAAACTCCTAGAGCAGGGGAAAGGTTCAAGTGATCCAGGCTCTCAGCATGGAAAATACTGGCTTGGTTGGTTAGTTTTTCAGTAATTTAAATCACAGAGATGATCTGTAATGGGATAGATGATACTAACTGCATCTGAGCATCCTGATACATTCCAGATGCTTATCTTCGCAAATGTTAGTTTGCAGGAGGGACTTGTGCACAGGTAGCAAGATGAAGAAAAGTCTGCCTTTGAATTTCAGAACTTTCTTTGTACACATGTTTTTGTGTCCTTCTGTCTTACGTGACTCACGGTACTGCACTTTGGATGTCCTGTGTAGCCCTGACCTGGCAGTGAAATGAATGGCTAGCTGGGGCAGTGCTTGAAGGCTGCCAGTCCTTGCAGCGGAACTTCAGCAAGCAACTTTTAAACTGATTTGACTTCCTTAAAATCCAGAAACTCCTTTGCCAATTCAGGAAGGGGAGGTGGTGTTGCCTTGTCCTGCCATACTGAGTCCTATAACTTGAAGCATCGACACATCTTCTTGTGATAAACTGCTTGACGATAAGAAAAGCAACTGTTTTGCTACTGTTTTTAGAATAGGTCTTTCCTCTTAGAATGCTTTCCCAGACGGGTGCTCGACCTTTTGGTAGAAGGATCAGTGCTGTTAGAAGTGGGCTGCATGGGAGCACACGCTACTCACTGGGGAGTCAGGGGACCAGCTTCCAGTGCTAGTTGGTGCCTGTTTGTGGTTTGACCTGCAAGTCATCTCCTGCTCTGGTCGTTTTGCCTGTTTTCTAGATGGCAATCTATTCAGCACAGGAAATGCCTCTTACTTCTGTGCAAGATTTGGATTCAAGTTGCTCAGGGAAAAAACCTGGAGCTGGTTGAGCAGTCAGTCACTGATTTTTGCTAACCAAATTGTAGCCAAGATAAATTTGCCTGAAGACTACTTTCCTTTATTGAAAATAACACTATAGCCTTACATGCAATGAACTTAAAAACCATGTAAAAATTTAAAATGCTCAGGCTAGCTAAGCTTTTCCTATTTTAAATGTGCTTGAAGCTGCTTCAAAGCAGATTTGCTGCTCTAGGGAGATGCGCTTTAACTCTAGATACTGCATGAGTTTACCAGTGACTGTCAGATTTTCTTTGACCTGTCTCTGTCATAGAGTTTGGAAGGGAGAGATCCTCCAGTTGATTGATGGAATAACCTCATACCTCCAACTTGAGGCTATTGCTAAAGATGGTTTGCTTTCTTGGATGTGCTGTTTGATGTAGCCTGCGGCTTGAGCTGATGCAGCATTTCCATTCAGCCTCAAAAGGTTTTGTTTCTACTAATAGTGGAATTAACTGGCTGAAGTAAAGGAGGTGAAATTATGACCCGGCTGAAGTAGTTAGCAAAGCTGCCATTGACTGAAGTAAGGCTAGGATCTCAGCCAAGGGTTTAGGGTTTTAGTTGTTTAATTTATGGTAACATATTAATTGAGTAGTATTAAAACAAGGTTTTGAAAAAGTTAATCTTTAGCTTTGTGATACCATCTCCATTCCATAAATATTGCATGGAGTGTTACTAAAAGTTTGCCTTTTTGGGGAAGGTTGATAGAGGTAGAAGATTTTAATTTATTTTTATAATTCGTGTGTTTGCCCTCCTGGGAAAGAACTGAAGTATGCAGATGTCATTATTTCTATAAGTGAAAAGGACTTTATCCTAAATCTTCTAATTCTTTTATTGTATATGGCAGCAGAGCTATCTAACACGATCCTGCAGGAAATGCTTGGCATACTTGTGAGCTCCAGGGAGAGGAGAACTAGGATGATAACATCCATTAGTGTTGCTTTTGAATGAGAACATGCATAAAGACTTTCTCTAAAAAAAACAAAACAAAACAAAAAAAAAAAAACCAAACAAAAAAAACCCAAAAAAACCCCACTATTAGATTTTAAGGGCTTTTTAGCAAAAGGAATGTATTGCAAGCTTTTGACCTTCCTGTGCTGTATGAAGCTTTAGTGGTGTGTACGCCAGAAAAGCCTGTTGATAAGTAGATTCTTCTAAAAATGTGTGCTGCTGCTGCCCTTCAGAAAGTCGACATCTGGACTGTATTATTGTACTATTTTCTTCTCACTGCATGTGTCAGATTAGATTTTCCTCCTTTAAAATTTAATAAACTTTGTTTTTCTGTAATTTCACAGAAAAGATTATCTAGTTTTAAAGGCATAGCTAATAATGCATTCCCAAGCTCTGATGACAATAAGAACAAATTGTATTGTTTTAAAATGCAAATATATATTTTGGTGTATGTCTTTTCTTTCTTCTTTTACCTGCTGGAATAGTTTAGCATTAAGCATATTTTAATACACATCTAGAAACAGGCAGGACTGCTTTTATTATTGCTTATAGTCATGAATCATGTTGTGTAAACACTGCAGTAAAGGGGAAACTAGAAATAAAGACTAATTGGGAAGCAAGAATTGTCATCCGAGGTCTTTTTTTTCTGAATATCGATCTTTACATTTGTCTTGTACGTGGTGACTCCGGGCCAGGTAGAAATGGGATTTTTCATTAAAAGTGTGTTGTTCCACTTGTAGCGGTCCCAAAGTACACCCAGTTTCTGTGTTGCAGATTGATGGTATCTTGGCAAAAAGGAAACCCGATTATCCATTAGCTAATTCTCAGAGTAATCATCTTTAACCAGCTCTTCAGGTAATACCTTCCCAGGTTTTCCATGCAGCGAGCAAAGCTACCATAGGCAACATGTTTCAAGGGAACTACCCTCTCCATCTCTGGAAAGTTTAGAGTAATTGAGTCCCGTGATTTCTAATCTTTCATATTCTGTATTATTTTCCAAAGATGTTTGTCCCCTTCTGAGGAAAAATGGAATAAAACTGCTTTTAGACAGGTTGATGTAGTTCTGAGAAGCAAATGCCATCAATAAACCGGGGTGCCCTGGTTAGTGCTCTAACATTGCAGGCTGCAATTTAAGTTTGGGGTAAATATCCCGGAGCTTCTCTGTAGAATCCTTCTCTTCAGTGTTTTCAGGTAAAGGTTTTTCTCCTGCAAAACCCAGGGGCTGATCTGGTCTGTCAGGTCAGATGGTGCAAGGGCTGGAGCCCCTCTGCTGTGAGGACAGGCTGAGAGAGTTGCAGGGGTTCAGCCTGGAGAAGAGAAGGCTCCTGGGAGACCTTAGAGCCCCTTCCAGTCCCTGAAGTGGTTTTACAGGAGAGATGGGGAGGGACTCTTGATCAGGGAGTGTAATGATAGGATGAGAGATAACGGTTCCAAACTGAAGGGAGGGGAGATTTAGATTGGATATTAGGAAGAAATTCTCTGCTGTGAGGGTGGTGAGCCCCTGGCCCAGGTTGCTCAGAGAAGCTGTGGCTGCCCCATCCCTGGAGGGGTTCAAGGCCAGGTTGGATGGGGCTTGGAGCAACGTGGTCTGGTGGGAGGTGTCCCTGCCCAGGGCAGGGGGTGGGACTGGATGGTCTTTAAGGTCCCTTCTAGCCCGACCCTTTCTATGATTCTGTGGGCTGTTCCCCCGGAGGCTCGTCCCCAGCTCTTGTACTTACTCTTGGAGTTTTGCTGCGCTGCCATGAGGGGGTTTCTCTGTCTCTGTCACTTGCTGCTGGGGGATGCTCACACTGCCAGCTGTGCTGCCAGAGCTCCTCCCTGCTAGTGCCATTGTTCTGCAGGGTCTCCATAATTTAAGAGAATTGGGAGGTAAAAAGTAATGAGGTTTAGAGTCCATTCTCTCTGAAATGGGGTAATATCATTTCTGTAAATGCCAAGTTAGAATTTCAAGCACGATGTCTCATTTTTGCAGATGAGAAGTGTAATGTGAGGGTAGGGATGCTTCTAAGCTGTCTGTCTGATCAAGAGGTGCAGGTCTGAAGGTACTAAATACTGAAGTAAACGCAGACTAGCTACAAAACTGGGGTGTGCAGCATGGTGGAGAAAGGCATTTATGAAGACTGCAAAAGAATGTGCTGAAATCCCCCCTGGAAAATTAACGTTTCCATTATAAATGCCTTAGCTGAGAAATACGCAAGCACACAAAATTTATATTTGTCGTTCTTACAAAGTAGATGGCTTCCAAACTTTTAATTTCAGAACAACTGTTGAATGACACAAGTAATTTCACTCTTCCCATCCAAAAGCCCATAATAGCATCCTTTTTAGTCTCATACATTCCAAAGTTGGTAGCGGCGAGCGCTGGCTGACCTGAAGCGGGCTCTTTCTGTGGTAGTTTACTGCCATTGAATTGGAGCTGGGTGAGCCTTGGTAATCCCTTTGGTGTGTGGATTTATGCAAAGACCAGACCTAGGTTTAAAAAAAAAAAAAAGGAGCAGCTGTAGTAACATCAGTTGTGATCGCTGTGATGTGAACTTGGTCGCATTTCCTGGCTGGAATATCCCAGATGTAAACCTTGCAATAAATTCTGTCTAAACACGTTCTGCTTTAAATCTGCCTCCGTCTTAAAAATGAAATGTGTTTACTATCTTTATTGATCTGTGTACCACTCTACGCAAATAAATTCATCTCTTAATAAATTCATGTAGCCCTGTGGCCAGAAATATATCTTTAACCTAGCTGAGAGCCTGAGCTGAGTAGTGCAAACAGTCTCTTTGTTTAAAATGTGTTTTGCTGTATTCTGAAACTGGCTTCTAAAGATGCTGAATGTTTCTATCAGCTTGGTA
The DNA here is from genome assembly GCA_947846985.1 of Fratercula arctica. Lineage (NCBI taxonomy): Eukaryota > Metazoa > Chordata > Aves > Charadriiformes > Alcidae > Fratercula > Fratercula arctica. Next base: position 12,306,695 of record CANTUZ010000011.1, read on the forward strand.
ATTCTCATAACCAGCTCCTGGAATATAAAATATATAACAAGTATGCTAAATATAAAAGTGTATGTGTGAATATATATATATATAATGATTTAAAAAAATTAATATATATGTATCTGCACCCTGATAAATTCTGTCTCTGGCCTTGTGATCAAGGCAAAGGACAGATCTGTTCCTTGTTACTTCAGGTAACAAAGGAATTCAGACATATAGTCAAAAGCTTTTAATCAAACTAATGTTACACATTGTATCAACATCTTAATGTTAAAGAGATCTGTAGGCTGAAGAAAGTATTTTAAACAAATACCTTGTGGTTCCCTGCCGGGTCGGCGCTTTCGGTTTTAAACAGTTTGTGAAGGTCCGTTGTGTAGTCGAAGCCATAAATGGGCTGAAAAGAGGTTGCTGTGAACAAAGGATTGATGAGTTGTTGCAAATTAATTTTGAGGAAAATGTCTGAACTGTTTTGCAGAGGTGAATCTGGTGCCGGGAAGACTGAAAACACTAAGAAGGTTATTCAGTACCTTGCGCACGTTGCTTCCTCCCATAAAGGAAGAAAGGACCATAATATTCCTGTAAGTTGGGATATTTTCTTGTTTGTTTCTTGCTCTTTTTGAAAACTACCATCTTTGCATTAAAAAACCACAAATTTTTTTATTAAAGATAAGCTGTAATGTATCCACATAATTTTGCCTCAACCATTATTTTCTCTTCAGTAGTGGCTGAAATGAGCAGTTACATCAAAATTTCCAGTTAATGTTAGCTGTTTAATTTCTGTTGTGAAATTAAAGGCTTTATGCAAACATTGTAACTAGAAACAGTATCAAAGCTTTCTGATGCAGTAAACCCCAGTTTTAAAAAAAAAAAAATTAACTTGGGCAGTTCTTTGTGAATTTAGTTCCCAGTAGATGCAGTTTTCAGTACTATATTTGTGAACAAACTTTCTGTTCTTCCAAAAATTAACTTGTAGATGGGGAAAAATTGTCAAGCTTAATAATTGCTGTAGACTTGCTATATCTAGAAGTCAGCAGCTAATAAAAAGCTCAGATTTTATTACATTACAAATAAGAGCTTATGCACTTCCATGTCAGAGAATCTTGAATTTTTGTTAACTTGTCACTAACTCTGATTTATGTAAAACTTTCTTCAGATTTACGGCCAGCCTTCAAAATTTGCACTGAATTTTTAGCAACTCTTTGCTTTAAGAAATATGAATGGGTTTGAATATCGTTGCTGTGAGCACTTGAAGCTCTTTGTAGTGAAGAATTAATTCAATTTGGTACAAGGCAGTGGCCTTCCGTGATCAATACCGGCATTCCCCTGCTCTTCTCCAGCTCTACCGCAGGCGGCTCTGCTTGTAAGCTTTCAAACAATATCATCTGTTTTAGCAGCAATAACTTCTGTAATTCCTAGTGCATGGCAATTAATGTTAAGATATTCTTGAATGTGTCAAGACTCAAACTCCAGGAAAAACAGGAGACCATTTTTGACCCATCTGTGGAGGAAAAATAAAGGCAAGGATTTGAAGTGGGAGCGAGTGAGAGGTTGTTCTGCAGGGAGATTTGGAGAAATCTAGTCAAGGCTATGGGGAAACTTGAATCTTTGCTTTAATCGAGCAAATAATGTGACCGTGTGCATTAATACTTACTCAAACTATTGCTGGTTTATCGCATAGAAAAGATCACAATTTCTTTTTCTAAGTATTTATCGTGCAGTCTGAGTGTGCTGCAGGTTTTGTCCACATCAGTTACCGTTAAAAGGAAGTTTCTCCTGGTTGGAGCAGCAGCTGTATTAGGTGTGCATTCGTGGCATTGTCTTGGGTGTTGGGAGAATACGTGGCTCCAGGGAATGTTGTTTAGAATGTCATCCATCAGAACTGGTTTTCTTTGTAGGTTTTGATTTATGAATGTTCTTGGCTTTACCGCTGTGCAGCCTTGAACAAAATCAGCACTTTTTTCAATTTCTACAGGAGTAAAATTGCCTACAGCTATTTGAGAAGTGAATTATGCAGAGAAGGGAATTGTGCAGGGTTTGTACCAAATGCTTATATTGACCACTTGGAATACCTCAGGTTGAAAGAGACTTCTGGAAGCCTCTGGTCCAGCCCCCTTTCATTTGTGCCTTCCTTCAAAGTCAGATTACGTTGCACAAGACCTTGTTGAGTTAAGTTTTGAAAATCTCAAGGGATGGATATTACGCAAACTTTCTGCAAACCTGTTCCAGTGCTTAACCACTTGAAGACCTATTTTTGATTGTTTAAAAAGTGCTCCATGTTTGTTTGGCCTTTCTCGTGCTGCATTTCCATGAGCGCTTTGTGGCAGTACCTCTGCTGAGGAAGCTCCAGAAGGGAGCTCCTGTCATTGTAACAATTCCGATGGCCGCTTGCTGGGCTTGGGAACTGATGCTGGTTCTTCTTAAAAAGACTATCTGGCTTTAATTGAAACAAATTTCCTTCGTCGTGTTTATTGCATGGCTGCATGGCTGGTATGAAGGGATGGCACAGAAAAGAAAGGGGAGAGTGGGGGTCGAAAAGGTCAGTGAAGGGAAGGAGGAGCTGCCCTTTTTAATGCAGCGTTAGCTAATTCAATTGGAATCGCTCATTGAACTGCAATGGGACGGTGGTGTTCATCTCAAAAGAGTTTAAGGTGGTTGTTGTAATGAGCTGCTTCACGAACCATTGATAACTGAGACTGTGGAAAAACTTTTTTTCTTTGTACAACATAATTTAAACACAACAAAAAGAACAGAGTGGTGTCCTGAGTGAAAGTTCAATGCTTTGATCATGCACTTCACTCACTACAAAGACACAGTAAGCACTGAATTAAGAAAACATATATGAAAAATGTAACCAAAACAGTTTTGAAAACACAAATGACTCTTCCTTTTCTGTAATAATTCATTCTTATTTATATATTGCAAACCAAGAATATCTTAACTAACACACCTAACACTCAAAAGTTAGGAAGTGTCAGAGTTGGGCTTACAGAGGCAACCCTAATTTGTTGCTGTTCACATATTTGTTAGAAAACTGTGGAGGGCTGGTGGTGATCCATAGTACCCATCTGTACAACCGTCGCATTCTCCTGCACACAGAGAAGATGCTGAATAGGCTTGTTAAATACACTGCTAGTCATGGGTTTATTTTTATCTGTCCTGTTACAAATACTTATCAGTGACACGCGTGTTACTGAGACTGTTCTGAATGCTGCATGGAGTATTTTTTTTACGAAGCAACTTGTGCACCGATGAATGAATAATTATCTTCCCAACACTGTTCTGAAGTCCAGAGTTAACTTTGTTTGTTTTGCCTGACGGTGCTGTAAAAGTATTTCAAACAAGTGTCACCCCCAGTTTGACAGCTCAGGCTGTGGCCAAGTAGCGCTGATGTTCTGCTGCGTCACCAAGTGCCTTCTTCAGCAGCACCGATCGTAAAATGCTCAGCTTAGGCGAGGAGCATCATGCAGGAGCTCTACCCACCCCTTGGACATCCTCATCACATTTGGCATCCAGCTGCTTGTCCATGGCAGTTTTCTTTCCCAACAGCCCCCTTTCCTAACGGCTGGTGACTGTGCACCAGCAGAGGAGTCCTTGGCATGTCCTCCTCAGACAGGGCTCCTGTGGGAAATGGAATCCATAACATGTTGTAACCACAGAGGGTGGAATTACAGCCCTGAACAGCCTTAATACCAGCACTTCCTAAATTTTGAGTGTTTGAATCTGTAGCCGCGCTGTCTTATTTCCTATTTAATTGCAAAGAATGTTAAAGGTATTGTCTTGGGCACTGCAGTAGGAAGCCTGGGTAGGTGCTGATGGTAAAAATGTTGAAGAGAAGCTTTAGTAATTGTGGGGCTTGGCAGAGTTGGTGAGACTAAAGTAGTCCCTTAAATTAGGGATAGAGACTGGGCTTTCCTAGAGCCAAGGAATGGAGGGGAGGGAGAAGTGCCTGGCAGTGAGTTAAGCTCTTCTAAAGATTGAAGGTGGGATGAGAATGAGCCCGACTTCTTGGCTGTGGTGGGCTTGGTTGAGCATCAGAACTGACACATGGACAGTCCTAGTTGACCTGTAGCATGGGAGAGAAGATGCAGGATATCTGTTGTGAATAATGGAAAGCTTTAGCTTCACGTCCAAAGCGTCTGCGGGCAGTGGGGTGGTAGTGTTAAGAACTTTGCCAGTAAATCTGAATATTTTGCCAGCACCAAGCATGTTGTATTTATTCAGTTGCTAACTGTGCAATGCATGGGCCAGCTTTATAAAGGCAACCATTGTGCTTGAGCTTGGGTGGCTCAGACCAAAGGAGACCCACACTGGTGTCTGTTGGCCTGGTCAGTAGTCCCATGCTCCTAGGCCACGTGCAGGAGCCCCTCTCATCTTCACTCTGAATTATTCTCCTGTAGGCTCAGGAGGTGTGGAGGAAAGGATATTTAGAATAAAAGGTGAGGAAGAGAGCAAGGATGGGTAACTGCTGAGCTCGAGGAGGCGGCTGATGTGTCTAGAGAGGGTTTTGGACAGATTAAGCAAGGAGGGTAGGGAGGAGACTTCTAAACTGCTTAGCTTTCGCTCGTCACTCCCATATGCAGTAAGTGAGATGGGGAAGAGAGAAGAGAATGAAATAGTGTTGTTAATGCATGTGTTAGAGCTGCTTTAATGTGATTTAGTGAGTCTTAATTCTGACTTTTGAGTTCTCTAGTTTACAAACAGTGCAAAATATAGAAACAATTAAAAAAAAAATATTCAGTTGCATCCATGGCTTTCCAAAAGAAGCAAAAGTGCTGCTTGTCACTTACTGCCCGGGGACTGCCATGAACTGGCGTGTCCTGCAGCCTGTGTGAGGCTGGAGGTGCTCTCAGCTGTTCCTGTTGACTATGGACATACCTGGACCCAATTCATGGTCAAATGCATGAAGTCCGGAGATGTTTTCGATGTGGCAGTATGTTAAGTTCTACAAATAACTGCATCCATCCACTTCCAGTCATCCTGGTACCATGTACCTCTGGTTTAGAATTAGACTTCGACTAATTAGTCGAATTAGATTTAGACTTTTGTTCCCTTCCCCTCTCCCCAGAAGCCTTCCTACCCCAAACTCCCTCTATTGTCACTAAAGCTCAGCTCTCAAGGTGGTGCCATTTTAAGCTTCAGAAATAGAATCATAGAATCATTTAGGTTGGAAAAAAACATTAAGACCATTGAGTCCAACCGTAACATAATTACTAGTACTTTCAGGTTAATGATGGCTTTCAGTGACTGCATTTGCCTTTGTAGCTGAAATACTAAATTGCTTAATCTGTTTTATTAATTTCAAAAGAAACTTAATTGGTTTTGAAGATCTTGGCTCTCTGAGATTGAAGCTCCCCTTAGTGAGGATTTCCCAGATGAGCTTTAACTGCCCTAATTTAAACACAGAAGTTAAACGAGTGTCTGATTGTGCTCAGTTTTGTTTCGAAGTGAGGACAGAAATGGACACACCGAGAGAGCAATGCATCTTGGCTGAAGACAAGCAAACAAAACGCCTCCTAATTTCCTAGGTGTGTCTATTATCCAGTGATTACTGGAGGAGTAGTAGTTTCACACTGAAACACCTAACCTTTTTTTAGATGCCTGAGTTGTTTTCCAAGCAGGTATGACGCTGCTTTGCAAAATTCACATCACTGAGCTGAATAAACCAAACCTTTGCCAGCTGCTTTACAGACCTCTGTCAAAATCTGGTATTCTGCACTAAACCAGTGCTGGTTGTTTAAAATAATAGACATAAATGGTGGAAGTGCACATCTGGCTTGGTATGAAAATTTCTTGAGGGGGTTTGTGTTTCACTACAATGCTTTCCCCCCGAGGCGCTCTGATGTGAAATTCAAAATTATTGAACTTGCGAACTGAGACAAGGAAATAATAATGGAATTGACAATTTCTGCATAAACTGTGCAAATTTGGATTTTGAGTGGGTTTTAGTTTTACTTTATTACATTCCTGTGCCATTTACCCTTGTTCCTGGCAAAATTTCAAGGTCTTACGGTTTCTTCAGATTTTGCTTCTTCTCACATAGACGGTCATTCTTGAAGGAAAGAAAGCTTTTGTCTCAATTCTAACTTTGCATTTCTTAAATACTTGAAGTACAGTGAAAAACCAAACCCCCAGCCTCCTTAACTATTGCTTTCCTCTTGGTTCTTTCATAACCTTTTTGATTTTAGAAGACTAATTATCATGTTATCCATAGAAAACCACCTTGCAGTGACTGACGCTGTAGAGAAAGTTCCTTGGTGTTGTGGGTTTATTTTTTGTTGCTGTTTGGCAGAACTGAGGAAAGAAGTGCCCAACTAATTAAACTGTTGCCCTTTTTCTGTGCTGCTCGAGGTCCATCTGTCATCTTGTGTCTTATTTGGAATTAATCCTTTGCACAAATACAGGTTTTGGTATTTTTCCCCATGCAATGACAAACGAATAACTTCTTTTCTAAAATTAATTTGAACCGTTTCTATGAAGTGAGTATATAGTTAAACTAAGCCTACTGACATTAATAATTTGGGATGTGACTTGCAGCTGGAATGCTTGCTAACATATACGTTTGTTTGTTTGCTATGGACAGCCCGAATCACCTAAACCCGTCAAACATCAGGCAAGTGTTTTTTTTTCCTGCTTTTAAAGTTATGTAGGCAAACTGATATATATTCTTCTACTTTCTGTCAATTTGTATTTATAACATGTGGGAAATCTTGTAGAGGTATACAAACTTGTAAACTTTGTAAATATTTAACTGGCTTTGGGGGAATGGACTGGTGACAACTTACAAGTTCCTCAGCATTGCAGAGCACTTCTCATCGCATTCGAGGTGTCACTCTGTCCTGAAGCAGGACAGGACTCTGTCCTGTGTCCTCACAGGGTCACCCTTTCTCCAGCTGACCTTCTCCAATAGACTGTGCATAGATTTGGGTAACGTGCTGCTGAGAGAGTGCAGAACGCTTTTTTAAATATTAAGCAAAGTACTAAATAAGAGAGATTAATGGAAGCTACAAAATTCTTTTGATTAACCTACTGTGTTGTCTGAATATGTTTATATAGCTTCTCAGGTAACATGATGACTTTAATCTCAAGGGTAAAAAGCTTGGCATAACCAACCATCTTCTGAAATCACGTGTTTCCCCTGACTTCCAGGATAAGTGGTGTGAGCGACGTGGTGTCTGTTCAGTGTTGCTGCCTGAAATAATGTTTGAGCTTCGGCTGCTCCTATTCCCCAAGTTGGCTGGAGCTGCTGTGCATATCATAGAATCACAGAACGGTTCGGGCTGGAAGGGACCTTAAAGCCCATCCAGTGACACCCCCTGCCCTGGGTAGGGACACCTCCCACCAGACCAGGCTGCTCCAAGCCCCATCCAGCCTGGCCTTGAACACCTCCAGGGATGGGGCAGCCACAGCTTCTCTGGGCAGCCTGTCCCTCAGAGTCACCATCCTCAGAGTAAAGAATTCCTTCCTTATATCTAATCTAAATCTCTCTTTTTCAATGTAAAATTTTTCCCCCTCTTCCTATGGCTCCCCTCCCTGATCCAGAGTCCCTCCCCAGCTTTCCTGGAGCCCCTTTAGGGACTGGAAGGGGCTCTAAGGTCTCCCCGGAGCCTTCTCTTCTCCAGGCTGAACCCCCCCAACTCTCTCAGCCTGTCCTCACAGCAGAGGGGCTCCAGCCCTCCCAGCATCTCCATGGCCTCCTCTGGACTCCCTCCAACAGGTCCATGTCCTTCTGATGCTGAGGACTCCAGAGCTGGATGCAGTACTCCAGGTGGGCTCTCCCCAGAGCGGAGCAAAGGGGCAGAATCGCCTCCCTTGACATAACGCTGCCTGTTTGCTGCTCCCCTCACCCCTCCATTCCTGGGGCAGTGGTAGTCGGGCTTCTCTAGCCCACCCTCTTGTGCGAGAGCAGGAGCCATAGAGCTCCCGGCGCTGGGGAGCCTGCTCAGCAAGGGGCAGAAAGAGGAGGGTTAGGTGGAAGTTGAGGGTAAGACTTTGGAAAGAGATAAAACAATTTCTGCCAGGTGTTACGCAAGGTAAATGCTCCACTCTCTAACCTGAGATGGTAAGTGATGCCCTTTTGTCATGGACATGAGCTTTTAAATAAAGAAAAAGCTTTGCTACAGCTCTGTGTGGTGTAACCAAGGCTTGGTAACTGAAGAAGCGACCATGGGTCAGTTTAGTTGGTTGTATTCTTCCCCTTACATTTTTCTGAAAGCTGACTGTAGAGCGACTTAAACTGTAGTGGAAAGGAAAATAATAAAAGAAACTTCAAGTTGAGTCTGGTATATTGGAAGCAAAAAGGAGTCATACGGACAGCTCTGATGCCTTTGCTGGTGTGTGGTAACTTGTTAAACCTCTGTAACCCAGTTGTGCGCCTGAGCCCATGGTCTCATTTTCAGAAGTTACAGACATTCTTAGTATTTAACCTAATCCTCCCTCCTTGCAAACCTCAGCCGGTTCTAAGGGTTTTTTACTAAAATATTTCTCTGTTCCAAAAATGGAGGGAGCAGTATTTAGTTTAACCCTCCTTTTGCTTAGAGTTAGCATGTCAGGGTTGAAATAAACTGTTTGTTGGCAAACATTTTAAATGTGTCAGTGGAAACATGCTAATCCAGAAGTGTTGATATTGCATAAGCCATAATCATTAACATTTCTGTTTCGATGTCATTTTGAACTACAGAGTGGATCCCTGTTGTATGTGAGTAGCATGTAGTTTTCCCTGCCTCACCCAGGTCTCATGACGAACCGAATCACTGGGATGCTGGTTTTTCTGAAACTGAGACAATAATCCCTACTTATCATCATGTTGCCCTGCATGACGTATTGCATGACTTCACTTTTTCCACCATACTGCCATACTGCTTTTTCCAAGTCCTGTTTAGATGGCTACGCTGGAGGTATGCCCATAGGCCAAATTTACACTCTTGCCAAAACACTGAACGCCTCTAAAAAAGAGGATTGGTTTTTGGCTGTAAAGCAGTCCATCTAAAAATGAAAACTAGTAAATCAGAAGCCATTTAACACAGGGTGAGAGGTTTGCTGTTTCTCAGCGATGGCGACAAAGTCTTCTTGCGAGCGCAAACCCCAAGGGCCGGCCAGGCTGCTGTTGCTCTGCTCCCATGAGTCTCACCCACGTTTCACCCAATAAGCCACTAAGAACTTTTTGCTTCCAGTTGGTGAATTTAAGTAAGACTTTCCGATGGGTTGCAGAAGTTCCTCTGCACAAACCCAAATTAAGGTTGTGGGACACAGAAGCACGTTAAAGCACGGCGGGAGCATGTCTGCAGCAAGATGCTTCAAGTGGCATGGTGATGTTTTGTGGGGGAGGCAAATTTTTGAAGTCAGCGTGCTTTTCTTTCCCAGAATAGCTAGAATTCGAAACATAAGCTGTGACACGCTTGCTGTGTTTATTATACGTAATGTGGTTTATTTCAAGCTGGGTAGAGCATGGTAAGCGAGCTTCTCGCTTTTATACTTGGTGTCTACGCAGGAGCTGCCAGCGTGGCTGGGAGAGGGGAAGGGGAGGAATGGTGGGAGCAAATGCTTTCCCACTCTCTGACGCCTTTACATGGGAAGCTTTTAGAATATAAATCACAGACGTGCATATAGTGGTTATAACAGGGATCAAATTTTTCTCCAATTGTAGATTTTTCTGTCAATTTAAAAGTGCTCCTGAGCACCGTAACGTATCAGACTTATCGTGTAGCGCATAGGCACTGTGGCCTGAGCAGTGCGTAGTGTGCTCTGGGGTAAGACTTGCATCTAGTCCTTTTTCAGCTACTTGAGAATTCAGAGAATATGTAGTCCCAAAGGGAATATATTTGGAAGTAAACAAGTTTTGAGCTGGTAACTTGAGGTCACATTAAAGAACGAGCAGCTGTTAGTTTCCAGAAGGACTTGAAATACGTTTCAACATACAAATAAAAGCCTCTTTTAGGTGTTAACTAATGAATTTTTTAAATTCCAATATAAGAACTGGCCTCATGTGGAAGCCTTAAGAGACTTAAGTTTCCCATTCTTTGATGCTCAGTCTGGGGCCTTTATTCATCTACACTATAAATAATTGGAAAAAGCACATTTATGAACTACATTCCAGACAGCTTCATTTTATTAATTTTTTTAAAACCATCCTTCAGAGCAGGAAGACTATATCATATTTTCCCATGTACATACGTACCTCCTGGGCTCATGGAAGCAGCACAGACTGTTTTTGTTACCAGACCTCATCACGGACAGCAATTCTAAAAGCTGTTGTGCAATTTCCTTAAGATAAGTACTTTGATTTCTACAACCATTGGCTTGAACTTAAAGAAACGTTTAAAAAAAAAAAAATAATGCATTAAACGTACTGAGCAATGTTGGCTGAATTGAGCAATTTGACAACGATCTTTGTATTTGATGTCATTCAGTTCCCGTTGTGCCATTCTGGGTGTTTCTCAGGTGCATTTGGGCCAGATGTTGCAATGATACGAATGTCTGGCTGACTGAAAATTCTGATTTCACTGGTTTGAAAGTCAGTTTGAAAATAGGTATCTCAAAGTAGCCATATTGTCAAATCACTAAAGAGGAAGCTTAAGAATAACCCTGCAGTAAAATCTTAAAACAGTTAAATTAGGCTTTTCTACTTAAGTCTGCTTAAGTCTGTGCCTAATTTCATTAGCCCTAAATGTGAATTTTCTTTTCCGTGTTCAATGATTTGCAACATCTGTTAAGTCCTATTTGGTCACTGCTCTGTTTGTGTGTGTATCTGTGCCTGTTTACATAATAATAATAAAAAAACAACAACAAAAAACCCCTAAAAACTAAAAAGCAACCAAACAAAACACGTTCTTCACTGGCTGGAGGAGGCTATCAGTGGATTTAGAAGTGAGAGGAAAATAAGCCCCTTCTGAAGGTGATAGCACTGCCACAACATGGGTAACATGCCTGTCAGGAAGCAGCAGAATACAGGAACCTTAATCGCGTGTGTGCTGTCCTCATGTCTGTTTATTCTTCTCTTTGTGTGGTTTTTAGGGGGAGCTGGAACGTCAGCTTCTTCAGGCAAATCCCATTCTGGAATCCTTCGGGAATGCAAAGACAGTGAAAAATGACAACTCCTCCCGCTTTGTGAGTTACTCCTTTTTTCTGTAGAGTCTGTAAATCTGGATTACTGTTTATGGAGAAATTCCCTTTTTAGATATTTACCTAATTAGTATCGGAAGCTTTCTTTGTTCTTTCCTCCAGGCATTCAGGTTCAATTACAATGCTTTCTGCATTGTTGGAGTCACCAAACACTCATCCTCACTGGCTCTTGGCAAAACTTGCATTGATTTTAGCCAGTTTCTAACTTCAGCCATCCTTGAATCCCCAGTAGTGTTCATAGTAGTGTCCATGTAACTGCCGTAGAGCTAAACTGGGGCTCGCGTGCAGAAATTACTGCTAAGCTACTATAAAGTATGAAGGAGTATGGCATCAACATGGAATTGGGCTAAATATGGTGCCTTCTTGTCAATAGCTATGACTTTATCAATTGATTGGCTTATCAGATGGGGTTTTATGGATTTATTTATTTTATTTTTTTTTTAAAGCACGAAACTTGCATAAAAAAACTTCTCAAAATTACCATGCCCTTCTATCTGACTGCTTTACGGAAGGAAAGCCAAAAAGCCAGTGTGACTTTTTCAAGGTGTGGGCACTCTTGCAGCTGGCTGATGTTGTTGTTGGGTTAGTGCCCTGTGTTTCACATCATGTGAATTGAAGCGATTGAAGGAGCTGGGACTGTTTAGTTTGAGGAAGAGGAGGCTGAGGGGAGACCTCATCACTCTCTACAACTGCTTGAGAGGACATTGTAGAGAGGTTGGTTCTGGTCTCTTCTCACAGGTAATTAGCTATAGAACAAGAAGGAATGGGTTAAAGCTGCAGCAGGGTAGGTTTAGGCTGGACATTAGGAAAAAATTCTTCATAGAAGGCGTGGTCAGACACTGGAACAGGCTGCCCAGGGGGGTGGTGGAGTCACCATCCCTGAATGTGTTTACGACTCGTTTAGATGCAGTGTTAAGGGATATGGTGTAAGGGAGAACTTTTGTAGAGTGGAGTTGATGGTTGGACTCGATGATCCCAAGGGTCTCTTCCAACCTAAATGATTCTATGATTCTATGTTTCAGGGGGAGATAACCGCTTCTTATGTGTTCCATTGTTTTAAAAATAGAGGTGAAACTCAGGGTGAATAGCTATTTACCACTCCTTGAAACTTCCTTTCCTTTGAAGGGAGGAAATAAAAAGCACCATCTCCTATTTCAGGGGAAAGAGAGTTTTAGTACAACTGTAAAACTGTATAGGAGGTATTAAATCTTTTTTTCTTGTGAGAACACAGATAAAATTTACAGAACAAATGAAAGATTTCTTGTCTGCTTTGACGTGTCAACAGTTGCTTGAATTTATAATGTATGAACTCGGCTCCAGTGATAAGGACTCTGGAAAACTGTATGACTAAATCCCTTAGTCTTTTCAGTCAAGAAGGGAGAGCAGAACACTGTGGAAATTCAACTTTGATAATTTTATAGATGCATTATTTACAATTTTGCTTGAGGCATATATATGTTGGGTGTAAGATTTATAATATCAACAGGTTTCACTGCGCAATAATTCTACTTTAGTACACATGTTGAATCCATCAAAGATTGTACTAATTTAATGAAGATTTTTTTTTTTTCCCCTAAAAGATGTTAGCATCTGGTTTGTATTACATTGAAGTCCGCATTGCCATCATGAACATAATCACTCAGATGGCTCCAGCTCTATTTTTATAAAGGAGCAAGTATAATGCACTCCAGATGGTGTCATCTCATGCAGAAAAAAAATAATCTTTAGTAAAAACCATTTTAAAACCTGACTTAAAAAAAATACATATCCTCCCACAAAGCGAGAAGTTCTGTTGTTCAGCCTGTCCAGGCTTGACAGTCTTCACCATGCAGCATGAAGATGCCAGCCTGGCCCTCCTTGTTGGTAACGTCAGATAGGACTGAAATAAAACTAATGTCTAATCAATTTTTTTATTTTTTTCTTCTGCCAAAGGCGGTATTTTCTTATGTTTCAGGAAATAAAGTCTCTAGTTCGCAGTGGATGGGAGAGTGGGCTTATTGGGTTCGTGTTGCAGAACTAAATGCTTCCTTCTGATGTGGTTTTTACAAAGCCACGTATGTAGTTCTGTAATGACAGTGTAAACAGAATTCAGTTGTTAGATGACCACCGCTGCAGTCACTGACTGATAAATTAATGATTTCATAGCAAGGTTTGCCAGTGCTAGCTAAAAGGATGTATTAATATTTTGCTTTTAAGAAGATAAACTAGATAGTGACCCCTCTGGTTAGACTTCAGTGATGACTGAACCTGGAAGCGGGGAGTGTGTGGGTCCCCTCTTCTGGTGTGTCACCTCGTTTAGTGACCTCATTTCCTCTCAATTATTTTTATTCATGGAACTGGTAACTTGACAGCAGAAATTAGATAACTTTTAAGAGTGAAAGAGTAAAATGGTTCTGAATTATATCAGGAAAAAAACACTGACTAGACCTTAGGTAATGCTTTGTTTGTTTTCACATGTAACATGGCAAATTCAATCAGTGTCATCCTGAAGGGGTCTGTGGTACCTCTTCTGGGGAAGAAGTTGTCAACTGCCGTTCTTGACATGCTAGTGCTGACGCGTGCGTGTTACATCGAGTTTATTGGCTGAAGTTCAGTAAAATGTCAGTTGCTTCTTTGTGACAGTTACAAATATAGCTTTTTGGAATTGTTACTGACCAAAAAGTATAAATGCCTCAGTTCAAAGCTGAGCGTAGAGCGTTGTGTTTCTTCATAGTCAGAAATCTGAGTTCAAGTGCTGGTCCCTGACAGGACACTCTTTTGACAACAAGCCTGGTTCCTTGGCGCATCCTTCTGGTGCCACTGGCTTTCCACCCAAACTCCAGATGAGGCAGTAGGGAGTAACCATTGATGCTAATTTCAAGTGTTACACCAGTTTTCTTAAAACTTGGAGAAATCACTCTGTGCTGAAGATGTACAACTGCAGGCATGGACCAGTGCTTTGCTCTCAACGAGATCGAGATCAGGCTGGTGGGTAGGTTATGGCTTTCTCTGGCCTCACTGATGTGGCTGGGGGGAAGAAACTTGGTAGGTCTTATGCACACAAATCTTTTTGACGTGAACGGGCTTTATCCGGGCAGGTGAGGAGAAGGGTGAGGTGTGCTGGTCAGAAGTTGCAATAGCTGAAATGATTGCAGCGACTTGTGTAGGTTTGCAGCACGGCCACATACCCCCCAGTACACACTTCCTAGGGCGGGCTGTTGCTAGAATACACATGTTCTACAAGCTTGTGGAGTAGGATATTTAATATGAAAATCAATAGTACAGTCCCTGAGCTGAATGGATCTGCCAAACAGGAATTCACTTTAACATACTAATAGCACTAATCAGTTGGGCTTGAGATAAATGAGGATCTAGATACTGATTATAAGAGTGCTTTCAGAAGGCCTCCACAAAGGATATTAGTAGGTGTCTCTGTGCGGATACTGTCTAAAGAGGTGTTTAGATGTTAGCAAACTGCTGTGGTGCTCCCTGATCTCCAGAACCTGTTCCTACGTGGATAGAGGACGGCAGAAGTTGGTTGCAGTGAAAATGGAGAGCCCAGTGCAGTCACTGGGTATTCCTGCTGGTTTCTTCACGTGTTTGCAACCGGGGAATGCCGCATGGCTTCATGGGCACAAAGTCGAAATACAGTAACAATGCTGATAAAAGTGGTCCAAGTGCAAGCCGGAGCCTGGTGTCCTGTTGGGAATGTTTGTAGCCAAGTGACAAATCAGACTGGGCAACTGATGTGGCTTAAACTGGTATAATAGATCCACTTGCGACCACTTTATTTCCAAGAGCAGCTCTTTGTGTGGGAAGCGTGCGCTTTAGTTGGTCCTTTGTGGAGAAAGGTCCTATGTGGAAGAAATGGGTATATTCGCTCTCTCTTAGTCCTTTCTTTACCAATAGCTAGCAAAGAGAGGCCGTGCAGACAGCAGCCAAGCTGGGTTTGGAAATGGAAGTAGAAGCACACCGAGATCCAGGATTGCTGCTGATAAAGCAAACTTCTTGGTGCCTAAAGGTGCTATAGAAATATGTGCATTTAAAGTCTTAAGTGTTGCTCTCAACCTTAGACATGTTTTGTCAATGGAAGAAATTGAGCTTCACTTTCAGAAGACTTCCATCAGTCTGGATTACAGACATACCGAGACTATGAGTTCTTTAATCATTAGAAAGTGTTTGTGCGCAGCGTAAGATATTCCACTGAATACATTGAAGGGAAAAGATTTCATTTGAACCTGTGTGAAATGCTTGTTACATGAATGCAAGAAGAATTATGTTTTTGTATAGAGAGCATTGTTTTAATGATAAAATTAGTAATTACAAAAAAATCTTTTTTTTTTTTTTTTGCAGGGCAAGTTCATTAGGATTAACTTTGATGTTACTGGTTATATTGTTGGGGCCAACATTGAGACCTGTATCCTACTTCATGCCACATCTTTGTAAAATCCAAGTTCCCCAATTTGTTTTGCTTTTAACCCTAGAATTCATTGGAATGCAGTGAAAGGTTACCACACTTCTACAGTCCTTTGACAACATCCATCTCTTCCTTTGTTTCAAAATAGCGATCAAATATCAGAAAGTCAGCATGCTTCCTCGTGCTCGGAAATTGGATACCCCAAAGTTTAGCACTCTGAAATCTGCTGGATTTTCAGACTGGCCTTAAAACCAGCGTTTGTTAAATAGACGAACCATTTAAAGTGGGCTTGCTCTATGAATGTTTCTAGAAAAAAAAAAAAAAAAAACAGCTTTCTAATGAGAGGCTGAGCTACTGTATTGTGCTAAAGGTTGCTTTACTCTCATCGGTGCTGCAGGAGCAGCTCTGCCTGGAGAAGGTTGGTGCTCATCGTAAAGTGATGGTGCTGGAAGCGCTGGGACACTTTCTCTTAAGTCTTCTAGATAGCAGCATAGATTCATTAACACAAGACCTACTAGCGATTAATACTGAAGCCTAATTCAATTCTAGCTTTAAGGTTTATTTTTATTTATGATTGTGTTACGAACAAGTAAAAATACTTGCACTGAAAGCCTTTCTCTAAAGTTGTTTTCTCTGTGCTAAAATTAATGTGTGCATAACTTTTTTTTAGAATGTTTAGGCTGTTTTCTGGGGGAATAGCAATAGGGTGGTCATAAAATTACGAAATCAGAAGTCTTGGTAAACAATATCATGTGAGTAAAGATAAAGACATAAAGATAAACAGTGCTGCAGTCAAGCTTTCATTCTGTTGCTGTGAGTTAAATTGCTTAATTTTAAGTGCAGCAAATGTTTGGAAGTGTCACAAAATATAATTTCCCAATAAGGTTGGGAAAGATCTATAGTTATTCAAAGTATGCTCTAATGATAAATGATTTTTTTTTTTTTTTTTTTTTTTTTCATGCAGCACAGGAATGGAGGCAGTTTTTGCTTTCAGATGAATTGTTTTGCCTGGAGCTTTGGGAAAACAGCAGGACCTAACTCTTAGGGCATCTTAGGATGAGGCGAACTCATCCTTGCTCATAACCTGTGTCACTTCAAATCTCTGTCCCCCATTTGTTTTACAGTATGGAATAGGAAAAAATAAAAAATAACATTATAGGGCAGTTCATTAGACAGTATCTGCTGCGTAAATCCAATTTGGAAGCTGTTTAAAGGCAGTGAAGGTTGTACGTAAAAATGCAGTGCTTGAGAGAAATGACAAATGCACTTCAGACAAAGCACTTTTGAGTTCAGCAGCTGCTGGGGTTTTGGTACTAAGAGTCCACCATGACCTTAGTAAAAGTGACTGAAAAGGAATGGCTGGTTCCCTGCTCACTTAGGCTTTGGCTGAGCCATTGCAGGCAACTGTCAGCTGCGTGTGGCAGGGACACAAGCCAATATCCAAGAAATGAGTTTGCTGGAATTAAATTTGCGCTTCTACTGGTCCGAATTTGAAATCTCTCATCTAAAGTTAGTGAAAGTTCAAATTGGCCCTAGTCCTGTCATTACTATTTAAGTTCTATTTGTTCTTAAAGTAATTATATAGCCTACTTGGAAAGTTTTGTTTGCACTGGATGTTTTTAGCCAAAAGTTGCAGAAGATCCTTAACTGGTTATAATCAGACTTGTTGGAAAAGTCTCGTGCAGTTCGTCAGGCTAAAGACGAGCGGACATTTCATATCTTCTATCAACTGCTAGCTGGAGCAGGAGAACACCTGAAGTGTAAGTCAAGAATCTCATTTTATGAGCTTGTTGTTTCTGCTGCCGCATTTGTTATTTTAGTGTTAACACCATCGAGTTTGAACTGTTCTTTGGTCTTGAAACAGTGAGTTTTAAAAGAAGAATGAAAAGCCAGGTGGCTTTGTTTTGAAATAAACTCTGTGTTTTATCAAGGTTGCTGTCAGGCAACTGTTGCATTTCAAGCAAAGGGCTCCTACGTGACAAAGTCCAGTTTGGCCAGTCTCTGGCTGTGAATTGCTGGGTTGAAACCACAATGTTGATTAATAACAAACCTGGCCGGCAGCGACAGCCCGATCTGTTCTGGGATGTGCCTTCAAACTGGGGAGAAAAGCAGCCATTTTACCAAAACATAATGAAACCCTGCAGCTCTCTTCAGCCACTGCAGTACTATGTTGGTTATCTTCTACTCTTGTTTTTTTGTTTCTTCCCCTTGGTAACTGTGAATTTCTACTAGGTTGTGATAAGTGGAACTGCATGAAGGTACAGACTTCAGAGAATTGATCCACTCTTTCTGCTCCTGTGTTAGATAAACCAGTGTTTGGCATCCTTGAGGTGGTTATCACCAATGCCTAACTCCACTTCTGCCCATGTCTGTTATGTTTCAATAGAGATATTTCTTGTCTGATATTCCAGATGGGGATTTGAGATGATGGGAGCTATATCTGAGTCAGGTAATGTTCTGTTTACAGGTTTAATGCATTAAAGAGCTCATGTAGGTTGTTACAGATAGAGATTCTGGGAATCTGGCTTCAGCTTTTAAGGTACACTCACATTTTTAGAGTTTTGGAAGCCGGTATAGTGGCATGTAGCTGTGTTTGAGGAACTGATTTTGTAAAGCGGAGTTTGTGCATTTAGCAAGAACAGAGTACAGGTGGGTGTCAACGGCATTTTTGAGCTTATTTTTTCCTCTCTCTTCCCCTTCCCCCAATACAGCTGACTTGCTGCTTGAAGGATTTAACAATTACAGATTTTTATCTAATGGCTACATCCCCATTCCTGGGCAACAAGACAAGGATAACTTTCAGGAGACCATGGAAGCCATGCATATCATGGGATTTTCGCATGATGAGATCTTGTGTAAGTTACTGAGTGTCACTTGTAACCTTGTGTGAATTACTGAGCCTTTTGGATTTTTAAAGTGTACTTTTTTTCTCCTCTGCATGCACACACTTGTGAATTTAATGTCACCAAATTTAACATTGCCTCGGTGTCTCGACAGCCTGCAGCAAATGTTTGCTTAACATGAGCTAGGGTTGAATTAAAGCCATTTGCCTAAAAAATGCAGTACAAACTTTATTTCCTTTCTGAACTCTGAATACTGGGAATTTTGAAGAAAAGTAACACAAGTAATGTAAGAGAAAAATTTGTTAAGCTGTGCCCTCTTCAATGAAACTGTTGCATATGTCTTTTGTTAACACAGCAATGCTGAAAGTGGTGTCTTCAGTGCTCCAGTTTGGAAATATTTCCTTTAAGAAGGAGAGAAATACTGATCAAGCTTCTATGCCAGAGAACACTGGTAAGTTGATCACGTTTGTGTGGATTCCTTTAACTCGAGCTGTAGTTTTCTTCCTGCTGTTTGTTCAGTGCAGATCTTGAAAAGTCCAGAGCAGTCTTCTGAGCTTCCTCAATAGCGTTCTGGGCCAAAAAGGGGCAAGGACCGTTGTGGTAGTAGCCAACGGGCAATTGTTAAAACTCTCCTCTTCCATTCTCGTAACACAGACAAATTTAAGTATCCATCACCAGAATTGATGCTGTTTGCATTGCTTCTAAACTTTGAACGAGTATTTCAGTTGTAGTCTTGTTTATTGCTATCTATGAAGACTTAAGCACTAGGAAAAAGCATGTGCTTAAATCAGTTTGTTTTCTTTGGTTCTTGACAGCAGTTTTCTTGCCAATGATAAGAACCTGGAGGCCAAGCACAACTTCCATAGTGAAATGGCTGAACACAAGAATGCTGGTTTTAGAAAAAGCTGATTTCTGAAGTGGCATGGTAGTGTGGCCAAGATTGACTTTACCAGCCAGTACCTGCAACGCAATCAGTATTTTGAGGGGCGTATTTCTTCACAAAAAAGAGAGCTGCTGAAGCAGATCTGAGGTTTTTGATTGAGTGCTTCAGTACTGGCCTTTTAAATGCTCTCATGGAGAGTCAGCTTTGAGAACTGACTTCAGAGGAAAGAGCAGTTAGAACCATCATTCATGGGACCTGCTGCACATGCACAACTCGCATTCTTGTCTGTGGCTCCTTTTGTAATTGTCCTAAACTGCTGTGCATGTTGGCTGCTTGCCGTGCCCAAAATGTTTGTCACTTCTCAGGGCGGTGGCCTGCTGCCCCAAGTGCTCCAGCCAGCAGGTATGGATTAAAGCGTAAAAGTCACGGCCTTGACACTGGGCTGGCACTTGGCACTTTGAGTTTTGCAGTGAGGAAAAAAGGTTGGGTGAGGGATCAGGGTTTTTGGGCTTTTTGTGACAGCTGAGGCAACTCAACTGAGTCATTGTCCGTTTGGAAGGTGTGATATAAAAAGGTACAGAAACTTCTCACTGCTTGACTATCTCAGCTTTTGTATTACCATTGTTTTTTGGACATAATGTTCTGAATTAAAGTATTGGATATAAATATATTGATACTATTGGATATTTATAATACTGGACACAAAATTCTGAGTTATAAAGCAAAGATGCTGAAAAGCTCAGATTACAGTTAAAGCACGTTTCTGTTCTCTTGTTCTTCGTTATTGTGTGTCTCTGAAGACACTGAGTGAAACTGAGCTCTCCCTTATCATCTGTATTGTCACATCTCACTGTAATGGGTTTCCCAAGTGTCCTCCAGAGAAGTAAGTGTGTCTTGATAGTGATTCATCTCAGCTAGAGGCGTGAGGCTGAAATAGGTCAGGTTAGTGTCTCCATAGATGGGAAGGAATTTGTGTGGGTAGTGGAGATGTGAACCTTGACAGTGTGGATTTCAAAGCATATGGAAAGCAAATTCTACCCTATAGATAATAAATATAGATAAACAAATATCAGTTTCAAGCATTAGATAGAAGAGATGGCAAGAAAGGCATATAGCCTTCATGGATGAAGAGGAAGGAGAAGCTGTCTTCAGAGGACCATTTCATGCCTACCAGATTTGTAAGATGCCTTTCTGCTGAAAGGGCAGAGGTTCATAAGCAACCTCATAAAGTTCATGCTTCAACTATGATATGAGCCTTTCAGTATCTTTGTTTTATAATAATTCAGAATTTTATATCCAAAACCCAATAGTAATAAAACACAAGTCAGGACTTTCTACAACTGCACCTTTTAAATGGGATTTCCTCAACTATAAGCAAACAAGATGAATTACACATTTTTTAAAGTGCAAGATTAATCAAGCTGAAATTGTGTGAACCAGTGCTACCTTTAGAAGTGACACAGCTTTGACCTGAAAATGGTTACATTTCCTTCAGTCCAACCTCTGAAATACTGGCTGCAACCTCCTCCAGTGTCTGAATCAGATGGGATTTTAGTATTATCTCTGCTATGGTTTATTGTTGTTATTGTTACCTAAGCTATGGCTTATTACCAATTGGAAAGGTTAGGGACAATAAATCCCCTGTTACAGGTTCATGAAAGAGGAGCTGAGTATGGTGTTTGGAGTACTGCATGGGAGGGAAAAATACCCTTGTTCCTTAAAAACTGTAATATCCTTTATATAGTATCCGTTATGCTGCAGTACCAAGCTGATGCTTCTGGCTACTTAATATTTTCAAGTTTTGTTGGTTTTTTTTTAAAGATCCTCACAGCATTTGCTACTTGGCACATAAGGTTAAGTTTTTTCTGTATTGCTGATATGTATTTTTATAGCACTGAAACGTTCCTGTGTGTAGCTAAAGCAAAAGGAGTGCCCAATTTGTGATGTTACCCTAATTTTGCTGCTTTAATTGTGTGTTGATTCATCGCCCTTCTAATGAATATATGGCCAGACAGAGAATCTCAATATGAAGAGCAAGTAGTAGTGTTTTTAATACCAGAAAAACAAACAAACAAAAAAACCCCAACACAATGCAAAGAAGCTCTTATATACTGGTATTAAAATCTATTTTCCAGTGCTGGTTTGTAAAAATAGCTTTTTTTCATTTTGACAGTAAAACACGAGCTGTCAGATTACAAAGATAATGGGTTAAAGTACTTTCTGGATCGTGCGGAGGGCTTCCAGCTAAAGGGCAGCACTTACCCGGACCTAAAAATACCTTTAGCGTCACTCTCATTTTTAACAGTATGGAATCATAAATACTGAACCTACTGGAAAATTCATTTAGAAAAAGGGATTGATGCAGCAAGAATATGTAATGATGGTGTGGGTAACTGGTTATTTCAAATAATGAACGTGACACCGGGAGAGTTCATGCCATCTAAAGAAAGTGCACTGCTGCCTGCATTGTTATTCTATATAAAGTATTACAAACCCGTGTTTTAAACAGTTTAAACTGTATTTTGCTATAGTCTGTCATAGAAGCATTACTCTGGCATACCTGCCTAAATTGAAACTGGTTTTAAGCAACCCGTAGTATGATGGAGTTGATGTGCGATGTCCTCATATTATGCTTTTTTTTCTGGAGCTGAGAAAATGAATGTTCCCTATAAGAGTGACAAAAGGAACATTTGCATGTGGGCTATGGAGTGTTACATGACCTCCCTGCAATTTCAGGAAATCTTGTGTTTTCCACGCTCCCTCAAGGGAATTCAGTGGTGTCCTTCTGTAGAGCCTCCATCAGCCTTGAGATGGAGGCCCTGCGTGGCAGGGGACATCTGTCCATAGGGCAGAAGTACATCTCCCCAACTGCGATTTCGAATGGCAGTTCAATTTTTACGCTGGCACACTGTTGTCAGGAGCTTGTTTCACCTCTGCTGTTGGCAGCTGTGGAGGGTTTAAGTGCTTTCATTTATGACTTTGCTCCCCAGTCGCACAGAAACTCTGCCATCTACTGGGAATGAACGTGATGGAGTTCACCCGGGCCATACTGACACCGCGCATCAAAGTTGGCAGAGACTATGTTCAGAAAGCCCAGACCAAAGAACAAGTAAGTTTTGGTGCTTTAAAGATGAAGTTGCCTCACCCTGATTAGCTCTTAATAAAGATAATTGGGATTAAGTGTGTACTGATGCTGACTTTGTAGCTTGCTGTCTTCATTAAATGTTCTTATATGGTAAAAATCAATGGTAGAATAGAAGAAACTTTTCCCTTTCCCTGACCTTCTGCTGGTTTCCTTCTTTAATGTCATTGTCATATGTATCAAACATGCAGAGAGCCTTTGGGTTTTTTATAAAACAGTTTAAAAACAATTTTTTTCAAAACATTAATCAAACTACATACAGTTGCTACTGCTTGTTTTCATTCCTCGGTGGTATTAACTCCATTAAACTTCTTCTGTTACTTAGTTATTTGGGGTAACATCCATGTCTCTGTTCTTTTGATGAATTCTCCAGAGTAAATAAATTTTCTTGTTTGGATTTTCAGGCAGACTTTGCAGTGGAAGCTTTGGCAAAGGCCACCTATGAACGCCTCTTCCGCTGGCTTGTTCACCGCATTAATAAAGCTTTGGACAGGACCAAACGACAGGGAGCGTCTTTCATTGGAATTCTGGATATTGCTGGATTTGAAATCTTTGAGGTGCCTCAGAACGCTGCTTATCAGATTTTTCTTTTCCTTATTAATGTGTGTTCAGGACTAACTGTAGAGCCACTAAATGCATGCGTGTTCCAAGGCTGCAGGAGGGTTTGGTTTTGTAGCATGCAAATGCTTGATAAACGTAAATTACAGTGGCAAAAAGTCATACTTTAGTCTAAATTGTTCTTTTATATGTGACGTTTTTTCCTACCATACATTAGTTTAATTGTATGTAGTAGGGTACATATGAGACTTGTATAATGTGTTTTCCAGTTTTCATTACGTTATATTTGAATGTTGTGGAGTTTTAGTGAACTCCTTTGTAAGGAAATTTTTGACTTCCAGGTATGTGATACATCCTGTCACTGAATTATTCTTGCTGGCTAATGTTATTCTTTTAGTTGAACTCCTTTGAGCAACTCTGCATTAACTACACCAATGAGAAGCTTCAGCAGTTATTCAACCACACGATGTTTATCCTGGAGCAAGAGGAATACCAACGTGAGGGTATAGAGTGGAATTTCATTGACTTTGGACTGGATCTGCAGCCTTGCATTGACTTAATCGAAAGACCTGTAAGTGTGTGCATTAATAATACTCTACGGAGAAAAGGTTAGACTTCTGAGTTTTACTTACTGAGTCCTGTGAATTGTAGGATTGCATAGCCGTATCTTGCAGAGTTGTCACAAAAAGCGAATTCACTTGAATGCTGAAGTCCAAAGCCTAAAATACCATGTATTAGTAAAAGGATTTATCCTTATGTGATCTTGCCCTGATGCTAGGGTAGAACACTCAACTAAAGATACGAAGCTACTATTTTTATACTTTTTTCCTTATATTAATCATAGAATCATAGAATGGTTTGGGTTGGAAGGGACCTTAAAGCCCATCCAGTCCCACCCCCTGCCCTGGACAGGGACACCTCCCACCAGACGAGGTTACTCCAAGCCCCGTCCAGCCTGGCCTTGAACACCTCCAGGGATGGGGCAGCCACAGCTTCTCTGAGCAACCTGGGTCAGGGGCTCACCACCCTCACAGCAGAGAATTTCTTCCTAATATCCAATCTAAATCTGCCCTTCTTCAGTTTGAAGCCATTACCCCGTGTCCTATCGTTACACTCCCTGATCCAGAGTCCCCCCCCATCCTTCCTGTAGGCCCCCTTCAGGGACTGGAAGGGGCTCTAAGGTCTCCCCGGAGCCTTCTCTTCTCCAGGCTGAACCCCCCCAACTCTCTCAGCCTGTCCTCACAGCAGAGGGGCTCCAGCCCTCTGATCATTTTCGTGGCCTCCTCTGACCCTGCTCCAACAGGTCCATGTCCTTCTTGTGCTGAGGACTCCAGGGCTGGACGCAGTACTCCATGTGAGGTCTCACTAGAGCAGAGTCTTTAGTCCTGTCACTTCCCTATTAAACCATGTCATTGCATCATAGGTGGCTCAGTTCAAAATATTTTTCAAGACAGAATAAACTTTTTTTTCCATTTGAGATCAATGGCAAAATTCCTGAAACTTCACTTAAGGTAGAGTTTTCTCCATAAATCTGACTTGCAAATAGGAAAACAGTTATCTTAAAGCTTTGCTCACTTTTTGACATACTGTTCTAGTTGCTCAATACATGGAAGCTGGAGAGGGCTTCAAAGAGCAGGAGGAGCAGTTGGGCTGGGGGAGAGCAAAGGTCATT
The DNA here is from genome assembly GCA_947846985.1 of Fratercula arctica. Lineage (NCBI taxonomy): Eukaryota > Metazoa > Chordata > Aves > Charadriiformes > Alcidae > Fratercula > Fratercula arctica. The sequence goes on from CANTUZ010000011.1 coordinate 12,331,298, forward strand.
CCTGAAAGCTATTGTTCTTCACTCAGAACTATGCTGTCAAAATTGTTTTATGACCTTTTAAATTAAACCTATGACATCCTGAACAGCAGAAAAGCCCATAAGCCACGTTCTTGTTTTTCTTTAGAATAGGAAAAGGGAAAACTGGTTTCAGTGCAAAGGTTTGCACTTTGAGTGTGGAGCTTCATAAAGTTCTTCCTCTTTGGAAGGTAAAATCCCTGCCAAAAAGCCTGAAGGGCGTAAGTGTGGATGCTTTCAGTATGCAGATGTTTTGGTGAATACCCTAAAAATGCACCAAATCACTTGATTTTTTTTTTTTCTTTTCCTGAAAAGCGAAGGTCAGTACCTTCGTAGTTGTCCTGTAAATGAGGTATGGGATGCCATGTAATAGGCACGTAGAAACATCTCCCTTCAAATGTATAAACTTTACGTTCACTAGAAACTTTTGAAGTATAAATTATTACAAACTCCTTTTTCCACTACCTTCCTGTGTACATCAGCGTTTTCCTTGAGGAAAATGATCCTGTCAAACAATTCTACAGCTGTCAAATACAGACGTTGCTTGTTCCATACTTCACTTTAAGAATAAGCAAACCTTCAAATGGAGTGATTAAATCCTATGGAAAGAGAGGGAGTATCTAAAACTCCGCTGGCTGCTGAAGTTAAGCCTGCTGGATCTCTTTGGATGCTGCTACTGGATATCAACATGGGGCTTGGCAAGGGGAGGCTCGCTGGCTGCCATAGCAGTATCGAGTGTCTGGGAGGGATAATTGTCTTCAGTTTAGCCCATGTTAAAGCATGACATTAACTACTGTGGAGATGCGGATGAGCTGCTGCGTGTGGATGTGTCGCAGAAATGTCTGGAAGGTAACTCTGGAGGTCATCTATTCCAGGCTCTGCTCAGAGCCCAGGCAGCACCAGATCAGGTCATAGAATCATAGAATTTTTCTAGGTTGGAAGGAACCTTTCGGATCATCAAGTCCAACCATCCATCTCACGCTGCCAAAACCACCATGAAACCATGTCCCTCAGCACCATGTCTGCCCGTCTTCTAAATACCTCCAGAGATGGAGATTACACACCTTCCCTGGGCAGCCTGTTCCAATGCTTGACAACCCTTTTGGTGAAGAAATTTTTCCTAATTTCCAACCTGGTGCAACTTGAGGCCATTCCCTCTTGTCCTATCGCCTGTTCCTTGTGAGAAGAGACTGACCCCCCCCCCCGGCAACATCCTCCTTTCAGGGAGCTGTAGAGAGCAAGAAGGTCTCCCCTCAGCCTCCTTTTCTCCAGGCTGAACACCCCCAGCTCCCTCAGCTGCTCCTCACAAGACTTGTGCTCCAGACCCCTCACCAGCTCCATTGCCCTTCTCTGGACACACTCCAGCCCCTCAGTGTCTTTCTTGCAGTGAGGGGCCCAAAACTGGACACAGTATCAGGTCTGGGTCCGTATGCGTTGAAATGAATTTGTTTGATCTAGTCATAATGTCGTTTATTGAACTGGACTCCCCCACAGCTTGTTTTAATTTAAAAAAAAAAATTGGAATCAGTTTAGACAACTTCTTACTGGGGCATTCAATGATGTGTTTTAAATATTAATTGTTTTTTGAAAAAAATATGGATATATTAAATATTAATACAATTTAAATCCAACTCTATTTCAGGCAAATCCTCCTGGTGTGTTGGCGTTACTGGATGAAGAATGCTGGTTCCCTAAAGCTACTGACAAGACATTTGTGGAAAAATTGGTCCAAGAGCAAGGAACACACTCCAAGTTCCAAAAGCCAAGACAGCTAAAGGACAAAGCAGATTTTTGCATTATTCACTATGCAGGGAAGGTAAGGGTTAAATGTTAAACACCTGGTTAGAAATGTTGGTTTGGGGAAAGGAGTAAGTGGGATAGCTACCAAATTTAGAAACCCTTGTGCAGGAGGGTGGCCTTGTGTCATTTTCTTGAACACATTCAGGAGAGCTCTGATAGAGCTCGTTACCAAACAGAACTGAAAAATATAAACTAATATTAAATTAAGCAAATATTTCAGTTTCCTTTAATTTCATTGTCAGGTCTTACAGGTGAGTTTTTTCAGGACTTGTATTGAAAGGAATCTGTTCTGAATATCTGTGTTTCCAAGTTGACAGCAGTGCTTGAATCAGGGCTGTGTCAGTACCCACTTCACTTTTATCTCCTCAGTTCACACCAGATTTTCTATATATCCCCTTTTATAGGTCAGCTGATACCTTTTGGTTTTACTGTTAGTTCAATCTCTATTCTCCCGTTGAAGGACGGAGCTCAGCTGTGATGTGAACAGGTCCATGAAGTAATGATGCAGTTCTTGTCAGCGTTTTGTGGAACCTTCATGACCACTAGGTCTATTCCACAGGCCACGCTAAGCAATGTTTCATAACTAGTTAAAACTTAATCCTAGTAGCAGCTTTTGCCCTGATATTTAAAATAAACTGTGCAAATGATTAAAAACCATCCTTTAATTTTCATTTAAAGTACTATCGGCTTCTTGTTATCTATTCTTTGACGTCAGTGGTGTCAAGTAGATAATTGTAGTGAAAACTGAAGTAGTGACATTACACCTTTTTATTTTATCAATACTTAAAATAGCAACTTAGAAATAATGAAATCATCACTGCAGTTAATAGTAGATTAGTTGTGAAACTAATCAGGTAATCAAAATGAAGTAAATCAGCTTGGTGCCTGACTACTGGAAAGTAATTGTTCTGAGGAATGGTTTACTCCTGCCACACTGGTGCTGCATCGCACATCTTCCTCCGCCAGAAGGCATTTTTCAGTTTTCTATTAGAATGTATATTTCCTTCAAAGCTAGAATCATTTCTAAAATAGCTTTTACTGCAAGAAGTACTGAGATGATGATCTGATTTGGTTTTGGATGCTGGAAGCATTAAATATGGCTTTCCTTCCAAATCCTATATTTAAAAATAGAAAACTCACAGTTTGTTCAAAGCAAAACCATGGTAATTTACTCCGGGAATTTTAGGGCGTTCTTTTGGGTTGGGATGAAACCCATGCTGGTAGCACTGAGGTTTCAACTGCTGAGCAATAGTTTAATTGCAAACCACAGAATTGGTTCTTTCGAGATAAAAGCTTTGTTTTCTTGATAGAACAAAGTGTTTAACTGCTATAGTGAAATTAAAAAAAAAAAAATAATCATGTGGCAGCACATCCTTAATTTACTCTCTAGTAATTTAAATAAAGGAATTAGCATCTATACTGGAGTTGTTTTTACATCTTCACAGTGAAGCCCTATTTTGCCAGTAGCACTAGGCTGAAAATGTATACCAAATACTAGTAAGCAAAAAGATTGCTAAACTTTTAAGAAAAGTCCCATTCATTTACTCTTTCAAAAAAATAACAACTTTTTATGGTACTTTGAACTGTTCTAAGGAGGTGCAACAGACTCGTAGCAAGCAAAACATCAAGAAGAGAATAGGAGAAGTACAGTATTTTGAAAGCTCTTTTGGTTTTTTTTATGCTGGCAAATTGAAAACTGAAGCTGGCAGTCTGTCTGATCTTGTGCAACTTGGCTGCTCCACAGGTGGACTACAAGGCAGATGAGTGGTTGATGAAGAACATGGACCCCTTGAATGACAACGTGGCCACACTCTTACACCAGTCTTCTGACAAATTTGTTGCAGAGCTTTGGAAGGATGGTAAGAGATCATACTCCCAAGTACACAACCTGTTAACAATTTTACCTTGCTGGATGAGTTGGTGGGGTTCTTCGTATGCCTGTTCCCTCCTCACCCTCCACCTCTACATTGTAAATATCTACAGCATTTTCTCTATTGTTTAGCCCTAAAAGTACAAGAAGGAAGCTGGGTTGCACCTATGGTCCCTTGCACATGTACCATTTCTGAGTAGCTGCTTCTCATGTTCATTATTTGAACTGATGTTCACTTCCTACATGTTACCCTGTGACAAATTTCAACTGTAGAATCTTGTCCAAAACTCTTAGTTTGAATTGCTGCAGTTAAGTCCTGAATGTAAAAAGCTGTAGTGGTACTTGCTATTAATAAAATATTGTCTTATGTGAGCACCAGCAGAGTTGTTTCTGGTGCAGCAGTGAGTCGTACCCTGGAAATCTGCATCTCCTAAAATAAAATCTGTTAACAGCCATACTGGTGCTTAGATATTGCATATTAAAATCCAATGCAAGATTTTCCTATTTTAATTGTACCCTGCTGTTTAGCTAGTCTACCTGCATATCAGCTTGAAGTAGTTATCAACATTTTTAACAAAATACTCCAAGAAGCAGAAATAACCAAATAAATACTTACAAAGGACTTCTCTATTCTAGTTTTTAACATCACAGTATATTAATCAGATTATATTTATATGCCACAGTATAAAAATCTTGTTGTTTCTTATTCCTGGAGGAAATTAAGCTTGTGATATAGATGATGCTGTAGGTTAATACTGAGTTTCCCTCGTATTCTCAGGAATACTTACTTGGTTCAGATACAGAGAGCAATTTTAATTAATATATAAACAACTCTTTGGTTGGGCATCTGCTCCTTTCCTTTTGAGTACCCGCACAGAAGCAAAAGTGTTTTGGTCCAAATATGCAAAACCTGCTTCCACAGATAATTGAAATGTGCATGGAATATGTTGTGGCCTAATTGCTTTTGTAGCACAGTTAAGTCTGTTTGCAATTGCTAAACCTGTTCTGTATACTAACTGAAGTGTCTTGTGTATCTGCTCTTCTGTCTTTCTGTTTTTGCTGTTTCTCTGCCTTAGAGATTCAGAATATTCAGAGAGCCTGTTTCTATGACAATATTACTGGTCTTCATGATCCACCAGGTGAATGGATATAAAAACAGTAGGCCTACCAAAGACAGGGCTGTTGTATCTCCAGGAAAACCATTTTTGCTCGTAGGCTTGCATGAACTCTTCATTTCATGCTACCCTTAGGTATACCTCCAAGGCAAACGGGCTCTGAGTGCATACCTTCAATTGCTGCTGCATACATATAGCATCTCTATTTTATGCATTGCATTTAAGCATTGCAGGTAAAAAGGTTTGTTGCTTCCTAGTTCCATGTTGAGATGCAGAATTGCTTCTTAAGTGATTATTCTAGTAGCTCCGAGCATTTGAGAGAATGCGTAAGCTTTGTAACACTATCAAGCTTCTTTCTGCAGTCCAACATTGACAAAACTCTGGGACATTTTAGAATGCGGATGTGTTTTTTGGGAGGAGAGCTGAAGAATGTATTGGAGTATCAGAAAGAGTGCTGCAGTTGTAGTGGGGGTAGTAAGGGAAATAAACTTCTTCCAGACTTGTTGGAATTGTTCTTCTATTTAAAAACATCTTAACTTTAATATTTCCCATTGTAGAAGCTGCACACTTTTTTTGAGGTATCAAGAAATCAACAAATCCATTTAATTGGAATGTTTTTGAAGACACTTTAGATATTTTATCCAACCTCTTCCTTGTCCTTCCTGTCTTCCTCTCCCCGAGTTTAGAAGTATGTGTATGTGAAGGTTGTGCCTTCAGCCTTTCGGTCTTTACTTGGGTTCATCTCCCACTGCTCATGATACGTCACACGCTGGAGGAAGCTCATAGTGTCTCCTGAAGGAATTACTGGAGGCTGGAGTTCCAAGGCTTTAGCCAGTGGGTGGTTGTCCAGTCAGGCTGTTCAGTGACTGCTCTTCACCTACAGGGAAAGCTTGTATTTAACTTTAACAATCCTCTTTGGAATATAAATAACCATCTTATAATTGGAGGCCAGAGGGGAGCAAAACACACAATTGACAGATACATTTACAAAATTTTAAAATGTATGTGGCCAAGCAAAAGCTGAATGGTGTCCAGTTGTTAGCGGTGTCTGCTGGGTGCATGTTTCTAATAATTAAAAGCTGTTACGCTCATCGTCTATAAGACCCATTCCCAGGAATCTCTATCCCAGTTCTGGTTTAGAACTGAATTCTGCTTCAAAATAAATATTTGGGATATGATCTTATGAGCAACTTGCCACCTACTTATTCTTCTAACTTTAACAAGACTCAGATTCTTGTGTTCAAAACTGTGTGGAGGATCTGGGCTCTTCGCAATACAACGTGTAATATAAGTGACTATTCAAAATTATTGCCCTGTATTTTTCTGCTTTTAATTTTTAATTTTTTATAGACCTTTGAAAACCAGTTGAGTATGAAATAAAATATTGTCACTTATTTCTCTTAAATAAAACTAATTCTGGTGTAGCAAAGCACAATTCCCTGTGCTTTGGTTTGAATGAATTTGAAGATATCTTCACAAAATTTAAATTATAGCCTATATATAGTTGCTTGTTTCTTGCTGGCCAGCTTGGATGTCATGGAGAACCAATATAGGTTGTGTATTTGCTCAGTACTAAGAAGAGTCAACTATAATTATTAAGGTGTTAAGCCACCTGTGTATTTTAGCGAGCTGTTTAAATAGTTGTCACATGGAATCATGTTCGTGTTTTTGGCCTAAAGGTTTAATGGTGGCAGTCAGATTACTAATTTGTGCTTTTGAAGAAGAAACCATAGAGATCATTACCCAAAATGTTCAAAAAATCAAAGAAAAACCTCTTTTCTGATGCTTTATGGCAGCTTTGAAGTGCTTTGGTGTGCAGTTTTCCTGTTTCGAAACTTGTCTCTCGGCTAGGGAAGTCTCTGCAGTTGTGTATAAAACTTGGAAGAATTCTTCAAAATAGCAGACTAGCAGAAGTCTGGCAGATACTTTTTTTTTTTCTCTCTTGTCATTGAAATTACACTGCTTTCAACTCTTCTGTAAATAGTTATCCTTTCAAAACACTTTTGAATATTCAACGAAACTCAGATTTAATCTATATCATTACCACAAGTGACTCTTAGTTTTAAGCAAATATGCACAGATGTCTGATTCCAAATGTTCAACCCGCAAATATTGTGCATTGTAAGAATTCAAATAATCGCCAGTTTCTGGGCAACTTTCTATCTCTTGAAAGTTGACTTAAAAGAAAGAAAATGGCTTTACTGGGCATGTAGAACTGCAAGTAAAGAGCTGGATGTTTTAGTGTGTACCTACTAAAGCTACACTATTCCGCTGTATAAGTTTGTGGCTTCTGGTTCCACTGCTTCTGCACAGCATCCCCAGTACATGCTGAGCGCCTCGCCTACTGACGGCATCTCCTGTCATTTGTTCCACAAAGCTTCTGCTGCTGCACTATTGCTCCTCTTTCTGCTTATCTTGATACCTGACAAATATTAAAGCCCGCTTAATTATTGTCTCTTGTCCTTCCCAGTGGATCGTATTGTGGGTCTGGATCAGGTCACTGGAATAACGGAGACGGCTTTCGGCTCTGCGTACAAGACCAAGAAGGGCATGTTTCGTACTGTTGGCCAGCTCTACAAAGAATCTCTCACCAAGCTGATGGCAACGCTCCGAAACACTAATCCCAATTTTGTTCGCTGCATCATTCCAAATCATGAAAAGAGGGTATGTACTACAGAGCACTCCTTTAAATATTTCTCTTTATTAGAGTCTTTACATGCATTTCAAGCTGTGCATGCTTTCTGTGTCTTCCTTTTGAAATCAGAAGCCAGGTTCCGCAAAGTTTTCACACTGGTCAAATACCTTCTCAATATTCCCTGCACATCCCCTTATTTATACAGTTGACTTTGTAGAGGGTAGCCTGCAATACTTAAAGCTGCAGTTTTTCATAAATACAAACTAAAAGACTAAAAATCATACTTGTTTTGTCCAGGCTGGAAAATTGGATCCACATCTAGTTCTAGATCAACTTCGTTGCAACGGTGTTTTGGAAGGAATAAGGATTTGTCGACAAGGATTTCCAAACAGGATAGTGTTCCAGGAATTTAGACAGAGGTAACAGCAGGAACAGTCTCTTCAGGTTTTTATGTGATAAAAATCCTTGTTAAATAACTGTAGACGCTTCCCCCCCAACCCAACTGGGAGAAAGTCCAAAACCATTTGTGAAGTCTTGAAGTGGTTTGAACTTGAAGCAGTTAAATACTACAAATTGATTCTAAAGACAGTAGAGAAGGGGTAACCAATTGAAAATGGACTTCTGGAAGAACTTTCTGGAGAAATTCCTTAGCCAGGCTCTTGGGGACTATAGCCCTGTGGGTTTATAATAATGTAGCTTATTGTTGAATGTAAAGGTGTTTTTTCATTTGACTTAAAGGTATGAGATCCTTACTCCCAATGCAATTCCAAAAGGTTTTATGGATGGTAAGCAAGCCTGTGAGCGTATGGTAAGTGTTTATACCTAAGTATTGTTAAAACATTAAGAAGTTGAAACAAAAATTGTCCTTTTCTTGATGTAAAACCAACGTGCTCACCTGTCTGTTTAGATCAGAGCCTTAGAGCTGGACCCCAACTTATACAGAATTGGACAGAGCAAGATCTTTTTCCGAGCTGGTGTCTTGGCGCACTTAGAAGAAGAACGAGATCTGAAGATCACAGACATTATCATCTTCTTCCAGGCCGTCTGCAGAGGATACCTGGCTAGGAAGTATGTCTGCTTTTGTGATTTCATCTTCTCATGGTCTCTTTGACAGGGAGCTATGCATTAAAACTTCCATTTCAGGAGAAAATTTTTTTTTAAGAGTGTTGCCTGATAAACTGTAGTTATATCAAGGGTAAAATAGGTGAATTTTAACCTAAAAATAAGAATTTGCACCTTCATTCCATAGCAATAGCTGCTTTCCTTAATCTGACCTTTGTGACACATGCAGCTGTTTACAGTATAGCTAGTGGCCGTGAAAAAATCTTTCTGCTCCACTGGAGGTTTAGAGCTGCTTTGGAAAGCTGCTTTTTTGAAATTAAAGAACAGTTCAGCATCTAATCCATCCTGATTTTATTCTTTTTTTAAGAAAATCAGTTAAGTGTAAGAACAAATACTGTTTTAATTATTGTTTTGAAAATGATGAATACAGCTTTTGCTCTGCCTCTTCATATAAGGAATGAATACTCATAAACCAGTGTAGTCACTGAAACTTAAAAATAAGCCTATTTATGGTCCACAAGTGTTCTAGGGTTGGGTAACCTAAAAATTAAAAACATGGACAGATGCTCAGCTGTATTTAACATGAAACGTTTTGCTCCTTCTGTCTCCAGGGCCTTTGCAAAGAAACAACAGCAGCTGAGTGCACTGAAAATCCTGCAGAGGAATTGCGCTGCATATTTAAAGCTTAGACACTGGCAGTGGTGGAGAGTCTTCACGAAGGTTCATTATATTCTGTCACGTTCTTTGGCTTTTGTAAATCGGTAGATGCAGTTTCTTACTTGTTCATCTCAAATCTTTGCAGGTGAAGCCTCTTCTTCAGGTCACTCGTCAAGAAGAAGAACTTCAAGCCAAGGACGAGGAGCTAATGAAAGTGAAAGAAAAACAGACAAAAGTGGAGGCAGAACTTGAGGAAATGGAAAGGAAACATCAACAGGTTTGTGTCCAAGATCAGCTTTTGATATGTAGAATGTATATTGCACTGTATCCTCTGTAAGGGAGCCATGTTGGGTAGACGCTTGTGAGCAAAAGCTCTGTGAATCGGGAGAGCTAACTCCTTTCACACTTGGCTAAAATCTGGAATAGGAAAATATGGCACAGGCTGTTCCTCCAGGAATGCAGAAACACCACGTTAACAAAACTAAACTTTTTTTGGCCTCTCCTAGTTTGCAGGAGAATTTCAGTTGCAGTGTCACTTTCCTTTTCAGATGTGGTTTTGGGGAAGGGTACTTCTGCGATGTTCATGTGCTGTTTAAGAAGTGGGAAGCAATTATGGCAATTATTGGGCAGAACTGAAAATGAACGTATGCTGACAAGTAACACTGATATCAAGTTAAAAAACAGTTGAAGGAGCGTCAGTAAAGCTAGATATGTATCACTGTGGTAACTGAGACAGGGGAGAACTGGATTGGATATCTAGAATGGCAAAGCCTCAGTTCCTATTGATGGAAGGGCTGGAAGGCATGGGCTGCGAGGAGCATCTAAGGACACTGGGATTGTCTTAGTTTGGAGAAATGGAGGCTGAGGGGCAACTTCATTGCTCTCATAGTTTCCTGAGGAGGGGAAGTGGAGAGGGAGATGTTCCATATATCCATTGACTGAACACATGGGAATGGTTCAATGCTGAGTCAGGGGAGTTTCAGACTGGATATTAGGAAACATTTCTTTACTGAGAGGATGGTCAAACACTGGAACAGACTTCATAGAGAGGTGGTCGATGCCCCAAGCCTGTCAGTGTTTAAGAGGCATTTGGACAATGCCTTTAATAATATGCTTTAGCTTTTGGTCAGCCCTGAAGTGGTCAGGCAGTTGAACTAGATGATCTTTGCAGGTCTCTTCCAACTGGAACCATTCTATTCTGTTCTTGCGTTTACACAGCAAGAAATAACACATTCCAGTGACTCCCAAGTGTCATCTTCAGCTACCCATGGCACTGGGGGATGCCACTAGGCAGGGATAAGTGTGAGGAACAGTCCAGGAAACAGGCACTTCCCTCATCTTTTTGATGCTGGTAGAATGGGACACGTGGGGTAGACGCTGTGGGATCTGTTCCTTAAACTGGGTGGCAAATGGGTGAATACTGCTGTAGCTCTACTGTGAAAGCCGGTGTCTTCTGGACCGCTGATGAAGCCCTCTGCTAAAAGTTGTCATTTTTGGATGTTGACAGGGAGCCTAGAATTGGAGCAGAACTTGACCTTTAAGTAACTTGGTAGCTGTCATATGTATAATCTCTTGTGAGAGACTTTGAAATGTCGTTTTTGCTGCTTTACTACCTTTTCTGTATATTTACAGCTTCTAGAAGAGAAGAACATTCTTGCAGAGCAGCTACAGGCTGAAACGGAGCTCTTTGCAGAAGCTGAGGAGATGAGGGCTCGCTTGGCTGCCAAAAAACAAGAGTTGGAAGAAATTCTCCATGATTTGGAGTCCAGGGTTGAGGAAGAAGAGGAAAGAAACCAAATATTGCAGAATGAGAAAAAGAAAATGCAGGGCCATATTCAGGTATGCTTCTTGGTAACCGGGAATAGAAAAGTATGCAAACAGGCCAGTTAAGGATGGGAAAGCTCCCTCAATGTCTCTGCAGCACGGAGGAATTTGCTCCTTAGCACCTTGTGTGGAATAAAATCAATTTGAATTTTTTACTCTTCTCTTCCTGTGTTCATTGTGAGCGTATTCAGCTTCTTGTGGTCTCCAGGCATATAAGGATGAGGAAAGAAGTCAAAATGTGCTATTGGTAGCTGTAGGATGTGCAGATAGAGTATTAAAGGTAGTGAGCGCTTTGGAGTGGGCAGGAACCGAGATTGATGGCATGGGCCTTACCTGCTTTCATGGAGAAACAAAGACTGATGGGATGGTGTCACTTATGAGAGAAATGTTCCTTTTTGACTGAAATCCAGTGAATATAATGAAGAATATTCCTTCTTAGACTCTTATGGATCTAAGACAACTTCATCTCCTCTGAGTTACTTGTTTTTTTGTGAAAATCAGATGATTTAGATGCTTCCTTTTGAATACGTGGGGACTTTGAGAAATGGAACACCTGAGAACTTATCTGGTTTTCAAAATATTCAAGGTACCTGAAGGGGACATAAACCCCACATCTCACAGCTCTTGATGCTGTTTAATAAGCGTCCATTAATGTGTGGCTGAGAGTCTGCAGTCTGGTCTGATTTGGTTGTCATTAAGTAGATTTTTTTTTTTTTTAATTTATTTTATGTTCAAAATTAGGAAGGTGAAAGACTCTCTGGTGGAGTGAGCGTATGTTTCCTGGACAGCATATTTCAGCCAAAGCTGAAATACAGAGTATAAAGAAATTCCATGTGTATCACATGGCCCTTAATTTCATTACCAGATCATTGATACTATAAATGAATCTAACAAAGTGAATGCATTTTTAGTGTTAGCGTAAGGCAGGTGGCTTTTCAAAATAATAATAATTTTTCACCAAGTTAAAAAAAAAAACCCAAAAAAACCACATGGATAACCTGGAAAATGCACAGATGCAATTGCTTTTCTTCCCAGGACCTGGAGGAACAGCTTGATGAGGAGGAAGGAGCTCGACAGAAGTTGCAGCTTGAAAAAGTGACAGCTGAAGCCAAGATCAAGAAGATGGAGGAAGAGATCCTACTGTTGGAGGACCAAAATTCCAAATTTTTGAAGGTGAGACCAGTCTGCGTGGTGGAGATTCTGCACATAAGAAATAGCAGTGCCAAGTGAGAGGTCTCAAAACATCTGTGACTGCTGTTGCATTATCTATAAAGTTTGTGTCTGAAGACTTGTGGGTTTGAACAGGTTGAAGCTGAGACACTTGGAGCTTCTTTTGAACTGAGCTTTTGCCACGCATTCTTTCCAGTTTCATGAGTCTTCCAAATCTAAGAACTGGAAGCAGCATTATTATAACTACTGTTGTTCTCTGCAAACAGATTTCCAAAAGCGTACAGCAAATGCTGTCCCAAAACCAAATTCCAAGTCTCACTTTCTTGGAAAACAAATGTTCATGTTTCTCTACTATTCCAATAGATCCTTAATATTGACAGGTCAGTCACTTGAAATAAATGCTGTGTTATATATGCTGCATGAGACCTCTGTATGGATTTTGTACATTCAGTTACTCGTGATGCTTAGAGACTCTTCAAATTGTATTTTAGCATTTATTCTTTGTCCCCTTTCTCCTAATTAGGAAAAGAAGCTGATGGAGGATCGAATTGCTGAATGTACTTCTCAGCTGACTGAAGAAGAAGAAAAGGCCAAAAACTTGGCCAAACTCAAGAATAAGCAGGAAATGATGATCACCGATTTGGAAGGTTTGTTCTTGCTACATCTGCCTGTTAACAGCTTGGACATCATGCTAGAAAGGAACGGATCACTTGCTGCGATGTATGCAGGATCGGGTCCAGTCTGTGAAGTGGGACCTTATGTGTAGATACCTTAGCAGCTGTTATTTTTATCTAAATCTTGAAAGATTTAGATAAATCTTTCTAAAACATTAGAAAGACGCTTGCAAGACTTGTTGCATCTGGCTGCTCAGTCTTTCTCATGTTTAGCTTGTTAGTTTTTCATTTTTGAGAATCCATTTCATTTATAGACGTGCTCAAATTCCTGTTGTTGCATGCATCCCTTAGTAACAAGGTAAAATGTCTCTTGGGAAGCTGCTACGCTTTTCTATATTAACACATTAGAACAATGTGTTTCTGGAAGAATGTTCGTAGACATTCATTAGGCTTCTAATATTTTTTGGATAAGCAAATCTGAATTGTTTTGCTTTTCTTAATGCTTTGTTTATCTAAAATGGTTCCATTTCTATGGCATTTATTTCTGATTGTTTTGCCTGTGTTGTCACAGGCTCAACTAGCCCTATATGTAACCTTTTTTGATTTTATGTTTTTTCAAATTACTTATAGCTGTAAATAGCTATTGTGCAATGTTTATAAACTACCAAGTCAAAGTTGCAAAATATAAGGCAAAGTCACTCTCTGTGCCCTAATTTGGAAATAGTTTTTTCACTGACTCTATTATGGCCTGTCTTGCTACGTATTTTAAAACTGATGTGCTTATGGAAGAATACCAAAATTTAATCTTATCTGTATAGGAAGATATTGAAATAATAGGAATAGTAGGTGATCAATGTACCTTTTTTTTAAAAAACCATATTCATAGACCTTAAGATGGGCATAAGTAAGCTTTACGCACTGGAAAATAATACTTGATTAGTTACATGCTTAAATCAGGACTAGTGTTTCTGAAGATACTTGACAGATGTGTTTGGTTATGGTACCATTCCAAGACTGATGGCCTTAGAAATGGAAATTAAAGCTTAAATATAAGGCATGCAATTTTTTGGCTAGTAAAGCACAGTAAAATGATATTTACTCTTGGAGATGATTCAAGAAGCCATTAAGGTTCTTTGCTAGGGGCTTGGCACTGCTAGGCACTGAAATTTGGAAAAAAAAAAAACCAACCAACCTACCTAATTCAGTTTACTATGAACTTTCTCAATTACAAAATTGGGTCTTATGACACTGTTCTGTCACTCACCAGAAATATAATGTAAAAACAGAGGGGGAAAGTACTATTTTTTTTCAATGAAGAACTGTTTAGAGAAAACCAGTGTTACTTTAGATTGTCTGGAAAATACCAGATAGCGGTGGGTGGCTCTAAGAGATGATTCTTGAAGAGGGCTCCCTTTGCAAGATGATGTCCTGATCCAGTAGCAGGCTTAGGAAAGGTGTGAGAGAAATCTCTGTACTGAGGACCCATAAGTATTGAACAAGTCTAATAACTTAGGCTTATGCTAATGCATTTAGAATTATGCTAATGCTATGCTAAGCACCAGTGGTTTGGCAGAACCTTCCTGTGACTTACATATATTATATACCTGGTCATTAGCTAACCATAAACAATGCAGCCAGTAACCATCTTAATCAGACAACAGGCAGATCAACTTAATGTGTTTTATTGTTACGGCACCGATAACTGGGTGGTTTTCACAAAGAAGTACCTTAGGGCAGGAGTAGCTCAGCTACAGCCCTCAGGGAAGCCATCGGGGTTGCAAAGTCTTGTAAAATATCAGTGGAATGCGAGCTAGTGACAGATAATTGCAAAAACTGTCCAAGTTTTCTTTAAGTTACACTGTTTTCCAGTAGACCTTTTGGAGTCTAGCCTAGCCCTTCCAAAACTATGCAAGCCATCATTTTTTCCAGTCCGTAGTTGATATTCATTTTTGAATCATGATGTCTGTGATCATTTGGCCTAGAAGCTCAGACTGCTCTTCTGTTAGATCCCATTCCTTATTTTTTTCTCAAGATGAGGTTATGTTTCTGTTCCCTTATTTCAAACTTTTTTCTCCAATAATTGATTTTTTTCTTGACTTTCTATCGAAATCATACAGTTCTACTTTGCTATTTCATCTTTCCCAGTCATCTTCCAGCTGCAGGCTGGAGAAAGAACTGACACAGTATAAATTAAACTTCCACCCTTCTTGCCACCCCAAACCTTCTGAGGATGACAAGAATAAAAATTGCATATAAATATCATTCTTTGCTTCCTTAGAGCGCTTAAAAAAGGAGGAGAAGACTCGTCAAGAACTAGAAAAAGCTAAAAGAAAACTGGATGGTGAAACAACAGACCTACAGGACCAAATTGCTGAGCTGCAAGCCCAGATTGAAGAACTGAAGATCCAGCTGGCCAAGAAAGAGGAAGAACTCCAGGCTGCTCTCGCTAGGTCAGAGCACAATGGGGCTTTTATGACTACAGAAATGTGGTAGAAACCTACTTTCCCAGATAGATTTTCAGTTCACTGCAAACGTATCAGAACTGGTTAAGCAGTTAGCTTAACCAGTTAAAGCAGAAGCCAGTTCACGTTTGTGCTAGAGCATCTGTAGGCACCTGTGCTGTGCATAGACATGGCAAAAAATGGAATTCAGTGTTCCCTCAGCATCCTTGCTCTGCAAAGCTGCAATAAAATAAGTTTCACCAGGGTATAATAGTGTTTGGGCTCTGGAAGCTTTTTTTCTCTCTCAGAGTTTCAGCCACAAGAGGAAAAAAGCATGTAATTCTCAGTGAGCCTTCTTAATAGAGGACTTTCAATGGTGGGGTAGGACAGGCATTATCAAGGTGTGTGTGGTAGCCTTGCAGTCACATGTTACAAGCTAAACACCTTTTGTATTTTTTGAGTGATGATCTATAGTTTTGTGGGAAGAGAAAATTCTACAGATGGTGCATTTTTGGGACAGTGTAAAATGTAAACTTGAATGTAAACTTGGACGCAGGGTCATTCTGATAGCACATCTGTAGTACCTGGGACGCTGCACTTGTCGGGATCTGGAGTATAACAGTAGTCATTTTCTATCTATGAAGTTTTAGAAGGTTGGTTTTATTCTAGTGGAAAAGTTAAGGTATCATTTATGTATGTAATTTAAATAATACTAGACTGTTACGAGAATAGATCTGAAGGTATGCAATATCATTAACTGTTGTGCCTCTGTTTAACAGAGGTGATGAAGAAGCAGTTCAGAAAAACAATGCACTGAAAGTGATAAGAGAGTTGCAGGCTCAAATTGCAGAACTCCAGGAGGACCTTGAATCTGAGAAGGCATCACGCAACAAGGCAGAAAAGCAGAAAAGAGATTTAAGTGAAGAGTTGGAGGCTTTAAAAACCGAACTAGAAGATACTTTGGATACCACTGCAGCACAGCAAGAGCTGAGGTAGGATCATATGTCTGTGTAAAAAGGGACCATTAAAATTCATCTTTAATTTACAAAAGACTAAAATGTTGATTTTGATAACTTTTGATGTTTCCTCTAGGACAAAGCGTGAGCAGGAGGTGGCTGAACTGAAGAAAGCAATTGAAGAGGAAACCAAAAACCATGAAGCGCAGATCCAGGAAATCAGGCAGAGGCATGCTACTGCTCTGGAAGAGCTCTCTGAACAACTTGAACAGGCCAAAAGGGTGAGAAGAAAAGGAATTACAGAAATACACTTTTCTGCTTTGGAACTTTTTATAAGTACCATAAGTGTTGCAGTCTCTTCAGCTGATATCTGCAGAGCAAAGTTGTCCTCTGTATGTGCATAACAATTGCAATTGAATCAAATATATCATGCTGAGCATATTCCAACTTTCAGACAGTCTTGGCATCTGGAAAGTGTTCATTAGGCTTGGAAACGGCACACCTAGAGATAAATCATGCAGTACTTCTGTAGGAATTCTCCAGCAGTCCACGAGGTAATTTGGTGAAAAGCAGTTCTCTGCAGGAGTGAACTGCAGAATGCTTACAAAGAAGGTAATTGTAATGTCAGCACTCACAAATAATGAACTGTGGGTGCAGGTAGTGTGAAAGTTCTTCCACCCACTCTTAACTTTGTGCTTATGCTGTGACCTCCAGTGCCAGATACCTGTGGGTATCAGATACCTTACCAGAGAACACAGTACAGCTGTGCAAACTGGTGACCACCACTGGAGCAGGCAGGAGGCAGCAAACCTGGATAGTGTGGCTCCTGCTAGTGTAGCTTGAGTGTCACCTTCAAAAGTAGAATTATTCCCACACTGCCAGAAAACCCCCAGTATCTTTAGTTTGTGAAATTATAGTCTTGGTCATTCACGAATGTGTGTCTGTGAACTGTTCGTATACTGTAGTAATATTTTTATGTATAGAATACGTCACAAGCTTCCTTAATTTAAAATACTAAGTGAGAAACAGTGCAGTTAAAGATGGTGAAAATTATAGTTTATTCACCTGCATATCTTCTGCTCCTTATTCATTAAATCATCTTAATAAGAGTATGAAAAGATGGAAAAATACCCTGCAATCTTAAACAAAGGTCCTGATAACGTCAGTTCTTGTGATACAGTAAGAATGGGACTTAAACATCCCTTATGCCAATTATTAGTTTTTTAAAAGGTTTTTTGACAAATGTCAGTGCAGTGGTGAAAAGTGCTTTGTTAGGCACTTCCAGGCTGCTACGCCTACTAAAATCAGGGCAGCTTTAGTTGTTATCTTTCCTTTTATTTCTGTGAGATGAGCCATGCTGATTTGTTAATGGGCACATTCCTGCCTACTTGCAGTGCTGCTCGGTCGCTTTACAGCACTGACATCCCGGGGCTTGCTGAATTCATAGAAGTGTCTTCTGGTCCTCACTGGTACCTGTGATATCTGAGAGTGGAATAACTTGAAAAACTCATTCTTTGGCTAACATACATAGAATGTTACATGGCAGCATTTTAAACACTCCCTACTTAAACTTGCTGAGCACTTGTCTTTTAACTTGTAAACCTGATTTCCTGGGCTGAATATTTTTAGCAGAAAACTTTATTGCTCTGTAACAAAGCGTTGAATTTCTTTTGTTTTCCCTAGTTCAAAGCAAATCTTGAAAAAAACAAGCAAGGCCTAGAGTCTGACAACAAGGAATTAGCCTGTGAAGTGAAGGTACTGCAGCAGGTCAAGGCAGAGTCTGAGCATAAGAGGAAGAAGCTCGATGCTCAGGTGCAAGAGCTAACGGCAAAGGTCACAGAGGGAGAAAGGCTGAGGGTGGAACTGGCAGAGAAAGCAAACAAGTTACAGGTAAGGCTGTATGCAAGTCATAGTCATAGAATGGTTTGGGTTGGAAGGGACCTTAAAGCCCACCCAGTCCCACCCCCTGCCCTGGGCAGGGACACCTCCCACCAGACCAGGTTGCTCCAAGCCCCGTCCAGCCTGGCCTTGAACACCTCCAGGGATGGGGCAGCCACAGCTTCTCTGGGCAACCTGGGCCAGTGCATCACCACCCTCATAGTGAAGAATTTCTTCCTAATATCCAATCTAAATCTACCCTCCTTCAGTTTAAAACCATTACTCCTCGTCCTATGGGTCCCCTCCCTGATCCAGAGTCCCTCCCCATCCTTCCTGGAGGCCCCCTTTAGGTACTGTGAGGCTGCTCTAAGGTCTCCCCGGAGCCTTCTCTTCTCCAGGCTGAACCCCCCCAACTCTCTCAGCCTGTCCTCACAGCAGAGGGGCTCCAGCCCTCTGATCATCTTTGTGGCCCTCCAGTGGACCCATTCCAATAGGTCCATGTCCTTCTTGTGCTGCGGGCTCCAGAGCTGGACACAGTACTCCAGGTGGGGTCTCACCAGAGCAGAGTAGAGGGGAGAATCACCTCCCTTGCCCTGCTGGCCGTACTTCTTTTGATGCAGCCCAGGATGCGGTTGGCTTTCTGGGCTGCAAGCACGTATTGCCGGCTCATGTTGAGTTTCTTGTTCACCAGCACCCCCAAATCCTTCTCCTCAGGGCTGCTTTCAAGCCATTTTCTGCCCAGCCTGTATTTGTGCCTGGGATTGCCATGACCCAGGTGCAGGACCTTGCACTCGGCCTGGTTGAACTTCATGAGGTTCACATGAGTGCACCTCTCCAGCCTGTCCACGTCCCTCTGGATGGCATCCCTTCCCTCCAGCGTGTCAACTGTGCCACACAGCTTGGTGTCATCCGCAAACTTGCTGATGGAGGCACTCAGCCCCACTGTCCATGTCGCCGACAAAGATGTTAAACAGCACTGGTCCCAGTTCTGACCCCTGAGGAATGCCACTTGTCACTGGTTTCCACATGGACGTTGAGCTGTTGACGGCAACCCTTTGAGTGTGGACACCCAGCCAGTTCCGTATCCACCAAGTGTCCTAAAGTGCTGAAAAAATATGCAAGAAAGTAAAAGCCTTAACCACATGCAGAAATGGCTAGGAGAAATGACTTTCAAAGATGCAGCTGGGTCTACAGGAACTGGGTCTGTAGTTGTTGTGGGAGGTGATCTCAGTCATACACTCATGTACTTAAGGAGCCTTAAAGTGGTGACGTGCCTCAGGTGGAGATAGCTGCACAGCCTGATGTTAATCCTGAACTTTTTGGGCTATGTGAGAGTTATAGTGGCTTTTAAATATGTGGCTTGCCATCCTGGAGAGCAAATCCCATAGGAGGCTCTGGTGACAGCTGGCCTACAGGTTTCTGGCCTGGGTATGGAATTGAGTAGATTGGGCTGAGCTCATTTGTAGGTGTGAGCAAAAATGTACTGAGTGGTGATGGCTGCAAGCTTCCTTTTGTGCTTCAAAGTCTGGAGCTTGACAGATGGTGATTGTAAGTAAAGGCCTGTTCTTCTGGAAAATGGACAAAATGCAGTCAGGGCTGACTTTTAAACTGCAGCAACAAGTACTTTAGGTAAATCAAGCTAAAGTGCTTCAAAAGGGGAATGGCCCTGTTCTTTTCAGGGGAAGCGTTCAGGCAGTCTCTCACTGTGTATACAAGTGGTATAGCCTAAAATAGCAGAGTTGGCACCTGGCAGTAACCTCTTTCTCTTGCAGGGATGCTTTTAACTCAGCTGCCACCCTGATAATCCCTGAATTAACAGTCCTGTAAAATATATGATCCTATGATTAAAGATAGCATTTAAGTGGGAATGCAGATATAGGAATGACATACTCTGCTAAATAGCGTGCCTAACTCTTGTTAGGTTACACCCTTACGTTCAGGATTTGACATCCCACTTCAAGTTTCTAACCAAACTTCAGTATTTTTAGCTTGTTGTATCTCTGTACTGGGATCTGTTGTTGTCTTGCCATACCTGGAATTTGTTGAGGTTTTGTGTTCTGCAGTTCCAGCTCCCAGTGGGCCGTAGAGCTTTGCCGTGAGTCAGCTGCACGCTGTTACCTTTAGACTGCTTGCTTTGCAGAACGAGTTGGATAATGTCTCGAGTCTCCTGGAGGAAGCAGAGAAGAAAGGCATTAAGTTTGCCAAGGATGCAGCCAGTTTGGAATCGCAGCTCCAGGATACACAGGTGTGTGTGCAGTGAAGCTTGAATTTTGCAGTGAAGCTTTGTTCCTCCTTGAAATGCTGACTGCATAACAGAAAATAAGTTTTCATTCATGGTTTGGAAAGTCCCTTGGGTAGAAGCTCTATTTCCTATTGAAGCCTAGTGAAACGTGATGTATAATGACTGCACAGCTACATGTGGAGCCAGTTTTTCATTATCTAAGATTCACTACTTGATAGTCTGTAGCCATTCAGTTTCTCTTTTATTTCTTAGTCTCTGTAGGAGAGAAATATAAAGTCAAAAAAGCCTTTCCAAGTAGAATGTTAATGTAAATAAGATCCTTGGGGTATACGAAAGGCACAAGGGACAATACCCTGTCTTTTACTGACAGCTTAAGTTCTTAAAACTGCCAGCGTTTGGTTTTGATTTAAATAATACATCTTTGTGTATGTATTCATCACTTAAATGTGCTCTTTTTTTAGTTTTTTTTCCCCTGTATAAAAATTCTAATGGTGACTACTTGAATAATGTTAATCAAAATTGGAGAGGTCTGTGAGGAACAGGATGGGAGAGAGGGGGGAAATGGTCTTTACACCTTTTGTTAGTTTCCGTTATGACAGAAGTTTCCACTGCCAAATTACAGCTATCTTTAAACTGACCTTTATATTCAAACAGTGCAGCAAAACTTGGAAGCATGCTGCTGGGGCAGGATTTGCTGCTATATATTCTTTCCAGGTGGTTTAAAATAGGGACTCTTATTTTGCTTCTTTCAGACAAGCATGTACATTTTGAAGGTGACTCCTCTGCTTGTCCCCTTAAAGATGGAAAAGTATCATCCATTAACCTCTAGAAGAGACAGTGGCGTGGATTCCCTGATCAGAAATACGCTTTATAAAGGCTTAAGCTTGCCCAAAACAAATGAGCAGTGCCTTTTTGAAAACCCAAATTCCAGATGTCTTCATAAGTGTGTCCTTGTACAAAAATGCTGTGAGAAAAACAATAAAACCTGAAACTCCATTTGGAGTAATGGAGGGTGGTAGCCCAAGGCCGTGGTTAACACACTGTGAACCAAACTGAACTTGGAATTTGCCTATTTGTGTAACAGGAGCTGCTTCAGGAAGAGACCCGCCAGAAACTCAACCTGAGCAGTAGGATTAGGCAGCTGGAAGAGGAGAAGAACAACCTGCAAGAGCAGCAGGAAGAGGAAGAGGAGGCCAGAAAGAACTTGGAGAAGCAGATGCTCGCCTTGCAGTCACAGGTAAACTGTTGGAAATGTCAGGACTGGTGTAGGGCCTACACATTTCAGGCAAAGTGAACTGGTGTCCCAAACCTCTTGGAAAAATGTCATGTAACTTGCACACGTGCTAGACCAGATTTTGGAATAAAATTTCCTGTGGTCTTTCTCTATTGCAGTAATGACTGGTACAACGAACTGCAGCGGGCAGCACTTTCCCCTGCTTAGTGTGCTGCTAGCTCACAATTTTTGTGTTACTTCAGCAATAACATCTATTTCTCGTTTTGTATTTTGGACCTGATGCTTTTTGTTCCTTCTCGCGATGTCTCTCTCTCGTTATTTTATTTTATTAAATTTCAGTTGGCTGAGGCTAAGAAAAAGGTAGATGATGACTTGGGAACCATTGAAGGCTTGGAGGAAAATAAGAAGAAATTATTGAAGGACATGGAGTCCTTAAGCCAGCGCCTAGAGGAGAAGGCAATGGCTTATGACAAACTGGAAAAGACAAAGAATCGTTTGCAGCAAGAACTGGATGACTTGATGGTAGATCTAGATCATCAGCGCCAGATTGTTTCGAACTTGGAGAAAAAGCAGAAGAAGTTTGATCAGGTAGTCTAGTTTCCTCTCATCTTGCTCCTTTTTATGATTTTTAAGTGGCATCTTGTTTACACTGCTACTGTATAAATGAGCCTTGTCTAAAGAAGGGTCTGACTAAAGTACTGTGGTTATTGGGAAATCTTTTGTGAGCAGCTTGGCCTTTTTTAAAAGTAACTTGTCACTTACAATTTCAGTGAGTTAAATGCAAGCTTTGAGTCTTGTTAGATCAAGTAATGAGCTCTTTAGATACAAGAAGGAAATTATATTGGAACAAAAACTGAAGAGTATTATTGTAATCCTTCAAGATAGACTAAGAAAGGATGTGAAGACTGAAAGATGAAAATAATATAAAACTTATTTAACCTTGATTAGTAGCTTGCTCTCCTCATCTCATCCCAGAGTAGCTGTAGCTGTTTTCTTACTAGCACTTTGATCAAGATTGAGACGAGACAGCTTCTGAAGGCCAATTAAACTTGGAGCATTAACCACTTCATTGACTAAACACCTGAGGCAGGAAGGGCCTGATTAGAGAACTTATGAGCTGGATTAATTATTTCTTATGTTCAGATGCTGGCAGAAGAAAAGAACATTTCTGCCAGATATGCAGAGGAAAGAGATCGTGCTGAAGCAGAAGCAAGGGAGAAGGAAACCAAAGCACTGTCACTAGCTCGGGCTTTGGAAGAAGCCCTGGAAGCTAAGGAAGAATTTGAAAGACAGAACAAACAGTTGCGTGCAGATATGGAAGACTTAATGAGCTCTAAAGATGATGTGGGCAAAAATGTAAGTATGTTTCCACACCCTATTTTGTTATATACTGCGTAGGGAATAACACAGGAAAACTCCCTGGCTGGAGAAGTGTATTTGACACAAAAATAGAACTTCTTGAAGCTGATTTATAACCCCAAATTCTGGATGAATTAATGCTCAGAATAAGAGGGTGGTGTTTATTAACACCAGGCCTTCTAAAAAGATGTGAAGTCATGGAGAGCAGAAGTTGCTGGACAAATGAGTAATGGCACTGGTGCTAGATCTAAGAGTGTGTCTCACTGCTACTTTTTCTCTGTGACGTTGCACAGCTCATCTCTCCAATCATCTGCTTAGATGGTTGTTGGGTTCTCTAATATAGACTTAAAAATGCTACTCTGCCTGTTTTGATTCATTGTCCAGTGGAGAGCATAACAAAATGTAATGTACTGAGTTCATGTAATGCCTTATTTTGCTGTTAATAACTGCTGATGTTGAGATACCTGAAGGAGAGCGTCTGATTGATGTTTGTGGCTTAGGTCCATGAACTGGAGAAGTCAAAGAGAACTTTAGAGCAACAGGTTGAAGAGATGAGGACTCAACTCGAGGAGCTGGAAGATGAACTGCAGGCCACAGAAGATGCTAAGCTTCGTTTGGAGGTCAACATGCAAGCTATGAAAGCCCAGTTTGAGAGAGATCTGCAAGCCAGAGATGAACAGAATGAAGAGAAAAAGAGGATGCTGGTTAAACAAGTATGTCTGTTTTACTGTACTTCATAGTGGGAAGGGTGTGATGGTCTTTTCCCAAATCTCTGTGGCTTTGGTGATAAGTTGCTACCAGAGAAATAAAACTCTCTGCTTGAACATCCCATCTTATAGAAATCCCAAGCGCTGATCTTTACAAACAATAGAATAGGTGGTGTTGAGGACTGGCCATGGTCAACTGTTCATGTTAGTCTCCCACTGATGGTCCTTCAACTCAACTGTATTTTGCCTCAAAAGCACTCAACATACAAGTAGGTTTGGCTGTTGCTGCCTGGGTGTATTTCAGGCCCATCCGACTTGGTGTACAGGAGTAAATCCATGGATGCTGACACAGACTGAGACTGGAATTCGGTGAACAGTTTCCTAGATGAAAATCGTGGCAAAATATTCCAGATCTGCCAGACTCGAGTCTCTCCAGATCTCCTTTGTGTTACTAGAATTCTCAAGAAATGCCTTTAAAATGTTATACTTGTAAGAGAAGATGGTTCTAAATGTTTCTAAAGCTTTAAGGAAAAAAACACCTAGTATTTCTAGATTTATCAGAAGAAAACAAAAACTTAAAATAACTAAGAATCACTGATCTAGCGATCTCGTAGAAATAAAAAAAAGCATTGGCCTGGAAGGCTTTTGGAGTTCATTGTAGTGCAAAATTGCTATTATCTTGCACTGGGCAAGGGCTCTTGACCTGGCATGAGAAGGGAGGCTTGATTCAAAATGAAATATATTCTTTCATGTTGGTAACCTGTGGTATTTCTGGCTCAGTTTTATTTTTGTATGAGTTTGTGTTGGCTAGCTACTTTGCTTTTCTGTTTTGTGTTGTAAAAAAGATGATGGTGTATAAATGCTAGTAGCACAGCTGTTTCAAAGAGAATTAATTCATCTTTTTCTTGAGAAAATGAGGTGATTCTACGTCTTATTTTCCTCTTAGCGGTTCAATCAGAATTAGTGATGTCTGCCCCGGAGTGCTACCTAAATGTGGATAGATGTGCTGGGCAAGGAGCTAATCACTAAGTAGCTGAACAGATGAAATGGAAATGCTTCAGACATTGAGTGATTGTCTTTGTTTTCCTGTTTCGTCAGTTCAGAGATCTCTGCTTCCAATGTGTGCATTTGTTCTTGCCATCTGCAGTGTCGTCCCACGTTCCTTGCATTCTGTAGTCTCTTCCAATCGAGTAATGTTCATTCTGCTCTGCAAAGCCCTTTCGGCTTCATCAACCATTTTGCTAGGACTTGGTGTTCGCTGCATTACTGGAGGTGAGCCTGTTAACGCCTTGATTTCACAGGTGCGGGAGCTGGAGGCGGAACTGGAAGATGAGCGCAAACAGAGGGCTCTTGCTGTGGCAGCCAAGAAGAAAATGGAGATGGATCTCAAAGACCTGGAAGGTCAGATAGAAGCTGCAAACAAGGCTCGAGATGAAGCAATCAAACAGCTACGTAAGCTCCAGGTAGGCACAGCTAATGAACTGAGCTGCTGTCTCTCCTGGTGACAGTCTGTCAAGGGCATTGCTCGTCATTAAATACATCTGTAGCTTGAAGGCAAGAGGAGTGTCAGACTCGGCTATGTTAACACATGTCGTAGAGTATCTGGCCTGAACTTCTCACCTGCTCAAAACTCCTCTCATCTTCTTGTCTTTAAAGAACTAAGATTGTCCCCAATGTACTTCTACTCAGTAGTCATCTTTGTCCTCATTTCAACACTTTGCATGAGGATTTACCGACTATTGCTTTCTAGGCTGTGCTTTTAAAATTTATGGTTCTTTGTCTCTTTGAGTTTACTGATTTGAGCTCAGCTCTTACTGACTGCTGCTTCCTCAACTTGTTGAACGCTTTTTAAGGCGTTTTCAACCAAAAATGCTCCAGAGAAAAAGGAGTAAATCTTTGTTGCTTTTAAAAAACTCCAAGATGCCCAGTTCTTTTTAGTTTGGCAAGAAAAAACAAAGTCCTTGTGTCAAGGATTTATTTCCCATTCCCCAAAAAATATTCAACATTTGGTACAGTTCAGTTTTGCCAAAGATTCTCAGTGCTATGGCCTGAAGCTGCAGGAGTATGAGGCCATGGCAAGACCGTGGAAAGCATATGGCAAATTAAATTGCCTTTCTGCCCTGTCCACTTTATTCTTTGGCGATCCTACTTCAAATCCTACTTCAACAGAATGAGGGCAATTCTGGGACTGAGCCCTGGGTGAAGGGGGAGTAGAGGTTAAAGCAAGAAGTGCTGGTCCCTATCAGTACCCTGCTGCTCTGGTCCGAGGGCACAGGGAGCCGGGGAGTTCCTACCTGAGCTCCGTACACCCGTACGAGCGCCTGAAATAAGTGGTCTCGTGAGTGGGGTTATTGTGAAGATGTGGGTGCAACCTAAATGCAGTTTCTCCGACTTTATCTTGCTCTCTCAGCATCTCAAGTCAAACTTGTGCAGATTAAGATTTCGGTCTGTTAACGGTGTTTCTTAAGGGAACCGTAAATGTTTGCTTCCAGGTGTGCAAAACAGTGCATTGTGTGACTTCGGCACTGAGAGTAGTTTCTTACCATTGCATATTTGTAATAAGTTTGGGGTTTTTTAGTCAATTTAAGTAAACTTTTTTACAAGTCATTCCAAGAGCTTTACCTCTCCCATAAATTTCATGACAAATGTAATTGAGCAGCTCTTTATTAGAGTTTTTTCCTATAAGAAATATACCAGATAAATGAGGTGAAGTCTTATAATGCGATATTTCTGACAAGGAATTCAGTGATGGGAAGAGGAGAAAATTGAAGTTTTACTATGAAAATAAGAACTGAAAATGCATTTATGTGGAATTAAGCCTCTTAGGAGGGAAGGCTTTACCTTTTAAGGGCCAAAATGCTTCAGAGCTACTAATAAATCTTGTGATTGTCCTAATGCAGCATGGCTTTTTCTTTCCCCTGCTTCCCAACTGCAGGCTCAAATGAAAGACTACCAGCGGGAGCTGGAAGAAGCCCGCGCATCCAGAGATGAGATCTTTGCGCAGTCCAAAGAGAGCGAAAAGAAGCTCAAAGGTCTCGAAGCAGAAATACTTCAGCTCCAAGAGGTGAGATTGCTTTTTACGTTTTTTACTCTCCGATCTTTGCTTTACTTTAGCAAGAAAAACAAATTTCTTGGGTTTCAATCTAGTGAGTTGAAGAGAGAAACGGGAGCTGGGAGAAGTTTCTCTTCCCACCTGCCCCAGGTCATTGGTGAGTTCCTTGTACCTTTGTAGGATCATTCCAGGAGCCTGGACTGTGTTTCTCTGCCTGGGTAGCAGGAGAGCTTTACTGCTGCTTAAACAGATTGGAGGCCTCACTAAAATTTGCCAGGGGGCTCGAGAGTCTGTGGAAGGTGCAGTGTCAGTACTAAAACTGATCATTGGAACTATATAAAAAGCTAACTATCTCCCCAGTACCTCAGTGGACCATTTAAGTCTGTGGAGGTTTATCACTCTGCTGTCTCAGGGCCTCATCCCTTTCTCTTTTGGGCTGGTGTTTCCCCATTGTCGACAATTCATGCAAGAGCTCCAAGTCCTGCTGCTATGGCTCCTCTCCCATTGTCTCCCTGGTCTGCCACAAGGTCAAATGCCACCAGAATGGCCTTGTGTGAGAGATGGCCTCTGTCTTGGCCGGCATTAGCTGCAGACTAAAGTTTGAAGCAATCGTTCAGATTTCACCACGCTCACTGTTTGAGCCTTTACAGATCACCTACGACTTACTAGGGCTGCTCCGTGTCATTCTTTTGCAGACTTCAAACTTGCTGGTCTTACACTTGCGGTGCATTTAATTGTCCTTCTTAGCAAATGCCTGGGTGTTTCTACCGCTTAATGCAGTTTTATAATATAAGGTTCAGTGCTGTTTATACTATTGTGCTAAAGGTTTTATTTTCTATATTTTGCTTGCATTCATGCTACGTATTCTGTAAGAACCTAAAAAATGTACTTAATTTAGTGCCCACTTTACACTGAGTGTGTTTGTTAGAGCGTGTGACAGAATGGTTTTCTCCTGCTGTTTAGGGCGTGAATGTTACTGATCTTCATGGATATTTTTTTCCCTTAACTTTGTGCAAGGAAAACTTCAGGGCCAGGGAGAAGTAAATCCCTTATAGTCATATGGCAGTGAAAGGGGGGAATATCAAGAGGTGCTGCTAGCTTCTACAGCTGTTGCTTCTGCTTGTTCATGAGAAGACCTTGGGGATACCACACTTCACAGCGTCTCCCAGAAGTTATTAGAAGGCTCAATTGCTTGCCGAAGTTTTGCAATTCCTAATGCTGTAATGAATCTTTTCCTAAACCTTCGCAGGAGTTTGCTGCATCTGAAAGAGCCCGTCGTCACGCTGAGCAAGAGAGGGACGAGCTGGCTGATGAGATTGCAAACAGCGCTTCAGGAAAGTGAGTCATCAATGCATTAATGGTGCATGTGAAGAACTCCAGGCACCAGCAGCTGTAGTTCTCAGCAGTCTGCTTGCAAATTCTCTATTGACCTGTCTTCATGATAAAAATTCTGTGTTGTTATGAAGAGAATTGCTTACAGAGAAGCTTCTCGTGATAATTTGCAATGCCTAAAGTATCAGAAGCAAACTAGCCGATAGCTTTGTATCAGACCTGAACGTCTCTTGACCCAAATACTTCCTTTCTAGGTCAGCGCTGCTGGATGAGAAGCGCCGGCTGGAAGCTCGTATTGCACAGTTGGAGGAAGAGCTCGAGGAAGAGCAGAGCAACATGGAGCTTCTCAATGAGCGGTTCCGAAAGACCACGCTGCAGGTGAATCACTTGTTGGCAATGCTGTTGGGGCAATCTGTGTTTCAGTGGGCACTTAAGTGGAGGCTCTGAATAGCACCAAATGACCTTCTTCTCCTCTGACAGGTTGACACTCTTAATTCTGAGCTAGCTGGGGAGCGAAGCGCTGCCCAGAAGAGTGAGAATGCACGGCAGCAGCTGGAAAGGCAGAACAAAGAGCTGAAAGCCAAGCTGCAGGAACTGGAGGGATCTGTGAAGTCTAAATTCAAGGCAACAATTTCTACTCTAGAAGCCAAGATTGTGCAACTGGAAGAACAGCTTGAGCAGGAAGCCAAGTAAGGAATGAATCTGTCTGCCTGTGTTTGCTCTGTCTGCTCAATGTCTGAGACCACCATGCCTTAAGTTTATGTAGGGCTGAGACATGAGCTTACAGCACGGGAGTTGGGGTTTATTAGCTAGAAACCTACTGTTTAGGGGACCCGCTTTAACAAGACAGCTGTAATGAAAGTTTCAGATTCTGCTTGCTCCGTAACGGCTGAACGAACTCTTGAAGTTAACCAGGGGAATATGGTGGCTGGTGGTCCCAGGATCCACAGGGTGCTGCAGAAGTTTCTTGGGAGAAGATAAAACATTCCCTTGAGACACCTGGTCTCTCTGGTTAGAGGAAGCAAGGTGAACAGCTGAGGTGTGACAGCTTTAGGGAGCTGAGATGAATCCTGTGCTCTGCAGAAGTCTTTCTGCAGCCCTTCCTGTCTGTGCTTTCCATCTTGGTCCTCCACAATTTTTGTTCTTTCTTTTTTTCACTAGTTCCTCCCAGAAGCTGCAGGTGGGCTGTCTCATCACCATCTCCGTTCTTTTTGTGCTTTTGGCTCTGCGGGAGGACTGTGTTCCTGGTTAGCAATGACTTTAAAACTGCTCTCTTCAGTCTCATTGTGAAGAAGCACCTTCTTATCCCTCACTCCAGCCTGCGTACCATACTGGTATTGCTTCGGTGCTAAGGCTTTACGCTTTCAAAGCTACATCCCAGCCAACCACCAGCACAATAAAACTATGTCAGTTCTGTTGATGGTGGCAGGCACATTAGGAGGACTCAAGTATCAGTTAGACAATGAGGCGAGAGCCTTTCGAAAAGGACAGATCTTGTGTTCCTAGCCTTCAGGTACTGGGAAAAATCATGGCTTTTGGTTATTCTAGGGAAAGAGCAGCTGCTAACAAATTGGTGCGTCGCACAGAGAAGAAATTGAAAGAAGTCTTCATGCAGGTGGAGGATGAGCGTCGACATGCAGACCAGTACAAGGAGCAGGTAGGTGGAAGGGCTTTGCTTTTGAGGCCTGTTTCTCAAAAAAGGCAAAAAAACCTATACTTTGAGCAAAAAGGGCTTGTTTAGAAGCATTTTAATGAAAACATTTGAGGGAGCCTCCATCTTAATCAGTAAACCACTGGAGTAGCTCCCAGCAGTCAAGGCCTCCCTGTGTTAGCTCTGGTGTTGATGGTTCATCAGTGTGTCCAGGAGTCCCCACTGGA
Source organism: Fratercula arctica (assembly GCA_947846985.1). Taxonomy (NCBI): domain Eukaryota; kingdom Metazoa; phylum Chordata; class Aves; order Charadriiformes; family Alcidae; genus Fratercula; species Fratercula arctica. The sequence continues at coordinate 12,361,139 of CANTUZ010000011.1, forward strand.
GCCTGCAGAGAGGCTGGCGGTTCATCTCCAGCTGCGTGGCCAGGGAGGGCAGGGTGTTGGCGAACCTCTCACCTCCCAAATCCTGGGACTGCAGCTGCCGAGTTTCATCCTGACGACCTGTTTTTGTATTTTAGATGGAAAAGGCGAATGCCAGAATGAAGCAGCTCAAACGCCAGCTGGAGGAGGCTGAAGAAGAAGCCACACGTGCAAATGCTTCCCGACGTAAACTTCAGCGTGAGCTGGATGATGCCACGGAGGCTAACGAGGGCCTGAGCCGGGAGGTCAGCACCCTGAAAAACAGGCTAAGGTAAGTGGTGCCGTAGCAGCGGGACAGGGTTTATCGGAGCCCTTGTGTGCTGCATCTTGGGGAGCATCCAGCTGTGGCACTGCAGAACAGCTGCTGACGTTAGGGGATGGGTCAAACTGGAGCCTGCTGGGAACTGCTGACCCAGCCGGATGATGATAACAAGGAAACTGCCAGTCCGCAGGGATATTCCTGACTACTCTTGAGCCTGAACTCTTGGGAGCTTCGGGTTGCCAGTTCAGTCCAGCCATAAGTAAAGATGACAGAGGAGACGGCTCAGTTGTGCTGTTCCAGTGGCTGGTGCTTTTTTCCTGACCCCACCCCCTGCCGGGAGTGTTTCAGCCCTTTGCTTGAGAGCAGGACTTTGAGATGAAGGTTTGTAGCAAGTACAGATGGGAGTCAGTGAGGCTGGTGCAGAGCAGAAACCACCTCCAGAGGTCCAGAGCAGCAGGTTGGGCTGGCTTGTAGGAATGGCAGGAGGGATGCGGTGCAGCGCGTCACAAGCGAGCAGTCAGTGTGTTTTTTTAGAGAACCCGCTCTGTTCAGTGCTTGGTCTGCACTTGGCACTTGTACAGAGACAATATTTTTAGTTACTTGGGACCAGCCAACTTAAGGTGATGGTGTAAACTGAGCAGGAATACCAGAGTGCCAGAACGTGTTTGTGCCCAGCGTGTTGACCTCTTGGGCAGAGGGAGGGTTTCAAAACCCCACTGGTGAAATTTGCCCCGTGGATGCCCTGGAGCTGGGCTGCCCCGTTCCCCCCCAGTTCTGCAGGGAGACCTTTCAGGGGCGGCCACCAGCGCTGGGACTCTGGCTGCCAGAGAGACATGACCTGTCACCAATGGCTGTCTGCTCGTTGTTGGCAGGAGGGGGGGCCCCATCACCTTCTCCTCCAGCCGGTCCGGGAGACGCCAGCTGCACATTGAAGGGGCCTCTCTGGAGCTCTCGGACGACGACGCGGAGAGCAAAGGCAGCGACGTGAACGAAGCACAGCCGGCCCCTGCCGAGTAGAGCCCTGTGACACCATTTGCATGCAGAGACCTTTTACACAATAGCCGGCAGAAGGAGGAGGACTTTCCTGACCACCCAACTGCCTTGTGGCCCTAAATCTGCCTTATGAGACATCGGCATGCTACAAGGTTCCTTATCATAGGTCAACTATGTCTTAAGGCTCTCCAGCCTCACCATACTGTACCCTGCTTCAGATATAGGTACAACTGCTTTTTTATATATAGTAAACAAAATGGGATCGTCTTTGTTCAGTGCATCTATTTTCCAGATACTCATTGTAAAGCCATTTTATAAAGCATCATGTGAAGGATGAACCGTTGGTTTTGTTTGTTTGGTTGGTTTTTTTTTATCAGTACAAAAACTTCATTCCCAGAGGGTAGGTGGTTGGGACAGGCCCATTGTCATGACTGTGCATGCTTTGTTGTACCGCAACATCCTTCCATTTCTTCTGTGCTCAGATGGCCCTTGGCTGTGTTGAGTCTGTTGGATCATTGAAGACCAAACTGCACCTCTATCTTTCTTTTCTCCTAATTGTTGTGATCAGCACGCAATCAGCGAGTGAACTGTGAAAAGGCCTTGGGAAGTGTTAGAGGGAAATGTAGGGATGACCAAGTAGTGTCCATTTTTTAACCTGCGATATCATTTTTGAAGTGTTCTCAGCACCTGCTTCATCAGTTAGTGTTCCTGCAGTACAGGCAAACTGAACTAGCGTCACCGTTCCTCATCTGTACAGTACTTCTGCGTTTGCAGAGACCTGCTATTACCGTGCCCAACAGATCTGTGTATATATTAAGGCTAGTATAATGTGAACACCAGTGGAAAATAAACATACAACACAGGCAAAATTAATTTATTAATTTATGGCTGAGTGGGTTAGTCTTCAGGACATGGAGCCAAGCGGCTGCACTGTGGCAGGCGGCTACGTGACAGCTGAGCAGCCAGCCTGGTGTTCTGGGCAGCCGCTGCACTGGCCGCCAGCAGCCGGGCCAGTATTGGGCAGCGTGGGGCTCGCGTGGAGCCTGCGGTCACAGGGGTTCAGCGATGGGTGTTGCCTGCCTACGAGTTAACATGCCAGTGGATGTGAATCCTTTTTTTTTTTGTTGTTGGTTTTTTTTTTTTTTTTATTTTGAACAGTATTACAGGGAGTAGTTAGCATTCTTTTTGTTTAAATAGCTGAAAAACTGACATTACAGAAAGTGCCTTAGACACTACAGTACTAAGACAATGTTACATATATAATTTGCCTATATAACAATGATTTAATGTATTAATTTTGACTGTGCTTCATATCATGTACCTCTCTAGTCCAAGTGGTATTATTGATATTAGTGACAATGAATCAGTGTTAACTAGGAAACTTCCTCTGCCACATGCTCAGAAACCATGGATTTCCTTTTTTGGTTAAAAGCTTTAACATCTGTCGCAAAGGTTTTGTTGTGTGTGTTTGGATATTTTTAATCAAACTGGCTGTTGACCACCAGGCATCTGACTGCAAATATCTTGTTTTCTTGTATACCCATATTTCTAGACAATGATTTTTGTAAGACAATAAATTTATTCATTATAGATGCAGCCGCCTACTCTGTTTACTTACAGGAAGAGCTTTCTCCTGAGGCTGGCATAGACCTTAATAAACGAGAATGACTGGAAGCTGCCTTTTCCCTTCTTACTGTTTTGTTTGCTTGGGGGTTTATTGTCCTGTATTTTGACCTAAATTAGAACATAAATGGCCTGGTCAAGGCTGAGCCTTTGCCTTTGAACTCTAATGGCAACACAGAGCTGGAGCACAAAGGGAGCTCTGAAACCTTGTGCTGATCTTCAGGCACAGCCTCTTTTCTGCTTTTAATGGGGTCTGGGAACCTTCCTCTTCCCTGGGTGCGGCACCTGCTCCTGGCAGCCTCCTTGGGGCTGAGCTCTGGCAGTAGGTGGAGAGTGTCAGCTAAGGCCGAGGCTGGCGGACAGCTGCTGGCACTGATGGCTAGGCTGATCCCTGCTCAGCTCTGCAGTCAGGCAAAGGTGGGTGTTTGTGAAAGCAGGGACCAGGGTGCACCTGGATCCATGTGGGAGGGGAAGGGAGAGGAGTGAGGAAGATGATGGGGTTAAAAATGGGATGAGGAGAAAGGAGGACTGTAACAGACAATGGTGGCAGCTCCTGGCCAGGCTCTGCTGCTTGGGGCAGTGGAGAATGGCTGGGGGGGGAGCTGCGCTGGTACAGTGGTACCCCTGGTTCCAGCTGCTTGGCCTGGCCTCTGGAAGCTGGGGCTGCAGGGGATGTGGGCTGGTCCCAGCTCCTGGAGCCCTGTTCAGTCCTGGATGCCTTTTCCCCCTGGGCCTGCGGCTCCTGCAACATGCAGAAGGCCCAGGCTCTGTGCAAGAGCAGCTTACTCTGACCTGGGGAGTTTTAAGCGGGGGGTAGGGGGGGGGGGGGGTTGGCTGGGATGAGGGTGACCCTGCACCCCCAGGAGGGAGCTGGTCCCAGGGGAGGAACGTGGCCTGGCCCTGCGTAGGACAGGGATGGGTGCTTGAAGGAGCTGGAGGGAGTGTGCTCCCAGGTGTCTGTCCATCATGCAGCAGGGTTGGTCTGGTCAGCAGCAGCACCTGCGGGTGGCTGTGGGTGGGGCAGTGGGTGCTGAATGGGGTCGGCTGCCCCAGGGTCGGCCCTCCAGTGTGGAGTCTCGAGCGTCTGGGCTGGAGCTGAGCCCAGCATCCTGGGAGAGGCAGCACTGACCTTTGTGTCGAGCGAAGTGCAGCCGAACTGGCACAGCTGAGGGTGCTGCTGCAGCCCACAGGGACACGGGAAGGGAAACAGCACCCTGGGAACAGACCCAGCCTCGTGGTTCTGCAGAGGCAACACCTTTCAGCAGCTCCCAGGAGCCAAAAATCCCTGGTGGCTGGAGCTGGATGCTGCCAACACTGGCCCAGGCTCTTCCCAAGAACCAAATCCTGAAATCCAGAACTCAGCCGAGCTGCCAGGACTTCCAGTGCCAGGAGCAGAGGCTGCAGTGAGGACCAGTGTTTGCTCAGCCCCTGTTCCAGCAGCAAAGGGAATGGTGAAGCAACAGTCCCAGGGAAGGGGAGCAGAAGCAGCACGGCCACACAGAGCAGCATCGCCAACCCCTTCCTGGGGCTTGGCAGAAACCACCACACAACAAAATGCAGCCACTGCCAGTGTTTCTGCAAAATCCACTGATTCCACATTAAAAGAACTTTATTTTTGGGAGATTACGCTCAGTTGGTTTTGTTGTTTATAACCCACATCATAATCTGTGTCAACAGGGTGGTATGGTACACTGTCCTATTGAAACATGCCATATAGATTTTGAATAAATAAAGCTACAAAGCCCAAGTTATGTACAAAGACCTTAGGCAAAGATATTATGTTTACAAACCTATGTACAATAAAACAAATGTAAACAGTCAAATGCAGCAGAAGATGCACAGGAAAGGAGGCCCATAGAAACCCTAACAGCTGGGGGGGGGGGGGTGAGGGGGGACACGTCCCACCTCCCTGCTGCTGGGGCCAATGGTTTTTCTCAGCGCTTGTAAATAAACCAACTCAGAGCTGCAGAGCCAACTGAAGGCGATGGACATGACCGGGAATGAAGATTTCTAAAGCCACGGATCGAACCCCAGCTGGGTTTGCTGGTTCATTTTAAAATCCACCAACTCTGAGGCACATAGACGGAGAAATCGCACAAATATGTTGCTTGAAAGACCTACAAGGTACACAGCCGCCCAAAACTGTCACAGAAGCCTGTAGGTGACACTGCAAAATCCAGTCATACATTACACAGATGGGAACATGGTTGTGATGGTTACAGGATCCTGGGAGGGGGTTTCATGGGCAGTGCGGACAGTTGGATTAGTGGCTTCCTAATGCTTCTGCCGAGTCACTGTTGTGGAGGTGGGTGGAAGTTTGCCTCATGAAGGCCGGGTGGCATTGGGCTGAGCTGTGCCACAGGGCCAGCGGGAGCACACTACAGCAGCTCCATGTGTTACTGCCCTGCAGCTGCGAGGGGGCAGGAGCACGGAGGGAGAACGCTTCAGCAACGCTCAGCCCTGCCAGCTCACACTAAGGCATTTGATGTTGCGACTGACGTGTGACAGTCACCTCCAGCACGCTGCCAGCCAGCAGCTCCATCCCTCCCTGCCCTGCTAGGCCCCGGCCCCCGAGGAGCCCGGCACGGGTGTGCACAGCCTCCTCTGCCAGCTGCAGCTGGGGCCATAGAGGGCTGGGGGACACACTCATCCTCCCCTGCCCACTCCAACACAAGGCAGGAGGCTGACATGCGCCAGCAGCGACAGCCGCGCACCCGCCCAGCAGTATTTTAAGCAGCAGTAACTGAGTCACTTACCTGGACCCGATTCCCAGGTACAAATGTCCAAAGTGCCACTGCACAGCCTCACCCAGGGGCCCTCTCAAGAGGTCAGAGTATTACTGGGACAGCAGCTGCACGCCCTAAGCAGCGGGATGCTGGAGCAGGCAGGGAAAAGAGGAGCAGTTTGTGTCATGCCAAACCTAAGTTAGAGAGAAAGCAAGGGGCCAAGGACCGCCTGGCCAAGGTTTGGCAAGCGAGACTCCTGCATCCCCTGAAACAGAGCACTGCGTGTGTCAGCCCGTGCGGCACAGGGCGTGGGGCCAAGTCAGAGAACATTCACTACAGCAAGAGGAGAAAACAGGCTCTATTAACATGACATGAAGGGCCGTGAGCACAGGGTCTCCTCGGGTAGCGCAGTGCGGGTCGTGTTCCAGTGGGGTGGGAATGGGGAGGAATCGGGAGCAGTTCTTCTCTTGGTGGGCTGAGAAAAGCATCCGCAAGTCCGAACACGACCTCCCGCAGGATCATATGCTCAGGGGGAGCATGCCAGGCGCTGAGGATGGTCGAGAGGCTCCCAGGCCAGGGGGACCTTGATCAAAGCCGTTTACTGCCCTGAGAAACAAGACACAGGCTGTTAAGTGACGAGCATCCCCAGGAGATGGCACCGCTCACCTCTCCCCACCACCAGCAGCTGGAAGATAGACCAGAGCCCTCTCCTGCCTCCTGGCTGCATCATCACCCTGCCTGTACTGTGGCTGCTCGAGCAGGGCCAACATACGACCACCTCCAGCTGTGAGGATAGGTGCTCACCCTGAGCTAGGGACACATGGAGGTGGGTGCTCAACCCATTGCCCAAAGCACGCACGTGCTGGCCGAGGTGACCAGCCTGGGAGGACAAAGGGCTCCTGCACAGACCCTGAGCCCATGGGGGCTACACAATGGGGTCCGTGCAGCTGAAGGCACCAAGGCACAGCAGTGGCCCTGGCTTGGTCCCCACCATCAGCTCCCCTTCCCTGTCACTCGCTGCCTGTTCACCCGGAGTGGCCCTTTGCAGATGCCTGTGAGCAACGCACAGCCCCCGGGGCTGTGGAGGCAGTGACGCGCTGCAGCACCATCACCCAGGGGTCTGCAGTAAGGCCAGGGACGACTCCATCTGCATCCCCAGGTCCCTCACAGCTGGCTCTACGCATGCTCTGCCCAATAATGGGGATGGACGCACCCAGAGCCATGGTGCATGGGCTCTGCGAGAGCAGGCAGGCACACGTTAAAGCACAAGCAGAGCTGCTCGGTGCTACACTACCCCTGGCTGGGATGCAGCAGGGGCTCCGGGTGCCTCCACGGGTTCCCTTCTTCCCAAGGCTGTTGAGAGAGGTGAAGGCGTGGAGAACCTGGCTTCCTGGTGAGCCGGGAGAGGAGCACGTGGGTCTGACAGCTTTTCCATCTCTACTCTGTTTATGGCTTTGACAGATCTTCTGTAATTAGGCTCAACACACAGCATCTGCCCAGCCTCCCCATCTGCTGATTACCATCACCACAGCCTCGACAACCAGAATCGATAACATCCCTGTGTCAGGACAGCATGTCCACCCCCACTGCTGTCCCAGACCCAGCCCCCTGCCCTCATGGCCGGGTTTGTAATAGTGAAGGTGGGGGAGACACCCCCGCCTCGGCCCCTGCAAGGCAGGGCAGGTCCCCACCTCCATGTCTGCCTGCTCCCAAGAAGTGCCCCTGCAGCACTTCACCAGTTCTGCCTGAACCACCAACACCCCAGGAGATGCCATTTGGATCTCTCCTGGCAGAGCTGCACTTGTGAGAAGGGACACTTCAGGAGACAGCCTTTGCTGCTTAGAGCAGTGAGCTGCAGGGGGCAAAAGCAAGAGAAAAAGGAGTGTGAGGGCTCTGCTGATGTGGAAAAAGCCAAGCCGGGAGTTGGTGGCTCTGGGGTCCCAGGCTGCAGCTGGTGCAAGTGCTCAGGGAGAGGAGCATGTCCCTGCCTAAGGGACCAACATGCCAGCAGCTCACACACGCGTGGCTCACAAGAGCGGCCCCAGGACAGAGCAGTGCTGTTCCCACGCTCCCTTTCGCATGCCACACCGTTCCTGTGCAGCTTACACTCCCTGGGGACCTTGTACCTCCTGCATCAGGGATGCAAAACCCTGCCAGCAAACCCAGAAGGCTGCTGCTGGTGCACCAGGCAGCTACAAAATCCTCCAGAAGAGCAGATGAATAGCTAAAATCTCAACACTTGCTAGCAAGGACAGATTCCCATGGTAACATGGCTCACTGCCGTGTGGAGCCGGCTGCTTCCTTTCCCTCTGTTGCTGTTCAACACCCTCACTAGCACAGCCCGGGTCAGCGCAGGGAGAAACCACCTTTCCCACCTCCTTCCCAATAAGCTGGAAACTTCAGCTCCCATTTGAGTGTGCCTCCCTGGCTGCAGGCAATAAAAAGCTGCTGGAAGAGGCTTAGGGGCAGATGTATTTCGCTATTCGCATTTGGATGAAGGGGCATGAAGCCAACCTGATCCCGACATGACTCTGCAAATTAGGTATCAGCTACAAAGCACCTCTGCCAAGTAGGACAGGGGAAAAAACAAACAAGCAAGCAGACCAAAACAGGATTAAAATATGGTAGTTTGCTCCCTTTTGAAAAGGTTAGAGAAATTCAACATCAGCAGCCTGGAAGTACTCATGTTTGATGAGTCACGTTAAAGCCCAGCTCTATGGATTTGTCATGTTTCCTGCACTAAATTCAGAGCGGCTCTTTGTGATGGACACCGTGGGAGGGCACTTGGCCACTGCTGCACGCAGGACGTGGCCCGGCCAACACCAGCGCCCTGGATGTGCTGGCCGGGTCCACAGCTTGGCTGAATGAGCACCGATCTGCCCCAGGACCTCCCGGCCATGCCATCCCCAGCACAGCACAGCAGGACGGGCAGGCTGGGGAGGACAACTGAGCCCTTTCAAGACCACAGGAGGTGCCATCGCTCCCCACGCAGCCTGTGCTCACAACCCAGCGCTCCCCCGCAGCTCAAGCTTTGGCACATCCCTCTCCGCCACACCACACCAGCTGTCTTCCCCACCACCAGGCACCTCCTCGCCGCCACCTCTCTGCCTCCCTGACATGACGTATTTGAATCAAAACCCAACGCGTGGTCTTAGCACATGGCGCTACACCAGGGATGGGCCAAATCAAGCAGCAGAAACTTCTCAAATACTGCTATTTCTGTGGCACCAACAGCTCCCAAACTGGATTTCCAGCACCCAAGTTCTGCCTGTGGGGAGAACGCCTCCCTGCAGCCGTCATGTTCCAACAGACCTGCCTCTGCAGGTAGTTTCTTCTTTTAAATGAAGCAACGCATGTCTAACCCTCCTCAGCTCCTGCTCAGAGGCATGTTTAGCAGCCCAGGTGCCCTTTTCCACCTCCCAGAGGAACACAAAACAAGCCCAGCAGCCACGCAGCAATGAGGTGCTCAGCACCGATGCCAGATGGACATGACAGGCCTCTGCCAAAATCACCAGTGTTGCAAATCGCCCAGTGAAGTCCAAGACAAGAAGGGAGACAAAGCCCCACCGCAGAGCTGGGGCAGCAAGAGGATGAGTGCTCTAAGTGTGAAGGGTTACAAGTGTCAACAGCACAAGATGGGGAGTGCTCACAGCACCACAATGCACAGGGGAGACATGAGCAGGTTTTCTGCTGAAGATGGAAAAGACAGAAACCCCATTTAGAAGCCTTCTGAGGTTTCCCCATTGTTTGCTAATCAAAAAAAAAAAAAAAAAAAAAAGAGAGAGAGCAGGAAGGCAGCACAGAGCGCTTGTTTGCGGCAGCTTCTCCCAGGATCAGCTCCTGGAGTCAGTTACCTGCATTGTTCACTGCATCCTGCCGGCCCAAACCTGCCCTTGCTGCAGAAACAGAGAGAGATAAAGCAGCAGCTTTGATTTCCAGAAAGCCGCTTCATTAAGTGGGGCACAGGAAAAGGCTTCAAATACTAGCAGCAGCTGGGGGGATACTGAAAGCCGGCATTATGGCTGAGCTTACTGAGGTCTTACCCAGCCGTGGATTTCTGTTAGTAACATGAAAATGCACAAAAAAAAGGGAAAGAAATCAGCATTACTGCAGTTAGAAACAGAGTTGAAGGAAAATAAATTACATTAAACAGAGCAACTGTAAAAAATAGCAAATAAAATGTGCTGGATGACTCCTGCCTACCCTCCCAGGAGCGAGCCGGGAAGAGAAGTTCTTTGTGTGCGGTCCCCAAGGTCTCAGCGCCAGGAGGAGCACACCCATTGCTCCAGCCTCCAGCCGCTCTGCACAGGCCTGGCACGCATGCGGGGCTGCTGCACGGAGCTTACACTGCCCAACGGCCCGTAAACCTGCCCACAGTAATTAATCCCAGCCAGATCACTTGCCTCCTGCTTCTGCCTGGTTTCCCCATCCCTCAGACCCAACGTGCTCTGTGGGGCCTGCGCTGTGCCCTTGCTCTGGGCTTCCTGAGAAATTGGGCTCCAGTGCTTCAAAGGGAGCCAAAAGCACCAGTTCCTGCTGGAAACATCCCCTGCAGCGGTTTCTGATGGATGTTTCTGCCTGGCTGTTCCTGCAGCGGTGTGGACTTCATGCCCATTTCCAACTGCTCTCTCTGCCCTGTCACTGCTAAAAATAGATTTCTTTTTTTCTACTCCTTAATCTTTATTTCAAGCTGTATTTTGTACTTAGCACCTTATCTCCAAGACACTCTCAACTTTAAGTACCCAGCAAAACCTCAGGAGAAGATTCTCCTGCAGCTGAGTAGCCCAGCCTGGGAATGTGGTCGAAGCCCCACAAGAAAAGAAGAGGAAAAGTGAGTTTCCAGGCAGGTCAGTGCTTTGAAACACACCACTTACTTACTTACACAAGCAGCAGTAACGGCACAAGGAGGCAGAGGAACTCCCAGCATGGAGATGTAAGGAGCAGAATGGGGACAAGGCTGTGGCAGATTAGGGTGGTGGGGACCTGCACTGTTCGACAGCATGGGGAACCCTCCCCGCTCCCTCGAGAGGTGGATAAACGAGATGAGTCCGACCCTCGGTGCCTGCTGGCTGTTGCCTGCAGGGAGACCCTGTGCCGCAGGATCCCCGCCCGCAGAGCCCGCAGCCCCAGTACCTGCGCAGCCTTGCTGGGGTGACCGTGCCACCACAGGTGCTTCCAGCTGGTACAGCTGTGCCAGGCAGGGACGGTGACACTGAGCAGGAGCACCGCTGCCTCTAGCCATGTGCTTCAGACCACGCTGGCCTCTCCCCCTGCTCTGTAACCCTGGCCGGCTCCCAGCACACCTGGGCCTTTGTTTGCTTTCCCATTAGCCAGAACCACAGCAACTCAGAACCAGCAAGCCGATAGCCAAAAGAGGTCAAAGGAAAAATACGACCAAACACTACCTTTCAAAATTAACTAAATTAGCAGCTGAGATACTTCATCCCTTATCTCTGATGTGACCAATTAAATCAGAAACATGCATGTATTTGAAGAAATATTAGTTAGATCAAGAAAGCAAGCAGCACTCTTATGGTTGCGACAGGTTACAGCACCAGAGAAGTTTATCTAATCTAAAGTAAGGAGAAAGAGAGAGATGATAGCCTCAGGCTTTGATGATGGACTATTAGTTTGTAATGCTAAGAAAACTACCTCATGCAGTTAGCATAACCATCAACTCTGCACCTCCCTCCAAGCACCCAGTTAAAAATGCATGCAGCTTATCATTGCAAATGAATTCATTTACCCATGACCAAGGTGGGGAATATGACCTTTTCACGCCTAGTGGAGAAAAATTGAAACAGGTTATGCACACAACACAGACATAACCCTGGATGCAAGAAATGGGGCAAAGCAAAGGTGTGAAACTAGACCTCACCAGACCTCTGTGTAACGAGGCTCTGCTCGGCACGGGCAGGTGAGGGGTCCTATTTCAGCGACAACCAGCACTCCCACCATGCTCCACTGCTGCAAGCGCATGACCCAGATAGAAGCCTAGAGCATTGCAAAGCACATTACAGGACACGGGATTACTCACCTGCATCTGAGTTACCCACAGTTCCCTATTTTCCAGGGAAACTTTTTTATAACGTGGACTAGGGAATGGAAAGAAGACCCTGATTTCACAGCCTGAGGCGTTACGATCAGGGCTGTGGATAACGGTGTCCACTGCGTAAATATACCTACATGCTTCACGGGACGGCTAGAAGCATGCAACCAGAGGCACTTCTCACATTCAAACTTTAGCTCGTTTTATTAAAACAAAGCCTAACAGATTCACAAAAATAACCTAGGAATAGACATCAACTGCAAGGACTTTGACATTCAAGAGTGTAGGAAGGGGAGCAGTGAACAAGGAGTTAATGCCCCAAGGAACAAACACCCAGTGTTGGCTCAAATGCTGTCTCAGCTCTGCTATTCCAATGCCAGGCCTCTGCGGAGTCCATCAAGGTCAGAGCCATTTTGTTCACCAAGTGGATCGAAGTTAATAACCAATTAAGAACATTTACAACAGCAAGAGATAGGTATCCATCCAAGAACATTCTCAGGTGCTGTTCTACCGAGACCTGGCATCTGGACAGAAACAGCATGTTCCTGAAAGAACAAGTCTGCAGGAAACTAATCTTACAGCAGATTTTGTTGAGCTTTAAAAAAAAAAAAAGGAGGTAAGTCCTGACTCTTCCAATCCTCCAGCAAAGCTTTGGTGCAAGCCCAGCTGTCCTCCAGGCTTCCCCTAAAGCGATGCTCCCCTGTGCCAGCTCCTGCCTATCGCTGTCTTCAGCTGCCTGCTCAGCTCCACTCCGCAAGCAAACAGCGGGTGTTTGATGGGAGATGGAGACTCATCAAACATTTTAATCAACAAAATGGCAGAGGAAGGAAAGTAAATGGAACTGTAATGATGTGGCTGAGTTACCTCTTGTCCAAATCCCCAACAATCCCCAATCCACCCAACAACCAAGCTGTTCTTTAGGCAGTGGCTGCAGAGTAGATTGGATCTACAATCACATGTGGCTGTTTCAGGCTCCAGCAACAACTGGGAACAGGGAGGAGAGTACAGGGGCTGGAGAGAGAGGAGGAGGAGAGGGGAGAAGAAAGGGCATGCCTCAGCATGGCTGGGAGGTCAGGGGCTGCTGCAGTGTGTGAGCACAACGGGGCTCACTCATTTAGGCAACAGCTTGGTTTAGCTTACATCTGCGGACAAAATTATACAGGTTTTACACAGCAGCCGTGGAGATGTGCACACAGCAGAGACACTGTGATCACCCCCAGCATGCACAGACCTCAACAGAAGCAGCAAAGGTGGAGCAGGAGCCTGTGTAAGGGGAGAGGTGAGCAGCATTCGGGGGTGCAGAGGAGAGGGACAGGACAGCAGGGCCATGCAGGGATCTCTAACAACTTGTAGATAAGCACATCAGTCATTTCCACCCCCTTTTCTAGCCCACTTATAACCTCCAAGTCTGCTGTAGAAACTTCTTTCAGGAGGCTGGGTTTCTGAGCCTTTTCCAGCTCCAACCTGCTCCGAACTCCAGGCAGCCAGCAGAGATAACAAGTGTGATGACAATCTGGATAATTAAAGGTGACCCCCACCCCACATAGCAATCAGCTTACTCGTCACACCACAGCTCAATATAGCCATGCTGCCTCCTAAGATCAGCTCTAATTTCTCCCTAGCAACTACCCTGACAGCTTGCACCTGAAACACAGCCTGCACACTGCAAGCAGGAGCACTCTGCGGTGATGCACAGACCCCACTAAGCCTTGCAGTATACAGACAACCTGACACTGACTTCGTTAAGTCTCCCAACTCTTCCCTTCCAAAAGCAGTAAACAAGAGTGGCTTCAGAAACCCTGAGTGCCGGTTTCTAAGATGCAACTTGCCCTGCTACCCACACAGCAACACAATTCAGCTCAAATGAGGATGACTGTAGGAAGCTCAGCTTGTCTGCTCTCTGCATGGTGCTCTTTAGGTTGGTAACAGCTCATTTAATTCTCTAAAATAAATTCTGTATTGAGGATGTGCTCAATATTAGCATTAAATTGCACTGGCTTGAGGTTTAGCATGGAAGGTTACCACCGTGCAGGGAGCATGGAGGGTGTTTTGCCCAGCGACACCAAGCATAGCTCGCAGTACCAATGTGCTAACACTGGATCACTGTGCTTTTCGCCTTGCTCCTCAGGGCTGCTCGTACAACCACGGGGCCCTGTGCTTTGAGGGACTGTGGGGAAAATGCTCCTGCTGAACCACTTCCCAGTATCCGAGAGGAAGCTCTGACCACGGGTGAGTCACGGGAAACACATGGGGTAGTTTTTCCTGTGAAAGCAGTTTCTGGCTTCAGGGCTGACGCACAGCACAGCCAGCATGGAGGCAGTTGCCCCCTCAATCAACCATAATTATGCCATTAATGGTATTTTGTTTTTCCCTAATAGAGGGGGAAGTAGAGCAAACAGGGCACCAGCCTCCAAGTGCACATTTGCTGCCTGAGCTCAGCTGTTCTCACCAAGGGAATCTCCAGATTTGAGGTTAATGTACTTCCCCACGCACGAGTGCACCAGTAGCTATGGCAACTCCATCACTACTTACTTGAGATCCCTTCAAAAGGGCACGTTCACTCCACCAGCAGGTTTGCTGCCTGGGTTTTTGTATTACCCAAGATGCAGCCGCCAAGAGATTAGGCAGCAGAGAGACAGAACAGGCACTGACATCCTACCAACTAATGGACAATCACGCTCTTTTCTCTTTTCGTTACAGCAATCAGCACTGTCACCTTCCCCATCCCCTTGAGACTCTGGCTCCACAAATTATTTGTCCTGTAGGATGAAAACTGCGGTGGGCTAAAGACAAGCCAAGAAAAACTTCTGCTCCAAGTAGCATCCTGAAACGCACTCCCCTTTAGGGCAAAAATATATCCTTACTTACCCTTTGTCAAAGAAAGAAGTATGCACCGGATGAGGGTACTTTGTGCCATTGCTGTTCATTATGCCACTGTTAACATTCCCCGAAATGTACGATTTCCGTGATGCCTGGTCCTTTGCAAAATTTCTGCAAGCAGCTAATTTGGATTCTAAGGCCTGTGAAAGGGGAAAAAAAAAAAAGTCAAAAAAGTAATACCATTAAGAGAAAGTATGCTCGAGTTCAGGCTTTGTCACAATCATCATGACTCCAGTTGATCACCTTTGGCAAAAATCTGAACTAAATGGGAACAAAGCTGTCCATTTTCTCTGTCACCCAACCACAAAGGAAACCCACACAACGAGATGCTGATGCAGACTGCCAGACATGACTCAGTTCCATTAGGGCTCAGATTTTAGAACGTATCAACTCTCAATTAATTACCTAAAATAAGGAAGCCAATGCCTAGCAGAAGTTACCAAAACTTCTTGCTTCAGCAGCTGCAGTAAGGCTGACAGGCATAAGCTAATCAGCAGACTAAAAGAGAGCCTAAAGCAGAATCCTCAAGTTTTGTGAGGGGCTGTGTATTTGAAAAGTTGATTTTCTTCCCCAGGACAATACCTTCTACCATTTCTTTCTTAATCTTGGCTTGCAAAACAAAGCCAGTTTCTTAAACCTCACTGATACGCTTCAGAACAAGAGGTACTACAGCCACAGCATCAGGAGGAGGAATCAAAAGCAGCAGCTAAGCCCATCTCCGTGGTCTCTACCGATGAGATCTTTTACCCCTGTACAAGGTGACCGCCTCTGCCTCATCCACTGACTCCTGGCAGGAGAGAGACCAAAATCCCGATTCTCTCCTTCGCTTCAGAACATCACCTGCCCTTTCTGCTGTCAGTCACAATCTGAGGCTTAACCTGAACATCCATCTGGTCTAGCAGGAAGTCCTTGCAACTATTTGTTGCATCCACCCCTTGCATGGGGGCATTCACACACTTGTGAATGCATGCATTGGAGTCAAAAACTCATCTCCCCAAACACGGGGTTTGGTCCTGTTCCACAGAGAAAAATATTCCATTAATAAGGCACTGACATACTATCACAAGTAAGTGAACACTATACAGTCTTCTAGAAATCCATGTAAGCTTACTCAGTGACTATAGAGGCAGATATAGATAAACACCCACCTCTTGCTCTCAAGCACCTATCAGCTGGAAACGGCCTGTGTGATCCTTGCCAAGTGACTCCCTGTCTCAGCTGCAAGCAAGAAAGCGGAGGGGAAACTTCTTGCAGGAGTCTAAGGCATCCTACGAGTAGCCAAACCCTAAGAAATCCTGAACATCCTATAATTGTTACTAAAAAAATGAATGAGCTGCAATTTTGTACCAGTGGCAAGAGCGTGTGTCTAAGAGCAGGCTGGGAAAGAAGCATGCTTATTTGGCATTTCCTGTCCTTGCAGAGTAATCACACAGGATTGTGATTAAGCTCCCTAAATTCCCCGCAGACTCTTACTCACGATGATCCCATTTTAAACATGTCACTCCGTAACCCCGAGTCATCCTGCTGCCCTTTCAAACCAGCTACGAGCTCACTGGCTCCAAATGCGACCAGCGAGGTAATTTTTAATTTCAAACTTCGCTAAAACAACTGTGTCTACTGCAGCTATTGCCATTCTCAGTGTTAACCACAAGAGACCAAGGAAAGCCAGCACTGGAGGCTAGACACCGAGGCTATCCATGCTTCCATTCAACACACCAACCACTGAGGCACGTCAACAAGCTTCTCATAACTCAAAAGGCTTCTCTTTGTTCAACTGGAAAGCCTGGCATCCCCAACAACCGTGTAACAGATGTTTAAACCACTTCTTCCCTGCTTATAGTGGTAATCCCTTTAAAGACTCACGCATTTCACTTCCCCATGAACAACTACAGATGGCAACATTTGGCTTTCTCCTCATTTATTTTCTCACTTTCTGATCAAAGGTTTCTAGATTATAATTTTTTTTCCCCCCATTTTCAGCACCTGTTGCAGATCTCCCCAGGCATGAGATGAGACACTGGCAGCGTCGTCTCAGCTCCCCTCCCATGACATACAGTAACTGCACAGCAGGCACCCAGAGTCTGAGGTCCAGTTCTGCATCTTGCTCTCATTAGAGAGGAAGCCACAGGCCCCATCTGAACTAAGAACAAATGGCTGACGGTGTGTAAACCCATATACCAAAGTGCCTGAGAAACTTTTTTCCTCCAAATATGAATTTCATCACCCAAAGTTGGCATCAGAACCTTAGTAACGTGCTTTACAAATCAAGATAATTTAAAAAAAATAATTACATTGTCACATACTGAACACTGAATGTGGATGATTTGGAAACTACAGCATGCACTCAGCATGGGCCAAGGCCTTGTAGTTGCACACAAGGTTGAAAGCTCAGCGAGAGCAGCACAGAGCTAGGAATATTTCAGTTCAGAGCACTCACCCCCACTTTCCGTAACAGATCTCCCACAATGTTGAGTGCAGATATTCTAGCTGAAGGAGTAAGGGGGCTGGTACCAAATCCATTTGGTATAGCTGCAAACACAGACACTTTTTATTATATGTTCCACTCCTCCACAGTTCATGTCTTTTTTTTAATTTAAATATATCAGCTTCCACATAAAAAGATAAATCCTACTACACACTACTCATGCAATTACCCCACAATAACACACAGACTACACGATCATTAGCCATGGGAAAACGAAAAAGCTTAATTTCTGTCCAGTGCCCTCTTTCCCATTAGACCTACATGCAGAGTTCACACACTCTCCATCTGCAAGGCAACCCACCTAATCCAGCCAGAGCTTCCTCTGGAATCTACTCTACTGGAATCTACTCTTTCAAATTTGTAAAATAATGTATTAATCCCTGTGATTGTCCAGAGCCTTCCAGATGGGAAAGGGGACTGGACTAACATCCTGCTGCCTCACAAAGAAAACAGGACCCCTGAACAGTACGCGTGGTAACAGAGGTGGTCTGGATCATTTGAACCCTTTACCCACCTTTTTACCCACCCTTTACCCACCACTGCTACTCCACATTTAAGAAGAAATATCAGTCACTGTAATTCCAAACATCTTCAGTGCTCTACTGCAGGCATCTACTGCAGAGTGCAAACCCCCACCCCCCTCAAAGCAGTATCTAAGCTTCACTGTCCTTCTTTTCCATGCTATTTACTCATTATACTATTTAAATGCACCTGATGCTACCCCAGGATTTACTTCAAGTGCGCTGACAAGCACCTGGTTTGAAATGGTTTGTTAACAAGCTGAACATACTGCTAAACAACTAGACACACTTTCTATGAATTATACCTTTTGGGGAAGGAAAACTATTCTCTGATCCTTTTCCAACAGGCGTAGCTGGCAAGGAGAGAGATGCCTGGACAGCTGAATCCATCTTCTCGCAGTCTAGAGTCGGAGAACTGGGCGCTGACTTTCGGGTCACTTCTTGTTGCCTCTCCCGTACTGCTAGCTCTTGCCGTAAGTCTGAGGGTTGAAAGAAGAAAAAAACCCCACATATCGGTGACTGATTTCTCAAAGAAACACACTCTCTCTATTAATTTGGGAGGGAGCAGGAGGAGACACTTTGCAACACCACCATTAATTGCCTGCTGTTGGCTTTCTCCAGCAGCAAGGACCCCCACCTCAGAGCAGGCACAGTGCCATACCAGCACCTCCCACTACAGCAAACAGAGCCCTCCCCAGACCAGAGCCCTGCGTAGACCCAGCGAGCACGGCAGGTGACCTACGGTACAGAGGGGGAAAAATGCTGAGGCCGAGTCCCGTGGAAAGTGTGTTACAGAAACTGCAGCTGGACACAAATGCCTGCTGAACTACAGTCAGCCCCTGCTCAAATAGAGGTTGCAAAAAGGAAAAAGGGAGGAATGACCAATTCTCGCATTTCTGATTCCCCATGTTACTCTTCTAGTTAATAATCCACAGGACTCCACGCTAGCCAAAGACAGTCAAAGAGTTGTATCCTGTTTCTTGATGCCTCGACAAATAAAGGAGCAGACTGGAGAGGGCCAGGTATTCCAAACGCCAGGGAAAGAGACCTGAGATTAGGAAACCTGTGTTTTATTCTCACGTTCTCTTATTCTCTTAACCCCTACCTTGCCCCCTCCCATTTCCACACACATTTGCTATAAAGGGCATCCAGTACAGGTCAGCAATGAATCTATAACATCCCTAGAAGGGACTAGATGCAAATAAACAATACATTACAAGGAGGTTGTTCCTTTTTGGGTACAGCAACTTAACCTTTTACAGGCCTCTTATTCCTCGTCTCAATCTGGTCCAATGTGCAAAAGAAAATTAATTGTACATTATAGCTTTTAAGTTACCATAAATATTTAGAACTGATTTTAAGTAAAACAGCACAGCTGAAATGAAAATCTGTTTGGGCTCCTAGAAGAGGAATTGTGACTGTTCAATCAGAAATGTTAAATTGGAGTTTGACATCCTATCAGTCCTTTTAGGGGCTAGTTTGTGCTTGCTGTCAGGGGGAGTAACATGTAGCTTTGTTACCCTAACAAATGCTAAAGATTTCCAAATGACTCATCTAAAACAAGACGTCTTTTTTACCTATTATTCCAGTGTTCAAGACCAGTCCCTAGGTTTTTCTGGTTTTTCCAGTATTATTGCCCTAACCCTAAATTACAATACATGTATTTCCTCAGAAAATACTTAATCTCCCTTTTCAAATTTATTATAAAAATCCTGTCCTTCCAATAGAGGCCTTCAATTTGTGGGGCACAAACTTGGTTCAAAGGGGTTCACAAAGGAGAACAACAACAGAAAATCCCAGCCTGCTAGGCCGTAACTGAGGAATTATTTTAGAAAGCTTCACTTGGGAGACAAAGTTGAAAACCACTAATCTCTAAACTACATTAATGGCAGGCATAGGCTTATGAGCAGATCATCCCCACTATTAGAGAAATCAGTTTCCACCAACCATTAAAAAAATGCTTCCACAGCATCCTCAATGTGAAATCCACTGGGGGACTCCCAGTTTCTAATCATACCCCAAAACGTTATGCCAGACATCTCTGATCCCACAAGTCTAACCACAGTCTTTATAGGAATACCTTAAGTAAACCAGGCAGTTTCCAAGAGGTTTAGAAGGAACACAGGGAACAGGACTTTTAAAGTTACTTCACCATTTATCATCTATTCCCCTACATTTCCTGCGCTTTCCCTTCCTATAACAGGCACAAAACCACAGCAAGTGGTAACTGTTGGAGCACACTTCCTCAACTCTATTACATGTGCGGAAGACAGTATTTTTGTACTCACCTGGGTTAAAAATCCTCAATTAATCTGATATTAGTTTTGCCCTACATGAGGAAATTTTTCCTCTTAGCTACACTGGGCGTACAAAGAATAGAGAACATACTGTTAGCAATACCTAACGCTTACATTACACATCCAGTTCAAGTCTCATTATGTGAGGCTTTCTATAAACATGAGCTTTGGTTGCTACACGTCTCTGTCAGCAAGCCGACAACGTACCAAGACACAGAAGTAAACAAGCAAGCCATACCTCTCGCTTCATCCTTTAATCGCTGTACAGAAACTAGCAACGATTCCTTGTCATCCAGTTCACTTTCTAAAAAGGCATTTCTCTCAATAGCCTGGTTCAGCCTTTGTTCAAAGTCTTCCAATGAAACTATTGTTGCCCTAGAAACAAAATCCAGAATATAAGGTTCTTCAGCTCAGCTAACATAAAAGCGTATTCAAAAACATAATGGAGGAAAAATGTTAGCAAGGTCTATATTCAAGTTAGTCATTTGAAAGCTATGGAAATGCTTCTTAGAAAGGACTAATAAGCCCCAAAGAAACAGGGCAATAAGATGAAAAGAACATGATAGCATCTGGCTCTCAGAGATGTACCGAAGAGCTGGGAAAGAGCCAATCCAGCATACCCACCTCCATTTTTCCCATGCCGTGCTCCAAAGCCGTATATTTAATCAGTGCATTAGCTCAGGTGGTGCTGTACTCTCCTGAGCTCAGGACAGGCAGCAGCCCAGCGAGTGCAGAAAGCAGGGCACTGGGATATTACCTGAGACCCGATTCATTCCATGATTTCAGCGGGATAACTCATGTGTGTCAAAAGTTAGTCATGAAGTTAACAGCCTTGTGGAAACAGGGCCTCAGCTCTCAGATCTTTCTGCCAGATAGCCAGAGGCTCATTCCTGGTCCCACTGAATCAATGGCAGAATTCCCATTCAGCAAAACGGAAGCATGACCTACTCCTAAACTGGGCGTTTCTACTAGCAGCCTGTTCATTTTATGCACTTATACAGGACACATTTGTTCCCCACATTCATTAAGCTGTCATGCAAGGGAAGAAGAGACTCCTTTGGCCTGTTTTATTTAAAAGGGACTATGTAAAGCATTAGCTGCTTACTTCAAAGGGGCTTTGAGCCACAAAGATCACAAATATAAGAGTCACCTAGCTGGTAGTATCAAAAGCAGCACTCTGGCCTAGCTTGCTCTGACCCTGCTTGTTTCTCACAGGAACACAAAGCCCTTTGGTCCCCCCGCCTTTCTTGCTGTAGCGTAACGCTACCAGCTGATGGAGGTGAACTCCAAGGGTAAACTGCACTGTTTAAAGAATCAAGGGTTTTGAGGTTTCTTTAGGTTTTTTTCAGTGTGAATTATTTTCTCTTTTAAAGAAAAATAAGATGATCAATCTGTGTAGCAAAGAAAACTTTAAGAAAAGGTTTGCAGCCTTCACCTCTTTGCACGTTCCAAGTCATCGTTGGCCTGCTCCAGCTCTCTCACGTACTTATGCAGCTGATCTTTAACGGCCCGTGTCTGGCTCAGGTCATCCTCTAACAACGACACTTGCTTGTAACTTTGTGCATACTGGTGCTCCAGTTTCTCCTGGAAGAAAGAAGCAGTGAGATAAATATCAGTCACATACGCTCTCCAAGTCATCAGTAGTAAAATGGGACAAAAAGTCATGTACTCGCTGCACTCTGCTGACGTGGGATTGCTGGTAATAGAGAGCAAAAGCTGAGAGGTAGAAGGAACAGGCTTTGGACACCAGAGCTGGACACAGTATAAAAATCACAAACGCTGCATTGTGCAGAGAAATCTCACCACGACACAGCTGGCTGCTCAGAGATGCATCCCTGCATCTGTTCCCAACAGCCTGCACTGACAGCTGCTCTGAGGCCTCAAACATTTAGAAAGCCAAAAAGAAGTCTAGCTGCACAGCCTCCCCTTCAGTGCCTCTCCCTTGACAACAGCCACGCTGTTTCCAGAACTTGTCTGACATCTCCATTAGCAGAAATGAGAGCCACTGAAATCTGTTACAAAACCTCCAGGTCCGCAAGTTCATCTTTGAAAGACTGTAAGAATTCATTCCCAAACATTCTCACCAGCTCTGAGTACAGACAGGTGCTTATGGAAAAACTACTGACCTTATAAAACATGTACTGACCTGACAGATATAGCTGGAACTGGATACACGAATAAGTAATTCCATAAACTCTATTTCCACTGGGTAAGTTTCCAACCTTTGCCTACACTGAAATAACCTAAAACTACCAAAAATGATGGTTTTCCAAGATTCCAAAAGAGGCAAGAACTTATTAACACAGAGTCATCAATTAAAAGTCACGTTCTGCACATGCAGATCCTTATGCAATTCCTGTTTCCACAGATACGGCTGTTAAGGAAGAACGAAGAGATTTTCTCTGAAAGACGTGCACAAATCTTCAGTGCTTTTTAAGGTCTCATAAAATCAAGAGACCTTCTGAGCAAAAAAACTAGTAGGCAAAGAAAGATGATAACACAGTGTTCTGAAAAAACATACTTGTGTTGTCCACCCTGTTGCTATGCTGACGTTGCCCATGTAACTAATAAAGTTACTACCTGGCAAAGCCCAGAGAATTCAAACAAACGAGCACAAACTCCATGACAAGCGTTTCATGATGTGAACAAGAAAAATTCTGCCAGAAATTTCTGTGGTAAGTTGCTGCCCTTATTTGGAGTACATGCCATACTCAAGTACGGATCTTAAACAGACAACTCCTTTATTTCATTTGGATATTCAGTGACCAAGAACAGACCAGACAATCTAAAATGAGATCCAAGACAAACCTGTAAGAAAAGGCAATGCTATTACAGAATAGACCTACCTTTAATGTTTCCACTTCATACTTCAGTCTTTGGTTATCTGCTTGCAAATCTCTATTCCTCTGCTCAGCTTGCACTAGCTGTGCCTCCAACTCAGCTTCTAATTCTCTGCTTCCCTCCTGAAATTCAGCCAGCTCTTCACGAGCTTCCTGGAAGCTGTCAGAAGAGGATTTAATCAGTTGAAAATTCAGCATCTCCCAAGTTAAAAGAAAATCCACAGCTCTTTTAAAATAATAAGCTGAAAAAACAAGAGTTTTGGAGTGCTCAAGTGTCATCCACCAACCTCTAAGGGGAAAAAGAAAAACGGGGAAATAGAGAAATTACATCATTAAGCTTAGCTATAAAAGGAAATTAATTCTCTTACATCAAACAGCTACATTAAATGCATGTGTGAATACAAATTTGTATCAAAGCTATTTACAGGATTCATGGGAGTCTGACAACCACTCTGTTCTCCATTAGATTTCACTGCTAGGAGGATAGAGTCAATGGATTTAATAAACATTTAACATGGTTTTGGTCAAAAACTGTAAGAGAGAACAAAGGCTTCTGGATCTCTGCACTACCTGGAAATTAAGGTTCTTGAAAAGCGTGAAGGTTTGAACCTTAAGGTGATTGAGCACTGCGGCAGGAAGCCAGCACATACCAACCTTATATTACTGCAAGTTATTAAATACTAGAAGTAGTCACTCCACATACTTTGGTTATTAAATTTGCATCTTTACCATATGTAATAGCTCAGCTCTTAGCAAGCAGCAGAGAAAAATAACAAGGTTTTAGGAAACAACATACCCATTCGTGTCCAAGAGACAGAATTTTCTGACACCTCAAACCAGCTTAACTTTTTGTCATGTGAACAGGCCCCTCCACATGCCCACCCCCCTGCCCCAGAAAAACACCAAAACCAACCAAACAAGCAACTTGCAGCTTGAGCTCTTTGGTCTTGAGAGAGATTTAAATGGCTTCATCTTGATTGCACATGAGTAATACTGAATGCAAGGAAAGCTTTCCAAAGACGATAAACTGGGAGCCTCCAATGCCCCCCACTCCAGAAAACCCCCGAACAAACCTCACCCCCACACAAAGCACAGCATTACTCAAGACAACAACCTTTCTTGTCATTTTTGGTAACCAAAAAGCCCTGTGCCCCCTAAAAGATGCAAACCACTGGTACGGGCTGGACTATGAGGTACAATACACTTCAATAAATTGCAGCAGACACCAAATCAGCCACTTTTCATACCAGTAATTCAACTACAAGAAGCTAGAGGGAAGAGTAATGATACAAGGCAAGCCCAAAGGCACCTTCTTAGGATAAAACGTCAAGATACTACTTAAGGCAGCACTTTAATTATACAAAGATGCCCATGATGGCAAAAGAGCTCTGCTCTTGCTTAAACATGCTCGAAACATAGCCTGGAGATCATGGCATGGTAACGCTGTGCAAGAAACACTCAGCTCCCACAAGGCTGAAAATTTTAAAGCTCGATTTAGAGCTGGAAATGCAAAGATTCTTTCTAAAATATCTACTACCCATCTTGGTGTAGCCGTGCAGAGAAATAGATTAAACAATGTTCTGGTCATTAAGAACCAAATCCAGGCTGCAAATCTACAACAGTACCTTTGTTTGTATTTCAAGGAAAGCTCTTTCCAATACGCAGTTTCCTCCTTTGGACTTGAAAAAGTTGGGATTTCTTCACTGTCCATGATCAATACGACCTGCAGGATACAAACAGAAAAATACACTTAGGATAAATAGACAGGCAGACCGCCCCCGAAACTGCTGCTAAGTACTAGGCTTCATCGCCACAGCCTTTCTGACAGCGGCATCCAGACTTGGCACCCGCCAGCTGGATGTTAACGATCCCTAACAAGTATCGTTCAGCACAAAGACCTGCCGCAACAAGCAACATAATTTTATCCAGCTTCTGGAAATGCTCGTGCAGCTGCCTGAAATGAGACAATAAATTTTGGCTGTATTTTGTACCTGCCATCGAAACAGTAGTTAATGCCACAAGCCCACTTAGGATCACAGTTGGTAAAGATATTAAAATTTACAGCTATCACAGTTTCCACTTTCCTTCGTAAAATGTTCTTAAAGAGATGTTTGCTTCCTGTCGCCAACACAGTGATGTACAACACGACTCCTATCAGAGCTGCAAAGGCATGTAATGAACAAGGACAAACACTCTGAGGTCAACCACTAACATGCTGCTGAGATTAAAATTCAATTTATGCTGCCAGTGTTGAATCCTAGCTAACTCCTGCTTTTGCGTAAAACGTGCAGTTAGCAGAAGTTATCCACGTAATTTTGCTCCCTCTATCCTCTCAAACAGACACAAGAAAAGATCAGCCTCTCGTAAAATTCCACACTCATGTCATACAACAGTGCTTCCAGCCTGGAGGTGCGCAGAGGACCAGCTTCCCATACCAAGGGGGACCACGCTCTCTGGATGAGGACATCGTTTCCTCACCTGCGTGGACCACTGGATGCCATCTGCATTGCTGCTCGGCTCTTGGCCAGTGTAAGAAACACAACCCAACATGTACTTTCTATACCGCTGCTCAGTAACAGAGGAATACGCAGTCCAGGGAGACACAAGACATTCAAGGCCTCAACAGACATGAGCTCTCAGAAGCTGATGAAGATGAAGAGGTGGTCATGGTTCTGCAGGACCAGGAGCATTGTTCAGATAGGCAGGGTTCCTGACCACAGCCAGGAGACGTATCGTGTACTATTTCTGAGCTCTCTCTATGCAATGCCCCGACTCACTTACTCGCAGGCATTTCCCACCCCACCCCCCCCCCCCAAAAGCCAAGACTCAAATTCTGTTATTAGCATGCAGAAAAGAATAAGCTGAAACCAACCTCTTCTGTTTAAAGCAGAGGCTTTAAACAATGCTTGCATCAAGCTCATCAATCAGAAATAGCTGACCTAGAAGCCCTGACTTTCACACTCTAACAGGCATCAACAGCCAACACTGTCCCTTCAGGCCTAAAATTGTCACACTAATATGTCCTGCATCTTAGTGACCCACATTTTAGACACCTAAAAGTAGGACAAAACAATCCCATGCTTTCATCAGGCTCATTTCAGAGACTGGCACTTATCTCACAAATAAAGTGAGGCAGAACTGTCACATTTGTTCTTCAGCTGAGACTGCAGCTGCCACAGTCCAAGGGTACGAGATCAAATTTATCCAGAGGGTGCTCAAACCCACCCCAACTCTTGCATTGTGTTTATTTAACTTTACAGCTTTATTATAGAAGGAAATTTGTAATGAATCAGGTCTCCATGCTGCCCGAGACAACGGATGTGTTTCATTTTCTGCATTGCCCTGTACTGAGAAAATAAAACATATATGTGGAGCTACTATAATTCCCCCAGCACATATATTTTCAGTCCTGCTGTATCTCTTCGGATAACAATTTCTTTGGGTGTACTTGCTTCAGTAGTTGCACCTGTTACCAAGGCTGCTTCATCACAGCATAGGGACAAATCCCAAATCCTATGCAAAAGACTTTACAACGGAGGTAGAGCCCATGACTCACCTCCCAAACTGTTGCAGTTTTGCAGGCGGGTGCACTAAGGCGAGCAGACATCTGCTGCGGCTCCGTCACGCGTCGGGCAGCTCCTGAACCACGATTCAGACGGCCAGGAAGAGGTGAACAGCTTGGCATGGCTACCGCTGCGTGCCATCCATAACATCAGCCCCACACTCACCTCACTGAAACCGCTGCCGTAAAAGCCTTCTGACCTTTCCCTCCAAGGCACTCGGCTTTAAACTGGTGCACTGCAAGAGGTTTAGATCAGCAAGAAGCACGCTTTCCCCACAATAAATGAGGCGTAGCACAGAATAGGGTCAGCTCCCACAGCTCCAGAGGGGCTGATCTCAAAAGGTAAACAGTCAGGAAGTCACCCGTCAGCAAAATTCAGTATGCATTTAGAGAAAACTTTGTAGAAGGAAGCATCTTACATCATTTCCTAGAAGTAGCCGAGATAAGGTACACCCAGGCCCATGACTCTTTCCTGTCTGCTCTCCTGGGGCACACCCTCGGAAACAAACACCCCCGGAATCCCTGCACACAGGGGTCTGCGGAGGAGGACTGCCTGGGACCACAAGTACTTACAGAGTCACCAGCTGCCCACGCAGGAGATTTTTATTTTTCCTTTTCCCCATTCCCTTGTCAAAAGGCCCTCTCCTTTGAGACACCAGAGGGAGGACATTCAGCCCTGTGGTACTTCAATCCCCTCAGCAGCAACTCTTTCTTCCCAATCCCACCCCACGGGAGCAAGCTGACCTTTTCCAAGTCTGCCATCCCTTTCCTGCCTTGGTTAAGCAGGTGATAATTCATGATTACCCATGCCCCATGTCTTCCATCATGCCTAGTGCCATCAGTATGGATTTCTGATCTGCTAACTGTACCACATAAACACCTACATCGGATATGAATGCCAGCGTGCAAGACTAAGCTCCAACATGCATATCCTAGTTTTTGTACACAGTCACATCACTTGTCTTCCTTCACATGCATGGGGGACAAGAGAAAAGAGATAATAGCACATATACACACTCTGCAAATAAGGTGGTTCAGGGCCGAAATACCAGTTGAGAGCTGGGAGATGCAGACAGTTTCCAAACCCGCCACTACTACATACGCAACCACGAGTAAATCGCTTCACTTCAACCAACCTTTGCCCATTCCCTCTATTTAAGGCACAGAAACAGAGGCCTATCTAAGCACATGTACATGCTTGGCAGAAAGCGACTCCTAGGCATTATCAGAACATAACTAGATAATTTTAAACATCTCATGTGTGGGAGAGCGGATATCCATGGAATACCAAGAGTTTAACAAAAACTGCTTTGCTTCAGCCTGTTGTCCTGGCTCCGGGCATTATGTGAGGAGCTGAGAACCAGCACAGCGAGCCCTTCCTATTCACGGGCTTCTTTGCATATGTGGCACTTGCAGAATCAAGCCTTTGACAAACAACACTGAGGCTTTCAGGATACAGACAAGACAATGCAGCAGCGTCTTCCAGGGAAAATGAGAGCAGGCTTATGTGGCTGCCCACTCGGAATTCATTACAACAGGGCTTAGCATTCACACAGCGCCCTGGGAAAGACTCAGCTACGCGGGCATAACTCCAGGATCCGAAGCAGCTGTCAAACAAGAATGACGTTCAAAATGCGGTGGCTCCTTTCAAGCCCCACCTTACACAGTCAGCAGGACAGAGTAACTCTCCACTGTTAAAATGAAACAGCTTTTCCACGCTGTGATCACTCCAAAAAACTGCAGCTTGTAAATTAAGAACTTCTCTAAATCCAGGGGATTTTGTACAGGACAAATCCGGTTTCCCACCCCCAAAAGCATCCTTACAAGTGAGATGCTCAATATCCTCTGGACGTTATAAGAGCCAACAGCTGAATCTAACATGTAGTAGAAGTAATTAAACTAACATGCAGACAGAATTTTTCAAGTACCTTAAAGAACCCTGCATTCGAGGCCAAACAGAAATCTTCATGGAGCCTCCTTTCAGCTAAGTCATGAAAACACAAACACAGCTTGAAGTGTAACACAGTACCTTAAAAAAGCTTCCTGGGCTCACCATGTGGTTGGAGGCTGCTGTGAGGGTTTGGATCAAATATCAGACCAAAACACTAAGCTTGAAATATAACACGATGCTTTGACCCCTACCCATCCCTTCCCACAGTTGGGAATCCACTCCTCCCCACTCTCAAAGTCAACTCGATTCACTGACGCATCGTGGGAAGGATGAGCTACAGACGCACATCCAACATGATTCCGAGTACTGCTCAGAGGCAGCTGCAATTCACCTGGGATGTATCTGCAGCATCTCAAGTGGCTGGATAAGCCATTCTTCCCGATTTTAATCAACCCGCATTCTCCCATTTAAAACTAGCTTCTAAATATTTGCCATATAAATGGAACAAATATTGTTTAATGTTCAGTAACAGATCACTTTTCTGCACATAGGCCACTGGCTTTCTTCCTCACAGTCCTGTTTGCCCGGTATTTTTAGACAGCAAACACAAAGACTTCAGCAGAGGCAAAGCAAGGCCACTCGAGTGCAACAAGCCACAGTGCCAAGACTCCCCCATCCACACTTTGCTGCCCCCCCCACCAAAGGCAATGCAAACATCCACTGACCTTTGGAATTAAACAAGTAACCACCTAAAATAGGACTTGATAAAGGAATTCTGCCAAGCTCACATCTGGCCTGCAGCTCTTGAGATAATGACCCATTCTGGCTATCAGAGGCCCCAAAACTGCCAAGTGCCACGTAATTGCCACAGTCATCCCCTTCTCGCAGGGGAAAACTGCCGCTGAGTGCTGGCACCGTCCAGAGCTGCGATGAAGAGCAGGAAGGATCATCAGCAACCAGGTCTTCTTCCTTTCCCCATTTTATGCTGATTCAGAGACAGAAAACCAGAAGAAATCTTGTTTCCACCATTCTTCACCTTCTCAAACCACAAGAACCAACAGGTAAGTCCCCAAGTCCCTGAAGCTCTGGATTTTTTCCCCCAAACCCAATCACAATTCAGTGCAAAGGAACCTGAGCACTCCAGCCAAAAACCAACGCGAATTTGCATTGTCTTTCACTTATTAGAATATGGAAAACAAACAAACAAAAGCCATGGATTAGATTTCACCAAACAATTTGTGCTTCTTTTTCTCATCCTGAAATAGGAGCTCGAGGCATTTTCATACGCGTTTTGGAAGGCTGCCTGCATCCATCGCCACTTCGGAAAGTGAACCTCTATGTCTTTTCCTGCAATACTATTTTTGAACTGAATGTTTTCTGGTGAACCACAACAAATGACTCCTTGCCTCTTACAAGAGCAGCATATGAACTTTCAGGAAAAAAGAGTCACAGAGCACAGCGTCAGCACAACACTCCTTCCTCTGCTGTAATAATAAATCCTGCATTTCCAATTTGGACAGCACAAGAGGCAGAAAATAAACAAACCAGGTTCAGACTAAAAGCCTTTAAGATAACCAAACACCATGCAGTAAAACCTTGTTATCTCAACAGCCTCTTCTGCCTCTTGAGCCTTATTAATCAAATATAACAGGTATGCTTTACACCACATGCCCAAGACTCCCACATCTTGTGAATGTATGATATCTAGTGGGGCAAAAAACCTCTTGATGCCAGCACTGGGATGCAAACCTTTGGAACCAGAAGGAAGGTACTGATGCAAGAAGACACTTTTCAGAAATCAAGCCAGAACTACCAAAAACATCAGAATTCAGTATTAAAAAACATTTTTCCCTTTTACAAACGTGGAAGTTTAAGATATCTGGCCTTTATTTGTTCCTACGTAACACCACGCCTTAAAAAGGAAAATCTGAAGAGGTTGGTGCTCCTGATACAGGTTCAGTATCTGCAGAGATGAAGGAGAGGCCCCTGAAATCATGCATGTCCCAGAACAACCTGGGCACAACCACGAGAACAATTTGCTCCCATCTCCATACCTGGGAAGCCCAGAAGGACGAATCCATGCGGAACAGAAGGGTGTGGAGTAAACAGCAAACTAAAAAGGAAATTAAGGCTGTGAAAAGGAGATGCTTCTCTCTGCCTCAGCCTCCACCCTCTGAAAAGCCACCTCTTCGGAAAGTCGCTGAGATATGATGAGCACCAGGAGCACCAATGCTGACTCTACACCTGAGGCTGACAGCTGGCACCAGCCGCCACATGCCTGCACACCCCCACCCACCTCTAGAGGTTGTCCACCGAACTTGCATCTTCCCAAACTCCCAGCTGCCTGGTATCTCTTAAACCTTTAAAAATTACAGAGCATCCTACCCAGAAGCAACCACTTTACCTAAGAGCTTATGACACACAGCAAAAAGCTTGTGACAAATGACAGCATCCAGGTCCCTTGGGCCTCCCTACTATCTCAGCAATTAAAACCATCCCGATGACGACACTCCCTCGAAAGGCAGTGGCCAGAGGGCTAAGATGCTTCTGGACACTGCAGAATGACAAGTGACTTAACACCGGTTTCTTCCAAGAGGAGTGAACTCTGTTGCTTTTTAAATCTCTGAAGTTCTACCAGCACCAGGGAGGGGAAAATGTTTTTCAAAAATACTACCCAAAAGCTAGTCACAGGCCAGCCACCAACAGAGAAGGCCTTAGGTCTCTTTAGTAAGCACTTAACAAGATGAGAGTTAAAAATAAATCCCCAAGCTCTATGTTGATCAGGAGAGTAAAGAAGCACAATCTGCTACTGAGCTGTATTGACAGAAGAGCCCTCCAGGGACACAACCGCATCAAGAAAAATATGCTTTGATGGGTAAGTCTCATTTTGCCCATGGACGAGTGCAGGACAGAAGTGAAAAGACAGTTAGCTTCCTTGAACATGCTTCACAGTTTATCTTAATTATGTCTGTGGTGTCACAAACATCAAGAAGGACTGCAAAAAGACCATTTCCTTTCTGTAGTCTGACTTCTGCTTCTCAAATATAACTGTAATAGACTGAGGGAATAAATAGTACAGAGTCGGGGGGGGGGGGGGGGGGAGGGAAAGGAAAAAGAAGAAAAAAAAGAGGGCTTTATCCCGAAGAGGGGGGAAGAAAATTAAATCACTATGCCCCTGAACACATACCTTTACCTTTGTAACTCCCAATGACATGCAGGATCAAATCTTCACATGTGCAAACCAAAACGAGGATGCCTGACGTCTGGCTCCATGTATACAACATCAACACACAGCCCAGCCAGGTCTGTGTCTGAAAGCAAGACAGAACTCTTCCAGGGCAAAGCTAACACTAGTAATCCAAAAAACACGCTACTTACCCACACTTGTCACATCCTGAACAACCGCAGTTAACTGGCACCATCAACCAGCATGCTTGTGCAGTCACATTGCTGACAGATCAAATTTAAATATAAGTAAAAAAAATATAAAAGCCTCCTAGTCACTTTTCTACCCCAGAACAGCTCCTTCCTCTTAGTCACTAATACCTCTAACAAAACACTGACCTTGACAAAGCCATCTACCCTCTGCAGTGTCCAGGAATTGTATTGAGTGGGGGGAGAGGGGGAACCAACAAAAAAACCCCAACAAACAAAAAACCCAAAAAAACCCCACAAACAAAATTTGCTTAAATAGCCCAAGAACTCTTCTTTTGTGGTTTCACATATTTAACCACCCCTCAGTGCAATAAACACCATAGGCCCCCAAAAGTGCACTCTGCCTCTTCTCTGCACTCATGACCAAGCCAAGATAGTTTCAGAGGGAACAGAGCAGCCCCGAGTCACCGAATACTCCCAGGACAAACTGATCAAGAGCCATGAAGCTGGGCTGCGGGTGGGCGACGACAGCTCTCCTCACTAGGAAGGAGAGAGAAATGTGTTAATGGGAAGTCATTTAACTGGAAGTCTTAACTCTAGTAATGTATTTCCTCTTGTGTTGGATGTGTTCATCGTTTACAGCATGTCTGCTGCAATTTGGGTCAAACTCATCCAACTGGGAGCACGAGGCAGGGACTGTTCAAGTTTGGTCATGTTTATAAGAAATACAACTGGACTTTCTAAGCTGGGAGGAAGGCAATAAAAAATTCAGATAAAAACCTTCACAGAATTACTGAAAAATATTTAATAGAGATGTACACTAAGCATCTGATCTACCAAGTATCTTATGAAAATGAAGGCAAATCATACGTCCAGCTTCCTGTCACTGCCTGGGGATGGATGACAGAAAAATAAACACCTTCTGGGACAAAGCCACCTACAAAGGAGGCACAGTGACTATAAAAGGAGCAGCTGTGCTCCCTGATGACAACCAGGCAAGTCACCTAACTTAGTCTGCTGCATGTTCCTGCACACGCACATGGTCAAGTCCCTTTGCATTCAGAAATCGCTCTGAGGAAGGAGTGAAGTCAAAAGCCATTTGCCACCATCATAGCCGTCCCGGCTGCCCTTCTCCTGCGGGCAACACAGGCACTGACAGGGAGCGCAGTCCACCGCATTTAAGTGGAAAGCAAGGAGGACCGGCGTCCTCTCTATCAGGCATGACATGAGGGAGGGATTGCCACAGCCCGGGGTAGGCCAAGCCTGGGGGTGAGTCACCCCGCCAGCCTGCAGACCAGAGAACGCACCAGGAATAGCTGCGGAGCTGGACAGGCTCCGTAGGCTGGGCAGTTTGGGCTTAACCCATCCAAATTCTGCAATTTCACTCTGACCCTTGCCACAGAAGTGCACCTCTGGGTACCCAGCCGCCTTCCTTCCCTCCCCGCCAGCCACCCTGACCCGGGCTTGTCACAACCCGCTGCATTCGCAGGCCAAGGTCTGTCTCCGCGACGAGGTGTGATGAGGGGAAGCGAGATGCGATGGTGCCGTAACAAAACATGCTCCCTTCCGACGGGCCTGGCGACAGCAGGCACCCACGTCCCGGGCATCGACCAGGCACCACCAGCGCCCAGGAGGGGAGCGGGCAGCTCGGGGCACAGAACCAGAAGTGCGAAGGCAGGAGGGCAGCCCCAGGCCGGAGAGCGCTCCTTCCCTCACGCTCGACTGAAAATACCTTTGAAAACGGGGCTTCTCTCCCGCAGGCCGCGGCTCCCAGGCAGGCACGGCCGGCCCCGGCGGGAAGGGCTGTCCGGACCCCAGCCCGGGTCCCGCCGGCCCCTCAAGAGGCGGCGAGGGAGGAACAACACAGGGTCGCGCAGGGCGGCGGCCGGGCGGGCAGGTCCGAGCCAGGCCGGGCCGTGACAGCCACTCGCTTTGACCAATGGGAGGCGGCGCCCCTGCGCCGCCAGCCAACGGCGGGCGGGGGAGGGCGGGACCTGCCCCGTTGTCAGTTTGCAGCCAATCGGCGGAGGGGTGCGGGGCCCACAGCCCCCGGCACCGCGAGGGGCGGGCGGGCGAGCGAGCGACCACCCCCCGCCTCGCTCCCCTCCCCTCCCCTCCCGTCCTCCCCGCGCCCCCCACCGGCACTGGCCATCCCGAGCCGCCGCCGCCGCCACTTACCCGGGCGCATCCTCTGCCACAGCCGCAGCACCGCCGGCCGGCACCGGAGCTGCCTCATCCGGGTACGCCGGGGGGCGGGGCCGCGCCGCTGATGCAACAGCGGGGCGGGGGGCGGGGCCGGCGGGGCGGGGGCGCTCCGGGCTGCTGTGCCCGTGGTCACCGTCCCGGTGCCGGTCTCGGAGCCCAGCCCGGCCCGGCCCGTCCTTCCCGTCCGCTGCCGGGAAGCACCGCCCCGGCCTGGCGTGGGGCGGCCGCAGCTGGCTGTCCCCGAGGCACGGCGCTGCCCGTCCAACCGCCGCTGCCCCATTTGGGAGCTGCCCCTTCTCTGCCCCCCGCAGCTCCGCCCCTCCGGTGCCCCCGGAGGGGCTGATCCGGGCACCGGCACCGCGGACCTGGGCCCCTGGACATCCGTTCCCGGGGTCGGGCGGCGGAGTGGGGGGCGGGCTGGCACCGCACCCGCCGTCACCCGCTGCCATGTCCCCCGCACGGCGTTTCTGTCCCAGAAGAGCCCGTAGAGCCGGGACACTCACTGTGGGCAGGGACTTTTTGAACCCCACCCCGCCCGGGGACCCCGCTGGCCCCGAGCCAAGCTTGGGGACAGCCGATGGCCTCCAAGACCGTCCCTGTCCATCCTGCTCTCCCCATTCTTCACTTCCCCGGCGCAGCGTTTCCCCCCACCCACCACCCCACTTTGCTGCCCTCCGCACACGCCCCCGCAGCCCCCTGGCACCACCAGACGAGACCTGCCCCGCAGCCAACCTCCCGGCTCCCTCGCGTTGACCTAATACTTAAGCTTCGTTTGCATGCTTAATTTCCTGCTCTCTGTAATTAGTTGGCTGGCCTGTCATTAGCGGCAGGCAGTGCTATTGGGGTGCCCTCGTGCTTCCCTTACTGTGGGCCGATGCTGCTGGCAGCATGGCGAGGCAGTGGCCGAAACCACGGCCGTGCCAGCTGCCCTCACCAGGACAGTCCACATCCTCCATGGGCACAGCGCCACCAAAGCCACCTCTGTCCCTGCATCCATCCCCATGGCCTCTCCTCTGCTGTGTCCCATTCACATGTGTGGGGTTATCCAAGGCTGATGCTCCGGTGTTTTTCCACCTTCTCCCACTGCAGATGGGACAGGGGGTTGTGGACAACCTAAGGATGGAGAGCACACACTGCTCGCCATCCAGCCGAGTGTCCAGCCAGTGCCATGGATGGTCCAATGCCTGCACAGGACTTTCCGGGTCACCCTGCGTGACCTGGCTATTGCACAAGACCAGAAATGCTGCTGGGCAGCGTCAGTACAAGCCCAGGACGTGCGGCAGAGCGCAGCTCCAAGCTGCATGCTTCACCTGAATTAGAGGCTGTGAAAGGTGGGGAAGCCACAGCGTCCTGTGAGAAGTCATCCCAGTGGCAAGTTGTCCTTGGAGCTGCCTCATCCCTTCTGGAAACAGAGCCTTTTCCCAGTGTGTATTTATGCACCTTCCACCGTATTCCCTGTGCATGGCCACACCTGGCTGATGCAGGTGATGTTCACAGCCCTGGTCCACCCCATCCACCTCCCACCTTCTCGTTTCAACTCACCCCCTCCTTGGCCCTCTCTGGAGGGCAGAGCAGATCGAGGTGGCTGTGAAGAGCTGTCTGGGAGAACATCTCCTTGCTGAACTTGGCAGGGGATGCTAAGAATAACAAGAAGGGCTTGTACAGGCATGTCAACCAGAAAAGGAAGGTTAAAGAAAGCGTATCCCCCCGATGAGCAAGAATGGCAAACTGGTAACAACAGATGAGGAGAAGGCTGAGTTTCTCAACAACTTTTTTGCCTTGGTCTTCACTGCCAGCCTCTCTCCTCACACCTCCCGAGTTGAAGGACCGCAAGACAGGGACCTGGGGGACAAAGTCCTTCCCACTGTAAGTAAAGACAAGGTTCGTGACCACCTGAAGAACCTGAACATACACAAGTCCATGGGACCTGATGAGATGCATCCCAGAATCCTGAGGGAATTGGCTGATGTAGTTGCCAAGCCATTGCCCATGATATTTGGAAAGTCATGGCAGTCAGGTGAAGTCCCTGGTGACTGGAAAAAGGGAAACATTACACCCATTTTTAAAAAGGGTAGAAAGGAGGACCTCAGGAACTACCAACCTGTCAGCCTCACCTCTGTGCCTGGGAAGATCATGGAACAGATCCTCCTAGAAGCTATGCTAAGGCACATGGAGAACAGGGAGGTGATTCGAGACAGCCAGCGTGGCTTCACCAGGGGCAAGTCCTGCCTGACCAACCTGGTGGCTTTCTACAATGGAGTGACTGCATCAGTGGACAAGGGAAGAGCAATGGATACCATCTATCTGGACTTCTGCAAGGCCTTTGACATGGTCCCCCACAACATACTTCTCTCTAAATTGGGGAGATATGGATTTGATGGGTGGACTGTTCAGTGGACAAGGAACTGGCTGAATGATTGCATCCAGAAGGTGGTGGTCAATGGCTCGATGTCCAGATGGAGAGGGGTGACAAGTGGTGTCCCTCAGGGATCTGTACTGGGACCGGTGCTGTTTAATATATTCATCAATGATATAGACAGTGGGATCGAGTGCACCCTCAGCAAGTTTGCAGATGACACCAAGCTGAGCGGTGTGGTCGATGTGCCAGAGGGACGGGATGTCACCCAGAGGGACCTGGACAAGCTAGAGAGGTGGGCCCATGTGAACCTTATGAAGTTCAACAAGGCCAAGTGCAAGGTCCTGCACTTGGGTTGGGACAATCCTCGTTATCAATACAGGCTGAGGGTTGATGTGATAGAGAGCAGCCCCGCAGAAAAAGACTTGCGGGTACTGGTGGATGAAAAGCTAGACATGAGCCAACAATGTGCGCTTGCAGCCCAGAAGGCCAATCGCATCCTGGGCTGCATCAAAAGAACTGTGGCCAGCAGATCCAGAGAGGTGATTCTCCCCCTCTACTCTGCTCTGGTGAGACCCCACCTGGAGTACTGCGTCCTGCTCTGGAGCCCTCAGCACAAGAAGGACATGGACCTGTTGGAACGGGGCCAGAGGAGGCCACAAAGATGCTGTGAGGGCTGGAACCCCTCTGCTGTGAGGACAGGCTGAGAGAGTTGGGGGGCTTCAGCCTGGAGAAGGCTCCGGGGAGACCTTAGAGCCCCTTCCAGTCCCTGAAGGGGGCCTACAAGAAGGATGGGGAGGGGCTGTTTGCAAGGGCATGTAGCAATAGGACGAGGCGCAATGGTTTTAAACTAGAGCAGGGTAGGTTTAGATTAGACATCAGGAAGAAGTTCTTTACACTGAGGGTGGTGAGACGCTGGCCCAGGTTGCCCAGAGAGGTGGTGGAGGCCCCATCCCTGGAAACATTCAAGGCCAGGCTGGATGAGGCTCTGAGCAACCTGATCTAGTTGAAGATGTCCCTGCTGCCTGCAGGGGGGTTGGACTAGATGGCCTTTAGAGGTCCCTTCCAACCCAACCAACATTCTATTATTCTATGATTCTATCTCCTTTACCAGCATCCAGCCCTGTGCTGCTCCAAGCCGACAGCACAGCCCAGCTCTGGTCAGGTGCCCACCATCATGCTCTGAAACAGACTGGGTGCCCATCACACTCTGAAGTGGATTGGTACCCACTGTGCTCTGTAGCAGGTTGGGTGCCCATTCTCGTGGTCTGGAGTGGGCTGGGTACCCATCACACTCTGAAGCAGGTCAGATGCTCATCCTTGAGCTCTGGCAAAGGCTGGGTGTCCAACATCATACTCTGGAGCACGTTGGGTGCCAACCATGCTCTGGAGCAGATTGGGTGCCCACTTCTATGCTCTAGAACAAGCTGGGTGACCACCATTGCATGCTGGAGCAGGCTAGGTGCCCGGTTTCCTCACTGAACTTCAGAAGCCGCGAGGAAGAGCCATGCAGTGTTTGCATCGTGCATCACACATGGGCCAGGTACGTTTTCTCCCTCACTCTTCATTTACGGAGCGGCCCCACCAAGGGGATGAAGGTGCAGTACCGACATCTGTACCGCAGATGGAGCACCGGCCGCTGCCTGGAGAAGGTGGGGGCTCTCTGCCAGATCGGGCGACTTGGCTACAGGAAAGAGCAGGTGGCCCAGCTGGAAGCCACCAAGTCGGACCACGCAGAGCTGGAGAAGCTGCAGCTGCTCTTCCCGGAGGGAGGTGGGAAACATGGGGTGGGTGGCAGGTGGATGTTTGGCATGGGGACACCCTGGGTCGGGTGCTTGTGCACTGAGCTTCGCCCCAGGGTGAGATCCCCTCACTGACAGTGTGTCCTCTTGGACCGTGTCCCTCTAGATGACGAGAGCATCACCCTCCAGGGTCAGGTGTCCTCCCTGCAGGACCAAGCCAGGGACCTGCAGGATGAGCAGGGGAAGGTGAGCTTGCGGCAGTCCCTGAGGGGGCTGTGGGGATGCCAGGGGGGTTTTGGGCAGTGAGGGGGCATCTGAAGGACCCCGGTGCTGGGACGACACAGGGGACCATGCCCTCACTCTGCCACCACTGCTGTTCCCAGACCAGAGAACTGGAGGATGCCCATGGAAAGCCCAGGGTGGCTACAGCTGATGGTAAAGTGTGTGGCAGCAACCAGATCAGCCTGCAGCTGGGGTAAGAGGACAGGACGGGAGGGGGTTTCCTACGCCAAGGGGCTGCAGGGGAACTTGCCGGGGGCTTGGAGCATCCCAGTCTGGGGGGCGAGGGACACCCCTTGAGCGGCGCCGTGGAGGCTAAGCCTGCCTGTGCCCTGTCTCCCTGGCCAGGTCCACGCTGCAAAAGTTAAAGAAGGAACTGATGGAGCTGGGACTGCAGGAGAGGACCCAGGCCACGATGAAGCAGTTGGTGACCCAGCCCACCCACAGGGCAGCCTGGTATGGACAGCTAGGGTTAGAAGAGAGATTCTTTAAATTTTAAAAAAATAAATTAGTATGAATTAATTAAATTAATTAATTACAATTCTTCAATTAATAGAAACCCATCAAACTGTTCTTACTGGCTTTTTTTGTTGTTCTTGGTTTTTTTTTAAATACGACTGGTTAGAAAAATGAACACCACCACCCCCTTGAGCTCCCCCCTTTCCCAGGGAAGGGCGATGAACAGTGGTCACAGGGCTGGGAGGAAACCATTGAAAAATGACACCCCCAGTTCTGCTTCCCCTCGGCCCTGGAGAGGTGCAGAGGGAGGGAGAACGGAGTGAGGGGTGGTTCAGGCGAGTCTGTGCAAGAAGCCCGGCTAAATTCCAGAAGCCAGAGGAGAAGCGCCTGTTGCTCTGGGCACTGCAAAAATGTCCAAGAAATCCAGAGCCGGGGGGGGGGGGCCCAGCGGCTCCGTGTCCCTGTGGCCACGATCCGGGCTGCCGACGGCCACCTTCATCCATTTATTTTTCATTATTCCCCCCCTGCCCTCTCCTGCCCTCCTGCAGGGGTGCTGGGGGACAAGGTGGGGTGTTATGGAACCCCCCCACACCCTTCAGTACCTCTGTGATGCTGCTTCCTTCTCCCTGCATTTATATATATATGATATTCCTATATTATGGTTATAGATTAATAAAATAAAGTGGGGGAAGAAAAGGCCAGCTAGAGGCTCTCATGGGCTGGTGCCCACCCCAGCAGCATGTCTTCCCCTTAAAAACAATAATAACACCCAGACAATGATCCCAGTGCCTTTCCGGGGGAGACCCCGCTGCCAACGTCCTGGCACGGACCCCCCCCCAATTCCCCTCCGCGCCAACCCTTGGTTGCCTCCAAAAACACAATAATGGCGTAGCTGGGGGCCGGGCCTGGTCTCCTGTGGGACATGTCACCGGAGCGGGCTGTGT
The DNA here is from genome assembly GCA_947846985.1 of Fratercula arctica. Classification (NCBI taxonomy): domain Eukaryota; kingdom Metazoa; phylum Chordata; class Aves; order Charadriiformes; family Alcidae; genus Fratercula; species Fratercula arctica. Next base: position 12,400,664 of record CANTUZ010000011.1, read on the forward strand.
GAGCGGGACAGCCCTGCGAGGGAGCTGCCTCTGCCCGGGCTCGGGCTGCGCTGGCTGCGGCCAAAGATCAGCCTGCGCCAGCTGCGCCTCAGGGATGGAGGTGGAAAAGGCAGCCGGGACCCTCGGCCTCTCCCATGCCTGTGGATAACCGCATCCCAAGGACTGGCCGGGAGCGGGGCGGGGGGGACACTGCATTGTCCCTTGTCGCCCGTCCCACCGCCACTGTGACCACTCTGCTGCCAGGAGGCAACAGAGGAGGAGCACGAGGAAGAGGAGGAGCACGAGGACGAGAGCAGAAGCACGAGGAAGAGGAGGACGCGGATAGGGAGGAGGACGAGGACGAGGGGAGGAGGAGGAGGAAGGCTTTGACTGCCCAACCCTCCCACCCATCCCGGTCTCCCCCAGGCAGAAAGACTCCCCTGGGGAGCTCTTTCTCCCGCTCCCCGCCGAGCTCAGGTCCTGCTCAGGTCCCTCTGTCCTTTCAGGCACGGCAGCAGCCATGGCCCAGCTCAGCCTGTCCCAGCTGCTGGATGTCGCCATCGGGACGACCAAGGTCAGGGCCGTCGACTTTCTGGCGCTGCGCAGACTGCTGCTGGCCATGCTTTGGCACCTGGGCCTGCAGGACCTCCCTGTGCAGGGGCACAGCCTGACCCCCATCCTGGAGAGGGAACAGCCTGCCAAGGCAGCCCCTGTCCTGGAGAAGAAGGGGGACAGGGCCCAGGGCATGCGGCAGCAGCCCCAGGAGCCGGGGGAGCGGCTGCAGACCACGAGCGGCCCCCAGCTCGCCTCCGAGGCCACCAACATGAGGCGGGCGAGGAAGAAAATCAAAGAGAACGGGAGCAGCATCTTCAAGGTAGGGGCTTTTGCCAGTCTCCTGGGTGCTCCCCCACCAGACACCCCCTCCTCCAGGGTCCACGCCACCCTTGTGTCCCCTTACACCCGGGTTCAAGTTAAGAGCACAGCAGGGGTAAAGCTCCTGGTCCCCAGGGACCCTCCCCTGGGGCCCACCCCGCCACCCTGCTCTCGCAGACCATGGCTCTCTCCCAGGAGCTCCTCGAGGAGATCCGTGCCATGAAGGCCGCACAGTCCCGCATGGCAGAGGACATCCGCACGATGCAGGAGGCGCTTGGCTTGGTGAGCTGCCGCCGGTGCCCTGGGAGGGAGCTGCGCCCTCGCCCCCTCCCTGCCCCTCTCCCCATCGCCACTCCAGCCCCTGCCCCGCGGCCATCAGCCATCGCTGTCACCCAGCAGGAAGGGCACCAGGAGGGAAGAGTGGGAAGGGTGTCCCAAGGAGGGGAGCGGGAGAGCCCATGGGCCTCATCTCCCGCCCCAAATCCCCTCGGCCCGCCCAAGGGCTAAAGCCAGCACTGGTGGGGACCGGAGAGGGGCCTCATCCTGCACGGTGCTGAGCTGCCCACCCCCCTGCAGCCCCCTACCCTCAGTGCCCCCCAGCACTGCCCCGGGGAGGGCAGAAAGGGGCACCACTGCCTGCAGGTCGGGCTGTGGGGAGAGGGAAGTGCGGGCATCAACCAAAGGGATGCTCGGGCACTTTTCAACTGAACAGGCAGAAAAAAAGAAACGTGGGAGCTGGGAAGGACGGGAGATAAAGCTCTGCCCTGGGCAAGCCAGCCACAGCCCCCAGCCACAGCCCTGCCCTCTGTCCCTCTCTCCTGTGCCCAAGTGAACTGACACATGCTCCTTTTAAATCCCGCTCCCACATCCTCCTTGCCTCGCTCCAGAGGAAACTCCAGGGTGCTGCTGACCAGCTGCCGGGACCCCAGGACCACACAACCATGGACCGTGATGTGGTACGGTCACAAGCCCGCCTGGATCCTGCCCCGGGACAGGAGGCAGCTGCATCCCCAGCTCCCTCGGGGGGACCAGTCCGCCTGTGTCGGGGCATGGTCCACGGGTTGGCAGTGCTGGGCAGTGATGTCCCTGTGGGTCTGTCCATCCCAGTTCCGTGGCCGGCCTGACCCCTTGATCCCTTCCTTCCCCAGCAAAGGCTGAAGGAAAGGCAGAGCCTCCGCCCGGCCCCAGAGGAGGTGAGCAGCATGGTGGGCTGGGAGGTGCTGAGGGATAGATGGCCTGGTGGGCAGCAAAGCAGGAGAGGGGGAGGAGGGGGAGCGGGAGGAGGAGGCGGAGGAGGAGGAGACTGAGCTCTGTCGGCGGTGAGGTGCTGGGGCATCCCGGCTGCGGGAGCGGGACCCAGCCGGACCGCAGCCCCCAGCGCCTCCAGCCGCTGCGCGCCCTGGGGCTCGGCGGGGGTTTGCTCAGCCCTTCTCTTCCCTGCGCATCCCGCCGGGAGGCAGGACCTGGCACAGGCAGCACCAGGGCAGCTCCTCGGCTGCCCCGACAGACAGACCTCCTGTGCTGCCTTGACAGGGACGTCCCACAGCAGCCCCTCCGGGGGACAAGGGAGCACCTCACAGCGGGGCATTCAAAGGACCCCCGTGCTGGGACAACACGGGGGGCCGTGCCCTGACTCCGCCACCACCTCCGTTCCCAGACCAGGCAGCTGGAGGGTGCCCGTGGGAAGCCCAGGGTGGCTGGAGCCCACTGGAAACTGCATGGCAGCGACCAGATCAGCCTGCAGCTGGGGTAAGAGGACAGGACGGGAGGGGGTTTCCTACCCCAGGGGGCTGCAGGGGAACTTGCCGGGGGCTTGGAGCATCCCGGTCTGGGGGGCGAGGGACACCCCTTGAGCGGCGCCGTGGAGGCTAAGCCTGACTGTGCCCTGTCTCCCTGGCCAGGTCCACGCTGCAGAAGTTAAAGCAGGAGGTGATGGAGATGAAGGACGTGGGCCTGCAGGAGATAGACTGCGAGCTAAAGGAGCTGGGAGAGCATCAGCAGAGGACCGAGGCCAAGCTGAAGCACTTGGTGATGCAGACGGCCGAGCAGATGAAGGTGCAGGTGAGGTCTGGGGGGAGTGCTCCCACTGCCCACCGGCTCGGTGGAGTGGTTCTGGCAGGGTTCCCGCCCACGTGCCCTGGCTGGATGGGGCCATTGAGCCTCCAGGGCTCCCTGGCTGCATCCGTCCCAGCTCAGAGCCGATTCCTTCTCCCCTTCCTGCAGCAGAACAAGCTGAGGGAGATACAGAGCGCGGGGCAGGAGCAGGCAGAGGCGCAGGCAGCACGCCCCGCCTGCAGCACGGACACCAGAGCACAGGTGGGAAAGCTCCTCCAGCGCTGTGAGGAAGCTCCAGGAGCTAATGGAAAGCAAAATGTCCCAGCGGGCGGTGGGCAAGGTAGTGAGGCAGCTGCCGAGGAGAAGCCATGTAGGGAGATGGTGGCACGGGAGGGGGCTGCTGGGCCTCCCCACCACTGGTTGTGCTTCGCGGTAACGTGCAGGAGCCCCTCGGTCCCCCCCCAAACTGGCTTGTACAAGTCAGCAGCACGGAAGGAAATCACAGTCTGGTGCAAGTGTCCTGCTGGCACTGATAGCCCGTGGCCACCAGCAAAGTAACCTGGGCCTGTCCCCACGGGGCAGCCAGCCCCCCTTGCATGGCACCACCTTGTCATCTTCCTCCCTGAAGCAGGATGAAGAACTGCTGAAGAGCACCCAGGCCACCCTGGTGCAGGTACAAGGGGACTACGAGAAGGTGAGCTCCGTCGTGGGGGACGTCCTGCATGACAGCCACCAGGAGCATAAAGATACCAAGGCAGGTGGCTGAAACCCCCGTGGGGTCAGAGCATCCTCCAGGCAGAGCCCAGGCAGGGGACCACAAGGGATTTGTCCCCCTGCCAACCTGCCTTTCCTGGCAAATGCCCCCTCCAAGTGCCTTTCCTGGAGGTCTGTGAGGAACTGGGTAGGCGGGGATGCTCGGCTGGCTGGGAGGCAGCTGACCCTGCCATGGCATCATGGGGGGCAGGGCCACGTAGCCACTTCTCCCTCTCCTGCCGACACGACCTGGCCCTGCCCATCCTACCGCCATCCCTTCCCCACCGCTCTCCTGCCTTTCCCTCTTGCTAGAAAGCAGAGAACACCGCCCTGGCCACCAATGTCAACCTCACCGAGTTTGATGCGAGCATGAAGCGCCTGAATGACAAGATCGAGGAGATGCTGGGCCAGGTGGCGGAGCAGGAGCAGGCCCAGCGACAGTTCAGTGAAGAGATGGCCTCCAAGGTGAGGGCCGGCTCGTCCCCGCCACACAAAACTGGCACCATCGGGGCTCGGCAGCCTATGGCAGCATCCCTCCAAGGGTCCTCCCCTCCCAGCTGTCCCCCCCGGGGACAATGATGTCCCATCCCGGGGCGGCTGGCTGAGGGTATGCACCCATCCACAGCTGGACCGCCTGGAGCTGGGGGCTTTCCCGCAGCAGCTGGAGGAGCACGGCAAGAGGATCCTGGGGCAGCTCCCGGAGAAGGCGCCGCAGACAGCGGCTGAGGATGCGGCTGGGATTAGAGGAGTGAGTGCGATGGGGACAGTGGTGGCTGCAGACACAGCGCTCGCCCCGGTCCCTCTGGCTATGCTGGCCGGTGCCCGCGTGGTCCCCTGGCACGGGACCAATTTCCCAGGGAACCGTGGGCATGCTGACGAAGTAGCTGCTGAGCCATGTCCACAGCCTGTCCTGGGACCGGTCCCCCAACATGCGGGTGCCTGGCCCTGAGTAGCACCCGGCACCGTGGGTGGGACGGGGGAAGACGGGCGCTGGCGCTGCCCCGCTGTGCCGGGCACGGGGGTGCGGGTGTCTGCCTGCGGGGTGCGACACTGCCAAGCCCCCTCGCAGCCCTGCCCCTCGCAGCGGGGGCACAGGGAGCCCTCCCTGGGGGGGAAGGGAGCAGGGGACGGGGGGTGCCGTGGGGAAGAAGCCTGTGAATTTCGGGGTACTGCCCCAATCCAGGGGCACATCACGCATCCGCGGCTCCTGCCCTCCCCAGGCACACCGTGGCCACCCCGACCATGCCGCTGCTGCCACCCCGCCTTGCCTGGTGTCCCCCTTCGGCCCTCAAGCAGGAGAAAGAAGTGCAGCATGGCCCCAGGTAAGGGACGCAGGGACCCATTCCCGGCCCCTGGGGTGCAGGGTGGCCCTGCCCCGGCGAGGGAAAGCTCTTCCCCGGGTGGGGGTGGAGGGGTCCGGGGGGGCCTGGGCAGGGCAGGGGAGCAGAGATGTGCTGCGCAGGGGCAGCTGTGCTTGCCCCGCCACTGTGGGGTTTTACAGCCCCCCCCACGCTCGCTGCCCTGCCTGGCCCAGGTCTCTGTCTCCAGGGTGCTGAAGCCACCTGTGACGCGTTGTGTCTGGTCTCAGCCTGACCTTGGCCTTGGGGACCTCAGGTGCCTCCTCTGAAACAAGTTGCCAAAATTAAGTGCTGCAGCTGGCGCAGCCCAGCTCCTGCCTCCTGGTGTCCTTGGCACGGGGTGCAGGGACCTGCCACGGCCACCGCCAGCTCCCCAGGGCTGTGGGGAAAGAGCGCATCCAGCACGGCTGGACGGGTGGGGGGTCTCCTGCAGCAGTGGGAGGGGAGCCGGGAGGGACAGACCCCACCGGGGAGCAGCCCCTGGCCCCCTCCCTGGCGTAGCAGGCTGAAACACAGGGTGCCACGGTGCCGGGCACTGAGCAACCCCGTGCCCCGTCCCACAGGGAGCCGGCAGTCGAGGGCAGCAACCCCACTGTGCCACGGAGCTGTGGGGGCCGGCACACGGACACAATCCCGCTGCAGCACCTGCAGTGTCTCCGGCCCCCCTGCGCCTCCAGCCCCTCCTGCTCCCCAACAAGGCAGGGATGGCAAAGGGAGGGGGGATACGGCAGGGGCGACTGAGGCTGGGAGGGAGATGCTGGGCGTCTGGGGGAGTCTCTGCCTCAGTTTCCCCAGGGAGAGCTGGGTGTGGGAGGGTTGCCTGGGGATGCTGAGTTCGGCCCCGTGGCTCAGCCAGCCCCGCTCTCTCCTTCCAGCACAACGTGAGGGATCTGCTGGGGAAGGACGGCTGCACCTGCAGGGACCGGCTGGACAAGCAGCGGCCTGCTGAGCAGGGGCCCCACGGGATGGACCCAGCACCCAGGCAGCCAGCCAGGAACAGCTGGTGTTATCAGAGGGATTTCTCAATATTTTTTTAAATTTATTTGCATCAATTAATTAATTAAAATAATTATTCTTTAATTAATAAAACCCCTTCCAACTGTTTTTTGCTGGGGGTTTGGGTGGGGTCTTTTTGTTTCTGTTTTGAAGCAAGGTTGATTTGAAAACGAAACCCTCTCCCCCAGCCCCCCCTTTCCCAGGGAAGGTCACAGGGCTGGGGGGGGCATCACATTGACAAATCACAGCCCCCCGTTCTGCTTCCCCCTGGCCCTGGAGAGGTGCAGAGGGAGGGAGGAAGGGGTGAGGAGGGGATCAGGGGGGTCTGTGCAAGAAGCCGGGCTGAATTCCAGAAGCCAGAGGAGAAGCGCCTGTTGCTCTGGGCACTGCAAAAATGTCCAAGAAATCCAGAGCCGGGGGGGGGGGCCCAGCGGCTCCGTGTCCCTGTGGCCACGATCCGGGCTGCCGACAGCCACCTTCATCCATTTATTTTTCGTTATTCCCCCCCTGCCCTCTCCTGCCCTCCTGCAGGGGTGCTGGGGGACAAGGTGGGGTGTTATGGAACCCCCCCACACCCTTCAGTACCTCTGTGATGCTGCTTCCTTCTCCCTGCATTTATATATATATGATATTCCTATATTGCGGTTATAGATTAATAAAATAAAGTGGGGGAAGAAAAGGCCAGCTAGAGGCTCTCATGGGCTGGTGCCCACCCCAGCAGCATGTCTTCCCCTTAAAAACAATAATAACGCCCAGACAATGATCCCAGTGCCTTTCCGGGGGAGACCCCGCTCCCAACGCCCTGGCACGGACCCCCCCCCAATTCCCCTCCGCGCCAACCCTTGGTTGCCTCCAAAAACACAATAATGGCGTAGCTGGGGGCCGGGCCTGGTCTCCTGTGGGACATGTCACCGGAGCGGGCTGTGTGAGCGGGACAGCCCTGCGAGGGAGCTGCCTCTGCCCGGGCTCGGGCTGCGCTGGCTGCGGCCAAAGATCAGCCTGCGCCAGCTGCGCCTCAGGGATGGAGGTGGAAAAGGCAGCCGGGACCCTCGGCCTCTCCCATGCCTGTGGATAACCGCATCCCAAGGACTGGCCGGGAGCGGGGCGGGGCATCGCCCAGCAACGGGGGGGACACTGCATTGTCCCTTGTCGCCCGTCCCACCGCCACTGTGACCACTCTGCTGCCAGGAGGCAACAGAGGAGGAGCACGAGGAAGAGGAGGAGCACGAGGACGAGAGCAGAAGCACGAGGAAGAGGAGGACGCGGATAGGGAGGAGGACGAGGACGAGGGGAGGAGGAGGAAGGCTTTGACTGCCCAACCCTCCCACCCATCCCGGTCTCCCCCAGGCAGAAAGGCTCCCCTGGGGAGCTCTTTCTCCCGCTCCCCGCCGAGCTCAGGTCCTGCTCAGGTCCCTCTGTCCTTTCAGGCACGGCAGCAGCCATGGCCCAGCTCAGCCTGTCCCAGCTGCTGGATGTCGCCATCGGGACGACCAAGGTCAGGGCCGTCGACTTTCTGGCGCTGCGCAGACTGCTGCTGGCCATGCTTTGGCACCTGGGCCTGCAGGACCTCCCTGTGCAGGGGCACAGCCTGACCCCCATCCTGGAGAGGGAACAGCCTGCCAAGGCAGCCCCTGTCCTGGAGAAGAAGGGGGACAGGGCCCAGGGCATGCGGCAGCAGCCCCAGGAGCCGGGGGAGCGGCTGCAGACCACGAGCGGCCCCCAGCTCGCCTCCGAGGCCACCAACATGAGGCGGGCGAGGAAGAAAATCAAAGAGAACGGGAGCAGCATCTTCAAGGTAGGGGCTTTTGCCAGTCTCCTGGGTGCTCCCCCACCAGACACCCCCTCCTCCAGGGTCCACGCCACCCTTGTGTCCCCTTACACCCGGGTTCAAGTTAAGAGCACAGCAGGGGTAAAGCTCCTGGTCCCCAGGGACCCTCCCCTGGGGCCCACCCCGCCACCCTGCTCTCGCAAACCATGGCTCTCTCCCAGGAGCTCCTCGAGGAGATCCGTGCCATGAAGGCTGCACAGTCCCGCATGGCAGAGGACATCCGCACGATGCAGGAGGCGCTTGGCTTGGTGAGCTGCCGCCGGTGCCCTGGGAGGGAGCTGCGCCCTCGCCCCCTCCCTGCCCCTCTCCCCATCGCCACTCCAGCCCCTGCCCCGCGGCCATCAGCCATCGCTGTCACCCAGCAGGAAGGGCACCAGGAGGGAAGAGTGGGAAGGGTGTCCCAAGGAGGGGAGCGGGAGAGCCCATGGGCCTCATCTCCCGCCCCAAATCCCCTCGGCCCGCCCAAGGGCTAAAGCCAGCACTGGTGGGGACCGGAGAGGGGCCTCATCCTGCACGGTGCTGAGCTGCCCACCCCCCTGCAGCCCCCTACCCTCAGTGCCCCCCAGCACTGCCCCGGGGAGGGCAGAAAGGGGCACCACTGCCTGCAGGTCGGGCTGCGGGTAGAGGGAAGTGCGGGCATCAACCAAAGGGATGCTCGGGCACTTTTCAACTGAACAGGCAGAAAAAAAGAAACGTGGGAGCTGGGAAGGACGGGAGATAAAGCTCTGCCCTGGGCAAGCCAGCCACAGCCCCCAGCCACAGCCCTGCCCTCTGTCCCTCTCTCCTGTGCCCAAGTGAACTGACACATGCTCCTTTTAAATCCCGCTCCCACATCCTCCTTGCCTCGCTCCAGAGGAAACTCCAGGGTGCTGCCGACCAGCTGCCGGGACCCCAGGACCACACAACCATGGACCGTGATGTGGTACGGCCACAAGCCCGCCTGGATCCTGCCCCGGGACAGGAGGCAGCTGCATCCCCAGCTCCCTCGGGGGGACCAGTCCGCCTGTGTCGGGGCATGGTCCACGGGTTGGCAGTGCTGGGCAGTGATGTCCCTGTGGGTCTGTCCATCCCAGTTCCGTGGCCGGCCTGACCCCTTGATCCCTTCCTTCCCCAGCAAAGGCTGAAGGAAAGGCAGAGCCTCCGCCCGGCCCCAGAGGAGGTGAGCAGCATGGTGGGCTGGGAGGTGCTGAGGGATAGATGGCCTGGTGGGCAGCAAAGCAGGAGAGGGGGAGGAGGGGGAGCGGGAGGAGGAGGCGGAGGAGGAGGAGACTGAGCTCTGTCGGCGGTGAGGTGCTGGGGCATCCCGGCTGCGGGAGCGGGACCCAGCCGGACCGCAGCCCCCAGCGCCTCCAGCCGCTGCGCGCCCTGGGGCTCGGCGGGGGTTTGCTCAGCCCTTCTCTTCCCTGCGCATCCCGCCGGGAGGCAGGACCTGGCACAGGCAGCACCAGGGCAGCTCCTCGGCTGCCCCGACAGACAGACCTCCTGTGCTGCCTGTGGCAGGGACGTCCCACAGCAGCCCCTCCGGGGGACAAGGGAGCACCTCACAGCGGGGCATTCAAAGGACCCCCGTGCTGGGACAACACGGGGGGCCGTGCCCTGACTCCGCCACCACCCCCGTTCCCAGACCAGGCAGCTGGAGGGTGCCCGTGGAAAGCCCAGGGTGGCTGGAGCCCACTGGAAACTGCATGGCAGCGACCAGATCAGCCTGCAGCTGGGGTAAGAGGACAGGACGGGAGGGGGTTTCCTACCCCAGGGGGCTGCAGGGGAACTTGCCGGGGGCTTGGAGCATCCCGGTCTGGGGGGCGAGGGACACCCCTTGAGCGGCGCCGTGGAGGCTAAGCCTGACTGTGCCCTGTCTCCCTGGCCAGGTCCACGCTGCAGAAGTTAAAGCAGGAGATGATGGAGATGAAGGACGTGGGCCTGCAGGAGATAGACTGCGAGCTAAAGGAGCTGGGAGAGCATCAGCAGAGGACCGAGGCCAAGCTGAAGCACTTGGTGATGCAGACGGCCGAGCAGATGAAGGTGCAGGTGAGGTCTGGGGGGAGTGCTCCCACTGCCCACCGGCTCGGTGGAGTGGTTCTGGCAGGGTTCCCGCCCACGTGCCCTGGCTGGATGGGGCCATTGAGCCTCCAGGGCTCCCTGGCTGCATCCGTCCCAGCTCAGAGCCGATTCCTTCTCCCCTTCCTGCAGCAGAACAAGCTGAGGGAGATACAGAGCGCGGGGCAGGAGCAGGCAGAGGCGCAGGCAGCACGCCCCGCCTGCAGCACGGACATCCAGAGCACAGGTGGGAAAGCTCCTCCAGCGCTGTGAGGAAGCTCCAGGAGCTAATGGAAAGCAAAATGTCCCGGCGGGCGGTGGGCAAGGTAGTGAGGCAGCTGCCGAGGAGAAGCCATGTAGGGAGATGGTGGCACGGGAGGGGGCTGCTGGGCCTCCCCACCACTGGTTGTGCTTCGCGGTAACGTGCAGGAGCCCCTCGGTGCCCCCCCAAACTGGCTTGTACAAGTCAGCAGCACGGAAGGAAATCACAGTCTGGTGCAAGTGTCCCTGCTGGCACTGATAGCCCGTGGCCACCAGCAAAGTAACCTGGGCCTGTCCCCACGGGGCAGCCAGCCCCCCTTGCATGGCACCACCTTGTCATCTTCCTCCCTGAAGCAGGATGAAGAACTGCTGAAGAGCACCCAGGCCACCCTGGTGCAGGTACAAGGGGACTACGAGAAGGTGAGCTCCGTCGTGGGGGACGTCCTGCATGACAGCCACCAGGAGCATAAAGATACCAAGGCAGGTGGCTGAAACCCCCGTGGGGTCAGAGCATCCTCCAGGCAGAGCCCAGGCAGGGGACCACAAGGGATTTGTCCCCCTGCCAACCTGCCTTTCCTGGCAAATGCCCCCTCCAAGTGCCTTTCCTGGAGGTCTGTGAGGAACTGGGTAGGCGGGGATGCTCGGCTGGCTGGGAGGCAGCTGACCCTGCCATGGCATCATGGGGGGCAGGGCCACGTAGCCACTTCTCCCTCTCCTGCCGACACGACCTGGCCCTGCCCATCCTACCGCCATCCCTTCCCCACCGCTCTCCTGCCTTTCCCTCTTGCTAGAAAGCAGAGAACACCGCCCTGGCCACCAATGTCAACCTCACCGAGTTTGATGCGAGCATGAAGCGCCTGAATGACAAGATCGAGGAGATGCTGGGCCAGGTGGCGGAGCAGGAGCAGGCCCAGCGACAGTTCAGTGAAGAGATGGCCTCCAAGGTGAGGGCCGGCTCGTCCCCGCCACACAAAACTGGCACCATCGGGACTCGGCAGCCTATGGCAGCATCCCTCCAAGGGTCCTCCCCTCCCAGCTGTCCCCCCCGGGGACAATGATGTCCCATCCCGGGGCGGCTGGCTGAGGGTATGCACCCATCCACAGCTGGACCGCCTGGAGCTGGGGGCTTTCCGGCAGCAGCTGGAGGAGCACGGCAAGAGGATCCTGGGGCAGCTCCCGGAGAAGACGCCGCAGACAGCGGCTGAGGATGCGGCTGGGATTAGAGGAGTGAGTGCGATGGGGACAGTGGTGGCTGCAGACACAGCGCTCGCCCCGGTCCCTCTGGCTATGCTGCCCGGTGCCCGCGTGGTCCCCTGGCACGGGACCAATTTCCCAGGGAACCGTGGGCATGCTGACGAAGTAGCTGCTGAGCCATGTCCACAGCCTGTCCTGGGACCGGTCCCCCAACATGCGGGTGCCTGGCCCTGAGTAGCACCCGGCACCGTGGGTGGGACGGGGGAAGACGGGTGCTGGCGCTGCCCCGCTGTGCCGGGCACGGGGGTGCGGGTGTCTGCCTGCGGGGTGCGACACTGCCAAGCCCCCTCGCAGCCCTGCCCCTCGCAGCGGGGGCACAGGGAGCCCTCCCTGGGGGGGAAGGGGGCAGGGGACGGGGGGTGCCGTGGGGAAGAAGCCTGTGAATTTCGGGGTACTGCCCCAATCCAGGGGCACATCACGCATCCGCGGCTCCTGCCCTCCCCAGGCACACCGTGGCCACCCCGACCATGCCGCTGCTGCCACCCCGCCTTGCCTGGTGTCCCCCTTCGGCCCTCAAGCAGGAGAAAGAAGTGCAGCATGGCCCCAGGTAAGGGACGCAGGGACCCATTCCCGGCCCCTGGGGTGCAGGGTGGCCCTGCCCCGGCGAGGGAGAGCTCTTCCCCGGGTGGGGGTGGAGGGGTCCGGGGGGGCCTGGGCAGGGCAGGGGAGCAGAGATGTGCTGCGCAGGGGCAGCTGTGCTTGCCCCGCCACTGTGGGGTTTTACAGTCCCCCCCCACGCTCGCTGCCCTGCCTGGCCCAGGTCTCTGTCACCAGGGTGCTGAAGCCACCTGTGACGAGCTGTGTCTGGTCTCAGCCTGACCTTGGCCTTGGGGACCTCAGGTGCCTCCTCTGAAACAAGTTGCCAAAATTAAGTGCTGCAGCTGGCGCAGCCCAGCTCCTGCCTCCTGGTGTCCTTGGCACGGGGTGCAGGGACCTGCCACGGCCACCGCCAGCTCCCCAGGGCTGTGGGGAAAGAGCGCATCCAGCACGGCTGGACGGGTGGGGGGTCTCCTGCAGCAGTGGGAGGGGAGCCGGGAGGGACAGACCCCACCGGGGAGCAGCCCCTGGCCCCCTCCCTGGCGTAGCAGGCTGAAACACAGGGTGCCACGGTGCCGGGCACTGAGCAACCCCGTGCCCCGTCCCACAGGGAGCCGGCAGTCGAGGGCAGCAACCCCACTGTGCCACGGAGCTGTGGGGGCCGGCACACGGACACAATCCCGCTGCAGCACCTGCAGTGTCTCCGGCCCCCCTGCGCCTCCAGCCCCTCCTGCTCCCCAACAAGGCAGGGATGGCAAAGGGAGGGGGGATACGGCAGGGGCGACTGAGGCTGGGAGGGAGATGCTGGGCATCTGGGGGAGTCTCTGCCTCAGTTTCCCCAGGGAGAGCTGGGTGTGGGAGGGTTGCCTGGGGATGCTGAGTTCGGCCCCGTGGCTCAGCCAGCCCCGCTCTCTCCTTCCAGCACAACGTGAGGGATCTGCTGGGGAAGGACGGCTGCACCTGCAGGGACCGGCTGGACAAGCAGCGGCCTGCTGAGCAGGGGCCCCACAGGATGGACCCAGCACCCAGGCAGCCAGCCAGGAACAGCTGGTGTTATGAGAGGGATTTCTCAATATTTTTTTAAATTTATTTGCATCAATTAATTAATTAAAATAATTAGTCTTTAATTAATAAAACCCCTTCCAACTGTTTTTTGCTGGGGGTTTGGGTGGGGTCTTTTTGTTTCTGTTTTGAAGCAAGGTTGATTTGAAAACGAAACCCTCCCCCCCAGCCCCCCCTTTCCCAGGGAAGGTCACAGGGCTGGGGGGGGCATCACATTGACAAATCACAGCCCCCCGTTCTGCTTCCCCCTGGCCCTGGAGAGGTGCAGAGGGAGGGAGGAAGGGGTGAGGAGGGGATCAGGGGGGTCTGTGCAAGAAGCCGGGCTGAATTCCAGAAGCCAGAGGAGAAGCGCCTGTTGCTCTGGGCACTGCAAAAATGTCCAAGAAATCCAGAGCCGGGGGGGGGGGCCCAGCGGCTCCGTGTCCCTGTGGCCACGATCCGGGCTGCCGACAGCCACCTTCATCCATTTATTTTTCATTACTCCCCCCCTGCCCTCTCCTGCCCTCCTTCAGGGGTGCTCGGGCATGAAGTGGGGTGTTAGAGAACCCACACACACCCTGTCCCAGCTGCTGGATGTCACCATCGGGACGACCAAGGTCAGGGCCGTCAACTTTGTGGTGCTGCGCAGACTGCTGCTGCCCACGCTCTGGCACCTGGGCCTGCAGGACCTCCCTACGCAGACGCGGGGCCACAGCCCGACCCCTCTCCTGGAGAGGGAACAGCCTGCCAAGGCACCCCATCCGGCAGAAGAAGGGGCACGGGGCCCAGGGCACATGGCAGCAGCCCCAGGAGCCGGGGGAGTGGCTGCAGAAGACCATGAGCGGCCCCCAGCTCGCCTCCGAGGCCACCAACGTGAGGAACATGAAGAAGAAAATCAAGGCAAATGAGAGCACCATCTTCACGGCAGGGGCTTCTGCCAGTCTCCACCAGCTCCACCCATTTATTTTTCGTTATTCCCTCCTTCCCTCTCCTGCCCTCCTGCAGGGGTGCTGGGGGGTTGGGACACAGGGAAACCAGGGAAACCTTCCCCCGACATCGCCTCCGAGCTGCTGTTGCCTTCTCCCTGGATTTATAGACATTAGATATATTTCTATACCTTTATATTGATATTATAGTTCTGTATAACAGGGGGAGAAAAGACCAGCTACAGGCTCTCATGGGCCAATGGCCTCCCCAGCAGCGTGTCCCCTTCCTAAATTAACAATAAAACTTAGAAAAAAATTCCAGTGTGTTTCTCGTTCAGCCCCTGCTCCCCGTGCCGTGGACCACGTCTCTGCCAACCCGCCACCTACTATCTCCCCTCTCCCCCCCGTTCTCCCTGTTTCTGCAGCATCTGGCTTCATTTCACATCACTATGACTTGTGGAACACAGAAAGTCGCACAATTGGACACCAACAACTATAACATCTTGCTCCGGTTGTGTTGGGGCAGGTATTCCAATTCCCACCCTCAAGACTCTTAAGGCTTCAGCGGGGCACAGATGGAAATCTCGGTGAGGGAACTGTCTCATGGATTTATACAGTTCTCAGGTTTTATTCTTTGAAGCCTTCTCAACACGCATGGAGAATATTGCCCTTCCACATTATTTCCAAGAAAAGGATGACGGTTTTATGAAGTCTTTTGAGGGCTCCATGTTTTTCAGGGCTCTGGGACAAGTCATTGACTCTCTCTGCCCCTTGGGGAGAAAGGGCGTCTTTGTGAAGAGATCCCAAGGAAGGAGAGAGGCATTTTGGAGCGGCAGCACTCTCACTCCTTGTTACTCTCGTCTTTGGGGTGGGATTTGCGGTTTTCCCCGGGGGAGCGGTGGCTGGTCCCATGCCATTTGGGCAGCACGTTCCCACGCTCTCAGAAGAACCTTCCCCACCGTCCCCAAGCCCGAGCTGAGAACTGAGCAGGGCTTGAAGCCACAAGGGCAAACACAGGCTGGGCAAACGTTTTCTGCCGCCTTCTGCCCGAGTCCGGAGCCCAAAGAGCAGCACACGGGGCTGGGAATGGGCAGCAGGAAAGGCCACCCTGGGGAACGTGCAAAAAGGTAGGCAACAGGTGAGACCAGAAAGTCTCCATGTAGCCCTTTTAACGCGTACCCTTTCAAAAATCTTATGTTCCTTCTTATTTCACCCTTGCCTTCACTGAGCACCCAAAAGCAGCTCTGCCCCAAGAGCCAAAACTGGTTATGATGTTACCTGAAATAAAAGCCTTCAAAACCAAAACTCGTTTAGAGAGGAGATACTGCTTTATTTGACATCGGCTGCTAGGAGGAAAAAACCCACAAATCTAGCACACCTTACCGGGGATATTCAGCCATTACTTATACACAAAATATTTCTCGTAATTCCACATACCTAATACATAACTCCACCTAGGCTCACATGTTCCTTACGGTGACCGAGTAGCCTTTTGATATGCACATGCGTATCACATTTTGCTGTGTCAGCAAAACACTTCTGCACAATCATGAGTGTCTCAGTGGTCATTTGGGTAAGGAGACCCTTCCTCACATTATCCTTTTAAGGTGTTGAGTCATCTCAGGACAGTAAAAGCTTGCTGTAAGTTTGCCAACTTCTTGAAGATAATAAGGATGTTCTTTGAAGTAGCCATAACTCTGTCCTAATTGGTATAGGAGTACATACTTGAGCTATAGAAGAACCCTGAAGTGGTTAACTACTTCTTGTTATTTTATCCTTGGTGATTAACTACTTCTGGTTATCTCCTCGTTATCACTATCTGCAACATCAGCTCAGTGACTGACTATTTTTACACAGTAAGAAGGTCAGTAATTAGCTATTTTCTCACACAGTAAGAAGGTTAGTAAGAACCAATTATTTTAGAAACAAAGCAGAGGCCTGTCTTTGGTAACAATCCCAGAGGCTTTATTCACACTAAACTTTTTTTTTTTTTTTTAATTCTGGAGTGCCACTGTCTTCCTGAAAAAGCTTGTGCTTCTTGGGAACTCCGTTTTCAGTTCGGCTGCATGGAGCAGCGCTCCTCTCAGGCATTCAGCTGTCTGTGGGTTTTGCAGGGTCTCAGCTCTGGCCCCTTCACCTCTCACAGGCCACAGGGACCTCCTGGCAGCCAGAGAGATGCGACAGACCAGGGCAGGAACACTGCCTGTATGCCGTCAAGGAAACTCGTAGAGCCTCTTGTTTCCTCAGGCTCTCTGGCAAGAAAAGAGGGTCCTTTCCATATCACAGTAAGAGCAATAAATTGACCACATGATTTGTTAGCTCGTACAAACACATTTGAAAACATCTGCTTCCAAAGCTAGTCTCGTGGCCACACCATCACCAGGATGGACAGCCCTTTGGCCTGGGCAAGACTTACCAAGATACAGTGCCAGTGAGATAGGATCTTCTTCTGGGAGACCTCCCTTAAGTGTCAGGTCCTCAAATACAAAGCCCATTTCCTGTAGTTTAGTACCTAAAGTGAAAGATTTTCATGAGTGATATCAGGAATTTTCTTACTCAATTAGATCTTTCTGACAAAAGCTCAGCTGACAGAATGAAATGGCATCATCTGTTCTCGTATAATTTTTGGATCAATGTAGGAAAACAAGGTCCATGGGAAGGACTTATCCCCAGCCTCAGAGCTTCCTTGGTGCGTTCCTTCCTAGGAATATCCTGGGACTATTTAAAGCTGCTTAAGAAATCCACTTCACTCCCACAGGGGTGGTTACCACCCTCAGCACACACTGGAATTGCTTTAATGGAATACAGCTACATCAGAGCAGAGCATGAAGAAAAGCAGAGCAAAGTACCAGCTGCTAATTTCCAGGAAGGCCTGGGTCGCTACATTCTCCTTGGTAAATTCCTGTGCTAAACACTGACGCTTGTAGAGGAGCTCTACTGTCACAGCCCAAACTGTCACTTTTCTGAATAGACTTTACCTCCTGTTTGTGTGAATGTCCTGGCTTGAGGTAAAACAGAACCAATTTTCTGATTTGTAATTTTAGTTTTTAGCTGGGCCTCTTCTAACTGACTGAAGTCTGAAATTAACAGCATGTTGTTCAGAAACTGTTCACTCTCAGAGTGATAAGACCTGATTATACCAAGGAATGGTAGGCAGAGAGGCTCTTGCTTATACTTATTGCTATAACAACCAAGGTCAGCCAACTTTGTTATTTGCCCCGTTAGAGGGTTAGAAGTGGAGAAGCGTAGAGGGGTCACACCTATAGGAAGGAGCAGACAGGACAGGTGACCCAAAACTGACCAACAGGGTATTCCATCCCATCTGCATCACGCTCAGTATAAAAGCTGAGGGATCAAAGGGGCAAGCTGCTCTGGCTCTTTTTCTTCAATGGCTGACGTCTGAGGAGGACCCTGTCTGTTTGTCTGCCTTTGATCCCGATCCGAGCATTCCTGACTCTAGTTCGAGAATTCAGCTCCTGTCCATCACTGACTCCAGTCTGGGACTTTCCCTGTGTCTGCTGGTGACACGATCTTCATCCTGGGAGCTGGATACGGTTTTGTTTATATTGTATACTTTTTAAATTTTATTTTATTATTATTTCTTATTTCCTTATTTGTTATTATTTTCATTAAAGTAGTTTAGTTCTTTTTTCTAAACTCATAAATCTCCTTATCTCTTCCTCTCCTCTCTGAGGAGAGGGGGTGGGGAAGGCCATTTGTCATTCTGATTGGCCAATCCGGCCAAAACCACAACAGCGACTCACAGTTAAAGACTCATTTCTTCCTAGAGAATGTAGCCAGAAAGCATAGTAAAGAGGATTTGAGATATTGATTTCAAACATATGCAAAAACATTTCTTTGTCAGTGATGGAGTAAAATGACACAGTCTTCTTTTGTAGCTCCAGGAAAACTCCAGCTTTCAACGGTTTATCTTTGTCTAACATTTCTTGATCTCTATGCCACACTGGCAGCTGCATTTTGGCACCTAGACATTCTACACACCAGGAATTCTCTGTTCTTTGTAATTTGTCCCTTTCACCAGTCATTTCACGAGAAACTCCAACAGCCCATCCATTGCCGTCCTTGGTAACTACTTCCCAGTAGTGGCACCCAGCAGAAAAGCTCTGGGAACACATCCCTTGGCTGATGCAGAATCTGCTGGGTGAGGGCTCCTAACCAGTCGGGGAGCTGGAAACCATCACTGCCCTGTTCTGGGCTGCGATCGCTAAGCGCTTATATGCTCTTGTGAGATTAAAAGTCACATCAGCTGCCCCTAGAAGAGAGAAAGGAAAAGATTCGCACCTTCAGGCAACAAGACAACACATCACCTCGGTATTTACATGCATCCTAAATAACAGTGGATGTGCATCCCTACCAAAGAACAGAAATGAAACCAAATGATCATACAATGAACCTTAAAGTTCAATCCTGCAAATTGGGAAGAATCCTCAACCAAACACTAGGCAGAGGATTGCATTAATTCACAGTAACTTCATTGTGCTTCTGTGCTTCAGGTAAACAGCCAGATCTCTGCCTGATATTTGTGAGTAGAGATCTCTTCAGCAAATCACAGTCTCACAGTCACTTGAATATTGTTATTGGAGAGTCCCGCTGGCTTGCATACCTACACTGAGAAAACCAGCTTGAAATCATTGGTTCTGGATTTTTAGCTGCAGAGCCTGGAGATAATGAGCAGACACTTGTCTCCTGACATAAGTCTGGAGGTTGCACTAAATATGAAAAAATTAAATTATGAAAAAAATTAAACTGTTAAGGCACTTCGTCAAAATGTAAGTAGGAAGTATTTATGCTTCTAAAGGAAAACATACATAAAATAAACCTACCTAGTGCTTAAAGTACAAAGCAAATAGTTGCTTTTTTGATTGTATAAATTATCAAAGGATGTGTAGGCATGTCAGTCAGTTCTTTTCTTTTGCGCTCCCATGAAAGAATTAATCATATTGTCTCCAAAACCGCAAGGGGTTCTATAATAGTCACACACATGCATACCCATTTCTTCTGAAGTTTTTGGGTTGTTTTCCGGAGTTGCAGACCTGTCTCTTTGTGAGAATGGCTCTTTCATACAAATCTTTATGGTGGGGCCAAAGCCGTGTTGCAGTAGAGCAGCCCAACCCGCCATGTGGGGGACTGAGATGAGGGGGGTCACATCCAGGACCCTGCCAGATCCATTGCCTCCAAAAAGGAGACTTCAGAGTAAGGAAAACTCACCTGGAAGGAACTGCCAAGCATACTTCTCCAAAAGTCAATTTTCCAGCTTTCTCTTAAGAACTTCTACAGCTGTTTTGACATTAAGCTTCTCATCAAGTGTAATTTTATTCATTGTTGAAGGTGAGCCTTTGTATACCTCTGTCTCTCAGGTAAGTAACTCTACTAATGACATAAGAGAATCAAGGGGAAGATGCAGTTATTTCAATAGCAGCTATTTCATCTAGTTTATCAGATTATATTATAAAGCCAGAGTGGAAAAACAGCAGGGTTCTTTCTAAAATCTTACTCTTTGTATTACAGAGAGCTTCCTTTGTAAGATAATTATCTGAGAGAATTAACCTGAAATCTTACAGAAAATATGATAGAAAAGGATAGTTTATTCTTAATAAAAAATAAAATAACTTGTTTTCCTCAAGGAAACTGAGTGGGAATAGTTTTCCTTATATATATATATTTTTTATAATTTCCTTAAGCATACATATGTATACACAAACTTTCTCTTTTTAAATTTTCTTCTTGTCCTAAATCCAAACCAAATGTTTTAAAATGAGATCTAGCATAAAATACCCATGAAGGGATACGCTTCGTTACCTAAATTTAGAAATCGTGGAAATCTACATCTGAGCTTGTTCTCTTAGTCTGCCTTTAGAGTCTGTGGAAAGTAACAGGCCTCTTGAAGGCTTGATCGATCTCCCTTGCAGGTAGGCATCTCAAGTAGGCCAGAAGACTCGTGGGCTCCAAAATAGGCCCCGGTGCCTTGGCCCTGGAATTCCACTTCTGCCTCCCGGCACCATCACACCCAGGGAGCCTCTCTCCAAATTCCTGCTAGCTAATTTACATCATTGGCATTGTTGCTTCCAACATCAAAACAGGCTCTGCAGAATCTAAAGTGCTTTAACTGCCTCTTTTGAGAGCCCTTGACATATTTGCCACAACAAAGTTGTTAGAAAGTACATAACTTTGTGAGTTCTTTAATTTGCATACATATGTGTATATACATATTCTGGAAAATAAAAACATAATAAAGGATCTTATCTTAACCTTAGATTTGACTCAGGACTGGATTTAAGCAATGCAGTCCCCACTTCAGCTCACCAACGTCCTTGGAACAGACCAAGTTCTGAATTGCATCCCCAGCCTAGGCCTCTGCTAATAACTTTTTCCCTCTGAATTCCTCACTACAAACTTCCCTGGGTAACAGCAATGGCTGCAGATTGGCAGCATTGTCTCCAGCGAGACCAGTGCAGTGGGGACCTGAAAGTGCTCCGGACACGTTCAGCTGTCCAAGACATTCAGCTTAAAGAGTTTCTACTCATATTCTGCCATTTCATTCCACCACTTACGGTTTGGGTTTTGATGATTGTTCACTTCACCACTGTTTCAGTTTAGGCCAAGTTGGCCAATGACAAGACAACAATGCTCTCCCCCCGCCTTTCACTCCAAGGAGACAAGAAGAGAGATAAAGAACCAGGACATTCCACCCCTTATTCCATACCATTTGCATCATGCTCAGATCACTAATACTTCTTATCCATCAAATATATACATATATATACACAGATCAGTCATTTATGATTTATCTTTAGACACAAAAGTTCATTAAGTCCATTTCGCTCATAATTATAGAATTTCATCTATTACAGCAGACTCAGGATTGAGTATTCTCACCAAGGGTTAAATTTCCTTGAGGTATACATTGAATTTCTCCATTCTCCAGCCAGCATCACCCACCAAGTACATCCAGGTCCTTGAGCAAAACCAGTCCCACGAATGTGTTTGCCTTTGCCTGAAGCAGGAAAAAACCCAGCATATTCCTTTCATGCACCACAGGGACTTTATCCCCTTCTACAGTACATAAAAGGTCTGATTGAGTAGGACCAGCTCAATTGATAGATGTTAACTAACCAGGTATCTTGTGCTATATGCTTGTCCCAATTTTTAAAGGATCCACCACCCATTGCCTTCAGGGTAGTTTTTAACAATCCATTGTATCGCTCAATTTTCCCTGAAGCTGGTGCATGATAGGGGATATGATACACCCACTCAACGCCAAGTTCTTTACCTAATTACTTATAAGACTGTTTTTGAAATGAGTGCCACTGTCTGACCCAATTCCTTCTAGAGTACCATGTTGCCACAAGACTTGCCTTTCAAGACCCAGGATGGTATTCCGGGCAGTGGCATGGGGCACGGCATAGGTTTCCAACCATCCAGTGCTTGCTTCCACCATTGTAAGCACACAGCGCTTACCCTGGCGGGTTTGAGGGAGTGTGATGTAGTCAATTTGCCAGGCCTCCCCATACTTGTATTTCATCCATCATCCCTCATACCACAAAGGTTTTAACCGTTTAGCTTGATTGATTTCAGCACACGTTTCACAATCATGGATAATCTGGACAATAACGTCCAAGGTTAAATCCACCCCTCGGTCGCAGGCCCATTTATATGTGTGGAATAATTACTAAATTGGCTAAAAATACAAAAGTACAGCATTGTTCACACATTAAGGAAAAGTATAAAATCAAGAGGCTTCTGAGGTAGAAAACAGCTGCAGCTGGCATGAAGAATGCAACATCTGCGGTTCCCTGATAAGGATGCTTGTGAAGCTACATGAGGTATGGGGCGGGATGCAATTATTCCGCAGCTTTACCTTATGATGTATACCAGATATGGGAATGGGACGATACCATGAAACAGATAAGCTGCCAATTAGCTGCCTGCTCGATACTCGGAGCCAACATTTTGTCAAATTTTGATGAAATGCTGTCCTTTGTGCGAACTTTGCTCATTATAATGTCATTATAATACCAAAACACACCTCCATCCCAAAGGCTACTCGCCTCCAAGGTGCGACCACTCCTTCTTGAGTCTGCGCCCTGAATTTTTACCTTTAAATGTGAAGCGATAGAATTTTACACCAATCATAATTAAAGTATTTATGACTAAAGTCACTCAAACTCCACCTTGAAGGTAAAAAATAGGATAAAAATAGCCCAAGAAAGGGGGGATACCCGGGGAAGACACCATCACGAACAAGTCAAGAACTCTGTCACTGACTTCCTGGATCAGTCGACGGGCTGAGCCTTTCTTCCCCCCCACAGGGACGCCTTTGGGTAAGACTTAGATTATACCGAGTGCTCTCTCAGGAAACTTAGAAATTTCTCTAGAGAATCTCTTTCCTACATTTATAGCCAGGCTGTATCGTTTATAACTTTGTCGCGCATTTGATATATGTAATAATACTTTCATTTGCACGTGCTTTGCAGACAGTGTATTTATCACCGGCAATCCTAAGAACCTATCTATCTGTTGTTTAAATAAACTGCACTGTTTAAGTAGCTAGTCGTTTCGGTTCCTCATTGAACGCGACCAAAGATTCGAGAGTGGCCGTGCTAGTTCATGAGCACGACTAGACTGAAGGTGCAGTTCACTATTAGTGTATCCAAATCGTAATAGTTTAATACATATTAAACGCGATTGGACTGACAGTGCTGAATTGGGCATCACTCCGAATTTAAACCTAGCCGCACCTAGCCTCCCACCTCGGTGAGGAGTGTTAGAACGCAAGGGGGTTTATCTTCTGCCAAAACCGGTTTGCCTCTTTCCACGCAACAATATGTTGCATCCCTTCCTTGATGACCTGAGGTGTTATGGGCCCACCGAGCTAAAAATAGTTCACCTTTATGTTCCCAGTCCAAATCTGTGTGGAAAATCTTAGCAGCCTGGTCCACTTGCTGATTGTTTCAATGTTCCTCAGTGGCCCGACTCATGGGTATGTGGGCAGCTACATGATGGACCTTTATGACTAGTTTCCCTAACCGGTCAGCAATATCTTGCCACAATTCAGCAGTCCAGATGGGTTTACCTCTGCGCTGTCAGTTGCTCTGCTTCCACTGTTTTAGCCATCCCCACAGAGCATTGGCCACCATCCATGAGTCAGTACAGAAACAGAGCATTGTCCACTTTTCTCATTCAGCAATATCTAAGGCCAGCTGGATGGCTTTTACCTCTGCAGGTTGACTCGATCACCTTCTCCTTCAGTCGCTTCTCCAACTTGTCATGTAGGACTCCATACAGCAGCTTTCCACTTTCAATGCTTTCCTACAAAAAAGGTCCTACTGGAGCAGTCACCCCCCTGCAAAAATTCTTCCTTCCATCTGGCTTTACCTTGCAACTCAAGCACTCGTGCTTGTAGGACTGGGATAGGATTTTTTTTATCCTACTTACTCATGTCCCTTCCATAGTTGCAGAGGCAGAGCCGCAGAAAATCTCAGAGAAGATCCTGTTTCTCTTGAATCGGTTCTGTAGGAGGGCATTTTTTTCTTAATGACAGAGACATGGGTCTGTTGAGGGGAAGAGTGGCATTCTTTCTCCATCCTAGACAGTTTTTCAGTTTATCACTCTTCTTAGCTATTCCCTCGTTTTGCTCAGCTATTGTCTTGGTGATTTCCTCTGTGTCTCAGTCATTTTTTCAATGGCTGCCACTGTGAGGGGACTTCGTTTGCACTTCATTTACAGTTGGTGCATCAGCATCAGATCCTCCTCAAACCATTGTTGACAGTGCATGGGAATACATCGGTGGTGCACTCTGCACAAACTTCCTCAACTTCCTTGTTTGCACAGCCTTTCATCTGGGTCTACATTCACTCACCAGTCACCATAAAACACCTCCTGCACAGCCAGGTCCCGCAGGTACTTAATACCTTTCTCCATGCTGGTCCATTTACTTGAACAGCATTTGGTATCATCCTTAAAGGGATACCTGCCCTTTACCGCCGATAGCAGTCACCTCCAGAGACTGAGGGTGTTTGTCTTTCTCCCAATCGCTTTATCAATACCTCCGTCTTTGGCCAGGTTTCCCAACTGCCCAGCTTCTCTGCCATCTCAATCTATGGTATCAGCTCCATTATCCTAGCATCAGAGCAACCAGGAGATAAGTGTCTCCCCTTCTTGATGACTAAGGTCCTTCCTCATATTTCGCAAATCCTTCATAGAGAAAAATTTAATTATTATCTCTGCATCTGAGTCCTCCTCCTGCATTGACACTGCCTGAGAAAGACCCTTTCCTTTAACTGCTTTAGAAGGATCCTTTCCTTCATCTGCATGAAAAGAACTCTCTCCCATGCTGTCTGGCTTGAACTGGTGGGGCAGGGGAACAAGCTGATCTCCTCTTCTGCTTTGACACTGCCCAAGAAGGACCCTCTCCTGGATCTTCATCAGAAGAGGCAGGGGAAGGAGCTGATTTCCTTTTCTGCTTCCTGGTCACCAGGGCAACTTCTACCAGTTCTGTTGGAGTTTAACTACCACCAGTACTTGTTGAAGCAGCTGTAGTAGTAGCAGCTGGTGCCAATATGGGTGGGGGCAGAGGCATGGCCAGTGCCAGTGGGGTGGTAGCTTGGGGAGTGGTTTGTGTCTGTGCTGGCTGTGAATTGGCCTGTGGGATTTGAGTAGCAGCAACACATGTCACACAATACCCATTCCTGCACCAATGTTTAACACAAGACCGCTCCTGCAACACATTCCGGAGAACCAGCAACAAAATCACAATCTTTGGAAAGTAACATTCAATTTCTAAGCAGCCCAAAAGGTTTCCATCACCTAGCTCTTTGACATAAGCATTAAAGGGCAACATAAACGTTTCCCAGGTGAAAGCAAAAGTGTAATTAGTAATAGAATCCATCACATGATGCCCAAAACATGCAGGTACAGCCATTACCCAAGTAACCACATAATACA
Organism: Fratercula arctica; assembly: GCA_947846985.1. NCBI lineage: Eukaryota > Metazoa > Chordata > Aves > Charadriiformes > Alcidae > Fratercula > Fratercula arctica. Next base: position 12,425,527 of record CANTUZ010000011.1, read on the forward strand.
TCTGAATGACAAACCATACAACAACAGCACATTTAAATCATCGCATACAAACACAAAGAGCAAGTAAACCATGCAACATCTTAAGCAAGTTCAGCAGCATTGTGTCTATTAACTTCAAACAAAGCTCTCTAAAGGCACAATATAATATTTTGCTTAGGAACAACATTCCCTGAGCAAGCTGAAAGCCTGTGTCCCACATTGGGCACCGATTAATCTGTTGCAGTTTAGGCTGGTTTGGCCAATGACCACAAAACAGATGCTCTCCCCCACCTCTCAATTCAAGGAGAGGAAGAAGAGAGACAAAGAGATTTATGAGTTTAGAAAAAACTGAACTACTTTAATGAAATATTAATAAAATAGATACAACATATACAAACATATACAAAACCATATCAAGTTCCCAGGGAGACACCACCAGCAGGCAATGGGGAAGTTCCAGACTGGACCCAGTGAGGAATGGGAACTGGATTCCAGAACACACTGATCAGGATCAAATACTGACAAACCAACAGGGTCCTCCTCAGACATCAGTCATTGAAGGAAGAGAGCACCAGAAGAACAGCCCACTGGAGAAGAGCCAACCTGGCCCCTTTGCTCCCTCAGCTTTTATACTGAGCACGGCCAATGGAATGGAACATCTGACTGGTCAGTTTGGGTGACTTGACCCGTCCACTCCTCCCCACAGATGCGACCCCTCCATGGGATCTCAGCTGGCCCCTCAGCTGGCCCTAGTTGCCACAGCAACAAGAATAAACAAGAGCCTCTCACTGAAGAGAAGGTTGGCTCTGCTCCACCCCAAGCCAGGAAAACCACAAAGCCGATGAATAATCTCGTTTCTGTTGAGCTGCTTGTTGCTCTTGTTCAGTGAACATCAGTGTGTTTCTCTCCTGTCTTTCAGCATATTCCTTCATGCAACAGAAGTCTTCATTAATCTGGCTTCTAATCTGACATGCGTATTCCTGAAAGGCCGAAAACATGGAATTCATTGTGTTGTTTGAAAAGATGTGTGGAATAAGAGAACCTACTGACCATCTAATGCACTCTGTGACTGATCCCTGAATTTTGAAAGATGACACTTTAAAAAGGCCACGTGGAGACTTTCTGGTCTCACCTGTTGCCTACCTTTTTGCACGTTCCCCAGGGTGGCCTGTCCTGCTGCCCATTCCCAGCCCCGTGTGCTGCTCTTTGGGCTCCGGACTCGGGCAGAAGGCGGCAGAAAACGCTTGCCCAGCCTGTGTTTGCCCTTGTGGCTTCAAGCCCTGCTCAGTTCTCAGCTCGGGCTTGGGGACGGTGGGGAAGGTTCTTCTGAGAGCGTGGGAACGTGCTGCCCAAATGGCATGGGACCAGCCACCGCTCCCCCGGGGAAAACCGCAAATCCCACCCCAAAGACGAGAGTAACAAGGAGTGAGAGTGCTGCCGCTCCAAAATGCCTCTCTCCTTCCTTGGGATCTCTTCACAAAGACTCTTCACAAAGAGTCACTGAGCTGATGTTGCAGATAGTGATAATGAGGAGATAACCAGAAGTAGTTAATCACCAAGGATAAAATAACAAGAAGTAGTTAACCACTTCAGGGTTCTTCTATAGCTCAAGTATGTACTCCTATACCAATTAGAACAGAGTTATGGCTACTTCAAAGAACATCCTTATTATCTTCAAGAAGTTGGCAAACTTACAGCAAGCTTTTACTGTCCTGAGATGACTCAACACCTTAAAAGGATAATGTGAGGAAGGGTCTCCTTACCCAAATGACCACTGAGACACTCATGATTGTGCAGAAGTGTTTTGCTGACACAGCAAAATGTGATACGCATGTGCATATCAAAAGGCTACTCGGTCACCGTAAGGAACATGTGAGCCTAGGTGGAGTTATGTATTAGGTATGTGGAATTACGAGAAATATTTTGTGTATAAGTAATGGCTGAATATCCCCGGTAAGGTGTGCTAGATTTGTGGGTTTTTTCCTCCTAGCAGCCGATGTCAAATAAAGCAGTATCTCCTCTCTAAACGAGTTTTGGTTTTGAAGGCTTCTATTTCAGGTAACAGGATTCCACTAGCCCCGTTCTGCCCTGCTGCTCCCTTGCCCCATGGCCACTCCCCAGCCTGAAGGCCCATCCCCCTGCCCGCCGCAGGGCCCACTATCCCTTAAGCCTCCCCAGGGGGGCTGCATGGCGCTGGGCTGGCTGCCCAGGCCTGCGAGGCCTTGTAGGCAGCGGTGGCAGCTTTCCTCTTGACATCCATCTCTGCCTGGCCTCGGCTCATCAGAGTTGGCCGTCTTGAAATGGAGAGTTTTAGTCGTGGTCCTCTTAATTTGATCCTCATCAATTCATAGCTGCTGGCACCAATGATATCCCCAGCAGCGTGGGCAGCAGGACAATGGAGGGGATTCTGCCCCCTGCTCCGCTCTGGGGAGACCCCCCTGCAGTGCTGCCTCCAGCTGCGGGGCACCAACAGCAGAAGGACACAGAGCTGTTGGAGCAGGGCCAGAGGAGGCCATGGAGATGCTGGGAGGGCTGGAGCCCCTCTGCTGTTAGGACAGGCTGAGAGAGTTGGGGGTGTTCAGCCTGGAGAAGAGAAGGCTCCAAAGACCTTATTGTGGCCTTTCAGTACTTAAAGGGGGCCTGTAAGAAAGGCAGAGATAAACTTTTTAGCAGAGCCTGTTGCGAAAGGACAAGGGGGGATGCTTTTAAACTAAAGGAGGGGTGATTTAGACTAGACGGAAGACATTTTTTACGCTGAGGGTGGTGAGACACTGGCTCAGGTTGCCAGAGAGGTGGGAGACGCCCCATCCCTGGAAACATTCCAGGTCAGGTTGGCTGGGGCTCTGAGCAACCTCATCTAGTTGAAGCTGTCCCTGCCCAAGGCAGGGGGGTTGGACTAGATGGCCTTTAAAGGTCCCTTCCAACCCAAACCAGGCTCTGCTTCTATGACTTAGCCAAAATGGAGCTCCATGGCTTTTTAAGTCATGGACAGAACTGCTGGTAATCTTCAAAGTTTTGCTCTCACTGAACACTCTCAGGGAGCTTTGTACTAAGATCCCAGCAGTGTGTGTGTCAGCTTCTACAAGGTGGGGGATAGCTCTCTCAGTGTTGCCAACAGTGTAATGCAGACCTAATGCCACTGCCTCGTTAGGACTGAGGTGTCTCTCCCCTGTCCCTCTGGTGAAAGAACAGGGCCAGCATGACGAATTCATGGGGCACCTCTAATTTTCCACATACAAGTTGTGCCGTACTGCCAAGGAGCAGCAGTTTGCTATGGTTTGATCATAAATCACCACACAATTTAAAAGGGAGCGTGTTGCCTTGCTTCTGATGTGTTGGCTGGCGCAGCACTGGAGCCAGGGCCACTTCTTTTCAGTACGCGACATCTGCATCATGGCTCTTAATGGCAGAAACCTAACTGTCCCAGGGAAGCACAACGCAGAACTGCCCTTGCAGAGGGGGACAGGCATCCATTGCCTGCTGCATTTCCCAACAGACTCTGGGGCCAGGGGAAAGTGAAACTGGGGACTGCAATTTAGGAAGCTGATGCCCTTTCTGTCCCACTGAAGTGAACCTGACACGTTCATGGCCCTTCCCCAGGAAAGGGGGGAGCTGGAGGGAGTTTTAGTTTTCAAATCAAACTTGCTTAAAAAAAGGCCCCCCAAAAAAGGGAAGAAAAGAACAGGTTGAAGGGTTTTTTTCATTTATTAAATAGTAATAATGCATATAATTAAATAAATAACAACGATTTAACAATTACTGTCCCTGCCCAGCTGCCAAGGGGCCGGATCCATCCCGTGGGGACCCTGCTCAGCAGGCAGCTGCTCGTCCAGCCGGTCCCTGGTTACTCCAGGGCTGCTGAGCCTCCAGCTAGTGGAGCCAAGGGCACTGGGGGCTGTATGGGACCCACCACGACTCACTGATGGCAACGTAGGGAGGAACCAAAGCAGACAGAGCAGCCTTTCAGCCCCAGCTCTAGCTACCCAGAACTCCAGCCCGTTCCAGCACTGAAGCTTATGGTGCCACCATGAACTCAGGCTTAAATCAGACCTCAGTATACGGGGACACGACAGTGGCATGAACCCTGGAGGAGGGGGTGTCTCGTGTGGGAGCACCCAGGAGACTGGCAGAAGAAGATACTGCTCCTGTTCCCCTTGATTTTCTTCCTTATCTTCCTGACGTTGGTGGTCTCCCATGTGAGCTGAGGCATGCTGGTGGTCTCCTGCAGCCACTCCCCCGGCTCCTGGGGCTGCTGCCACGTGCCCTGGGCCCCATGCCCCTTCTTCTCCACGACAGCGGGTGCCTTGGCAGGCCGGTCCCTCTCCAGGAGGTGGGGTCAGGCTGTGCCCCGGCTTCTGCACAGGGAGGTCCTGCAGGTCCAGGTGCCAAAGCATGGCCAGCAGCAGTCTGTGCAACACAACAAAGTCGATGGCCCTGACCTTGGTAGACCCAATGGTGACATCCGGCAGCTGGGACAGGCTGAGCTGGGCCATGGCTGCTGCCCTGGGCAGG